>CM057344.1:371049364-371649364 GCA_030015575.1 Agapanthus africanus | reverse complement strand
AATTCGTGGTGAAGTATACGAATACGTATACACACATATATATATTGTTTATATATTGTTTGAGTATATGATGATAATATGGATATTTGGTGTTCTTGGATGATTTAGTGTCGTGAAACCCTAGAGTAGTGGTCGCACTACACATGCACACACCAACCCATACTTGCATACTTTCTTCCTTCTTTTGTGCTTTACGGAAAATATAGTTATGTGTTCACATGGGTATGGGAATATGTGTTCACATACGGATTTGAGGATGATATTTGGGTTTGAGATGAGTCGATGAGATTTGTATTGAAGTTGTGAATTCGGTGACCTAGCAGGGTTCGTATTTGAGATACGACATGACGTTGTAGCGGGTCTTTGACGTAGTGTTTCACACACGTCCATGCATACTTAGGCGGTATCAGTATTGTGCAAGACATAGGTCAGTACCCTAGACTATGATCTTGGATAAAGAGGATACTAGGTGAATAGTAGGATGAATATGATATTGACCCGTACCCAGATTGGGATGCCGTACGACGGACTTACGTACGAGCTATATTGATGATTGATCCGCACTCTTGACTTGGGATGCCTGATTATAGATATGGTATCGGTTATGATATTATTGAGGCGGGATCACCGACTATACATATACAGGTATGTATATGTATCGACTCAGATGATAGGCGGTTTCCTTACCTGTAGTTCAGCTTGTTAGTTCAGCCGTATAGTTTAGTGTAGTTATTAGATTTGATTAGACTTCTTACCTATTTCAAAAACTAACGAATCGTGGGCATTTTTAAAGACAGCTCAAGGAAATCTACGGATATTTCAAAAACGACGTATCTTTTCATAAAAACACCGTAGCCCCTATTTTCAAAACCCCATGATTCGTGTTATTTCAAAAGGCACCCATTCGTAGGACTTATATTAGATTATTGCAGATTAGTTATCGTTGTGTCTAGTATTCAGCTCCCGCACATTATAGCTGTTCGCTCTGCCTCGCATATTTATTTTGCTGCATATTCCATTATTGATATCATGCTGTTAGGACACCAGCACCATTACCGATGATGCGTATGTACCACGTACACCTACTTGCCGGCTCACACACATCTTCATCGGTAATTGCCATGTCACGTACACTTTAGAGAATATAATTGCTTGACTTAGATTGTTAGCTGGTAGTTTTGACATGATATTAGTGTACTTCCCTTATATGCCATATTAGACATTGTAGTTATTACCTACCACTTCATGCATACTGTTATTCAGTTGTTCATGCCTAGTTCATTATCATTGACATATGCACTTGTGATGATTTCTTGAGATTTATGATATTTCTTGATTTCGGGGAAAGCCGCAAAATTTACAACTTATGATCTTTTAAAATATAAAATGTTGCGGTTTTCTAGTGATGTAAAGTGTCGTCCACCATGAGTTTGCTGTGGTTTTGGAGATCCGTGTCGAGGAGTGGAGGAACCGTCACGGGTACATGGTGGGCCCGGTATGGTACCCCGGGGCAAGAGGAATGTGGTGTTGACGTTGAGCCTGGCTGGGGAGCACTACCTACCGGTGATATTACCCGACGCGTCGGATATCCGGAGGATACCGTCGTGGTCTTGAGATGGATGGTAGGGGCCGGTCCGGACTGACGGCGCCCTAGATATTGAGCTTGAGACATTGATATTTCGAGACAGTGAGATTTATGTTTTGTGTCGATGCTAGACACTGTTGATACTGATTTCATTATGATACCTCAGTTTAAAAATATGAAGGAAATCTCACTAATTTATGAAAACAGTTTCTTCATTTACATGTATTCTGTTTCATGCATTCATACATCATTCATATGATATATTGCTACCTGAGGCACTGACACGGGCACATGAAATTATACTCGGGTTAGATATTACCCTAGTCATTGTTATAGGCTGCCTGTTATACTTATATTTGAGGATATATTATGATCATTGACCTAGGTTGCGTTATTTATGCGATTTCTGTGCGTAGATGTTTTTCTATTCACGAGTTGGCAACTCACCCCCGTTGTGCCCCAGTTTCTTGCAGATTTGCCGTACAGGTTTCTTTACGGCTTGCGGGCTCAGTTTCATTCGGGTGATTTGCTAGTAGGTGGGTTTACTTGTATCATACCCCCATTATATATCTTGTATATCATTATTCTGTTGTATCTAGAAGTTCCATCAACCAAACATGTATCTATTGAGATAGAGACCAGTGTTGTTTATTCTTTCGACCTTAGAGTCGCTCGTTATATTTCTGGTGGTTTTGAGTTCCCTTTTGAGTTTTTGATCCTCGCCGTTGGCGTTGTATATTATATTGCTTGTGTGGTTGTGACCGTCGATTGACGAAGAGCTAGCTCCCGCTTGGGGATGCCTTTTTCTTGATTTCGTATACTATTCATGTTGTATCCCATTTGGGGGCCAGTATTTACAAAGGAGACTCTGCCGAAATTTTCAGTAAAATTTTGATGTTTTAAAAACCGCATAATTCGGCTTATGCTATTGAAATTACTTGCTTTAAGTTGGTTTTTCCTGCACTCTACTACTTTTCTTGGTTTGGATTTCTGGGTTTTCGGTTTACTTAGATTACGCACGTCTCGAGACGTTCGTAGTTTAAGTGCCGGTCATGTTCCGTACTTTCGGGTCGTGACAAAGTTGGTATCAGAGCGTTAGGTTTTAACCTTCGGAGCGTAGGATGACCCTTGGTTGATGGAATAGGTGACTAAAGTAGAGTGACGCACCGTTGGTATGTTCCGCGGCATATTTACGACATGCCACTCCACTTATGAAGCCTTAGGATGTACATTTCCTTGTTCAGTATTATATTCCTTCCTGATCTAGCCTCATCGGTACCAGTTTGGTTTTGCTGCTACGGTTACCGGCAGGGAGAGCTACGGCTAGAGTTGCGGTCAGCACAAGCTCGTCACGAACGAGGACTGACCAGGGCGAAATTCCGGCGACACACGATTGCAGAGATGTGTCTTTTTACTGTGTTTCCGCGCCGCGAGCGTTTGGCGGATCGCCTTTATGAGGTTACTCGGATGTGCTGATCGACACTAGAGGATTGAGCCACTGACAGAGACCAGCCAGATTTTGATGACCGTTGGTGTGTTTCTTACTCCTGATGATTGAGGCACTGTTCAGCGTGCAGACGAGCGAGCCAGTTGTTGCTGCGAGCGACGAGATATCGCCCCATATGTTGGAACTATGGCGGGGCGAGTTGTACGAATAGATGATAGAAGGTCGCTAGTCACCCAATGATGAATGACTAGGACAGGTGGTTCGTTCGCTTACCCTGATGCGAGGTCATCAGATAGATTGATTCCAGCTAGAGACGACTTCACGCGGAGGCGTTGGGAGTCGACAGAGACGATCGAATGTCAGAAACCTATTTATCCATGTTTAAAGTAGTCGGAAAGACATGCAGGCAATTCTATGGTCCCTCTAGAAGAATGAAACCCTAACTCGACTTAATGACCGTGTGAAAGCTTTTGAACCTTCGGGTTTGCGGCAGTTCTACGGCGCCATTAGTGAGGCTTGGGTTTGCCCTTCTACGGCTGGACCACCGATGCTGTGGTATGTATTCGATACTATTAAACTGTGCCCAAGAGGTTGAGCTTTTGGGGGATTATGAGGTTTTGACGAATCGATCGAATGGTTCGACTTCAATCGGATGCTAGGTGTTGAGATGTATTTCTTGGGAGACTCCAGATGCGAGGATAGCCGTTGGAGCTCAGTCAATGCAACCACGATGAGACGAGTCCGAAGCAGTCGACATTAGAGAAAGTGGAGTAAGGGGTTCGTACGAGAACTTGATGAGACGACGTTCCACTCCGCCGACATCAGAGATGCGATACGCATGCCGAGGCATTGTGCATAGATATACCTTTCAGAAGGAGTCGCGATGAGTATGCAGCCGTTCCGGAACGAGAACAGATCTAGTAAGGGACGATGACTTCCGGACAGTTCGGCAGAGACGAGATTTGGGAGAGATTTCGACAGGACCTTTCTGGAATGATTTACGAGGAGACTTGGACCCAGGAGTGGTCATGTTGCACACACAAGCAGGCCGGAATTCAGGTTCGTCGATGAGACATGCTATGAGTGACCACGACAGTTGGCCAGAGATTCTTGGAGTATGTGCTTGAGCGGTACTATTCCGCCATTATTAATTTTGATGTTTTGGGTGGGTTATTCGTATGATTTGATTTTGATGGTTGAGGATTTACGATCTTTGCACAGTGTTGCACTTGATATCGTTTTCGTGCGTTAGTTTCACATGTTTTTGATTTTACGGTTTTAAACAGTTGAGTTGGTTTTGTGCGTATGCATGCACACGATTTCGTTCCTGCACTCTGTATAGTTTATATATGCGTGCAGTGCAGTGATACGCCTTTTGTGCACTTAGATGCACTGGACTTCGATTTCGACTGTGATACTCGATATTTGTTTTGTGCATCTTGTGCACCTGATTGATTTTGCGCACGTTCGGCGCTTGATATTGGATTTCATGATTTTGTGCACGATGGATGCACCTGATTTGGATTTTCGCGGATATTGGGCGCATGTTTTGAAGGGTGATTTTGGTGCACACCAGAGGCACTAAATTGAGAATTTTTCGTGCATGACAGATGCACCTGATTTTGCTGTCAGGCACACATGTTGCCTACGACAGATGTTTCGTGCACACCCGATGCACTTAGATGGTGTTTCTGTGCGCATGTATGGCACATTCATGGATTTTGATTTCCGTGCGCACCAGACGTACGTAGTATTCATGTGCATATTTTGGGATTGATTTCTTATAGAGCATTACGTTTTTATGATATTGCTATGTGTTTTCGTACTGAGCAGGACTAGTCAGAGGACAGTACCTGAATATATTTTTGCATGCATTGATAATTATTGAAGGGATTTCCAAAAAGCGAGCTATAGCCTCAGTATTTACCTACGTGTCTGATATGACACGAAATGTTTAAAATAAGGAGACCCTTCTAAATTGTTTCCAAAACGGCGGAACGTACATTTCAAACAAAGGTATATATGTATATAGTTATTTTCTTATGATAGACGTCCGCCACTGTGCAGTGTTATACGCGTTGCACAGCGACTTAAAGAGATTTGACATGCATTTCCTTCAGATACTTACAGATATAGATTCGATATTTACATGTATAGTTTCGAGTTATATCATATTGGTTTGATTTAGATTTGGCATTGATGTCTTCTCCATGACTCCGATGATTGCGGGATGCTTGACGGAGTTTTGATTTGAGTTATATACTCATTTTTCAAGCGCATGCGCTGCGCTACGAGTTGTTTTATGTATTTACAATTTCGGAGCCCCGACGACTTGATGGTTTTCTTAGATGTTTTAGTATTTGGGGGAGTTTGAATTTTAATTCGGGAACCGAATTTCTTTAAGGGGGGAAGATTGTAACGTTTTGAAAATCGTTTCGGTGAAATTTCGAAAAAAATCGGTAAAATAAGGGGGTTTTCTGTAAAAAGTCAAAAATACAAATATCTTATTATAAAAATTAAATATACATATTCTAGCTATGTAATTGCTATTATTTGGTGTTTATTGAGCCGCTGGTGAAATTTCAAATTTTCTGAAAAAAAATATTATTTTATTATTATTTAAGCCGTCACTAATACATTTAATTAGGAAAAATTACAAATTGGAATGAGTTGAAACAAATTTTGTGCATCATAAAACACTAAATAAAATTTTATCATGTGGTATCTGGAATGAAATTATTTGCCAAAACGGTTTAGAAATTATTGAAGAAAAAAGGCTTTTTTTTAGCGTAAATGGATGTTTGGGGTATTGTATTTATCATTTTTCATCACCCCACATCCGTACCCACACCCACACACACCCACTTACTCCTCCCCATGGCTGAATTCAGCAGCCCTCCCCAAAGTTTTCCCCCACTTCTTTTGGTAAAAGAAAAGAAAAGAATAGAATAAAGAGAGAAGGGTTGTGTGTTGACTTGGGGTATCTTTTCTTGACTTGGACTTTCTCACCAAAACTCACACCTCACTCTCTCTCTTCCCTTCATCTTGTGGCCGAGCAATCACATGGGCGGCTGTCCAAAAAAATCCCCCACTTCATTCACCTCCAAAATCATCACAAAATTCACTAAATCCACACAAATTTCCATCAAAACTCAAATCCAACCTTGACCCATTATTTCTTGCCCATGCTAGCTTGAATCCTTGGAGCAAGATGGCATTTGGGGGGCTATATTTTGGCATGTGTGGATCTCATTTCAAACTAGTTTGAGGTATAACCCTTTTCCAAATGATACTTGTTCTAATCTAAGATTTTAATTAAGTGTTTAATTAAGTTTTGATTGCAAGCTTGGAATTCAAGAAAGGTTTTTGAATTAATATTAGCATCTTGATCTATAGATTATGGTTTCAATGGGTAATCTAACATCTAAAGAATGCAAAATGTAATCTAGTTGTTAATTTGCATATTGTTGCTTGTAATTTGTAAAAAAAAAAATTGGAACTTTATGCAAACTAGGTTTTTCAATTTAATTGCAAATGTTAGATTAAAAATCTAATTAGGTTATTCAAGACATTATTAACATTATTAAGTGTAGTTTAATACTTTAGTTCGTGAAAATCCAAGCTAAATTGTTGTTTGTGCATTTTTGCTATAAAATTGTTAAAATTTGGTTATATTGTAAACTAGAATTTTAGGGTTAATGGAATTTAATGAGATTAAATTGTGGAAATTATTTTTATGAATTATTTAAGATATTTAATAAGTATCATGGCCGCTAGATTTATTTAAACGTCGAGTTTTGTACTAAAACGGGTAATATTCGCTTGCTAGATTTTCGGAAAAATGGCTTTTAAAGTGAATTTGGGGTTTTTGCGAATTTTAACCTATTTTATATTAAAATCAGTATTCGTGAATGTGAAAATGGGAGTGTTTTGGGTTTTTCACGATGGTTTGACGTTTTGTACGTCGACATCGAGGGTTGGTTTCGCTATTCTTGCATGCGTAGGCGATAGGTTTTGACCTATGCATGATATGCATGCCGATTTGATTTTCGTATGCCGTTTCTATTTCGAATTTGGTTTTAATGCGATACGGTGCATTATGATATGTAGGTACCCCATGTAGACTTCGAGACGACAAGCAAGCACGTGGCGACGTCGGCACCGGCGAGCGAGGACCAGGTGAGTAGATTTATATCTACGGGGAGAAGTCGGGTGGATGGCGTATAGCACCCCCGCAATTCGTGGTGATGTATACGAATACGTATACACACATATATATATTGTTTATATATTGTTTGAGTATATTGATGATAATATGGATATTGGTGTTCTTGGATGATTTAGTGTCGTGAAACCCTAGAGTAGTGGTCGCACTACACATGCCACACACCAACCCATACTTGCATACTTTCTTCCTTCTTTTGTGCTTTACGGAAAATATAGTTATGTGTTCACATGGGTATGGGACTATGTGTTCACATACGGATTTGAGGATGATATTTGGGTTTGAGATGAGTCGATGAGATTTGTATTGAAGTTGTGAATTCGGTGACCTAGCAGGGTTCGTATTTGAGATACGACATGACGTTGTAGCGGGTCCTTGACGTAGTGTTTCACACACGTCCATGCATACTTAGGCGGTATCAGTATTGTGCAAGACATAGGTCAGTACCCTAGACTATGATCTTGGATAAAGAGGATACTAGGTGAATAGTAGGATGAATATGATATTGACCCGTACCCAGATTGGGATGCCGTACGACGGACTTACGTACGAGCTATATTGATGATTGATCCGCACTCTTGACTTGGGATGCCTGATTATAGATATGGTATCGGTTATGATATTATTGAGGCGGGATCACCGACTATACATATACAGGTATGTATATGTATCGACTCAGATGATAGGCGGTTTCCTTACCTGTAGTTCAGCTTGTTAGTTCAGCCGTATAGTTTAGTGTAGTTATTAGATTTGATTAGACTTCTTACCTATTTCAAAAACTAACGAATCGTGGGCATTTTTAAAAACAGCTCAAGGGAATCTACGGATATTTCCAAAACGACGTATCTTTTCATAAAAACACCGTAGCCCCTATTTTCAAAACCCCATGATTCGTGTTATTTCAAAAGGCACCATTCGTAGGACTTATATTAGATTATTGCAGATTAGTTATCGTTGTGTCTAGTATTCAGCTCCCGCACATTATAGCTGTTCGCTCTGCCTCGCATATTTATTTTGCTGCTTATTCCATTATTGATATCATGCTGTTAGGACACCAGCACCATTACCGATGATGCGTATGTACCACGTACACCTACTTGCCGGCTCACACACATCTTCATCGGTAATTGCCATGTCACGTACACTTTAGAGAATATAATTGCTTGACTTAGATTGTTAGCTGGTAGTTTTGACATGATATTAGTGTACTTCCCTTATATGCCATATTAGACATTGTAGTTATTACCTACCACTTCATGCATACTGTTATTCAGTTGTTCATGCCTAGTTCATTATCATTGACATATGCACTTGTGATGATTTCTTGAGATTTATGATATTTCTTGATTTCGGGGAAAGCCGCAAAATTTACAACTTATGATCTTTTAAAATATAAAATGTTGCGGTTTTCTAGTGATGTAAAGTGTCGTCCACCATGAGTTTGCTGTGGTTTTGGAGATCCGTGTCGAGGAGTGGAGGAACCGTCACGGGTACATGGTGGGCCCGGTATGGTATCCCGGGGCAAGAGGAATGTGGTGTTGACGTTGAGCCTGGCTGGGGAGCACTACCTACCGGTGATATTACCCGACGCGTCGGATATCCGGAGGATACCGTCGTGGTCTTGAGATGGATGGTAGGGGCCGGTCCGGACTGACGGCGCCCTAGATATTGAGCTTGAGACATTGATATTTCGAGACAGTGAGATTTATGTTTTGTGTCGATGCTAGACACTGTTGATACTGATTTCATTATGATACCTCAGTTTAAAAATACGAAGGAAATCTCACTAATTTATGAAAACAGTTTCTTCATTTACATGTATTCTGTTTCATGCATTCATACCTCATTCATATGATATATTGCTACCTGAGGCACTGACACGGGCACATGAAATTATACTCGGGTTAGATATTACCCTAGTCATTGTTATAGGCTGCCTGTTATACTTATATTTGAGGATATATTATGATCATTGACCTAGGTTGCGTTATTTATGTGATTTCTGTGCGTAGATGTTTTTCTATTCACGAGTTGGTAACTCACCCCCGTTGTGCCCCAGTTTCTTGCAGATTTGCCGTACAGGTTTCTTTACGGCTTGCGGGCTCAGTTTCATTCGGGTGATTTGCTAGTAGGTGGGTTTACTTGTATCATACCCCCATTATATATCTTGTATATCATTATTCTGTTGTATCTAGAAGTTCCATCAACCAAACATGTATCTATTGAGATAGAGACCAGTGTTGTTTATTCTTTCGACCTTAGAGTCGCTCGTTATATTTCTGGTGGTTTTGAGTTCCCTTTTGAGTTTTTGATCCTCGCCGTTGGCGTTGTATATTATATTGCTTGTGTGGTTGTGACCGTCGATTGACGAAGAGCTAGCTCCCGCTTGGGGATGCCTTTTTCTTGATTTCGTATACTATTCATGTTGTATCCCGTTTGGGGGCCAGTATTTACAAAGGAGACTCTGCCGAAATTTTCATTAAAATTTTGATGTTTTAAAAACCGCATAATTCGGCTTATGCTATTGAAATTACTTGCTTTAAGTTGGTTTTTCCTGCACTCTACTACTTTTCTTGGTTTGGATTTCTGGGTTTTCGGTTTACTTAGATTACGCACGTCTCGAGACGTTCGTAGTTTAAGTGCCGGTCATGTTCCGTACTTTCGGGTCGTGACAATTACTTTTGAAGATGCCATTTCTTTTCTTTGTTTTGTATTAAACATTTAGGGTTTTCCTTAAATGTTTAGTATTGTTTTGATGGAGAGTGTGAGTGCAAGTCTTGGCATTTGGCATTGAATGGTGCTTATGACTCATGGTGTTAGGTCTTGTGTGGGTTTGGTGGGATGTGATTGTGAGATGGCAGATCTTTACTAGTGCTAAGATTTTCTTTAGTTGCTCACAATTTTTCTCACAACACTTACAAGAAAGAAAAGAACCGACACTTTCTTTGGTTGCTTTTCTTTTAGCCAAAACTCGAGCTCACTCTTTTCTTTATATGGCTTCTTCTTCATCTCCACCCATACCCTCTCATGAGTTGAGAATCCATGGATGTTTTCAGACAAAGTATTCATACACTATCTCTACTTCATCTTGGGTATCTAGGCTAGCAAACCGGATGCCCGAGTTGCTTCGGTTTTGAAGTGGGAGCCCGTATTACTAATCCTCGACGTGGATCGTCTTCGACGAGAGAGACCAGAGGCCGAACTTCATCGAGGCAGCCGCGAGGAGCTTGGGGAAGAGGTTGAAGACCGAAGGACATGGATCGATCGCTATAACCTCTCCAAACTCTTTTTATAGAACTAGTATAGGGTTAATGATACGATCCATCAATTAGGGTTCCATTAGCGCCGGATTTTAAAAGTTTTTGCTCCGCGTTTGGCCACGGATTGATGGTCGGGGTGCTGCCGTAGCCTTACATGGTATCAGAGCCAACCCATTAACCGTATACTAGTTGGTTTAGACAATGTTAAACTATCAAAACCGAAACAACTCCGAAACAATACCTGATATATTCTAGTTTCTGTCATTTTTTTCAGTGTCTTCTAAAATTAGTTTAGCAACTGCAGACGGCTACTTGTATGACCACTAGACAGCACCCCAAATACGAGCCACTTCCACCCAATTTGAGCCGAGCACAATGCTTAAAAATCCGAGCTGGCCGGCCATTCCTTTGAGTTTGGACTTCGTATTTTGGGTATGGTCTAGTCTCTAGAATATTGGTTTAGTGGTGTTTCTTGTTTAGCCCAGTTTGGATATAGTTTTATCTAGTTGTTTTGGGGCATTCGGGGTTATTTGGAAGTCAATATTTCTAACATTGTTTAAAGTTTTACAGTACACACATTTCTATCTACGACCGTGAATGTCATTAGAGCGGTACAACTTGTCTATTTGCTATAGTTCTTTTAGACGGGTTTGCGAACGTGACATTCACGTTGATGTTATATATTGTGCTGTGTTGTTGCGAATTCGTCGTGGTGGATAGCTTGGGTGCAATGTTAGTACAATTTAGTTTTATTTGTACATTTGATATCGTGGGGTGAGCGTCCGACATGTGGACTGCCGTCACTTCCTGTTCGTATATTATTTGTTTGGGGCATGACCGGGTTGAGGTCGATGCCACCGTTGTACATATTTTTCTCTTCTGTACTAGGATTACCCCACGGTGGAGTGCACGGATAGCCGGGTTCTGGAGGGCAACGGGTTCGCATCTCATGGCATTGAGAAGGAGGGGGCCTCACTATAGAATTGGCAGGCTATTCGCCGCACTCGTAGGGGATACAAGTTGACCCAAGGAGGGATGCTCAAGTTACAGGATTCCGTGAAGTGCCGGGCAGCCCATTCACTTTGATGAAGGGGGCTGTCTCGCTTCTGGTTTTGGCAGGTAACTTGCCGCACTCGTAGGGGTCTAGGTTTTCATTGCACAGGCTATTCACACGACCCTAGGAACGTCGGGTTTCACTTGCGGCTCAAAGGAAACCCGGGGCTCCCAGATTATCTGTATTGTTCTGTGTTGCTTATTGCTTGTTTGTGATGTTGCATTTATCATGCCTGGAGCGATTATTATATACTGTTATATATATACTAGTAGATGTTGTATATGTTTTACACCCGCGCTAGTTCTGTCCCCGCTCTGTCGTTAGTTAAGTAACCTAACAGGTGATGACAGGACCCGGCGGCGAATGTGGATGGTATATACGTACATTATATTTTCGTTCTTTTATGGTGTGATTAATTGATGGGACTGCGTTGATTCAGATCAATGCAAGGAAAACAAACCTAATTGATGTTGTTGGAACAATTTTCAAAAGCTGTTATTACAAGGACGTTTTCTTTTGTTTTTGTCATGCCCCGCTTCCCAGTGTACGGAGAAGGGGACGTAACGAGGTCCGCTACGTATATACTCAGAAGTACGTACGCTAAACGTATCTAAGCAATATAAAATAAATACACAAGAGACAAGGGATAATAAAAATAGCAACTATTATTTATTAACATTCTTTTGTACAATGCATGAAAAGGAAATACAGCTGAGATAAAAAGATGCCTAAACAGTGGCATAACATGAAATGAAAAGTAATGAATGGAAAAGTGTACAATGAAACTAGAGCTCTGGTTCTTCAGCAAACTGGTCTAAGTCTTCTGCAGATGGCTCGATCTCCGCCGGGTCCAAACCACCTGACGACATTCAAAGAAGAAAGAAATAGAATGTCGTCAGCGAACAGGTCGCTCGGTAAGTCCCAAAGATAAGGGAGAAATAGACAGAGAGTAAGAGAGAGAGAGAGAGTAACTTTTAATGTTGTATTATAATATTGTAATGTTGTATTAACGCTGTTGTTTGTAGCCTGGTACAGAAGATGCCAGTATATACGAGGGGAGTCCCACTTACACCGGGGACCTTGGTAACCTGTAGTACAAGGCTCCGTCGATAATACTACGGAACAACGGCATGGATATAATTACGTCTTAAGTGACCACCTCGTACTACCTTTAACATATTCCGTACCAGTCTACACTTTAAACCCCGTAATGTTTTGATTGTATTGTTTGTCTTGTAAATTGTATTGATTGTATAATTGATTGACTGACCGAAACCATGATATCGGTAAACGGATATAACTGTAGAGTCATGTAAATGGAATAACTGGAGAACCATGTAAATAGAATGTATATCCATGGTTCGGTTCAGTTAAGTTGTATAGATTGATAATTGGATTCACGGACTCGTGTGTTTCTATTGAATTTGAATATTGTAGATTGTAGATTGACCTGAATCATATTCAAGTTAGATTAATCAGACTCAAATCCGAGTCAGACAATTAGAAATGTAAGTCGAAATCTTGATTATTTTTTAAACCTATAATTGCTAGGGTCCTTAGGCTAATTTATAAACTTGAGGGGGTTTTATGTAAAATATACTTTTATATACTTTTCAAAATACTCCCCAAGTATTTATTATTTGTCTTTAAAGTTGTAATGAGTGTGGATTTTATATTGTGATATTTCTACTGAAAATATCCTAGTTTCATAAATAAAGGTATTTATCTGTAATATTGATTTATTTGAAATTCATGGTATTTTAGTGTAAAATTATTCTTGTGATTTTTAGAAAAAGGTGGAATATTTATATCATAACAAAATAAATTTTTTAATGATAAATATACGTATATTTATACAAAATTAATTTTAATAAATAGTTTATATTCTAAAAATCTCATTTTCTTAAGATGTCGTATTTTAAATCTTTCGAGACCGAATGCTCCTTGCGGAGGTCTGAATCTCGCACTACTAAGCCCGAGGATATGCGATAATCCGCACCATCCCGAACGGGTTTCCCAAGGTGGGTTGTAGCGGCACTTTGCAAAGATTGTAAAATACTAAATCCTTTAGAAAACGGTTTTATAAAGTAAAAGGTATTTATTTGTAAAAATGTCAATTTTCCGTAGTTTAGATTCTAAGGTTTCCTAAGTCAACTAGCCTATTTCTAAATGATCTAAACGATAAGTTGTTAGATACCTCAAATCGCCTCTTCACCGCCAATTGTGGCCGGGTAAGTACAAGTGAGGAAAGGAGGGATCCGCTCACGAATCACCGTGAGTCGAGCCTTTTAAAATTACCTTACTCACTTGCCTAGCCTAGACACCACAAAGTTAGGTTTAGATAAATGACCAATGTCCACAACTTATCGTATTTTCCTAATAAGAGGTATTTATTTAAAAGTGTATCAACTCTAAATCTTTTATGATAGTTTTATTAAGTATATGGTATTTAAATCTAAATTCTTGTTTTCTCGTATTCTAAGGTTTCAATGGTGTCGTGTTAGGTTGTATGTAAGTGTGTGAGGAGGTAGGTCGTTACCTCGTGATCTACTATAAATGTATAGAAAGTTTGATGGTGTTAAATGAAAGAGTGAAACATTGTAGTATTTAAGTGAAAAATATGGCAAATTGAGAAAGCTATCATTTCATGTGGTGAAACTTGTTCAAATTCTTTGTTAAATGTTTAATAGTCAACAATAAGATGTTTAAGCATCATTGAATCGGTGAGAAGTGAAATTTTATAGAAAACCGAATCGGAAATCGGATTTGTTCCGATTCCGTCGGGTTTGTAATTTCGTATTTTCTTGAATAGGGAAAAGAGAGATAGAAAGGGACTTATGGGTTTTCGATTACACTAGAGTGAGGGGGAACTAAAGGGATTGCCGATGCGTTGCGTCGTTGCCGGTAGTTCCTAAAAACGTAGCCGGAATTTCCGCCGGAATTTCGTCGGAGCTTCGCCGCGAGCTTGTTTTCAAAGTACACAACTCTTGGAAAATTTTGAGTGAGTGAGCTTAGGATTTTGGGATGAGAGGGTAGAGGGGAGGGGGTGTATTTATAGGGTAGGCTAGGGGTAGGGTAGGTGAAGGGTTTTTAAATTAAAAAAATGTATAAATGTATAAAATCATTAAAAATTTGAGTAAATAGGGTATATGAAAGGTTTTAATGTAAAAATGTATTAAAAATATTTAAAATGGAGTAATGGGGATTTCAAAGGTCTCTGAAACCGATCTAGGAATTTGAAGTGTACAGGGCGGTTTAGAAGATGAAGTGACACAATATTGAAGAAGGGAACTCGGCCGTCCGGACGAGTCTGGTCGGCGGCGCTGGCCCGAGTCGACCGGTCCGCCAGCCGACTCGGCCGAGTCGGGCCGAGTCAGTGCATGGGGAGGTGGGGGTCGTCTAGTGTAGCCTCTGGTATATTTAGTTTTTAAAGTGTAGTTCAATTTTTGGAAGTTATGGTGTGTGGACTGTTGGGCTTCCAAAGGATTTAAAACCAAATAATATTAAAAATAATGTGGGGTACGGGATTTGAATTCTGGTGGATTGGTTCAGCAGTGCAAGATATTACCAATGAGCTACAAGCTCCTTCTTGTAATTAAATTGCAAATCAATTACTTAAGTCTTATGCTCAGGCAATAAATACCCCTTTATGGATTTTTTTTAAAAAATATTTGAAAAAAATTTGTATAGGAAAAAGCGTATAAGAAAATTATGGTTGTTACATTCTACCATCCTTATAAAAATTTCGTCCTCGAAATTTATAAGAGGAAAGTGTAACAAATCCAAGGAAAATTTGGTGCTGGTGTGTTGACAGTATGTGAAATATAACAAGGTGGTGCAAGGGTTTTAAAATGTGAAGAATGTGTGAAGGAATGAAAGAATGCGGATGTTTTGGTAAAATTGTAAAAGAGGTGAGGGAATTTTGGGTTAGGATAGATTCAAGATATATGATTCAAAAAATAAGAAATGATGGGATTCAAGGAACATGGTTGTAAAGAATGTTTTAGTTGCTAGTTCTTGTGTTATATTGCTTAGGTTGTTTAAGCAGAACAGAACTGCATGATAGAGTTTCATCCAGCTCTGACCTACATGGGCCGCCAACAAAACCTGTCACGCCCCGCTTTATAGTGTACGGAGAAGGGGACGAGACGAGGTCCGCTGCGTATATACTCAGAAGTACATACGCTAAGCGTATCTAAGTAATATAAAATAAATACACAAGAGACAAAGGATAATAAAAACAGCAACTATTATTTATTAACATTCTTTTGTACAATACATGAAAAGGAAATACAACTGACATAAAAATATGCCTAAACAGTGGCATAACAGGAAATGAAAAGTACTGAATGGAAAAGTGTACAATGAAACTAGAGCTCTGGTTCTTCAGCAAACTGGTCCAAGTCTTTTGCAGATGGCTCGATCTCCGCCGGGTCCAAACCACCTGACGACATTCAAACAAGAAAGAAATAGAATGTCGTCAGCAAACAGGTCGCTCGGTAAGTCCCAAAGATAAGGGAGAAATAGACAGAGAGTAAGAAAGAGAGAGAGAGAGAGAGTAGCTTTTAATGTTGTATTATAATATTGTAATGTTGTATTAACGCTGTTGTTTGTAGCCTGGTACAGAAGATGCCAGTGTATACGAGGGGAGTCCCACTTACACCGGGGACCTTGGTAACTTGTAGTACAAGGCTCCGTCAATAATAGCACGGAACAACGACATGGATGTAATTACGTCTTAAGTGACCACCTCGTGCCACCTTTAACATATTCCGTACCAGTCTACCCCTTAAACCCCGCAGTGTTTTGATTGTATTGTTTGTCTTGTAAATTGTATTAATTGTATAATTGATTGACTGACCAAAACCATGATATCGGTAAACGGATATAACTGTAGAGTCATGTAAATGGAATAACTGGAGAACCATGTAAATAGAATGTATATCCATGGTTCGGTTCGGTCAAGTTGTATAGATTGATAATTGGATTCATGGATTCATGTGTTTCTTGTTAGTGCATATGCCCTAGGGGCCATTATTGTATCATACTAGATTGTATATTACTTAATGGAAGCTTGGTATATTCACAGTTATATATACAGTCTTGCTAAAAATGGTAGTATGCTACTTGGTTTGTGTCTACTTTAATATGTGCATATGTTTCTTGTAACGTATCACTTATACATATTAGTAGAGCCCATAGGATCTTTGCTTGATTACCAGCGTCGTGATGGCAGTCACACTAGTGGGGGCTGGATAGTCTGTAAGCAACATCCTATACAGGTCCCTGGTCGTTGGATTATCGAGATAGGGCATCGATATTCCGGAGTAGACTAAGTGTGTACGCTTCTTATCCCAGTTGGGGAGATGGTCTGTCCCACAGCCATCAGTACGTCATACTGGAGATAGTATACAGGTGCTCGTTAGGTTACGGGTACACCGGACAGGACTCGCAGGTGAACTGATTGGTTGGTATTATACCCATCGTCAGTTAACAGTTCCTAGATGACATGAGTACAGCATAGTCCGCAGACTTGACACTGCTACTTCGCCTCGAGTGTGTCCCACTGTTCTTAGATTGCTACTCTACCATGGCTCAAAGGAGTTGTGCAAACAGGTAGCAGTTGGGTGCAGTCCCGAGCACTTGGAGTCAGTAGTGGTCAGATAGGATTCGTCTCTCCCGGTATTGGGAGATGATATCGCACTGTGTCAGAGAGCCATTATGCAAAGTCCCTGGCCAGGGCAAGCGAGATATACTGGTAGGTTCCAGTAGTTTCTCAGGGTGTAATGGGCTTCGCTCCGACACGACTTATACAGCTATTAGGGACTGACGCTTGCCGCCCCATAGGCTTGATATGCGATAGTCTTAGACGAACAGACCGGACTGTACGGAGATTGTCACATCAGGCTCAGTAGGAGATCGGATGGTTTTCCTCATCGGCCTTCTTATCGACATCTACCTGGGGACCGTTACGTACAGCTAGTGCCGCTTGCGGTCTGTGGTTAAACCCACTGCCAGTGTAGTGTCGAGTCTTTAGAGTCTCACACAGAGAGTTTCCTTACTCCAGGGGAAACGATATAGAGGTCGTATGGTTTTACGACAAGGGTTCGGACGTGTGTTTACGCACGTACGACTTTTCGGACAGTTTTTACTAGTCGGCTTTGGTTTAAGCCAGATTCTAGTATCGGGTTATTGGATTTATACAGTCTAAAGTTTTTCCGTGTTTTCACGGATTGGAGGGGCGTTCTCGTAATTTGTCGGGAAGGATCTAGAAGAGTGGTGACTAAGGGGTTAAGGTGGCATGAGCATTAATTGCTTAATGACTCATTTGTGTGATTCATGCTTTGTATTAAATGATTCGTTAATGAGTTAGTGAGTCATATGATGAATCACACTAGATGAATGAATCTAACCATGATGATAAATCATTTATATTATTTATTTGATTAATTGTTATGGTTGATATATTTATATGAGTTCATTATTCTTTTCATTATCATTCTCACCTTCTCTCTCATCAAGCTCACTCTCTCTTGAAACCCTAACCCTAACCTCTCATGTGTTGAGATCAAGGGTTAGATAGACTAAAACATCCATAACCTCACTCTATATCCTCTAGGTAGCTTAGATTAGCACTTTAAGCAACCTAGTTATCTCAAGTTTGAGATTAAGCTTGGCATAGGAGCTTTCGGGTGGATCGTCTTTGATTCGAGAGGCCGTTGAGGTGCCGATGTTCCAAGGAGCCTACGAGGAGTGGAGGACCGCGATGAAGACCCGAAGGACAAGTAACGTGAGGTATAACTTCGTATCCGAGTTGTTAAATCTCTAGTACTTTGTTAGCAATGGTTTAGAAACGATTTATGCGCTCAAGTCCGTGTTACGAAGCTTTGATAATTGTTTTTCATATATTCCGCCTCCCCGCAAGTTCGTGGGGTGCGTGACATGGACTTACAGTGGTATCAGAGCCAACTAAACCATTACTAGCTTGTTAGCAACTGATTAGAAGTTCGATCGACGGAAAACACGAAAACAAAAACCCGGAAATCCCTAGTTTCTGTTAATTTTAAAAGTGTCTGAAAAAAGTTTTGACATACCTTAAAATTCACAGCAGGGAATTGTAAGAATACTGAGAAAAAACGAGCCAGTGACTCGACAAAACGGCCGCGGATCCGCGGCGATAGAGAGCTTGTGCCGCGGATCCGCCGCCGAGTCAACGCCGCGTTGACTCGGATTTGCTCGGTAATTCCTATTTTATTGTTCTCTGTTTTCTTGTATGTTCTGTTTCTGCCCAGGTTGCCTCTGTGCAGATTTGCTTTTGGGGTAGACTCGGATATAGGTAATCGATCGATGTTCTAAACTATTTGCTAATTGGATCTTTATCTGTAATGTTTTATGTGTTCGTAAACCTTCCCTAACTGCTAGTATGTCGGTTGGCAGGGGGTTGCACATATCTGTGATGTTATTTTTAACTGTTTGTGTATATAAACTGTATTGGATTGTTGTGATGATTAGCCGGGTTTTGTGATGGGTTATTCTATTAATTCATTCGATGTAATTGTAATAAGTTGTAATATTATTTTGCGGGGCACATCCAGGTTGCGGTTGTAGGCACCGTTGTATTATTTCTTTTTACTGTTTTTGCTCCTAGGATAGACCCAAGGTGGGGTGCACAAACTACCGGGTATTTTGAGGTGTTGAGGCAGACCGCTTCACTTCTGGTACTTGGCGGGTAGTTTGCCGTACTCGTAGGGGTCTACGGTGGGGTAATGGCTATTCTTCACAACTGTGTAATCCGTCTTTCCTTGCAGGCTCAAAAGAAACGCGGATTGCTTGCATATCCAATAAAGTTTATCTGTGATCTGGAATGCTTATTATTGCGTCTGACGAATGTACAATATCTATATATGATAGCTATTAGACGTCACTTATGTTTTACACCCGCGCTAGCCCAGCCCCCGCTCTGTCGTTAGTTAAGTAACCTAACGGGTGATGACGGGACCCAGTGGCAAATGCGGATGGCATAAGAGGACGCAGTATTTTCGTTGTTTTCTGCAATGATAAGATTAATGATGGGACGCATTATTATAATGCAAAGAAAATAAACCAAAGTTGAATCGTTGGAACAAATTTAAAAGAAACCACTCGGTTATTTTAAAAGATCAGAATTTTTAATTGCGGAGCTTTAACCACTCCTTTTAAAATGAATCAGGTTCTTTCGATTATATCAAGTTCACTACGTTCACGGTTTTGCCAAAACCATTCGTAGCCCTCCGTCATTTCATTTGGGTATTCAATAGTATTCAAGCTGTGTTTGTTGGCCAAAGTCAAGGCACAGTCTTTGGTAGCTATTGAATATTCATATGCAGCATAGATAGATGCGTTGGTTTGGGACAGTCGTACTGCTTTGTTGGCCAAAGTCAAGGGTATGTACGGATGGGTTCAAATTAACCTGGACAATGACGGGTAGAACTTGACATGTGACTTATGATTTGTTGGCCAAAGTCAAGGTTATAAGAACATGGGGCAAAAATCCATATCGGGAGTTTCAAAAGAAACTGAAATTTGCAGAGAGATGCATACCATTTTGGAGTTTGATGAATGTTGGTAAGATTCCTTCAACATTATCATACGATGATATTTTGGATCTCGATCCTACTGTGAGTATATACTACTTATCAGGAGATTCGTCACTTAACGATCAATGCTATAAACCAAGTAGGTGCCTAGAAAGGTGTCAGCGGGGTTACGCCCTCAGAGAAAAGAGGTTATTTAATTAAGGAACTTCGCGAAAGCGTTGGAAAACCTCCCTCGAAGTATTGACACTGGCCTGGCCGCACGGTTAAGCAAGTATTGTACGGTGAGAATTGTCCTGGTTAATTCTTCTTTTATGGTTTGAGGAAGGATTCGAGAAACAATGGGAGCCATCCTGTTTAGATAAATTAAAACCAATCTAAGCTTGTAACAGCATCATGCTAAAATAGTTTTCTTCTCTCTCTCTCTTAATTGCAGCGACCTTGTGACTACACATAGGTTACATCTAGATAATAAATTGACTGAATCTGACTTATTTGACTGGCAAAAGTCTGTCCAGATGTCCATTGCCTATGACAAGCTGGACCACCCTATTAAGGGACATTCCTATTGTTGTGGGATTGGGCATTGGCAGAATGATTGCAGGTCTTTAGAAGCCAGTAGCCAGGATACGAAGCATGTTGTGGCTTCGACTTCGGGTGTGTTTATGATAGAGAACTGTATGTCAGTTAACCCTACTTCCTGGGTATTAGATACCGGATCAGGAACTCACATCTGTAATTCATTACAGGCTCTGAGAAATCGTAGGGTTATCGGGATAGGTGATATGACCCTCACAGTTGCTAATGGAATGAGCAAGGACTCTGAATCCGTAGGAGAATATCATCTTGGAATGACAACTGGGCAGATATTGATTCTGCGTAACTGTTTTTGTGTACCAGGTACGACTTGTAATATCATATCTGTACCCTTACTTTCTAAAGAAGGATATGATTTTTTTTTACAAGAGATGTGGTTCACATCCACCTAAATCAAGATTTGATTGGGTCAGGTACATTAGAAAACGGAATATACGTATTAAATCAAGCTCAGATTTTCAGTGTCCAGAACACACTTAAAAGAAAGCCTCCGGAATTAAATCAGGCTTTCTTATGGCATTGTAGACTAGGTCACATCAATGAGAGAAGGTTGACCAAGTTACATAGAGAAGGATATTTGAATCCGTTCGAATATCAATCTTATACTACTTGTGAATCTTGTCTCATAGGAAAGATGACAAAGACTCCGTTTACTGGACACGGAGTAAGAGCGAGCGAGCTCTTGGGACTCGTACACAGTGACGTGTGCGGTCCAATGTCTACACATGCACGAGGTGGTTATTCCTACTTCATTACTTTTACAGATGATTTCTCTAGGTATGGATATATCTTCTTAATGAAACATAAATCCGAGGCCTTCGAGAAATTCCAAGAATACAAGAATGAAGTAGAAAAACAGACCGACAAAAGTATCAAGATACTGAGATCTGATCGAGGTGGTGAATACTTAAGTACCGAATTCCTAGGTTACTTAAAAAAGAATGGAATTCTCTCTCAGCTTACTCCTCCATACACACCACAACATAACGGTGTATCAGAAAGGCAGAATCGAACCCTATTGGATATGGTTCGTTCCATGATGAGTAATGCTGAGTTACCGCGATCATTCTGGGGATATGCACTAGAATCAGCTGCATATCTTTTGAACCGAGTTCCAACCAAGACTGTGCCTACCACACCATATCAGATGTGGAGTGGGAAGAAACCCAGTCTTAAGTATCTTAAGACATGGGGATGTCCAGCTTTTGTAAAGAAGCAGCATGCGGACAAGCTCGAGGCACGCTCAGTAAAATGCAAATTTGTGGGATATCCAAAGAACTCTAAGGGATATTATTTCTATTACGCAGAGGAACAAAAGGTCTTTGTTTCTCTTCATGCCTGCTTCTTGGAAACTGAATTTTTGGAAAATCAGAAGATTGGGAGCGCAATAGAACTGGAAGAAATTCCAGAACCACAAACTGTTACTGAAAGAATGGTAGAACCAGAGGTTTCAGAAGAAAGGGACATCC
Source organism: Agapanthus africanus (assembly GCA_030015575.1). NCBI lineage: Eukaryota > Viridiplantae > Streptophyta > Magnoliopsida > Asparagales > Amaryllidaceae > Agapanthus > Agapanthus africanus. Next base: position 371,627,154 of record CM057344.1, on the reverse strand, counting down.
CGACGCCACTCCGCAGGAGTAGTAGGCAATCTCATCCGCCCGAGAGATACTACGGGTTTCTCATAGACGGGGATAGAGAGGATTGCACTATTGACTATGATGAGCCTACTAGCTTCCAGCAAGCCATTCAGAGCGGTGACTCAGTAAAATGGCTGGATGCAATGCGGACCGAAATGGAGTCCATGTACACTAACAATGTATGGACTTTGGACATTGCTCCAGATGGGATAAAACCTGTAGGATGCAAATGGATCTTCAAAAAGAAGATTGGTGTAGATAGACAGGTTGAAACCTATAAGGCTAGACTTGTTGCAAAGGGTTTCCGTCAAAGACCTGGTTTGGACTATGACGAAACCTTTTCTCCAGTAGCTATGCTTAAATCTATTCGGGTCCTTCTTGCTATTGCTGCCTTCCACGATTATGAGATCTGGCAGATGGACGTAAAGACGGCCTTTCTAAATGGTAATTTGGAAGAAAGCGTCTATATGGATCAGCCAGAGGGATTCATTCAGAGTGGGAGCAGCGGTAAAGTATGCAAGCTGCTTAAGTCCATTTATGGACTAAAGCAGGCATCGCGGAGTTGGAATATCTGTTTTGATGATGCTGTCAAAGAATTTGACTTTACCAAAAATCCAGATGAACCATGCATATACAGTAAGATTGTAGGGAGAGCTGTAGTATTCTTCGTCTTGTACGTGGACGACATTCTCTTAATAGGAAATGATATTCCTATGTTACAGTCAGTCAAAAGATTCTTGTCACATAAATTCTCCATGAAAGACCTGGGTGATGCCACCTACATTCTGGGAATCCGGATCTATCGTGATAGATCAAAGAGGATGTTGGGACTTTCACAGTCCAGGTACATAGACACCATAGTGAAGAGATTCATTATGGATGATTCTAAGCGCGGTAACCTACCAACTTGTCACGGAATCACTCTCTCCAAAGAGATGTCTCCCAAGACTGATTTGGAAAGGGATCGCATGTCGATTATACCCTATGCTTCTGCGGTAGGCTCTATAATCTATGCGATGTTATGTACCAGACCAGATGTAGCATATGCATTGAGTGTTGTAAGCCGGTATCAGGCAAACCCAGGGGAGAAGCACTGGATAGCAGTAAAGAACATTCTCAAGTACCTAAGAAGGACTAAGGAGATGTTCTTGGTGTATGGCGGAAAAGACCTCCAGATGGAGGCCTTTGCCGACTCCGGCTTCCAGAGTGACAAAGATGACTCCAAGTCCATGTCGGGTTATGTCTTTACCCTTAATGGAGGGGCGGTCTGTTGGAAGAGTTCCAACCAGGAGACCGTTGCTGACTCAACAATGGAAGCGGAGTACATAGCTGCTTGCGATGCCGTAAAAGAAGCTGTCTGGATGAAGAAGTTCCTCACAGAACTTCAGGTGGTTCCTTCCAGTGTTGGTCCAATACCTCTGTATTGTGACAACAACGGCGCTATAGCTTTAGCGAAGGAACCCAGGTCCCATCAGAAGTCCAGACACATCTTAAGACTGTATCACCTGATCAGGGAGATCGTAGATCGCCAGGAGATCGAGGTGAAAAGAGTTGAGACAGAGAATAACATTGTTGATCCATTCACAAAGGCCCTTCCTCAGACGCAGTCGAGAGGCTATTCGAGATGATAGGTCTACGATATGCCAGCTCATGGCCCTAGTGCAAGTGGGAGATTGTTAGTGCATATGCCCTAAGGGCCATTATTGTATCATACTAGATTGTATATTACTTAATAGAAGCTTGGGATATTCATAGTTATATATACAGTCTTGCTAAAAATGGTAGTATGCTACTTGGTTTGTGTCTACTTTAATATGTGCATATGTTTCTTGTAATGTATCACTTATACATATTAGTAGAGCCCATAGGATCTTTGCTTGGTTACCGTCGTGATGGCAGTCACACTAGTGGAGGCTGGGTAGTCTGTAAGCAACATCCTATACATATCCCTGGTCGTTGGATTATGGAGATAGGGCATCGATATTCCGGAGTAGACTAAGTGTGTACGCTTCTCATCCCAGTTGGGGAGATGGTTTGTCCCACAGCCATCAGTACGTCGTACTGGAGATAGTATACAGGTGCTCGTTAGGTTACGGGTACACCGGACAGGACTCGCAGGGGAACTGATTGGTTGGTATTATACCCATCGTCAGTTAACAGTTCCCAGATGACATGAGTACAGCATAGTCCGTAGACTTGACACTGCTACTTCGCCTCGAGTGTGTCCCACTGTTCTTAGATTGCTACCCTACCACAGCTCAAAGGAGTTGTGCAAACAGGTAGCAGTTGGGTGCAGTCCCGAGCACTTGGAGGCAGTAGTGGTCAGATAGGATTCGTCTCTCCCGGTATTGGGAGATGATATCGCACTGTATCAGAGAGCCATTACGCAAAGTCCCTGGCCAGGGCAAGCGAGATATACTGGTAGGGTCCAGTAGCTTCTCAGGGTGTAATGGGCTTCGCTCCGACACGACTTATACAGCTATTAGGGGACTGACGCTTGCCGCCCCCTAGGCTTGATATTGTTAGTGTATATGCCCTAGGGGCCATTATTGTATCATACTGGTTTGTATATTACTTCATGGAAGCTTGGGATATTCACATGTATATAACAGTCTTGCTAAACATGGTAGTATGCTACTTGGTTTTTTCTATCTTTATATGTGAGTATACGTATTGATAGAGCTCTTAGGATCTTGCTTGACTACCAGCGTTGTGATGGCAGTCACACTAGTGGGGGCTGGGTAGTCTACAAGCACATCCTTATTCAGGTCCTTAGTCGTTGGTTATCGAGACAGGGCATCGATACTCCGGAGTAGACTAGTGTGTACGCTTCTCATCCCAGTTGGGGAGATAGTCTGTCCCACAGCCGTCAGTACGTCATACTGGAGATAGTATGCAGGTGCTCGTTAGGTTACGGGTACACCGGACAGGACTCACAGGGAACTGTTGGTTGGTTTTATACCAGTCGTCAGTGAACAGTTCCCAGGTGACATGAGTACAGCATAGTCCGCAGACTTGACACTGCTACTTCGCCTCGAGTGTGTCCCACTGTTCTTAGATTGCTACCCTACCACGGCTCAAAGGAGTCGTGCAAACAGGTAGCAGTTAGGTGCAGTCCCGAGCACTTGGAGGCAGTGGCGGTTAGACAGGATTCGTCTCTCCCTGTATTGGGAGTTGATATCGCGCTGTGTCAGAGAGCCATTACGCAAAGTCCCTGGCGACGGCAAGCGAGATTTGCTGTTAGGTTCCAGTAGTTTCTCAGGGTGTAATGGGCTTCGCTCCGACACGACTTATACCTCTATTAGGGGACTGACGCTTGCCGCCTCCTAGGCCCGATATGCGATAGTCTTAGACGAACGGACCGGACTGTATGGAGATTGTCACATCAGACTCAGTAGGTGTTCGGATGGGTTTCCTCATCGGCCTTCTTATCGACATCTACCTGGGGACCGTTACGTATAGCTAGTGCCGCTTGCGGTCTGTGGTTAAACCCACTGCCAGCGTAGTAGTCGAGTCTCTAGAGTCCCACACAGAGAGTTTCCCTACTCCAGGCAAAACGATATAGAGGTCGTATGGTTTTACGACAAGGGTTCGGACGCATACGTGTCTTTACGCACGTACGACTTTCGGACAGTTTTTACCAGTCGGCTTTGGTTTAAGCCAGTTACTGGTATCCGGTTATTGGATTTATACAGTCTAAAGTTTTTCCGTATTTTTGCGGAAAGGAGGGGCGTTCTCGTAATTGCGCGAGAAGCTTCTAGAAGGTGGTGACTAAGGAGGTTTAGGTGGCATATACAATGAATGTAATTAGTGAGTCATATGGATGATTCATCCATGTCATTAATGCTTCATAATTGCTTAATGACTCATGGAGATGAATCACCACAAGATATTTATCAAGCATGGTTGTAAATCATTTTCTTCTCTTTTCTTGATATAACAAAATGCTTGATATATATTACGATAACTCATTATTCTCACTTCATTATTATCTTCACATTCTCTCTCCTCAAGCTCTCCCTCTTCAAACCCTAATCCTCCCCTCTCATGTGTTGAGTACAAGGATTAGTTAGACTTATTAAACCATAACCCTCACTCTATATCACCTAGCTTTTTTGATTAGCACTTAAAGAAAATTAGTTGCCTCAAGTTTAGAGGCTAAGCTTAAAGTAAAGCTCTCGGGTGGATCGTCTACTACTTCGAGAAGGCCGAGGAGGAGGTGGAGTTCGTAAAGACGAAGGACACGGTTCTTTAGGTATAATCCCTTTACATAGTAGTTGTTAACTTCTATGTTTGATGTTAGTTATCGTTTAGCTTCGATTCATGCGGTTAGTCGATGTTTAGCATAAGAACAAGATCGTTTTTCATATTTCCGCCTCCCCGCAAGTTATGGGGTGTTGTACATCGACTTACAGTGGTATCAGAGCCTCGCTAAACAATAAATAACTTACTTGCAAATTTGTATGAATTTCGAACGGAAAAAACGAAACCGGAAAAGCCCGAAATCACAAGTTTCTGTCGATTTTTAAATGAATTCCAAAAATTTTTCCGGGATGTTCAGAAAGCTTGAAAAGACAGTAGAAGAACACCCAAGAAAATTGGGCCCCTGAAACGCCTAAAGCGCCGCGGAACCGCGGCAGATCTCACCGATCCGCCGCCGAGTTGGCGATTCAGGAACCCAATTTTCCTGTGTTGCTTCTCTGTGATATTTGGTATTTTCTGGAAGTTTTTATTTTTGCTCAGGTTTCAGATTTACAGAGAAGTATTGGAGCAAAATTAAAAGTGTTTAATCGATCGAAATTATACAGTATTTGCTTGTTGGATTATATCTGTGTTTGTATAATGTGTTCGTAAACCTCCCCTAACTGCTAGTATGTCGGTTGGCAGGGGGTTGCACATTTCTGTAATGGTTTTTACTGTTTGTGGATATGAACTGTGTTGGACTGTTGTGATGTTTAGCCGGGGTTATGTGATGGGTTATTATTTAATTCATTTGATGTAAATGTAATTTGTTGTAATATTATTTTGCGGGGCACATCCAGGTTGCGGTTGTAGCCACTGCTGTATTATTTCATTTTACTGTTTTTGCTCCTAGGACAGACCCAAGGTGGGGTGCACAAACTGCCGGGCGGGTAGTTTGCCGTACCCGTTGGGGTCTTGGGTGGGGTAATGGCTATTCATCACAACTGTGTAATCCGTCTTTTGTTGCAGGCTTAAAACAAACACGGATTGCTTGCAAATCCAATAAATTTTATCTGTGATCTGGAATGCCTATTATTGCGTCTGACGAATGTACAATATCTATATATGATAGCTATTTAGACGTCACTTATATTTTACCCCCGCGCTAGCCCAGCCCTCGCTCTGTCGTTAGTTAAGTAACCTAACGGGTGATGACGGGACCCCGTGGCGAATGCGGATGGCATAAGAGGACGTTGTATTTTCGTTGTTTTCTGCAATGATAGGTTAATGATGGGACGCATTATTTATAATGCAAAGAAAATAAACCAAAAGTTAATCGTTGGAACAATTTAAAAGAAACCACTCGGTTAAATTTTAAAAACAGATATTTTTAAATGCGGAGCTTTAACCACTCCTTTTAAAAGCTATCAGGTTCCTTCGGTTATATCAAGTTCACTACGTTCACGGTTTTGCCAAAACCATTCGTAGCCCTCCGTCATTTCATTTGGGTATTCAGTAGTATTCAAACTATGTATTTTGGCCAAAGTCAAGGCATAGTGTTTGGTAGCTGCTGAGTTTTCATTTGTTGCATAAGATAGATGAGTTAGTTTGGGGCAGTCGTATTATCATTTAACCAAAGTCAGGGGTATATACGGATGGGTTCAAATTGACAAGATAATGACGAGTAGAACTTGACATGTGACTTATGACATTTTGACCAAAGCCAAGGTCATAAGAGCATGGGGCAAAAACTTATATCGGGAATTTCTAAAGAAACTGAAATTTGCAAAGTGATGCATACCATTTGGAGTTTGATGAATGTTGGTAGCATTCCTTCAACATTATCATACGATGATATTTGGATCCCGATCCTACTGTGAGTATATGCTACTTATCAGGAGATTCGTCACTTAACGATCAATGCTATAAACCAAGTAGGTGTCCAGAAAGGTGTCAGCGGGGTTACGCCCCCAGAGAAAAGAGGTTATTTAATTAAGGAACTTCGCGAAAGCGTTGGAAAACCTCCCTCGAAGTATCGACACTATCCTGGCTGAACGGTTAAGCAAGAATTGTACAGTGAGAATACTCCTGGCTAATTCTTCTTTTATGGTTTCAGGAAGGATTCGAGAAACAGAGGGAGCCATCCAGTTTAGATAAACTAAAAACCACTCTAAACTTGCAAGAGCATCATGCTAAAGAGTTTTCTTCTCTCTCTCCTAATTGCAGCGACCCTGAAAATGACTGGACTTAAGTTACTTTTAGAGAAAAATATACTGACAGGGCCAAACTATAAAGATTGGCTGCGGAATGTCAAAATGGCTTTGACCTATGACAAATTGGGGTACGTCCTCACCGCTGCGGCACCTGCTGTCCCTGGTCCCAAATCCAGCAATGTGGATAAGGAAATCCGCAAAACCTGGGATTTAGATTGCGCGAAAGCCAAGTGCATCGTGCTTGCCTCAATGAACAATGAACATCAGAGGAGGCACGAGGATATGGACCTTGATGGCATATTTCTCCATACAAAGGAACTTTATGGAGAGCAATCTCGTATAGCAAGATACGAGACCTCTAAGAACTTGTTTCGAGCGAGGTTGGCTGTCGGGTCATCGGTAGGAGAACATGTCCTAAAGATAATCGGCTATATTGAAGAGCTCGCAGACCTTGGGACGACTTTGGATAATGAGCTCTATACAGACCTTATTCTCCAGTCCCTTCCTCACACCTACGCCCAGTTTATCCTGAACTTCAACATTCAAAGAAAAGAAGTTGAACTTCCGGAACTCCTGAACATGTTAAGGAGTGCAGAGGGCACCTTGCAGAAGACAAGGGAAACACCCGCTATGTTTGTTAGCGGTACATCTTCTTCCGGGTCCAAGGCTAGGGCCAAAGGAAGGAAGAAGAAGGCCGCCACAAAACCTAGAGGAGGTGTTAGTAAGGTGGGAGGGAAGGGAAAGAAAAAGTTTGCGGTACCGGTAGTTGGCCAGGATGAGTGCTTCCATTGTCACAGGAAAGGGCACTGGAAAAAGGATTGCAAAGCGTGGAACGCCAAGAACCAGGAACCGAAGCAAGCTGTGGCTTCGACTTCAGGTGTGTTTGTAATTGAGAAATGTCTGTCGATCAACTCTACTTCCTGGGTATTGGATACCGGATCAGGATCTCATATTTGCAATTCATTGCAGGCACTGAGAAACCGTAGAGTGCTGAAGGAAGGTGATATGACCCTAAAGGTTGCTAACGGAGCTAGCGTGGGAGCTGCGTCCGTCGGGGATTATCACCTAGGATTGACGAGTGGACACATTTTGGTTTTACATAACTGTTTTTTTGTACCAAGCTTAACGTGTAATATCATATCAGTTTCCTTGTTATCAAATAAAGGTTATGATTTCACGTTTGTAAGAGATGTTGTTAACATCCATCTTAATCATGGTTTGATTGGGTCCGGTACACTAAATAACGGTATATATGTTTTAAACCAACTCCAAATTTTCAATGTCCAGAACACACTTAAAAGAAAGTCTCCAGATTTAAATAAAGCTTTTTTATGGCATTGTAGACTGGGTTATATCAATGAGAGAAGGTTGACTAAGTTGAATAGAGAAGGATATTTGGACTCGTTCGAATATCAAACTTATGACACTTGTCAATCTTGTCTCAAAGGAAAGATGACAAAGACTCCATTTACTGGACAAGGAGTAAGAGCGAGCGAGCTCTTAGGACTCATACACAGTGATGTATGTGGTCCATTGTCTACACATGCAATAGGTGGTTTTTCCTATTTCATTACTTTCACGGATGATTACTCAAGATACGAATTCATTTATCTGATGAAACATAAATCCGAGGCTTTTGAGAAATTCCAAGAGTATAAGAATGAAGTAGAAAACCAAACCGGCAAAAGTATCAAGACACTTAGATCTGATCGAGGTGGTGAATACTTGAGTGCCGAGTTCCTAGGTTACCTAAAAGAGAAAGGAATTCTCTCTCAGCTTACTCCTCCATACACTCCACAGCATAACGGTGTATCGGAGAGACTGAATCGAACCCTATTGGATATGGTACGATCCATGATGAGTAATGCTGAGTTACCGCGATCTTTTTGGGGTTATGCGCTAGAATCAGCAGCATATCTTCTGAACAGGGCTCCTACCAAGACTGTGCCTACCACTCCATATCAGATGTGGACTTGGAAGAAACCCCATCTTCAGCATATGAAGATTTGGGGATGTCCAGCTTTTCTTAAAAAGCAGCATGTGGACAAGCTCGAGGCACGATCGGTAAAATGTATGTTTGTGGGATATCCAAAGAACTCCAAGGGATATTATTTCTATTACGCAGAGGAACAAAAGGTTTTTGTTTCTCGTAATGCCCATTTTCTAGAACATCAGTTTTAGAAAAGGAAATAAGTGGGAGCGAAATAGAACTGGAAGAAATTCCAGAACCACAAGCTGCTACTGAAAGTTTGGTAGAACCGGAAGTTCAAGAAGAACAGGACATTCCCGCACCCCTCCGCAGGAGTAGTAGGCCGTCTCATCCGCCTGAGAGATACTACGGTTTTCTCATAGATGGGGATAGAGAGGATTGCATCATAGGTGATGATGAACCTACTGACTTCCAGCAGGCCATCCAGAGCGGCGACTCGGTACGATGGCTAGATGCAATGAAGACCGAAATGGAGTCCATGTACACCAACAAAGTATGGACTTTGGACTTTGCTCCAGATGGGGTAAAACCCATAGGATGCAAATGGATCTTCAAGAAAAAGATTGGTGTAGATGGACAGGTGGAAACCTATAAGGTTAGACTTGTTGCAAAGGGTTTTCGTCAAAGACCTGGTTTGGACTATGACGAAACTTTTTCTCCAGTGGCTATGCTCAAATCCATTCGGGTCCTTCTTGCTATTGCTGCCTTCCATGATTATGAAATCTGGCAGATGGATGTAAAGACGGCTTTTCTAAATGGAAATTTAGAAGAATGCGTCTATATGGATCAGCCAGAGGGTTTCAATCAGAGTGGGAGCAGCGGGAAAGTATGCAAGCTGCTTAAGTCCATTTATGGACTAAAGCAGGCATCGCGGAGTTGGAACATCTGTTTTGATGAGACAGTCAAAGAATATGACTTTATCAAAAATCCAGATGAACCGTGTATATATAGTAAAGTTGTAGCCAGAAGTGTCGTATTCCTCGTCTTGTACGTGGATGATATTCTATTGATAGGAAATGACATTCCTATGCTACAATCTTTCAAAGGATTCTTATCACACAGGTTCTCCATGAAAGACCTGGATGATGCCTCTTACATTCTGGGGATCCGGATCTATCGTGATAGATCCAAGAGGATGTTGGGACTTTCGCAGTCCAGGTATATCGACACTGTACTGAAAAGATTCAGTATGGAAGATTCTAAGCGCGGTAATCTACCGGCTTGTCACGGAATCACCCTCTCCAAAGAGATGTCTCCCATGACTGATTTGGAAAGGGAACGCATGTCTGTTATACCCTACGCTTCTGCGGTAGGCTCTATAATGTATGCGATGTTGTGGACCAGACCAGATGTAGCTTACGTACTGAGCGTGGTAAGCCGGTATCAGTCAGACCCAAGGGAGAAGCACTGGATAGCAGTAAAGAACATTCTCAAGTACCTGAGAAGGACTAAGGAGATGTTCTTGGTTTACGGCGGAAAAGACCTCAGGTTGGAGGCCTTTGCTGATTCCGGCTTCCAGAGTGATAAGGACGATTCCAAGTCCATGTCGGGTTATGTCTTTACCCTCAATGGAGGGGCGGTGTGCTGGAAGAGCTCCAAGAAGGACACCGTTGCTGACTCGACGATGGAAGCGGAGTATATAGCTGCTTGCGATGCCGCAAAAGAAGCAGTCTGGATGAAAAAGTTCCTAACAGAACTTCAGGTGGTTCCTACCATAGTTGATCCAATACCTCTGTATTGCGACAACAACGGAGCTATAACATTAGCAAAGGAACCAAGGTCCCATCAGAAGTCCAGACACATCTTAAGGCGGTATCACCTGATCAGGAAGATCATTGATCGTCAGGAGATCGAGGTTTGGAGAGTTGCTTCTGAAGAGAACATTGCTGATCCATTCACAAAGGCCCTACCTCAGATTCAGTTCGAGAGGCTACTCAAGATCATCGGTCTTTGATATGCCAGTACATGGCCCTAGTGCAAGTGGGAGATTGTTAGTGTATATGCCCTAGGGGCCATTATTGTATCATACTGGTTTGTATATTACTTAATGGAAGCTTGGGATATTCACATGTATATAACAGTCTTGCTAAACATGGTAGTATGCTACTTAGTTTTTTCTATCTTAATATGTCAGTATACGTATTGATAGAGCTCTTAGGATCTTGCTTGACTACCAACGTTGTGATGGCAGTCACACTAGTGGGGGCTGGGTAGTCTACAAGCACATCCTTATTCAGGTCCCTAGTCGTTGGATTATCGAGACAGGGCATCGATACTCCGGAGTAGACTAGTGTGTACGCTTCTCATCCTAGTTGGGGAGATGGTCTGTCCCACAGCCATCAGTATGTCGTACTGGAGATAGTATGCAGGTGCTCGTTAGGTTACGGGTACACCGGACAGGACCCACAGGGAACTGTTAGTTGGTTTTATACCAGACGTTAGTGAACAGTTCCCAGGTGACATGAGTACAGCAGAGTCCGCAGACTTGACACTGCTACTTCGCCTCGAGTGTGTCCCACTGTTCTTAGATTGCTACCCTACCACGGCTCAAAGGAGTCGTGCAAACAGGTAGCAGTTGGGTGCAGTCCCGAGCACTTGGAAGCAGTGGCGGTTAGACAGGATTCGTCTCTCCCGGTATTAGGGGTTGATATCGCGCTGTGTCAGAGAGCCTTTACGCAAAGTCCCTGGCCAGGGCAAGCGAGATTTGCTGGTAGGTTCCATTAGTTTCTCAGGTTGTAATGGGCTTCGCTCCGACACGACTTATACCGCTATTAGGGGACTGACGCTTGCCGCCCGCCTAGGCCCGATATGCGATAGTCTTAGACGAACGCACCGGACTGTACGGAGATTGTCACATCAGACTCAGTAGGAGTTCGGATGGGTTTCCTCATCGGCCTTCTTATCGACATCTACCTGGGGACCGTTACGTACAGCTAGTGCCGCTTGCGGTCTGTGGTTAAACCTACTGCCAGCGTAGTAGTCGAGTCTCTAGAGTCCCACACAGAGAGTTTCCCTACTCCAGGCAAAACGATATAGAGGTCGTATGGTTTTACGACAAGGGTTCGGACGCATACGTGTCTTTACGCACGTACGACTTTCGGACAGTTTTTACCAGTCGGCTTTGGTTTTAGCAAGTTACTGGTATCCGGTTATTGGATTTATACAGTCTAAAGTTTTTCCGTATTTTTGCGGAAAGGAGGGGCGTTCTCGTAATTGCGCGAGAAGCTTCCAGAAGGTAGCGAGTAAGGAGGTTTAGGTGGCATATACAATGAATGTGATTAGTGAGTCATATGGATGATTCATCCATGTCATTAATGCTTCATAATTGCTTAATGACTCATGGAGGAGAAGGTGGAGTTCGTAAAGACGAAGGACACGGTTCTTTAGGTATAATCCCTTTACATAGTAGTTGTTAACTTCTATGTTTGATGTTAATTATCGTTTAGCTTCGATTCATGCGGTTAGTCGATGTTTAGCATAAGAACAAGATCGATTTTCATATTTCCGCCTCCCCGCAAGTCGTGGGGTGTTGTACTTCGAATTACAGATATGCGATAGTCTTAGACGAACAGACCGGACAGTACGGAGATTGTCACATCAGGCTCAGTAGGGGTTCGGATGGTTTTCCTCATCGGCCTTCTTATCGACATCTACCTGGGGACCGTTACGTACAGCTAGTGCCGCTTGCGGTCTGTGGTTAAACCCATAGCCAGGGTAGTGTCGAGTCTTTAGAGTCCCACACAGAGAGTTTCCCAGCTCCAGGAGAAACGATATAGAGGTCGTATGGTTTTACGACAAGGGTTCGGACGCATACGTGTGTTTACGCACGTATGACTTTTCGGACAGTTTTTACTAGTCGGCTTTGGTTTAAGCCAAATTCTAGTATCGGGTTATTGAATTTATACAGTCTAAAGTTTTTCTGTGTTTTCACGGATTGGATGGGCGTTCTCGTAATTTGTCGGGAAGGTTCTTGAAGAGTGGTGACTAAGGGGTTAAGGTGGCATGAGCATTAATTGCTTAATGACTCATTTGTGTGATTCATGCTTTGTATTAAATGATTCATTAATGAGTTAGTGAGTCATATGATGAATCACACTAGATGAATGAATCTAACCATGATGATAAATCATTTATATTATTTATTTGATTAATTGTTATGGTTGATATATTCATATGAGTTCATTATTCTTTTCATTATCATTCTCACCTTCTCTCTCATCAAGCTCACTCTCTCTTGAAACCCTAACCCTAACCTCTCATGTGTTGAGATCAAGGGTTAGATAGACTAAAACATCCATAACCTCACTCTATATCCTCTAGGTAGCTTAGATTAGCACTTAGTTATCTCAAGTTTGAGATTAAGCTTGGCGTAGGAGCTTTCGGGTGGATCGTCTTTGATTCGAGGAGGCCGTTGAGGTGCCGATGTTTCAAGGAGCCTACGAGGAGTGGAGGACCGCGATGAAGACCTGAAGGACAAGTAACGTGAGGTATAACTTCGTATCCGAGTTGTTAAACCTCTAGTACTTTGTTAGCAATGGTTTAGAAACGATTTATGCGCTCAAGTCCGTATTACGAAGCTTTGATAATTGTTTTTCATATATTCCGCCTCCCCGCAAGTTCGTGGGGTGCGTGACATGGACTTACATTTCTATTGAATTGGAATATTGTAGATTGTGGATTGATCTGAATCATATTCAAATTAGATTAATCAGACTCAAACCCGAGTCAGACAATTAGAAATGTAAGTCGAAATCTTGATTATTTCTTAAACCTATAATTGCTAGGGTCCTTAGGCTAATTTATAAACTTGTGGGGGTTTTATGTAAAATATACTTTTATATACTTTTCAAAATACTCCCCAAGTATTTATTATTCGTCTTTAGAGTTGTAATGAGTGTGGATTTTATATTGTGATATTTCTAGTGAAAATATCCTTGTTTCATAAATAAAGGTATTTATCTGTAATATTGATTTATTTGAAATTCATGGTATTTTAGTGTAAATTTTTTCTTGTGATTTTTAGAAAAAGGTGGAATATTTATATCATAACAAAATAAATGTTTTAATGATAAATATACATATATTTATACAAAAATAATTTTAATAAATATTTTATATTCTAAAAATCTCATTTTCTTAAGATGTCGTATTTTAAATCTTTCGAGATCGAATGCTCCTTGCGGAGGTCTGAATCTCGCACTACTAAGCCCGAGGATGTGCGATAATCCGCACCATCCCGAACGGGTTCCCTAAGGTGGGTTGTAGCGGCGCTTTGCAAAGATTGTAAAATACTAAATCTTTTAGAAAACGGTTTTATAAAGTAAAAGGTATTTATTTGTAAAAATGTCAATTTTCCGTAGTTTAGATTCTAGGGTTTCCTAAGTCAACTAGTCTATTTCTAAATGATCTAAACGACAAGTTGTTAGATGCCTCAAATCGCCTCTTCACCGCCAATTGTGGCCAGGTAAGTACAAGTGAGGAAAGTAGGGATCCGCTCACGAATCACCGTGAGTCGAGCCTTTTAAAGTTACCTTACTCACTTGCCTAGGGTAGACACCATAAAGTCAGGTTTAGATAAACGACCGATGTCCACAACTTATCATATTTTCCTAATAAGAGGTATTTATTTAAAAGTGTATCAACTCTAAATCTTTTATGATAGTCTTATTAAGTATATGGTATTTAAATGTAAATTCTTGTTTTCTCGTATTCTAAGGTTTCAATGGTATCGTGTTAGGTTGTATGTAAGTGTTTGAGGAGGTAGGTCGTTACCCCGTGATCTACTATAAATGTATAGCAAGTTTGATTGTGTTAAATGAAAGAGTGAAACATTGTGGGATTTAAGCGAAAAATATGGCAAATTGAGAAAGCTATCATTTCATGTGGTGAAACTTGTTCAAATTCTTTATTAAATGTTTAATAGTCAACAATAAGATGTTTAAGCATGATTGAATCGGTGAGAGGTGAAATTTTATAGAAAACCGAATCGGAAATCGGATTTGTTCCGATTCCGTCGGGTTTGTAATTTCGTATTTTCTTGAATAGGGAAGAGAGAGATAGAAAGGGACTTACGGGTTTTCGATTAGACTAGAGTGAGGGGGAACTAAAGGGATTGCCGATGCGTTGCGTCGTTGCCGGTAGTTCCTAAAAACGTCGCCGGAATTTCCGTCGGAATTTCGTCGGAGCTTCGCCGCGAGCTTGTTTTCAAAGTACACAACTCTTGGAAAATTTTGAGAGAGTGAGCTTAGGATTTTAGGATGAGAGGGTAGAGGGGAGGGGGTGTATTTATAGAGTAGGCTAGGGATAGGGTAGGTGAAGGGTTTTTAAATAAAAAATATAAAAATGTATAAAATCATTAAAAATTGGAGTAAATAGGGTATATGAAAAGTTTTAATGTAAAAATGTATTAAAAAATCATTAAAATGGAGTAAATGGGGATTTCAAAGGTCTCTGAAACCGATCTAGGAATTTGAAGTGTACAGGGGGGTTTAAAAGATGAAGAGACACAATATTGAAGAAGGGAACTCGGCCGTCCGGACGAGTCCAGCCGGCGGCGCCGGCACGAGTCGACCGGTCCGCCGGCCGAGTCGGGGCTTGGGGAGGTGGGGTGTCGTCTAGTGTAGCTCCTAGTATATTTAGTTTTTAAAGTGTAGTTCAATTTTTGGAAGTTATGGTGTGTGGACTGTTGGGCTTCCAAAGGATTTAAAACAAAATAATATTAAAAATAATGTGGTGTATGGGATTTGAACTCTGGTGGATTGGTTCAGCAGTGCAAGATATTACCAATGAGCTACAACCTCCTTCTTGTAATTAAATTGCTAATCAATTACTTAAGTCTTGTGCTCAGGCAATAAATACCCCTTTATGGATTTTTAAAAAAAATATTTAAAAAAAAAAATTGTATAGGAAAAAGTGTATAAGAAAATTAGGGTTGTTACAGTTTTGCACTGCGGTATTCGGTTATGAATATCCAGCACCTCATTCGACGAGACAAGAGCCGAGATCCCTTCACCGTGAGTGACCTCTTAGGCAGAAGTTTGCTTCAGGGTAATAACTTCACTATAATCGATTACTTTTTGCTTTGCATCGTGGTATTCAATGGGAATATCCTGTACCTCATTCCATGAGGAAAGAGCCGAGATCCCTTCACAGGGAGTGACCTTTTTAGCAAAGGTTTTCGCCACTATATATTTATAAAAACTATCCGGTTCCTTCAACGATATCAAGTTCATTACATTAAAGTTGTTTCACCAAAAACCATTCGTAGCCCTCCGTCATTTCAGATGGGTAGCACTTAGTATTCATGCTATGTATGTTGGCCTTCGTCAAGGCATAATGTATGGTGGCTATTTGTTACTTTTCTGTTGCATAGATACCTGCGTTGGTTTGGGACAGTCGTACTACTATTTTGGCCTTCGTCAATGGTTTGTACGGGTGGGTTCAAATTAACCTGGACAATGACGGGTAGAACTTGGCATGTGACTTATGGTATGTTGGCCTTCGTCAAGGTCATAAGAGCATGGGGTAAAAGTCATATCGGGAGTTTCAAATATATAGGAAACTTTCCAAGTATGCGCATACCTTCTGGAGTGTGATAACTTGAGTGGATTCCATCAGGTTATCAAGCGATGATAGTTAGATCCCGATACCCACTGATGAATTGGTTTACTCCTCGGGTGATTTTAGATGATCCCGGCTAATTCTTCTTTAAGGTTTGGAGAAGAATTTGAGGATACAGTGGGAGACATCCTGATTAGATAAAGTGATTGACCATTCTGATCTAGGTTAGAGTGCACGCTGAGTGTTTTTTCTCTCTCTCTCTCTCTGGCAGCGACCATGACCCAACCCTAGACTATAACTCATAAACCTAGTTAACCGAACCTTCTTAAAACACTGACTTTTGGATTGTCTAAGTTGCATACCTCGTTTCCACTCCTACTTTTTCCTTTTGCTTTTCTCCGGAACATTCCGTATCACTACGAAGATCCACATTTTTGGATAGGACCATCGTATATACGAACTCGAAGAAACTTGTTTCAGATTCGAGGATGGTTTACGGTTCTGGAGAAATTGAATAGGACTATTCAGTTGTCTTTTATCATTACCTTCTCTCAGGTTGCGAGTGTTCTTAGGATTAGGAGAGGGTACACCTATTACGCTTATTGGATAGTCTTCTTCCAAACCATAGGCAGGTGCTGAAAGGTGGGGAATGAAAAAAACCAATTAGCCTAAGTATGGTGTACAGAAGGTAATAAGTTAAGACAAATAAAGAGATTTGAAAGAGGGCAAAATAAAATGCGACTGTTATCATTCACGACCAAACCACGTAGTTCATCACCACTCCTACTTCACCTTTGCATTTCTCCGGTTCAGGAGAAATAGAATAAGAATTATTCAATTGTCTTTTATCTTTACCTTCTCTGAATTTGCGAGTACTCCTAGGTTTAGGAGAGTACACCTATTATACTTATTGGATAGTTTTCTACCAAACCATAGGAAGGTGCCGAACGGTAGGGAAGGAAGAAAACCATTTAGCCTAACGGTGGTGTACAGAAGATAATGAGTAAAGACAAATAAAGTGTTGGATATATGTATGCCCTAGAGGCCATTGTATGTATAGTGGATGCTTGGACATATATATATGTATATTTTGATATATGACTTTCTTGCTCGACATGATAGTATGCTATCTGGTTTTACTTTATCTGACATGTTTACTTGATACTGTTCATTTGATACATGTTGACAAAGCCCTAAAGATATTTGCTTGACTTCCATGGCTATGATAGAGATCATACTAGTGGAGCATGAGTAGTCTATAAGCATATCCTTAAATGTTCTTAGTCGTAGGTATATCGAGACAGGGCATCGATATTCTAGAGTAGACTACTCATGCCCCAGGTGGATCATCTTCGGCAAGGGCGGTCGCCTCTCAAGTTTGTTCCCAACGGCCTACGAGGAGCTTGGAGGGGTCTTCCATGATTGGGTGGACATGCGACAAAGGTTGTAGTTTTTATAACTTTGTATGTTGTTTTCTAGTTTAGTATTTGGAACGGATTCTAGGTTGCGGTTTTCTCATGGTTGCTAAATTTTTTTCTTTGCGTTTTTCGAGTTTCCGCTGTGCATTAGCCATGGGCGCCGGGGAACCTTATAAAAAAGGTTCGGTTAGCTTGGTTTTTGAGTTTTAGCTAATGGTCAGACATGGTCGAAAACTAGATAGAAAGAAAAGAAATGCTGAGCGTACACTCTATCAAGATTAGATTGGTTTATTAATTTATCTAATCAGAATTATTCCCACTGGTTCCTCGAATTCTCCTTCAAACCCAAAAAGGAGAACTAGTCGGGATCATGTACACCTTACAAATTCGCTAACCATTTAGCCAGGCCAGTGTTGGTACTCCTAGGGAGGTCCCTCCTGCTTTCGCACGGACCCAATTAAATAACTCCGTTTCTGCAGAAGCATAACCTCGTTAACACCTTTCTAGACTCCTGATGGGTTAACTAGTTGTGAAGTGAAAATCTCACGAGAGTAATACCTAATCATCAGTAGGAATCGAGACCCAACTATCATCGCGTGATAACCTTGATGGAAACCAACCAAAGTCGTCACACTCCAGAAGGTATGCGCAAACTTGGCAAGTTTCCCTTATATTTGAAACTCCCAATATGGTTTTTTCCCATAATGACCTATGACCTTGACGCATGCCATCAAATTATAGGCTGATAGTCATGTTCTATATATGAGTCGATGTTGCACACTCTACGGGGTTTGTAGAGAGGCGGAATTCATGAAAAACGAGTTTTAGGCACGCAACATCGACCATTAACCCAGGAACTACCATAAGCCCTAGACAGAAAAGACTTCATCGGTTCTAATCTACCCGGAAAATTATTATACCTATGAGATCGAGTCATTGAAGTCTACTTAATTCTCTTCTTAAGCTCCCCGCGGTCCTAGATCGAGCTTGGTCGTCGATCTCCTCGCGTCAAAGTGGATCCACCCGAGAGTATGTTGTTCAAGTTTCTACTTCTAATAGAAGTAACCAAAGGCTTTAGTATGCGAATCTAGGGTGCTTAAATGGTGTAGTGAGTGTTAATTGGATTTGTTTAATTCAAAAAACCTATGATTCTCAACTCATAAGATGGGTTAAGGTTTGAGGAAGAAGAGGGAACTAAAGAGTCGAGAGAGATTGCCTAAGTGAGAATGAAAGAAGAATAGCTAAGAAAAACAATATCTATCATAATCATTTTACAAATAAAATATCAAGCCATGCTTGAATAGTTTTCACAAATGAATAAATAATAACAATAGCCATGTCTCTCACCATGCTAAAAGCCACCTCACCCCTCCACCTCATTTTCTATTTCCAATAAATAGAAAAACACATAATGAAGTGTCCTCTTCTTGAAGCATTCTTGTATAAATACAAAATACATAAACCGTATATACATACCCGTATTCATACTACAAAAAATACGAATACCAAGAGATATAATAATCCAATAATATAATACTATGTCATTATTAAATTAATACCTGATTCAATAATGCGACTTAATCCTAAGCCCACTAGTATTAACCATCCGAACATAAATCCGTGTAACTAGTACTCGTATATGATCGGAACCCTGCACGTATAACCATACGGCCTCTACATCATTTCGCCTGATCATGGAAAACCCTCCGTGGGACTTTAAAGACTCGACAGTATGCTGGCAGTGGG
Organism: Agapanthus africanus; assembly: GCA_030015575.1. Lineage (NCBI taxonomy): Eukaryota > Viridiplantae > Streptophyta > Magnoliopsida > Asparagales > Amaryllidaceae > Agapanthus > Agapanthus africanus. The sequence goes on along the minus strand of CM057344.1, from coordinate 371,608,027 downwards.
TTTAACCATAAGCACGTCAGTGGCACTAGCTGTACTTAACGGCTACACGGTACCTGTCGAAAAGAAGTCCGACGAGCAAACTCATCCGAACCCCTACTGAGCCTGTCCGTGACAATCTCCGTATAGTCCGGTCTGTTCGTCTGAGAGTATCGCATGCCAGGTCTAGGGGTAGAAAACGTCAGACCCTTAATAACCCGATAAGTCGTGCCGATCTGGTTCAAGACCATCCGAGAATCTACTGATCTAATTATCAGTAATTCTCAACAGCCCTGCCTAGGGAATTATGGTGTTGGCTAACCGAACACATCGCGACATTGACTCTCTACACCGGGAGAGAAGAAATACCGACAATCGCTCACTGCCTCCATGTGGCTCGGGACTGTACTCAACTAAAACCTATTTGCACGACTTAGTAGAGCCAAGGTAGAGTAGTAATCAAAGCACAGTGGGAACTCACACGAGACAAATGATGATCTAAAGTCGACAGACTATCTGTACGCATGTCACCAGAGAACTGCTATCTAACGATAGGTATAATACCATCTAACCTGTTCTCGATGAAACTGTCCAGTGTACTCACCCCAAGTGAGCACCTGTATACAATCTTAGGTGAAATACACCAATGGCTGTGGGACCAAACACCGTCCCTCATCAAGGTCTAGAAACGTATAAACTAGTCTGCTTTGGAATATTGGTGCTCAATCTCGATACTCCCACCACTGAGGACATTTAAGGATGTGCTTATCGACTACCCAGCTTCCACAAGTATGAATGCAATCACAATGCTGGTAGTCAAGCAAGGATCCTACGGGTTTTATCAACATGTATTAGCGATATGAAATAACAAGTAAAATATATACACATGTTAAGATAAAATCAAACTAAATAACATACTATCATATCGAGCAAGATTGTCCTGTACATACATACCCCTAACATCTTATACAATAAAGGCCTCTAGGGCATACATATCCAACACTACCCATCATTATCTTGATTAACTCGAACCCACCCGCACAAGCCCTTGGGGCATACTAACAAAGCTGTACGACTGTCCCGATCAATCGCATCACTATAAAACAGATAAACATCACTCAGCTACCGCATACTATGCTTTAACGCATGCCAACAAACATAGCACGAATACTAGGTGCTACCTATCTGAAATGACGAAGAGCTACGGCTGTTTTTTGGCGAAAAACCTTTAGCGTAATGAACTTGATTTCGTTGAAGGAACTCGAATGGCTTTGAAAAGAAGTGATTTAGGCTCCGCCTTTAAAACAAGTGGTTTTGAAGAAAACCAAGTGGTTATAGTAACATAAACTTTTGCCTAAGAGTAAACTCCTCGTGAAGGGATCAAGACTCTTTCCTCATCGAATGAGGTGCAAGATATTCTTAACCAAATACCACTATGGAAAGCAAAAAAATATAACTATTGTTTTGGAAAATTTGGATCCAACAATATCATTTAGGTTTATTTTCTTTGCATTAAACATATAATGCGATCTCATCATTTAAGTTTCTAGCCACAACAGAAACAACCAAAATAATATATATTTCCCCCAATCAGAGCAAAGCTCTGTTTGAATTTCAAAATTCAAAAATTGAAGCAACGCTTCAGATTCCTTGCGCTGCGCGCAGAGAGCCACGTGTCAACAGCAGACACGCCAGCGTCAGGAGCGCTGCGTCCAAGGCAGCGCACCCAAATCAGAGCAAAGCTCTGTTTCAAAATTCAAATTTTAAAAAATGAAGCAACGCTTCAGGTCCCTTGCGCTCTGCGCTGCGCGCCACGTGTCAAACACAGGCGCGCTAGCGCAGCTGCGCTGCGCGACACGTGTCAAACGCAGGCGCGCTAGCGCCAATTGCACCAGCACTGGAATTTAAATAATAAATTATTAATTAATTAGAATTAAAATTCTAGAAAGATCTTTCCAATCTTATTAAAATAAGAAAATTGTCTTCTGTAAAACAGAGGCCTTAGGATCAAAGATCCAACGGTGGGGAAATATCCTCAGATCAATCAGGGAAAGATCTCTATAACTAACTTAACAAATCAATTGACCCTATATAAAGGCACCTAGACTCCAAGTCTCATACATATACAGAATAGAGAGAACCCTCTGCAAACTTTGAGAAAAAACTCAAAGAGAAAGAAAGGCAAGCCTTTGAAGAAAGAATATCATTTTCTTCATCTTTAAAGATAAAGAATTTATATTTCTTGAAGAATAGAGATGAAAACATCTCACAAAAAGAAGAATCCTCTTCTAAAAAGATCAAAGATCTAAGAACAAGATCAAGATCTTCAATAAAAAAGAAAAAGATCAAAGAAAGATCTAATCATAAAAGATTTAAAGAAGTAATTTACTTCATTCATAGATCTTTTGATCTATAAAAGCATAGCCTCTTGATGAGAACAAGAACTTTGGTTCTTGGATCTTGAGGCAAGGCCACCCTTAGAGAACAGAAAACTTGTTCTTTGATCTTAAATTGATCTTAAATGCGCTCTGCGCTATTGGACAGTGCCTTGCACTCTTGAATTGCGTCTTTGCACTTATTGGATTAGCGCACTGCGCCAGAACGCGCCACGTGTCAACCACAGAATGATTTGCGCTTTGCACTCCTAAAAATAGTGCACTGCGCTCTTGGATTGGCGCACTGCACCAGAGCTCGCCACGTGTCATTCACTGGTGCAGCGCACTGGCGCAACGCACTGCGCTAACAGACTTGAGCTTAGCGCAGAGCGTGACATGTGTCACTTTCGCATGCGCTAGCGCATTGCGCTCTTTGATTGGCGCAAAGCGCCTGACAAGCCACGTGGCGCACTATCTGACCACTATAAATGCTATGCATTATTTAAAAGGGCAGAGCCCAAGTAAAGGTCTAACAGGCCAAATATAAATGCTATGCATTTAATTACAGAGCCTAATGCTGTGCATTATTAAAAAAGGGCAGAGCCCAAGCAAAGGCCTAATAGGCAGAACATGAATAAAATGTTAAACATTTTTAACTGGACTTAGCCCAATTTTGGCCATAAGTCCTCAATTTAAATTGAACTGAGCCCAACCTCTCTTCCAATCAATTTACACCCGGTTCGAGTGTACATCTCTTTACTCCTCTGATATCTGTCGTTGTAATTCCTCAACGTCGTCAGAATGGTAACGGGTCCTGACAACCACACACTGCTACGGACTGTGGGGTCCTTAAACTCATGGACTATGATGTCCTTAACCTCGACCGTGATGTCTTAAAACTAATACCGTACTATGATGTCCTTAACCTTGACCGTGATGTCTTAAAACTAACATCGGACTGTGAGGTCCTTAAACTCATGGACTATGACGTCCTTAACCTCGACCGTGATGTCTTAAAACTAATACTGGACTATGATGTCCTTAACCTTGACCGTGATGTCTTAAAACTAACATCGGACTGTGAGGTCCTTAAACTCATGGACTATGATGTCCTTAACCTCGACCGTGATGTCTTAAAACTAATACCGGACTATGATGTCCTTAACCTTGACCGTGATGTCTTAAAACTAACATCGGACTGTGAGGTCCTTAAACTCATAGACTATGACGTCCTCAACCTCGACCGTGATGTCTTAAAACTAATACAGGACTATGATGTCCTTAACCTCGACCGTGATCGGGTCCATATGCAGTGACAATTGCCCTATGAAGACTCGCTTTCGCTACGGCTCCGATGTCTTAAAACTAATACCGGACTGTGAGGTCCTTAAACTCATGGGCTATGATGTCCTTAATCTTGACCGCGACGTCTTGAAACTAACATTGGACCGCAATGTCCTTAAACTACTTATCGACCGCAACGTCACTAAACTAAACAATAGAGCCCAATTGCTTTCTTGTCGGATTTAAACGATCCCGTTAAGCCGATCTTAGTCTAAAATTAGACTAACGTGTCCTTAACGAACGTTTAAGTTGATCTTAGCCTCAAATAAGGCTAACATATCCTTAAACACAACCCCCCCAACCCAAATCTAAGAAAGATACGGATTTGGACTAATCCACGTCCTACGGGAGACAACATAACTTAGTCTCCGTATACAATCCACGGGCAACCAAACATAAAACAAACACCCACGACACGAAGTGACCATATGGAGAAGGAGAAAGTTGTTACCGCAATGCGGTAGCATAATTAACTGCAGGGGCTTGCGCCTGCATGGAAGAGCGTCCCCACAATCAAAAAACCCTCAAACGAGGGGGAATCTGACGAAGTCTGCTACATCGGCCGCATCCGTTTAAACCTTCGATACATGGTGCCATAAATCAACTTGGCATCTTCGGAGAGGTGGACGGATAGCACCAATTAGCATCTGCCCTAAATTTCAGGCAAGACGGACCCGAGTGGTCGCGTCCCCGTTGTTCAGAGGGGAACAGATTCTGGCATGCCCGGTGGGACCTTTTCCTCTTTCCACTCCACACTTCATGTGTCGTGTTCACGAACGAATCGCGGTTTGTTAATGGTTGCCCTTGGGTTTCAAGTTACTAAGATTTGGTCTCTTACTTGGCGCAGAAAGCAAAACAGCAATGGCATTCACCTGCTCGAAGTGCTCCAACTGCAGCTGCAACTCGCGTCCTGCCTCAACTGGGGGCATAACCTATGGGCCCCAAGCGGCCTCTCTGTTCACGATGCCCGTGGAGCAGATTACTCAAGCCACCACAGGGCTATTTTTCGGAACCATGCTTCCGCCAACAAGCTTCAACACCCAGTGCCCGTACCGGAAGCTCCTAAGAAGTCGGTCTTCGATCGACTTACAGCTACTGCAGCCCCTCTCAGCGGGTCGTCCAGCACTAGCGCCTCGGTCTTCTCCAGACTGGGCCAAAATTCCTGCGGGCCCACAATGAAGCTTGCAGTCCCAGAGAAGGTTATTCCGAAGAGAGTAACCAACCCTGCTCCCGAAGTCGTCAAGGCGGCTTCTCCTGCCAAGGGGTCGGTCTTTACAAGACTGACCGTCCCAACTCCAACTCCTGGTCCTGCTACTCAAAGGACATCAGTCTTTAATAGGCTGACACCGGCAACGGCCCCTCACCTGAACAGGAGGCAAGACAAGGCCATCCCCGTCACCGAGCCAACTCCATTAGCTCGACATGCTCGACGTCGCCACTGGTGCCGAGTGAGGAAGTCCGGAGGCAACTCCCTTTCTGGGCTAACTCCACCAGCCCCGACGGCGGAAATTAATGCTGCTGTTCCAACTGGGAACAGCTTTGAGCTGTTGAATAAGGTGCGTAGGAATTCTCCTACCGCTGTACTGAAAAGGTCTCCTCCTCCGGTGGAGAATGTTGCGAAAGCCAAACCAGAGCAATCCCCTCAGCGGCTATCCTCCAAGATCTACAAGGTCTGTCGGCAGGTCCGAAACTCAGTGGTGGATCAAGAATATCCCCGCCAGCAGAAGAAGCTGAAGATCCGACAGGAAGAAAGCCATCCTGCCAAGCCACGGAAAGCTATTTTGGTGCCCACCGCGACGGCCCCCTCAACTTCGACCGCTCGTAAGAAGAGAAAGCCGGAGAAGACCCTCATGCCTACGACAAATGTCAAAGGCACTGAACCCAAACGCCCTAAGTCTGGGGGCATGGTGGTACATACTGTTTACATGGCATCCGGAAAAGAGGGTAGCCTCACTTCTACGGGCCACCGACCACTCACCAAATCCATCACAAGAGCTCAGGAACAGCAATAGCAGAAGCCTCAGGAGATGCTGACTGCCATGGCCGCACTTACCGGGCCAAAAGAAAGCCCGGAGGCGTCATCGGAACAACGTCACGAACACGAGACTGATGCTGAATTCTTTCGAAGAATGCTCGAAAAGAAGGACAAGGAGGCTGCGGAACAAGCGGCCAATATAAAGTAAATGGCACTTCTGTTCCAGGACATGGTGGGTATGATGATCCAGCCGGATCCCTCAGCTGAAGATCCTCTGATTATCCTCGAGGACCACAGAGAAGAAACGTCAAATCCACCTCCGGCTCTTTCAACAGCCAAAGAGGAAACAATCTCTAAGGCCGCCCTAGATGATTATATTGCTCAACAAATACGAGTTCACCAGGTAAATGAAGCGGCCGGCCAAGTCGTCAAAACGGGGCGACCATATCCGGGTTGGTATGATCAGATAAAATACCTGCCGGGCTACACGATCCCGAAATTCCATGCCTATAAGGGGACAGGCAATCCCCATCAACATGTCGCCCAGTTCAGGGCTCTTTGTGGCAACACCGACGGTGATGATAAGCTCTTGCTTCGCTAATTCGTCGGCAGCTTATCGGAGACGGCGTTTGAGTGGTACTCCGAGCTTCCAAACGACTCCATCAAAACTTTCGCAGAAATTGAGTTGCTGTTCACCCAGTGATTCGCGAGCGCCAGCGAATGAACCCCAATAACGGCGTTGATCAATGCAAGGGTGAAGCCGGGCGAAACTTGGGTTCAATATGCAATCCGATGACGGAACTTATGGTCGAAGTGCGAACAGTGCATCGAAGAAGCACCAGCGGTGGGCATGTTCGTGGGTACCCTAGACCCTCATGCAACTATTTCACTGTTCATGATGTTCTTTAAACCAACCACGTTCCAGGCTTTAATCGATAAGCTAGCCCAGATGGATCAAATGGGTCATAGACCGTCTCTTCCGAAGCCGGAACCACGGAATGACAAGGGTAAAGGGAAGGCGACCTTCGTTGCGAACACCCAACAGCAGCCCAGTGCCCCAAGGCTAGCGGATCAACTGGATGAGAGACGGCGCTATTACAATGAGAAAATGAAGCGTCCTTACTCATTCCCACAGGACAAAATGAAGAGGTTGTTCGAGCTGGCTATGCGCAACAGACTTATCAATTTGCCGAATCCCAGGCGACCGCCGCAACCCAGCGAAGTGAATAATCCCCATTATTGCCCTTACCACCAAACGGTAAGTCACCCGATCGAGGATTGCTTCATCTTTAAGGGATAGATCGAGGATCAATACCTGCAAGGCAAGTTTGCTTGTCTGAGAAGTGGAAAGTAAACCCACCACAACCGCACACTCCTAAGAAGACGGACACACCGGGGGCAACGTGTTCTTTTGTTGAAGAAGCTCCATGGGAGGTCGTGCTGTCAGCCAAAACCAAAAGAATGCTGAGTGATCTTCATACATGCCCGGCGGTCAGGTGGAAGAACCCGCTAGAATCCCAGATAATCGAAGGGATGCTGAAGCCGCGCCCAACCCCAAAGATTGGTGGTGATGGCCCAAGCACTCACACCCAACCGTTAAAATCTTCAAAGAAGAAGAAGAGATCCAAAAAGCCTGTGAAGCCTGGCGACAAGCGCACGGACCTGCAGAAACAGATCGACGTGCTGGAGGAGTATAATCAGAAGGCGCAGACTCCCATCACGCTCCAAGGGTTCCTCAGCCACGTCCTTAAGGACGAAGATGATGGAGAAGAATCATCGGAAGAATCTGAGGATCACGTAGCAAGTTACCATGTGATCTCTCATTCATCACTGGACAATGAAGAGGCTCCTTGCACAAAGAAACTGGGGGTAGACCCTGAACCAGAACTTCTGGGGCCGTCAGATGAAATGATCGACACATTCCTCAACGAAGCTCTCCTGAAAAGTAAAGCTGATCGGGAGCGCGAGACGACCATATTTGAAAGAGCCAAATGCCGGCGACTAGACGAAAGAGTCGAGGCACTCCTGCCGAATCAAGGAACATCCATCACGGATAAAAACAAGTTCAAGACGAGAAAAAGGTTTGCTAAAGCCATATCAATAGGAATGAAGCTGCCACCCTCTGAAGGAAACACTCCCGGTGAAGCAAAGATGCATCCTAGCTACTGCTCATATCATCGAAAGATTTCGCACCCCACCGAAGAGTGCAATGCTTTTAAAAGATAGTGGCAGGGATATGTTGCTCACCGGAAAAATTTTAAGCGTATGAAACGCAAAACTCAGCGGGAGCAAAGAAGTGCAACTGAGGAGCATAAAAGAGATACCGGTAATTATCGCATGGTCAACACCGGGGGATCACAAATTCTCACTTTCGGAAGCGACTCTGACGAAGAAATGGCTCTTGGCCCCCTCGTTAAAGAATCCGCATTGGCGAAAGAGGAAGAACCAAAGGCCTGTGAAAACATCCAGCTGCGCAATCGCACCCTGCACGAAAAGAATCTCGGACCCGCCAATAGAAAAGATAAGGGAAAAGAAAAGGTCTCTGAGGATATCGCTCTGGATGACCAAGTCATGAAAGAGCTTACTGCCAAGGACCCGCCAAAGAAGAACAAGGTCGACTACAACGTTCTGGCACACTTGAGAAAGTTACCCTCATAACTCAACATTCTCGACGCCCTTTTACTATCCAAATAAGCGAGAGATTCACTGATCAAGGCGCTACAAGAGACAGAACAATTCCAAGCTTTTTTCGCTGAGGAAAAGATGAAGGACGAGCTGGAGGAAGTGCACACATCCGATATCACCTTCGGGGACGAAGACCTCCTCCTTGGGACGTGCGAGCACAACCATCCCCTTTATGTCTCAGGATACTACCACGATATAAAGATAGGCAAAATCCTAGTCGACAATGGGTCTTCCGTCAATCTCCTCAACGTGCGAGTGTTGAAGGAAATCTGCATGAGCGTCCAGCATCTCGCTCGTGATAAAATCACCATCTCTGGTTTTGACTCCCAATCATCACAGAATCTCGGGTTTGTGATATTGACATTACGATTTGGGTTACTTATAACAAATATTAAATTTCATGTCATTGACGCCAAGACATGCTACAACGCTTTACTCGGCCGGCCTTGGTTACACGAGTACAACATCATCCCTTCTACACAACATCAGTGTATGAAATACTTTAAGGATGGTCTTGAGTATACCGTAACAGGAGAGCTGAATCCATTCTCCATGAATGAAGTCCGCAAGTACGAAGACGCAAAATACTTCTTACCAGACTTTGAGAACACAGAAAGATGTCACAAACCGAAGAACAAAGCTATCACCACCATTCCCGTCTTCGGGAGTGATACTGAAGAAGAGGAAGAGATGGTTTATTCAGGCCCACCCTAGTACAACAACCCAGGACCGTCCGCTCCTATGTTGATCTTTGGCAGCGACTCGGAAGATGAGGTCCATGCTATATTCTCTGCTCGACCTCCAATACGAACATTCGCTGATGAAGAGGAAAGCTTGCAAGTTGCCATGGTTCCGCCCAAACATCATAAAGAACTGGACGCGCTTGATACCTACAGTTTGGAAGAGCTGCAAACATTCTATGTCCCTCCTAGGCGAAAAGGCGAAAAGGCGATCCTATTCTACCGCTCCGGGGAAACTAGAGTGGAGAAAGAAATCTGGCACGGTGTGGATTCTACACTTAACAGGCTCCAGCCCATCCGTTTGCCCAGATATTACACGAACGGACTAAAAAGGCTGTTAAGGCACCAAGGCGTACCTTTTAAGCAAACTGTGCGACAAGCACGATTCTATAACAGGATCTGGAATGTCCCCGGAACTCAGCGCAAGTTGCCCAATGGGAGAATGGAAACGATCGGGCTTGGATATGTTCGGTCCATGAAACGGGAGCTACTCCGCGATTGCTATATCGTACATGACTTTGATGAAGAAGGAGATGCTCAATGGGATAATGCCAACCCTGAATTGGAGAAGGCTCCCGACGTGAAGATGACCAGTCCGTCGTTCGAAGAACAAATGGATAAGTTTATAAGGGAAGCTGGTCAAAAAGTTCGAGACGGCCATAATCGCGAAATGGACATCTACGAGAAAGCCAGGACACAGCGCCTTCTCCAACAGGCTGCGAAAGATGAAAATGCCCCTCCCTGCCAACCTGTTGTAAAAAAGGCCCGACGCAGAGGCAGAAACAAGTTGAAAAGAGGAAAAGGCATTCAGCAACGACAAAGTGGGACCAAGAAGTCACGCGAGTGGGAATCGAGCGGTCCGGATTTGTCCCTTATAAAGAAGATGAGTCGAGCATACTCTTTTCCTCAAGACAAGACAAAGAAGATACTTGACCTAACTATAAAACACCAAATGATTACACTTCCGGAGTCTAAACATCCCGAGCAAGTAGGCAAAGTCTCTCACCCAGACTATTGCTCTTATCACTAAGCAATAGGACACCCTCTCGAAGATTGCTTCACCTTAAAGAACTGGGTCGAAGATCAATATCAGCTCGGCAAGTTCGCTCTATCTGAAAGTTGGAGGGTAACACCGCCGCAGAAGCATGAACCCAAAGCCACGAGAGTAGAACCAGATCCCCATCGGTCTTGGAAGCGGACTCGTACTTGTCAATGATAACATCATCAAAAGAAGAACCTGAGAATATGCATGACCTTCCCTGGTGCTTCGAAAACAATGATGACGAGGTGATCTCAGAGTTTCCACCGGCGCCAAAAGAGCCAGAAGATGGAATACACACTACAGCAGATAACCTCAAGAAGATTGATTTAGGAACGGCAAGTGACCCGCGACCTACATTCGTCAGTGAGCTGCTATCTGAAGAAAGGGTGGCTGCGTTAAAAGACGTGCTTATGCAGCATAGAGATTGCTTCGCATGGAACTATTCCGAAATGCCAGGATTAGATCCAGAGATCGCGGTCCACAAACTAGCGATATCCCTGGACATCAAGCCAATCAAACAAGCACCGAGAAGAATGCGGCTCGAGCTTGAGATGAGCATCAACGCCGAGGTCAAGAAGCTGATTGACTATGGCTTCATCAAAGAGGTCCAGTACCCTGATTGGATCGCCAACATCGTCCCGGTGATAAAGAAAAATGGGACAGTGCGCATATGCATGGACTTCCGGGATCTCAATAAAGCCTGCCCGAAGGAAGATTTCCCGGTACCGGTCACTGAGCTGATGATAGACAACACGTCCAATCACTAAGTTTTCTCCTTCATGGACGGCTCATCAGGATATAATCAGATAAAGATGCATCCCGAAGACCAGAAGCACACCGCTTTCCGGACCCCTTTGGGTATATTCTGTTAGTTGTATGTATGCCCTAGAGACCAGTATTGTACAGATGATGTATATTATATTGGATGCTTGGACATATATAGAGATGACTTTCTTGCTCGATATGATAGTATGCTATCGGTTACTCTTTATCTTAACATGTACACTAGTCTCTTTATACTGTCTTATAGTTACATGTTGGTAAAGCCCTTAGGATATGTACTTGACTACCTGGACTGTGATGCAGATCATACTAGTGGGGACATGGTAGTCCATAAGTACATCCTTCAAAGTCCCTAGTCGTGGGTGTATCGAGACGGGGCATCGATATACCAGAGTAGATTAGCGTATACGCTTCTCGACCCATGAGATGGGCGATGGATGATCCCATATCCATTTGTGTTTGACATCAGAGATGGTGTACGGGTGCTCAGTGGAGACTGGGTACACTAGACGGACTCGCTGAGAACTCCCAGATGGTATTATACCTCACGTCAGATGGCAGTTCTCAGGTGACACTTGTACAGGTTAGTCTGTAGACCCGAGATCGTCATAGAGTCTTGTGTGATTCCCACTGTGCTTTGATCTCCACCTTACCACGTCCATGAGGGCGTGCAAAACGGTGGTCTTTAGGCACAGTCCAGAGTCACATGGAGGCAATGAGCGATAGGAGGGGTTTCGTCTCTCCCGGTATTGGGGGTTGATGGTGCGCAGTGCTCGATTGGCCGTAGCAGGGAAGTCCCTGGCCAGGGCTGATCAGAGATTTGCTGGTAAGTGTTACCAGTAGTTTCTCGACCCGTTATGAGCCTCACATCGGCACGACTTATCGGGTTATTGGGGTCTGACGTTTACCACCCCTAGACTTGATATGCGACATATCAGACGAAGAGACCGGACTGTATGGTAAGTGTTACTGGTCGGATTCGCAGGAGTGTGAGCGGGCTAGCTCGTCGTTCTTCTGCTCGCTCAATACCCGGGTGGCCGTTACGTTTAGCAGACCGCTTGCGGCTTGTGGGTGCTTGATATGATCATCATCTGCTACCGGCGTATTGACGAGTCTTTAGAGTCCTACACAGAGGTTTTCTAGCTCAAGCGAAACGAAATAGGAGTGCATATGAGATATGTGCGGGACCGAGAATAATGCGTGTATGTGATACCGTATTTTATTCTCGCGATTAATGTTTCGATTGGTTGTATGAGATATGACCTAGTTATCGAATCATTGATTCGATAAATCGATGCATTGAATACTAGTCGGTTATGTGCGACATGACCGGATCATTGAATCAAGTGTTGATTTAATGATTTAATGTATAATTATATATTTGATATATTACTTTGCATTAACTAGTATTGGTTCACTTTAAACGGATTTTTCTCACTTGATGTGTACATTGTATATGTGATATGTTTTGTGTAAACTTGAATGTATCATGTTTGATGATGCATGTTGTTTTGGCTTTGTGTATAGAATGCAACAATGGTTATGCAAGTGGTTAGGGTTTATATTTTATTCACTTATTATTTTATCCATTTATTATTTATTTAAATGGATTTATCAAAACAAAATGGTTTCATCTTATCATGAAGAGTGGTGAAGCTTCATGAAGCTTTTACTAATGATGCCATTTTGTCTCCTTGCTTAACCCTAACCACTCCCACTAACCATGGTCTATTCTCTACACTTGACCATGGTTAGAAGATGATAAGAATTGATTTATTATTCATGTTACATAGAACTTATCATAACTAAATTCTATCATCTTCTTCTTCTTCTTCAAGTGAGAAACCTAGATGCCATTAATGGCAACTTGAGATCTAATGAGAGAAATCCAAATTTAAAGTGAACCCACCTCCTATATCTTCATCCTCTACCTCTTGCCAAGTGGTTTTGGGTGTTTTCTTCACAAGTTTCACTACTTGGTGAAGTCGAAGCTTGAACTAGTGCAACCTCGACGTAGATCGTCTTTGACACGAAGCCGACGACCTTGCTCGCCCGTTTTCCGATGAAGCCGACGAATGAGTCTAGGATTCGTGATGGACAGAGAGAGCACACACACGTGGAGCTAAGGAAGTGGGGAACCGGATCTACAAAGGTTGTAGCTTCTCACTTCTAGTTAAGTAGTTAACTAGTTTTGTGTTTCGCCTAGAATTCTAGTCTAAGATCCGCGTTAGGGTTTCGCGGCACCCATATTTTTTTGAAATTGGCATGTTCGATGCCTTGTGAGACCTCTATAGGATGCCTAGGAACCTTTCACTGGTATCAGAGCCTAGCTAGAGCCTTAGGCGAAGTCCTGACGGAGTTTGAAAGCCGGACGAACCGAAAACCTTACCCCAAAATAGCTCTCTGGACTTTTTCTAAAAAGTGGGATTTTTGTCAATTAAAAATATGCAGAAAATCAAGCAGGGTGTTATTTGAATTACTGTGAAATACGAGGGCCTGAATCAACTTTTCCACCGCGGAACCGCGGCACGTGCTATGCATGATGCGGCGGTTCCGCGGCCTTACTGTTCCTTTGTGTGATGTTTTCTGCGCAGTAACTCATATAATTCAATGCTGTGTTTTCTGGGAAATTTTTGGTGTGACTATACAGAAGAGTATTCTGGGGTACTACTGGGAATCAAAGTTTCGATCGGATTATCAAATTTCGTGTTTGTGTTTTTCCGGATAATCTTTTGAATATGTTAAAAAGTTCGACCGGATATAAATACCCAATTTTTCCCCTGTCGGGAAATTTCCAAGTGTTGGATTTTTCCGTAGTTTAACGACGTTCTAAGTAGTGCAAGTAACGCGATGGACCCTCTAGAAGACAACAAACCTTAACTCGATTATGTGACCGTCTTGAACTGCCCTTTGAACCTTCGGGTTTGGGGCAGTACGGCGTGCCACATGTGAGGCGTTGGCTTGACCCTTCTACGGCTGGACCGTCGGTACTGAGGCACGAACTGAATGTTGTTAGACTTATTTCAAGTGTTGAGCTGTATCGGGAAAACTTGGGTATTCGACTGTTCGATCGGAAAGTTTAACATTTTCTGTTTATCTGGAATGTGATACAATAATTGGAATTCACAAGTAGTTATGAGATAACTGAATGAATGTTATAAATCTAGCAATTTAGTCCCATATGATATTGAAAAGAGTTTTCGATAATGAGACTAAAATGCGGGATTTATATCTGTTAGGCATGCGATGTCTAAAGAAGTTACGGATTCCAACTGTTGTAGTTTTACACTTTTTTTTCTGTGACCGTAAGTGTAGTATGTTCATATCGCCGGTTTCGTTGCTATACGTCAACGACAATTGGGGTATGCATACTTACTTACGTTGATGACATGTGATGTTATGTGTTGCTGGATATGTTATATTGGATCGTCGTGTTCGAATAGCCGGGGGTTTTTATGTGAGATGAGTGTTTTACATTTTCATTCATGTAAAAACTTGTATGTAATATTCTTTTATTTGGGGCACTTCCAGGTAGCGGAAGTTGTCACCTTTTGTATATTATTTACTTTTCCGCATTAGGATAGACCCAAGGAGGGGAGCACAAGTAACCGGGTTCTGGGGTCCAGTAGGAGACCAACTCGAGGAGTCGAGTCCGGGTCTCCTAACCCTAGAATTGGCAGGGTTGCTTGCCGCTCTCGTAGGGGTCTAGGGGTGTGGGATTGGCTATTCATCACGACCGTGGAATCCGTGTTTTATACTGGCTCGTATTGGAAACACGGACGTCCTAGTATATCCAATATTTCATATGTTTATTCTGCTGCGATATCTGTGTTGTGACTCTGTGATGGATATAATATATAGTATATATGATATATTATATAGACGATACTTATGTTTTACACCCGCGCTAGCCCTGCCCTGCTCTGTCGTTAGTTACCTAACCTAACGGTGCACGAGGGGACATCGAGGCGAATGCGGATGGCATAAGTGTACGTCATATCTATCTGTGATGTTTAGGTATTTAAATGATGGGACTTCATTAATGTGATTAATGAAAGATAAGAAACCTAAGATGTTGTGGAATCAAATTTTAAAATAAAACAGGTAGCTACAGTTCTTGCTTTGCACAGCGGTATATATGATATACCCTGCACCTTATTCGTTGAGGAAAGGACCGAGATCCCTTCACCGGGAGTGACTCCTTTAGCAATAACTGGCAGATGCTACACACTCGGTTTGCTTTTGACTGCTTTTGGGTTTTTGCTTTGCACAGTGATATATATGATATATCCCGCACCTCATTCGACGAGGAAAGGGCCGACGGTCCCTTCACCGGGAGTGACCCCTTTAGCAAAACTGGAAAAGCCTCAAAATCACTCCATTTTAAAACTTCATTTGATTCTACAACGATATCAAGTTCATTACGCTCATGGTTTTCAGAAAAACCTGGCGTAGCCCTCCGTCATTTTAGATAAATCCTACTTAGTATTCATGCTACGTTTGTTGACCTCCGTCAAGGCGTAGTGTGCGGTAGCTAACTAGTATTTGTCTGCTTATGCATATGATGCAGATTGGATTAGGGTAGTCGTACGACCTTGTTGACCTCCGTCAAGGGTCGTGCGGGTGGGTTTGATTCAATCAAGAAATGACGGGTTGAACTTGACTTGCACCCTGTGGTTTGTTGACCTCCGTCAAGGTCATAGGATGCTTGGGGCAAAATATTATCGGGAATTTCAAGTGTTGAAATTTGCAATGAGATTGTATACCTTCAATGAGATAGTTGGATCCCGATACCCACTGCGAGTAAGAGTTACTCCTGGGAGAGTTTTACATATTGCAATTAGCTGATCAAGTAGGTGTCTAGAAAGGTGTCAACGGGGTTATGCCTCTGGGAAAACGAGGTTTACATTAATTAGGTTCGTGCGAAAGCACGGGGGACCTCCCTCAAAGTATCGACACTGGCCTGGCTGAAAGATTGGCGAACTTGTAGTGTGTAATTAATCCCGGCTAGTCTTTCCTTTTAGGGTTTGGAGGAAGATTTGATAAAAAGCAGTGGGAGCCATCCTGATTAGATAAGATAATAACCAATCTGATCTTGCACGAGCATACGCTAAAGTGTTTTCTTCTCTCTCTCTCCAGATAGCGACCATTTCATGCCCTAATGAAGATAATAATATGGATGTATTGACCGAACCCGCATGTTATACTGTGCTGGGGAACGTTGGTTCCGTTCTTTCCTATAAGAGTTATAGGAATGAACAGGATATAGGGGAATACCAGGATTCCCATGCCACCCGAATGAAGAAAGTACATGTTGATGCATTTTCTTCGGGTGTGTTCGTTACTGAGAACTGTTTCTCTATTTGCTCTACGTCCTGGGTATTGGATACCGGGTCAGGATCCCATATATGTAATCAGTTACATGGGCTCAGGAAAGGTAGAGAACTTGGAGAAGGTGATAAAGACATTAGAGTTGGAAATGGTGCAATTGTTGCAGCTAAGACTGTCGGGGAATATCACCTTGTATTACCAACTGGTAATACAATGGTTCTGAACGAATGCTATTACATGCCGAACCTGATATGCAACATTATATCGGTTTCTTTATTAAGTAAAGAGGGATATAATTTTGTATTACAGGACAATGTTATGAACATTTTCCGTAACCAAAAGTTGGTTTGATCAGGCACGTTGTGCAATGGCATTTATGTTCTAAACCAATCAACAGTTCTGAGCATAACAAACACACACAAGAGGAAGAGTTCTGAACTGAACAAATCCTTCTTGTGGCATTGTAGACTGGGTCACATCAATGCGACACGACTGGCTAAGTTGCATAAGGATGGATATTTAAATCCGTTTGAATTTTCATCCTATGACACTTGCCAGTCATGTCTCAAAGGCAAGATGACCAAAGCTCCGTTTACGGGACAAGGAGAAAGAGTTACCGAACTCTTGGGAATGATACATAGTGATGTATGCGGTCCCATGTCTACACATGCCAGGGATGGTTCTTCGTACTTCATTACATTCACTGACGATCTCTCTAGATTCGGATATGTGTTCCTGATGAAACACAAATCAGAAGCTTTTGAGAAATTTAGAGAATATAAACAAGAAGTCGAGAACCAAACCGGAAAAAGTATTAAAATCCTTCGATCAGATCGAGGAGGTGAATACTTGATCAATGAATTCCTGGACTTCCTAAAAGAGAATGGGATTCTCTCTCAGCTAACTCCTCCATATACACCACAGCACAACGGTGTATCGGAGCGGAGAAACCGCACCCTATTAGATATGGTGCGCTCTATGATGAGTGTAGCTGAGTTACCTGTTTCCTTCTGGGGATATGCACTGGAAACAGCAGCATACCTACTGAACAGGGTTCCTACCAAATCTGTGCCTACCACACCATATGAGATATGGGAAGGGAAGAGACCATATCTTAATTTTATAAAGATATGGGGTTGCCCGGCCTATGTCAAAAGACAAAAACCGGACAAACTCGAGGCAAGATCTGTTTTGTGTAAGTTTGTTGGATATCCCAAACATTCGCGAGGGTATATCTTCTACCACAGTGAGGAACAAAGAGTATTTGTTGCTCAACATGCCACCTTTTTAGAAAAGGAATTTCTTGCAAAATAGATTAGTGGCTCTGAGGTAGAACTGGAAGAGGTTCCAGCTGAACAAAACACAACAGCAGATTTAGTGGAACCAGAGGATTCAGTAGCTCCCAATGAACCTCAGCCACTCCGCCGATCTAGTAAGGTTCCTCGCCAACCTGAGAGATACTACGGTTTTCTCATGGATGGTGGGAGCGAGGATTGCATCATGGAGGATGATGACCCAACTAGCTTCGAGCAGGCCATCACGAGTAGGGACTCAGTGAAATGGCTGGATGCTATGCGGTCCGAGATGGAATCCATGTACACCAAAAAAGTATGGACTTTGGAAGTTGCTCCTGAAGGGGTAAAACCCAATGGGAGCAAGTGGATCTTCAAGAAGAAACTTGGTGTAGATGGGAAAGTGGAGACTTTCAAAGCTAGACTTGTAGCAAAGGGTTTTCGTCAAAGACCAGGTGTGGACTATGACGAAACCTTTTCTCCAGTGGCTATGCTTAAATCCATCCGAATCATGCTTGCCATTGCTGCCTTTCATGACTACGAAATCTGGCAAATGGATGTTAAGACCGCCTTTCTAAATGGTGATTTAGAAGAGTGCGTGTACATGACTCAGCCAGAGGGCTTCGTAGACAGTGGGAGCAGCGGGAAGGTGTGCAAGCTGCTTAAATCCATTTATGGATTAAAGCAAGCATCACGGAGTTGGAACATCTGCTTTGATGTCGTTATCAAAGAGTTTGATTTCGTCAAAAATCCAGATGAACCTTGTATCTACAAGAAGGTGGCAGAGAGTAAGGTTGTCTTCCTCGTATTGTACGTGGACGACATACTCTTGATAGGAAATGATATTCCTATGCTGCAAGCGGTCAAGCTCTTCTTATCACAAAGATTCTCAATGAAAGATCTTGGTGATGCCTCCTGCATATTGGGAATTAGGATCTATAGAGATAGATCCAAACGGATTTTGGGATTGTCCCAATCCAGGTACATTGACACCATACTAAAGAGGTTTAGTATGGAAGAGTCCAAGCGTGGGAACTTGCCCACGATCTCTGGAGTCACTCTCTCCAAAGAGATGTCTCCCAAGACTGATTTGGAGAGAGCTCGCATGCAAGGGATACCCTATGCTTCGGCAGTAGGCTCTATCATGTATGCGATGCTATGTACCAGACCCGATGTAGCATACTCACTAAGTGTAGTGAGCAGGTATCAAGCTGATCCTGGAGAGAGTCACTGGACAGCTGTGAAGAGCATTCTCAAGTACTTGCGAAGGACTAGAGATATGTTCTTGGTGTATGGTAACGGAGAGCTCCAAGTGGAGTCCTTTACCGATTCGAGCTTCCAGAGTGATAAGGACGACTCTAAGTCGCAGTCGGGCTTTGTCTTTACCCTTTACGAAGGGGCGGTTAGCTGGAAGAGTTCCAAGCAGGAAACCGTGGCAGACTCGACGATGGAGGCTGAATACATCGCTGCCAACGATGCTGCCAAAGAGGCTGTCAGGGTCAAGAAGTTCATTACTGAACTTGGAGTGGTTCCATCCATTGAGCGTCCAATACCTTTGTATTGCGATAACAATGGAGCGGTGGCTTTGGCCAAGGAACCCAGGTCCCATCAGCGATCCAGGCATATTCTGAGGCGGTATCACCTGATCCGGGAGATAGTTGATCGCCGGGAGATCGAGGTCAGGAGGGTTGACACGAAGAACAACACCGCGGATCCACTCACGAAGGCCATTCCCCAGATACAGTTTGAGAGACTCTTCGGGATGCTCGGTATTCGATACTACAGCAGCTGGCCCTAGTGCAAGTGGGAGATTGTTAGTTGTATGTATGCCCTAGAGGCCAGTATTGTACAGATGATGTATATTATATTGGATGCTTGGACATATATAGAGATGACTTTCTTGCTCGATATGATAGTATGCTATCTGGTTACTCTTTATCTTAACATGTACACTAGTCTCTTTATACTGTCTTATAGTTACATGTTGGTAAAGCCCTTAGGATATGTACTTGACTACCTGGACTGTGATGCAGATCATACTAGTGGGGACATGGTAGTCCATAAGTACATCCTTCAAGGTCCCTAGTCGTGGGTGTATCGAGACGGGGCATCGATATACCAGAGTAGACTAGCGTATACGCTTCTCGACCCATGAGATGGGCGATGGATGATCCCATATCCATTGGTGTTTGACATCAGAGATGGTGTACGGGTGCTCAGTGGAGACTGGGTACACTGGACGGACTCGCCGAGAACTCCCAGATGGTATTATACCTCACGTCAGATGGCAGTTCTCAGGTGACACTTGTACAGGTTAGTCTGTAGACCCGAGATCGTCATAGAGTCTTGTGTGATTCCCACTGTGCTTTGATCTCCACCTTACCACATCCATGAGGGCGTGCAAAACGGTGATCTTTGGGCACAGTCCCGAGTCACATGGAGGCAATGAGCGATAGGAGGGGTTTCGTCTCTCCCGGTATTGGGGGTTGATGTTGCGCAGTGCTCGATTGGCCGTAGCAGGGAAGTCCCTGGCCAGGGCTGATCAGAGATTTGCTGGTAAGTGTTACCAGTAGTTTCTCGACCCGTTATGAGCCTCACATCGGCACGACTTATCGGGTTATTGGGGTCTGACGTTTACCACCCCTAGACTTGATATGCGACATATCAGACGAAGAGACCGGACTGTATGGTAAGTGTTACTGGTCGGATTCGCAGGAGTGTGAGCGGGCTAGCTCGTCGTTCTTCTGATCGCTCAATACCCGGGTGGCCGTTACGTTTAGCAGACCGCTTGCGGCTTGTGGGTGCTTGATATGATCATCATCTGCTACCGGCGTATTGACGAGTCTTGAGAGTCCTACACAGAGGTTTCCTAGCTCAAGCGAAACGAAATAGGAGTGCATATGAGATATGTGCGGGACCGAGAATAATGCGTGTATGTGATACCGTATTTGATTCTCGCGATTAATGTTTCGATTGGTTGTATGAGATATGACCTAGTTATCGAATCATTGATTCGATAAATCGATGCATTGAATACTAGTCGGTTATGTGCGACATGACCGGATCATTGAATCAAGTGTTGATTTAATGATTTAATGTATAATTATATATTTGACATATTACTTTGCATTAACTAGTATTGGTTCACTTTAAACGGATTTTTCTCACTTGATGTGCACATTGTATATGTGATATGTTTTGTGTACACTTGAATGTATCATGTTTGATGATGCATGTTGTTTTGGCTTTGTGTATAGAATGCAACCATGGTTATGCAAGTGGTTAGGGTTTATATTTTATTCACTTATTATTTTATCCATTTATTATTTATTTAAATGGATTTATCAAAACAAAATGGTTTCATCTTATCATGAAGAGTGGTGAAGCTTCATGAAGCTTTTACTAATGATGCCATTTTGTCTCCTTGCTTAACCCTAACCACTCCCACTAACCATGGTCTATTCTCTACACTTGACCATGGTTAGAAGATGATAAGAATTGATTTATTATTCATTTTACATAGAACTTATCATAACTAAATTCTATCATCTTCTTCTTCTTCTTCAAGTGAGAAACCTAGATGCCATTAATGGCAACTTGAGATCTAGTGAGAGAAATCCAAATCTAAAGTGAACCCACCTCCTATTTCTTCATCCTCTACCTCTTGCCAAGTGGTTTTGGGTGTTTTCTTCACAAGTTTGACTACTTGGTGAAGTCGAAGCTTGAACTAGTGCAACCTCGACGTAGATCGTCTTTGACACGAAGCCGACGACCTTGCTCGCCCGTTTTCCGATGAAGCCGACGAATGAGTCTAGGATTCGTGATGGACAGCGAGAGCACACACATGTGGAGCTAAGGAAGTGGGGAACCGGATCTACAAAGGTTGTAGCTTCTCACTTCTAGTTAAGTAGTTAACTAGTTTTGTGTTTCGCCTAGAATTCTAGTCTAAGATCCGCGTTAGGGTTTCGCGGCACCCATATTTTTTTGAAATTGGCATATTCGATGCCTTGTGAGACCTCTATAGGGTGCCTAGGAACCTTTCATATTCTGCTACAAGGTGATGCCTTTCGGTCTAAAGAACGTCTGTGCCACCTATCAGAGGGCCATGACGAAGATCTTCGATGACCTTATACATGAAATCGTCGAATGCTACATCGACGACCTCGTAGTGAAAAGCAATTCATACGAGGAACATCTCGAGGATCTGAGGATCGTGTTTCAGCGCCTTCGGCAACACAATCTGAAGATGAACCCTCTCAAATGCGCGTTCGGGGTCTCCTCGGGCAAATTCCTCGGATTCATCGTCTGACACCGAGGTATCGAAATAGATCCGTCAAAGATCAAGGCGATCATGGAAATTCCCCGCCAAGGACTCTCAAACAATTGCGATCCCTCCAAGGGAAGCTCGCGTACATCCGGTGATTTATAGCCAATCTCTCTGGCAAGTGCCGTCCTTATAGTCACTTGATGAAAAATGGGACCCCGTTCGTCTGGGATCACAAATGCCAAGGCGCGCTGGACGAAATCAAACAGTATCTGCAGAACCCGCCAGTGCTGGCCGCTCCGGTCAAGGGAAAGCCCCTTATTCTTTATACAACAGCCCTCGAAGGTTCCTTAGGCGCATTATAGGCACAAGAAAACGACCAAAGGAAAGAAAAAGCTCTCTATTACTAGAGTCGAGTTCTCCTGGGGGCAGAAAGCAATTACTCTCCCATCGAAAAACACTGCTGTCATGACCCGCAGGGTACGGAACGTGACTGGCACTTAAGTTTACGAAACGCCTCAAGATGTCCGTAAAATAAGTAAGCCAAAGCCCAGAACCCAAAACCAAATAAGCAAAAGAGTGAAGAAAAACCAATCAATTGAAATCGAGTTTATCAAATAAGTCATATAAAACCCTTTTTAAAAACAATATCAATTTTTCCGAAAATTTCGGCAGAGTCTCCTTTGTAAATACTGGCCCCCAAAATGGGTACAACAAGAATATATATGAATCCAACAAATAAGGCGTCCCCAAGCGGGAGCTAGCTCTTCGCCACAAGGCGGTCACAAATCCCACGCAATATAAAGCAACAACATGCGAAATAATCATAAGGAAGCATGAGAAAAACAGCATGTCGACTCAAGTGAGCTCGACCCCAAAATACAGCATAAAAAGTCCACAAATCTCACAGTCTCATCTCTAGGTCAATATACAACAATACTGGTAGATACAGTAGATGGAGTACACTAGATACAAAGAATATACAAGGTGGTACAAAAATAATAATATAACCCACCTAAAAGCAAAACCTCGAGTCCAGGCAAAAGAAGCAGTTGCGCCCGCCGCTACTGTACTGACGGAGCGGACCTGAAACAGGCTGTGGCACAACGGGGGTGAGTTGCCAACTCGTGAGTAATAAATAACATCTACACAGGCTATCGAATGCATGCATACAAGCATCCTAGCATCTATAATACAGGTATGGCAGGACATAATAGCAGGTATGTATGCAATATGAATATACTAGCAGGTATGAATGCAATGTGAATCAACTCATGATCTGAATGTGTAAGTATAAGAATCGTGTTTTTCCTTTAGGAACCTCTTTTGAAATACCAGCATAATACCACTAGAATCAACAAGAACCTGTGTCCAGCAACGACACTTCAAAACTATCACAAATCTCATATATCCATGTCATAGTATCTCTGGACTCAGCCATCCGGCTGACCCATCTCAATATCAATATCTCATCATCTCGCGGCCACGGTCGGTATCCTCTGGATATCCGCCGTCCCAAACAGTCACCGGTAGGTAATCCGCTCCCTTCCAGGCTCATCGTCAGCACCACGAGCTTCTTGCCCCGGGGTACCTTACCGGGCCCACCATGTACCCGAGACGGTTTATCCAACTCCTCGAAACGGGTCTCGAAAACCACAGCAAACTCATGGTGGACGACACTTACATCACTAGAAAACCGCAATTTACATATTTTAAAAAATATAATAAGTTTAGAAATTTTGCGGCTTTCCCCCGAAATCCAGAAATATCACAAAATCTCAAGAAATCGTCATAAATGCATATGCCAATGATAATGAATGCATATGGTATCAATAATCAAGTTGCAATGTGTGATTAATAGACTAGGCATGAACAAATAATATGATGAGGTACATGCACATGAATAGCAATCCTACGATTTCATTTTAAGGAATTAAAGGCAATAGCACAAGTTTAAGTATCAATTATAGTAAAAGGTTTCAATTTATAGGTTATCTAGTGTGGTGGCTTGGCAATTACCAGGGCGTGGGTGTAAGCATGAATAGTGCCCGTGCTGCATAAAAAAACCCTGGCAATGGTGCAGGTGTCCTATAAAATGGGTTCGCATATGTATGTCAATATAAGGCATGAATGTAGCAAATAATCATAAAAGTATTACACCCCTAATTACTAACATTACTAAGAATCTTTTTAAGTTACTAAAACTATCGGGCCACTTGCGCCAACCAACAATAGTCCCCCGTAGATGTTGCATCTACTCACCGGAATCCCTAGCTAGTCACGTCCAATCACCGCTTTCCCCTTTCGTGCCGCGTCTGACGTCTCCGCGACCAAACCTGGAATTTACATCAATACCAAACATAAGGTTACGTATCGAGAACGACGCAAAACCCAAACGAAAAAAATACCGACGTTCACAAGCTAGATACAACGTGCACAAGGTGCGCGGAACACACGCGAAAATCGCAAAAATCTATCTAAAACGTCGATTGGTCGCCCGGCCAAACTAAAACCCGAACACCCAAAAATCCGCACTCACACATCTTAAATGTCATAGGATATGCCAAAAATATCATCAAGATATCGCAATTAATTCACCACAATATTTTATAACAAAACTAGTAAGCTAGAAATTTGTAATTTGGTGCAAACATCGACAATTAGCGACAAAGTTATCACAATCCAACACAAACATCCAACCACACAACTAGTTAGCCACAATAACACAATTTTAACTCATTTACCATGCTACAAAACCCATTATCCAAAAGCAACCCTTTCTTGAATTTTGGTAATTAGCAAACTTAACCCAAACTATACATGAAAAAGCTTAATTTAACACTAGATTTTAGCCTAATTAGCAAGTTGACCACTTAGATTAAGGTTAGCAAAACACTAGATAGCAACATAAATTTAATTAACTAAATAATGGTTTCTAAAACCCTAGTTAACTCAACCCATTAAATTTAAAAAAACTAGAATGAAACTAACACTAAATTAACACTAAAACAATTTAATTTAAGAAACTTAACCAAACGAATTTAATTAGGTAGAATTTATACCTCAAACTAGAGATCTAGCAAGAACAATATGCCTCCAAAGATACCATTTTTCTCCAAGATTTAAACCAATTTGGGCTTGAAAAGAGATAGAATAAGGTTTTGTGTTGAATTTGTGAAGAAAATTAGGGATTTCGGTGGATTTTTTTGATGAAATTGGAGCAAAAGGAGATGGGGGAAAATAGGGACCTGCAAAAATTTGAGGCTCGGCCAGGGAAAAGGATGGGGGGGGGGGAAAGTGAGGAATTGGAGTTGGAAAAACTAAAGTCAAAGCTCTCACATGTCACTCAAAACCCATACCTACATTACTATATTTTAATCCTATCCAAAACAATTCATTCACAATAGATAAAGTCAAAGTGAGGGAAGGAATTTCTGGACCTGATGATGGTGGGGCCGGCCTAGAGGAGGGGAGTGAGTGTGAGAGATTTTACAAAGAAATTCTTTGCAAAAAGACCCCCCACAAGTCCAAAATTGCAAGTTTTAGCTTAAAATTCAATAAATTTCGTTTTCCATAATAAAAATTAGTTAAAACTTAAAATAAATTACTAAAAATTTATGTTACAACTAGATTTTAATTAACATGATTTTAAAGCCTAAATTTAGCCCATTTAAATTTGTATTTATCGCTAATTTAATGTATTTTCTTACCGGCTTAAAATAATATTAAAAATTGAAAAATTTGGGAAAATTTTTAAACGGCCAGAATTTCATAAGTAACTCATTAGCTACTAAAAACAAGCAATTACCTATCCATTTTAGGTATAATTAGTCCTAAACTGCAAAATAACAAAAAAGACAGTTTACGGAAAAATACCACATTTTCACCGATTTTCGGGAAAACACCAAAACGACATTTCAAGGCGCTACAATCTTCCCCCCTTAAAGAAATTCGGTCCCCGAATTTAAAAATATAGCTACGCATACCTTCAAAGAGATGGGGATATTTCTTCCTCATCTCGCCCTCGGTCTCCCGGTATCCTCCTCGCTGCTCGGGCTACGCCAAAGGACCTTGACGGTTGGTATAATCTTCGATCTCAACTTCTTCACCTGCCGATCCAGGATGGTCACCGGCTGCTCTGCAAACGAAAGGTCGCGCTCCAGCTGGACTGTCGGGTGCTGAATCGCATGCGAAGGGTCGTGAAGGTACTTGCGGAGCATCGAAACATGGAAGACGGGGTGAACATCGGGAAAGCTGGGTGGAAGAGCCAAACGATATGCAACAGCGCCGACACGCTCGAGGATCTCGAAGGGACCTACGAATCTAGGGCTAAGCTTCCCCTTTCGCCCAAAATGCATCACGCCCTTCATCGGAAAGACCCTCAGAAAAACATGATCGCCAACTGCGAACTCTAACATGCGATGGCGCCTGTCTGCATACGATTTCTGCCTGCTCTGAGCCGCTCTCATCCGGTCTCGGATCAACTGTATCTTCGCTGTCGTCTCCTCAACAAGCTGCGGCCCCAAAATACTGCTCTCGCTGAGCTCTGTCCAACAGACGGGTGATCTGCATCTCCTCCCATATAATGCCTCGAAAGGTGCCATCTGAATAGTATCCTGGAAGCTGTTGTTGTAGGAGAACTCCACTAGAGGTAAATGACGATCCCAGCTACCGCCGAAGTCTAAAACGCACGCTCTGAGCATGTCCTCGAGAGTTTGAATGGTCCGCTCTGACTGTCCGTCGGTCTATGGATGAAACGCTGTGCTGAAGCTCAAACGAGTGCCCAAAGCCTCCTGAAGTCTCTGCCAAAGTCGGCTGGTGAACTGGGTGCCTCGATCTGACACGATACAAGTCGGTACGCCATGCAACCGCACGATCTCGTCGATGTAAAGCTGGGCATACTGAGCGAAGCTGAAAGTGGTCTTCACTGGCAGGAAGTGAGCCGCTTTCGTCAATCGATCTACGATCACCCAGATGGAGTCGTACCCTCGACTGGTCCTGGGTAGACCCACAACGAAATCCATCGAAATCTGCTCCCATTTCCACTCCGGAATGGGTAACGGTTGTAGCTCTCCTGCGGGCCTCTGGTGCTCGGCCTTGACTTGCTGGCAAGTCAGGCATCTCGATACAAACTCCGCAATGTCCTTCTTCATCCCGTCCCACCAGTAGGTCTCTCTCATATCATGGTACATCTTGGTGGAACCGGGGTGGACACTATACACTGATCGGTGTGCCTCCTCAAGAATGTCGCGCCGCAATCCATCAGCATCTGGTACGCACAGTCTAGATCCATAGCGTAAAATCCCCTGATCGTCAATCACGAACTCGAAAAATCTGCCCTGTCCCATCTGTGCCATGATCTCTGAGCAACGGTCGTCACTGCGCTGTGCCTCATAAATACGGTCAAGCAACTGTAGGCGTGCACGAATATGCGCGAGCTGTCCCCCTGTCTGAGTGAACTCGAACTCAACTCGGCTGTCGCATAACATCTGCCAATCTGCTGACGACTACCACTGCACTGCGCGCAAGCACGATAGACTACCCCCGGGCCTCCTACTCAACGTATCCGCCAGTACATTCGCCTTGCCTTGGTGATATAAGATCTCGCAGTCGTAGTCTTTCACCAACTCCATCCAACGACGCTGTCTGAGGTTCAGGTCTCGCTGCTGAAATATATACTTTAAGCTCTTGTGATCAGTGAATATTTGACACGACTCGCCGTATAGGTAATGTCGCCAAATCTTCAGTGCAAAGACCACTGCAGCCATCTCCAAATCGTGAGAGGGGTAGTTCTGTTCATGCTTCTTCAACTGCCGAGAAGCATATGCGATCACCCGGCCATGCTGCATCAATACGCATCCTAATCCCACTCGCGAAGCATCATAGCAGACCACAAATCCGTCTGATCCCGAAGGCAAAGATAATATCGGCGCCGTAGTCAAACAAGTCCGTAGCTGCTGAAAACTGCGCTCGCACTCCTCTGTCCAAACGAAAGGAACTCCCTTCCGGGTCAAACCGGTCAAAGGTGCAGCTATACAGGAGAAGTCCTAAACAAAGCACCTATAGTAGCCCGCCACGCCTAGAAAACTACGGATCTCAGTAACCGATGTAGGTCGGGGCCACTGCTGAACAGCCTCAATCTTCTTCGGGTCCATACATATGCCGTCTCTCGTAACCACGTGACCCAAGAATCCGACGCTGTCCAGCCAGAATGCACACTTGGAGAACTTTGCGAACAGCTGGTGCTCCCTCAGAGTATGTAACGTAATCCGCAAGTGCTGCTCGTGCTCCTCTCTGCTCCGGGAGTACACCAAGATATCGTCGATAAACACGATGATGAACAAGTCAAGATACAGCCTGAATGTACGGTTCATCAAATCCATGAATCCTGCTGGGGCGTTGGTGAGTCCGAACGACATCACCAAAAACTCATAGTGGCCATAGCGTGTACGGAAGGCTGTCTTCGGTATATCCTCATGTCGGACTCGCAGCTGGTGGTATCCTGATTGTAAGTCGATCCTCGAAAAATAACCCGCACCCTAGAGCTGGTCGAACAAATCATCAATGCGTGGCAACGGATATCTGTTCCGAATGGTAACTTTGTTCAGCTGGCGGTAGTCGATACATAAGCGCAAACTTCCATCCTTCTTCTTGACAAACAGGACCGGAGCACCCCACGGAGAAACACTAGGTCGAATAAGCCCTTTCTCTAACAAATCCTGCAACTGATCCTTCAGCTCTCGAAGCTCAGCCGGGGCCATCCGATAAGGCGGTATAGAAATAGGCCCCGAGCCGGGAATCAAATCGATGCAGAACTCAACGTCGCGCTCAGGTGGTAGCCCAGGTAGCTCATCAGGGAAAACATCAGGGAAAACATCAAACAACCGGGACCCGGTCCAACGGAACCTCTGCAGCTCGAGTATCACAAATATACGCTAAGAATCCCTGACATCCCTTCCGCAAGAGCTGACCAGCGCGAAGAGACGAAATCAAGCTGGGAAGGGTGACGCTGCTGTCTCCCTGAATAACAAGGACTGGCTCTCCCGGAAAGCTAAATATGACTGCCTTCTCACGGCAGTCCACCGAAGCATAACAAGTGGCTAGCCAATCCATGCCCAGAAGCACATCAAAGTCCAACATATCAAGGAGAATCAAATCAACTGATGAATCCCTCTCCCCGATACGAACGGAACACAATCGAAATACAAAACGAGCGACAAACGACTCGCCTACCGGAGTAACAACAACAAGCGGATGATCTAACGACGACGACTCACGGCCCAACATCGGTGCAAAGTGTGTAGAGACAAACGAATGTGTGGAACCTGGGTTAAATAATACCCGTGCGTCGAAAGAACAAACTGGCAAGGTACCTGTCACAACGGCATTGGATGCCTGCGCATCCTGCGGTGTCAAAGAAAAAACTCGGGCCTGTCCTCCACCGATAGGGGGCTAACCTCGACCTCGGCCTCTGCCTCCTCGTCCTCTCTGAACAGGACCGCCGCGTCCACGGCCTCTGGGTGCACCTAACTGGCGTGGAGCATCGCCTGTGGTAGGAAGTAGGGCTCGCTGAGGAGGGGGTGGTGATGGTGGTAGGGTCACATGCGGAACGGTCGCCGCTCCCTGTCATCTCACCGGACAGTCTCTGACAAGATGGTGCGGACTCCCGCACCCAAAACACCCTGGCGACGGCTGCTGTCCCTGGGGATAAGAATCATATAACTGTCCCCGTCCAAATCCTCTGCCAGGCCTATCTCTCGGAAAGAATCTGGCGCGCTGCCTCTGAGACGGTACATCGGTGCGAATCCTCTTCGGCCCAGAAACGGCCGAAGTCTGTGATATGCGTGCCTCCATCCGCAATGCCGTATCCATAGCAGCTAAATAAGTGTCGTAGTGCTGGGCACCAATGGCAAGATATAGCTGGGCATCAAGTCCCTTTATGAACCTCTTCACCATCTTCTCTTCGGTATCCACCAAATACTGAGCATATCGGGATAACTGTGTAAACTGGATGTCATACCCAGACACCGTCATCCCAGTAGTCTTGACTAAGGCCTCGAAGCTACGAGCTCTGGCGTCACGAACGCTCTCTGGGAGGAAACGAGCTAGAAAGACCGTTGTAAACTCGGCCCAAGTCATAGGCGGTAGACCTGCAGCTCGACCTCTCAAGACTGACTCCCACCATGTCTGCGCGAGACCCTCTAGTCGGAAACTCGCAAGCTCTACCCATCGATCATCCGAACATCTCAGCGAACGGCAGATCCTGGCTAAACTGTCAAGGAACGTCTGTGGGTCCTCCGCTGCCTCGGTGCCGGTGAATACTTGAGGTCTGAGCCTCATGAAATCCTGTAGCGAAACCGGAATGGCCACGTTGGTAGTAGTAGGAGCAGGTATCATGGTCGTCTGTGATGTAGTAGGTACGTCATCCGGCCTCGGTGTACGACTGGCTGCAACTAGGGATCCTACCATCTGACGTAGCTCCTGCATGCCCCCCATCATCTGTCGCAACTCCTCCATACCAGTCTCGAGCCTATCCATACGGCCTGGGGAAGGTGGATCGGTCTGTCCCTGCGGCGTAGGCAAACCACCCTGCTCAGTCCTAGTCTCGGACGAGCCAGCTCGAATCTCGTCTCGGGCAGCAGCCCTCTGTGCCCTCATAGCCTTCGGCGGCATAGTGGCTGTTACAGGAAAACGGATTGTAAGAACAGTGCAATAGAATCATAGGATACACGGAATTGAAGAAGGAATTTCAAGCAAGTATATCCTAAAGTCACTTAGGCGGAGTACCGTATCGCAAGTATGCCGCGGACATACACACGCTACGTTACCCTACTTAAGTCACTTACTCCATCTACCAAGGGTCATCCGACACTCAAAAAGGTAAAACCTATCGCTCTGATACCAACTTTGTCACGACCCGCAAGGTACGGAACGTGACTGACACTTAAGTTTACGAAACGCCTCAAGATGTCCGTAAAATAAGTAAGCCAAAGCCCAGAACCCATAACCAAATAAGCAAAAGAGTGAAGAAAAACCAATCAATTGAAAGCGAGTTTATCAAATAAGTCATATAAAACCCTTTTTAAAAACAATATCAATTTTTCCGAAAATTTCGGCAGAGTCTCCTTTGTAAATACTGGCCCCCAAAATGGGTACAACAAGAATATATATGAATCCAACAAATAAGGCGTCCCCAAGCGGGAGCTAGCTCTTCGCCACAAGGCGGTCACAAATCCCACGCAATATAAAGCAACAACATGAGAAATAATCATAAGGAAGCATGAGAAAAACAGCATGTCGACTCAAGTGAGCTCGACCCCAAAATACAACATAAAAAGTCCACAAATCTCATAGTCTCATCTCTAGGTCAATATACAACAATACTGGTAGATACAGTAGATGGAGTACACTAGATACAAAGAATATACAAAAATAATAATATAACCCACCTAAGAGCAAAACCTCGAGTCTAGGCAAGAGAAGCAAGTGCGCCCGCCGCTACTGTACTGACGGAGCGGACCTGAAACAGGCTGTGGCACAACGGGGGTGAGTTGCCAACTCGTGAGTAATAAATAACATCTACACAGGCTATCGAATGCATGCACACAAGCATCCTAGCATCTATAATACAGGTATGGCAGGACATAATAGCAGGTATGTATGCAATATGAATATACTAGCAGGTATGATTGCAATGTGAATCAACTCATGATCTGAATGTGTAAGTATAAGAATCATGTTTTTCCTTTAGGAACCTCTTTTGAAATACCAGCATAATACCACTAGAATCAACAAGAACCTGTGTCCAGCAACGACACCTCAAAACTATCACAAATCTCATATATCCATGTCATAGTATCTCTGGACTCAGCCATCCGGCTGACCCATCTCAATATCAATATCTTATCATCTCGCGGCCACGGTCGGTATCCTCTGGATATCCGCCGTCCCAAACAGTCACCGGTAGGTAATCCGCCCCCTGCCAGGCTCATCGTCAGCACCACGAGCTTCTTGCCCCGGGGTACCTTACCGGGCCCACCATGTACCCGAGACGGTTCATCCAACTCCTCGAAACGGGTCTCGAAAACCATAGCAAACTCATGGTGGACGACACTTACATCACTAAAAAACCGCAATTTACATATTTTAAAAAATATAATAAGTTTAGAAATTTTGCGGCTTTCCCCCGAAATCCAGAAATATCACAAAATCTCAAGAAATCCTCATAAATGCATATGCCAATGATAAGGAATGCATATGGTATCAATAATCAAGTTGCAATGTGTGATTAATAGACTAGGCATGAACAAATAATATGATGAGGTACATGCACATGAATAGCAATCCTACGATTTCATTTTAAGGAATTAAAGGCAATAACACAAGTTTAAGTATCAATTATAGTAAAAGGTTTCAATTTATAGGTTATCTAGTGTGGTGGCATGGCAATTACCAGGGCGTGGGTGTAAGCATGAATAGTGCTCGTGCTGCATATAAAAACCCTGGCAATAGTGCAGGTGTCCTATAAAATGGGTTCGCATATGTATGTCAATATAAGGCATGAATGTAGCAAATAATCATACAAGTATTACACCCCTAATTACTAACATTACTAAGAATCTTTTTAAGTTACTAAAACTATCGGGCGACTTGCGCCATCCAACGATAGTCCCCCGTAGATGTTACATCTACTCACCGGAATCCCTAGCTAGTCACGTCCAATCACCGCTTCCCCCTTTCGTGCCGCGTCTGACGTCTCCGCGACCGAACCTGGAATTTACATCAATACCAAACATAAGGTTACGTATCAAGAACGACGCAAAACCCAAACGAAAAAAATACCGACGTTCACAAGCTAGATACAACGTGCACAAGGTGCGCGGAACACACGTGAAAATCGCAAAAATCTATCTAAAACGTCGATTGGTCGCCCGGCCAAACTAAAACCCGAACACCCAAAAATCCGCACTCACACATCCTAAATGTCATAGGATATGCCAAAAATATCATCAAGATATCGCAATTAATTCACCACAATATTTTATAACAAAACTAGTAAGCTAGAAATTTACAATTTGGTGCAAACCTCGTCAATTAGCGACAAAGTTATCACAATCCAACACAAACATCCAACCACACAACTAGTTAGCCACAATAACACAATTTTAACTCATTTACCATGCTACAAAACCCATTATCCAAACACAACCCTTTCTTGAATTTTGGTAATTAGCAAACTTAACCCAAACTATACATGAAAAACCTTAATTTAACACTAGATTTTAGCCTAATTAGCAAGTTGACCACTTAGATTAAGGTTAGCAAAACACTAGATAGCAACATAAATTTAATTAACTAAATAATGGTTTCTAAAACCCTAGTTAACTCAACCCATTAACTTTAAAAAAACTAGAATGAAACTAACACTAAATTAACACTAAAACAATTTAATTTAAGAAACTTAACCAAACGAATTTAATTAGGTAGAATTTATATCTCAAACTAGAGATCTAGAAAGAACAATATGCCTCCAAAGATGCCATTTTTCTCCAAGATTTAAACCAATTTGGGCTTGAAAAGAGATAGAATAAGGTTTTGTGTTGAATTTGTGAAGAAAATTAGGGATTTCGGTGGATTTTTTTGATGAAATTGGAGCAAAAGGAGATGGGGGGAAATGGGGACCTGCACAAATTTGAGGCTCGGCCAGGGAAAAGGATGGGGGGGGGGGAAAGTGAGGAATTGGAGTTGGAAAAACTAAAGTCAAAGCTCTCACATGTCACTCAAAACCCATACCTACATTACTATATTTTAATCCTATCCAAAACAATTCATTCACAATAGATAAAGTCAAAGTGAGGCAAGGAATTTCTGGACCTGATGATGGTGGGGCCGGCCTAGAGGAGGGGAGTGAGTGTGAGAGATTTTACAAAGAAATTCTTTGCAAAAAGACCCCCCACAAGTCCAAAATTGCAAGTTTTAGCTTAAAATTCAATAAATTTCGTTTTCCATAATAAAAATTAGTTAAAACTTAAATTAAATTACTAAAAATTTATGTTACAACTAGATTTTAATTAACATGATTTTAAAGCCTAAATTTAGCCCATTTAAATTTGTATTTATCGCTAATTTAATGTATTTTCTTACCGGCTTAAAATAATATTAAAATTGAAAAATTAGGGAAAATTTTTAAACGACCAGAATTTCATAAGTAACTCATTAGCTACTAAAAACAAGCAATTACCTATCTATTTTAGGTATAATTAGTCCTAAACTGCAAAATAACAAAAAAGACGGTTTACGGAAAAATACCACATTTTCACCGATTTTCGGGAAAACACCAAAACGACATTTCAAGGCGCTACAACTGCCTGGCGTTAATCTTCGCAATAACGAAGCTCAGGCACAATGCGTTGGCACATGAAGTCCGCCTCATATCGAAGGTGGACCCTCTCAAATACTTGATGTCGAAGGCCATAATGACGGGGCGACTCGCTAAATGGGCCTTTCTCTTAATGGAGTTCTCAATAACCTATTAGCCTCTTAAGGTAGTGAAAGGCCAGGCCATCGCCGACTTCCTCGCTGAACATCTGATACCGGCCGATTCTCCCTTG
This sequence comes from Agapanthus africanus, assembly GCA_030015575.1. Lineage (NCBI taxonomy): Eukaryota > Viridiplantae > Streptophyta > Magnoliopsida > Asparagales > Amaryllidaceae > Agapanthus > Agapanthus africanus. Next base: position 371,573,609 of record CM057344.1, on the reverse strand, counting down.
AATTGCGAACTTCGAGACGAACATGCGTTTGACACGATCGACAGAAATGGTACCCGGTAGGAACTTTATTTCGATGGAGCATCTTCTGTGAAGAAGCGCAAATAAAACACGTCTATAATCAAATCAGGGGTAGGCCTTATCTTCGTGACCCCGCAAGGAGGGATAATGCGCTTTTCTTTCTCCTTAACAGAGCCGAGGATGAACTGTTGGGTTAACCTAACACCTCATGAAGGGATTGGAAGCATCACATGTACCAAAGATTGAATTTTTAGGGTGCTAAGTTAACAAACAAAGAATCGTTCCTAAAAAAATTAGGGTTTCAAAATTTGCATATCATCTCATGAAAGAAAAGCTAGGGTTTTGAGAGTACAACCTTTGTAGCTCCCTACGCTAGACTCCTTGGCTACTTGGAGTTTGAAAGAGCTCCGCTTGAACTCCTCTAGGTCACCGATGATCCACCCGGAGTCCACTTTGTCCAAGCTAGCAACTTCGCAAGATCAAGAATGAAAATTGAAGCTAACACTCTAAACAAGTGGGCAAGACTTGTGTAGAATGATGTTGTGGTGGCTTTTCTCACTTCAAAATCCTATCTCGATGAATAATTTGCTCACTAGATAAATCTAGAGAGCAAAGCATGAAGGAGGAAGAAGATGGTGGCCTTTTAGAATAAGAGATGAGAAAAAACTCTCATAGAAAAAGGAAAATATATCTATATATATTTTTTATCTCTCATCTCAAACCATGGTTGAACAATTATTGAACTTGAGTTAAAAACCCAAAAGGAAAAGTAATCCATGGTTAAATGGTGGGTGAGCATGGTTAGGTCAAGAAGAGTGTAGAAAGCATCCATGAATTATCCTTTTCTTTTCTTTTGTTTTTAAATCAAATGCAATAATAATTTATATATAAATCAAACCATGGTGTGAGTCTTACATTGCCACCATTTTCATGTATGTACAACCATGAAGGATGTATGTATGTATATATGTGTATATGTACATCCATATGTGCATGAATCTATAAAGAAAGCATACATGCATGCATACATCCATCAAACTCAAGAAAGGATTTCAAGTGAGAAGCTAATGGTTAGATGATAAATCAACACTTGATTTATCAATCCGGTCATATCACATACGACCCCACCAATAACAAGCTGCCCGATCAATATACGGTATCCTATACGCGCATTTTAACCGGGTCCATGCGCATATCGCATACGCGCACCACAACGTTTCGCCTGGACTAGGTAACTCCTTTGTGAGACTCTAAGACTCGTCAATACGCCGGCAGTGGGTGATGATCATATCAAGCAACCCCAAGCCGCAAGCGGTCAGCTAAACATAACGGCCATCCGGGTATTGAGCGATCAGAAGAAAACAAGCGAACCTGCTACAACTCCCATCGAGCCAATCGGCAACACTTCCCGTATAGTCCGGTCTCCTCGTCTGATATGTCGCATATCAAGTCTAGGGGTGGTAAACGTCAGACCCCAATAACTGATAAGTCGTGCCGATGTGAGGCTCATAACGGATCGAGAAACTACTGGTAACACTTACCAGCAAATCTCTGAATCAGCCCTGGCCAGGGACTTCCATGTTACGACCAATCGAGCACAGCGCAACATCAACCCCCAATACCGGGAGAGACGAAACCCCTCCTATCGCTCATTGCCTCCATGTGACTCGGGACTGTACCTAAAAACCACCGTTTTGCACGCCCTCATGGATGTGGTAAGGTGGAAATCAAAGCACAGTGGGAATCATACAAGACACTATGACGATCTCGGGTCTACAGACTAACCTGCACAAGTGACACCTGAGAACTGCCATCTGACGTGAGGTATAATACCATCTGGGAGTTCTCGGCGAGTCCGTCCAGTGTACCCAGTCTCCACTGAGCACCCGTATACCATCTCTGATGTCAAACACCAATGGATATGGGATCATCCATCGCCCATCTCATGGGTCGAGAGGCGTATACGCTAGTCTACACTGGTATATCGATGCCCCGTCTCGATACACCCATGACTAGGGACCTTGAAGGATGTACTTATGGACTACCATGTCGCCACTAGTATGATCCGCACCATAGTCCAGGTAGTCAAGTACACATCCTAAGGGCTTTACCAACATGTAACTCTAAGACAGTATAAAGAGACAAGTATACATGTTAAGATAAAGAGCAACCAGATAGCATACTATCATATCGAGCAAGAAAGTCATCTCTATATATGTCCAAGCATCCAATATAATATACATCATCTGTACAATACTGGCCTCTAGGGCATACATACAAATAACAATCTCCCACTTGCACTAGGGCCAGCTGCTGTAGTATCGCATAACGAGCATCCCGAAGAGTCTCTCAAACTGTGTCTGGGGAATGGCCTTCGTGAGTGGATCCGCTGTGTTATTCTTCGTGTCAACCCTCCTGACCTCGATCTCCCGGCGATCAACTATCTTCCGGATCAGGTGATACCGTCTCAGAATATGCCTGGATCGCTGATGAGACCTGGGTTCCTTGGCCAAAGCCACCGCTCTATTGTTATCGTAATACAAAGGTATTGGATGCTTAATGGATGGAACCACTCCAAGTTCAGTAATGAACTTCTTGATCCAGACAGCCTCTTTGGCAGCATCGTTGGCAGCGATGTATTCAGCCTCCATCGTCGAGTCTGCCATGGTTTCCTGCTTGGAACTCTTCCAGCTAACCGCCCCTCCGTAAAGGGTAAAGACAAATCCCGACTGCGACTTAGAGTCTTCCTTATCACTCTGGAAGCTCGAATCGGTAAAAGACTCCACTTGGAGTTCTCCGTTACCATACACCAAGAGCATCTCTTTAGTCCTTCGTAAGTACTTGAGAATGCTCTTCACAGCTGTCTAGTGACTCTCTCCAGGATCAGCTTGATACCTACTCACTACACTTAGTGAGTATGCTACATCGGGTCTGGTATATAGCATCGCATACATGATAGAGCCTACAGCTGAAGAATAGGGTATCCCTTGCATGCGAGCTCTCTCCAAATCAGTCTTGGGAGACATCTCTTTGAAGAGAGTGACTCTAGAGATCGTGGTTAAGTTCCCACGCTTGGATTCTTCTATACTAAATCTCTTTCGTATGGTGTCAATGTACCTGGATTGGGACAATCCCAATATCCGTTTGGATCTATCTCTATTGATCCTAATTCCCAATATGCAGGAGGCATCACCAAGATCTTTCATCGAGAATCTTTGTGATAAGAAGAGCTTGACCGATTGCAGCATAGGAATGTCATTTCCTATCAAGAGTATGTCGTCCACATACAATACGAGGAAGACAACCTTACTCTCTGCCACCTTCTTGTAGATACAAGGTTCATCTACGTTTTTGACGAAATCAAACTCTTTGATAATGACGTCAAAGCAGATGTTCCAACTCCGCGATGCTTGCTTTAATCCATAAATGGATTTAAGCAGCTTGCACACCTTCCCGCTGCTCCTACTGTCTACGAAGCCCTCTGGCTGAGTCATGTACACGCACTCTTCTAAATCACCGTTTAGAAAGGCGGTCTTAACATCCATTTGCCAGATTTCGTAATCATGATATGCAGCGATGGCAAGCATGATCCGGATGGATTTAATCATAGCTACTGGAGAAAAGGTCTCGTCATAGTCCACACCTAGTCTTTGACAAAAACCCTTTGCAACAAGTCTAGCTTTGAAAGTCTCCACTTTCCGATCTACACCAAGTTTTTTCTTGAAGATCCTCTTGCTCCCAATGGGTTTTACCCCTTCAGGAGCATCTTCCAAAGTCCATACTTTGTTGGTGTACATGGATTCCATCTCAGACCGCATTGCATCCAGCCATTTCATTGAGTCCCTACTCGTGATGGCCTGCTCGAAGCTAGTTGGGTCATCATCTTCCATGATGCAATCCTCGCTTCCTCCATCAATGAGAAAACCGTAGTATCTCTCAGGCGGATGAGAAACCCTGTTAGATCGGCGGAGCGGCTGGGGTTCGTGAGGTACTACTGAATCCTCTGGTTCTACCAAGTCTTCTGTTATAGTTTGTGTCGCTGGAACCTCTTCCAGTTCTACCTCAATGCCACTTGTCTGTTTCATAAGAAAACCTTTTTCTAAGAAAGTGGCATGTCGAGAAACAAACACTTTTTGTTCCTCGGAGTGGTAGAAGATATACCCTCGCGAATGTTTGGGATATCCAACAAACTTACATAGAACAGACCTTGTCTCGAGCTTGTCCGGATTTTGTGTTTTAACATAGGCCGGACAACCCCATATCTGAATAAAATTAAGACATGGTCTCTTACCATTCCATATCTCATATGGAGTGGTAGGCACTGATTTGGTTGGAACTCTATTCAATAGGTATGCAGCTGTCTCCAGTGCATATCCCCAGAAGTAAATAGGTAACTCAGCTGTACTCATCATAGAGCGCACCATATCTAATAGGGTGCGATTTCACCGCTCTGATATACCGTTGTGCTGTGATGTATAAGGAGGAGTAAGCTAAGAGAGAATCCCATTCTCTTTTAGATAATCTCTGAATTCATTGCTTAAGTATTCTCCTCCTCGATCAGATCGAAGGATCTTAATACTTTTGCCCGTTTGGTTCTCTACTTCGTTTTCATATTCTCTGAATTTCTCAAAAGCTTCAGACTTGTGTTTCATTAGGAACACATATCCGAATCTTGAGAGATCGTCAGTGAATGTAATGAAGTAGGAAGAACCATCCCTGGCATGTGCAGACATGGGACCGCATACATCGCTATGCACCAGTCCCAAGAGTTCCGTAACTCTTTCTCTGTGTCCCGTAAACGGAGTTTTGGTCATCTTGCCTTTGAGACATGAATGGCAAGTATCATAAGATGATAATTTGAACGAATTCAAATATCCATCTTTATGTAACTTATCCAGTCGTGTCGCATTGATATGACCAAGTCTACAATGCCACAAGAAGGATTCGTTCATTTCTGAACTTTTCCTCTTGTTTGTGTTTTGTATATTGAGGACTGTATTTTGATTTAGAATGAATATGCCATTATGTAACGAGCCTGATGCAATCAACTTTTGATCTAGGAATATGTTCATAACATTATCCTTTACTACAAAATTATATCCTTCTTTACTTAATAAAGAAACTGATATAATGTTGCACATCAAGTTCGGTATATAATAGCACTCATTTAGAATCATTGTATCACCACTTGGTAATACTAGATGATATTCGTCAACTGCTTTGGCTGCAATACTTGCACCATTCCCTACTTGAACGGAATGATCGCCTTTTCCCAGTTCTCTACCTTTCCGTGGCCCATGTAACTGTTTACATATGTGGGATCCTGATCCAGTATCTAATACCCAGGACGTAGGGTGAACTGAAAAACAGTTCTCAATGACAAACACACCTGAAGAAGGTGCATCAACATGCATGTTCTCCGTTTGGGCGGCGTGAGAATCCAGATATTCTCCTGTTTCATGTTCAGTCTTATAACACTTATAAGATAGAACTGGTTCAACGTTCCCCTGCACAGTATAACATGTGGGTTCAGTCAATACATCCATATTATTATCTTGATTAAGGCATGACATGGTCGCTACCTGGAGAGAGAGAGAAGAAAACACTTTAGCGTATGCTCTTGCAAGATCAGATTAGTTATTATCTTATCTAATCAGGATGGCTCCCGCTGTTTTTATTAAATCTTCTTTAAAACCCTAAAAGGAAAGACTAGCCGGGATTAATTACACCCTACAACTTCGCCAATCTTTCAGCCAGGCCAGTGTCAGTACTTTGAGGGAGGTTCCCCGTGCTTTCGCACGGACCTAATTAAAGTAAACCTTGTTTTCCCAGAGGCGTAACCCCGTTGACACCTTTCTAGACACCTACTTGATCGGCTAATTGTCCTGTGCAAAACTCTCCCAGGAGTAACAATTACTCGCAGTGGGTATCGGGATCCAACTATCTCATAGAAGGTATGCAATCTCATTGCAAATTTCAACACTTGAAATTCCCGATAATGCTTTTGCCCCTAGCGTCCCATGACCTTGACGGAGGCCAAACTACCCATAGGGCGCTAGTCAAGTTCAACCCGTCATTTCTTGATTGAATTAAACCCACCCGTACGACCCTTGACGGAGGCCGAACTACGCCGTACGAATACCCTAATCCAATCGCATCATATGCTAGCAGATAAGCACTAGTTAGCTACCATACACTACGCCTTGACGGAGGCCAAACTACCGCAACATGAATACTAAGTAGTACTTATCTGAAATGACGGAGGGCTACGCAGGTTTTTTTAGAAAAACCATAAGCGTAATGAACTTGATATCGTTGTAGAATCAAATGAAGTTTTGAAATGGAGTGATTTTGAGGCTTTCATTAGTTTTGCTAAAGAGGTCACTCCCGGTGAAGGGATCTCGGCTCAATCCTCATCGAATAAGGTGCAGGATATATCACATATATCACTATGCAAAGAGAAACTCCAAAAGCAGTCAAAAGTCAAACCGAGTGTTGTAGCATCTGCCAGTTTTGCTAAAGAGGCCACTCCCGGTGAAGGGATCTCGGCTCTTTCCCCATCGAATAAGGTGCAGGGTATATCATATATACCGCTATGCAAAGAAAAACTATAGCTACCCTTTTATTTAAAAATTTGATTCTACAACATCTTTTAGGTTTCCTTTCTTTCATTAATCACATTAACGAAGTCTCATCATTTAAGTCACCTAACCATCACAGATAAATACGACGTACACTTATACCATCCGCATTCGCCTCGATGTCCCCTCGTGCACCGTTAGGTTAGGTAACTAACGACAGAGCAGGGCAGGGCTAGTGCGGGTGTAAAACATAAGTAGCGTCTATATAATATATCATATATACTATATAATGTATCCATCACAACATATCAAATGATCACATCACAGATATCGCAGCAGAAACATAGATATAATGTGGGATATACTAGGACGTCCGTATTTAGTATTTAGCCAACAATAGAAAATACGGATTCCACAGTCGCGATGAATAGCCAAGCCCACACCCTGGACCCCTACGAGAGCGGCAAGCGACCCTACCAATTCTGGAGATTAGGAGACCCGGTCTCGACTCCTCGAGATGGCCTCCCACTGAACCCCAGAACCCGGTCACCTGTGCTCCCCTCCTTGGGTCCATCCTAATGCGGAAAAGTAAATAATATACAACACTGGTGGCATCAACCTCAATCCAGAAGTGCCCCAAATAAAGAATATTACATTACATTTGAATTTACATGAATGAAAATATAAAATCTCATCTCACATAAAACCCCCCGGCTATTCAATCGCGACAATCCTGCACCTCATATCTCAGCAACACATAATATCTCATATCATCAACGTAAGTAAGTATGCATACACCGATTGTCATCGACGTATAGCAACGACAATCGGCAATACCACTAGATACTACACTTACGGTAACAGAAAAGAAGGTGTAAAACTGCAATATCTGGAATCCACATTCTCTTTAGACATAGTAAATGCGAAATATCACATACTTCGTATTTCATGTCTAGTAATATGAATTTCACACATTGCATCACATTCCAGATAAATAGACAGTATTAAAGTTTTCGAACGAACGATCAAATATCCAAGATTCCCTAAAGCTCAACACTTGAGCGGAGTTCAAAAACCCATTGTGTGACACGGTAGTAGCGGTCCAGCCGTAGAAGGGTCAAGCCAACGCCTCACTTGTGGCACGCCGTACAGCCCCAAACCCTAAGGTTCGAAGGGCAGTTCAAGACGGTCACATAATCGAGTTAAGGTTTGTTGTCTTCTAGAGGGTCCACCACAAAACTTGCACGTATCTCCAAAATATTTAAACCCCGTGAAAAGTGAGCAAATGATACTCGTTCAAACACTTCAATACTTTCACATTTATCCGGAAAAGTCACGAAATGAAAATTCCGATCGAATCGACGAGTCCAAAACCATCTCCAGAATATACAGTACTAAATTCAGATTAAAAAAACCCAAAACCATCTACAAGCAGACAAGAACACACTGTACAAAAATGAAACCTTAAAGGCTCTGTACGGCCGCGGAGCCGCGGCCTAAGCAAGCTATGGCCGCGGTTCCGCGGTGGAATTGGCGAATTAGGGTTTCATTTTTCACAGTATTTCTTAGAATTCCCTGCTCTATTTTTTACATATTTTTAATTCTGAAAATAACCAGGTTCGGAAAAATGTCCAGAGAGGGTTCTAAAAAGTCGTATTTCGGGTCGATCGGAGATTTTACTTCGTAAAAGTGTCGCCTATTGTTCTAGGTCGGATCTAATACCAATGTTGCGTTAACCTAGCACCTCATGAAGGGATTGGAAGCATCACATGTACCAAAGATTGAATTTTTATGGTGCTAAGTTAAAAAACAAAGAATCGTTCCTAAAAAATTAGGGTTTCAAAATTTGCATATCATCTCATGAAAGAAAAGCTAGGGTTTTGAGAGTACAATCTTTGTAGCTCCCTACGCTAGACTCCTTGGCTACTTGGGGTTTGAAAGAGCTCCGCTTGAACTCCTCTAGGTCACCGATGATCCACCCGGAGTCCGCTTTGTCCAAGCTAGCAACTTTGCAAGATCAAGAATGAAAATCGAAGCTAACACTGTAAACAAGTGGGCAAGACTTGTGTAGAATGATGTTGTGGTGGCTTTTCTCACTTCAAAATCCTATCTTGATGAATAATTTGCTCACTAGATAAATCTAGAGAGCAAAGCATGAAGAAGGAAGAAGATGGTGGCCTTTTAGAATAAGAGATGAGAAAAAACTCTCATAGAAAAAGGAAAATATATCTATATATATTTTTTATCTCTCATCTCAAACCATGGTTGAACAATTATTGAACTTGAGTTAAAAACCCAAAAGGAAAAGTAATCCATGGTTAAATGGTGGGTGAGCATGGTTAGGTCAAGAAGAGTGTAAAAAGCATCCATGAATTATCCTTTTCTTTTCTTTTGTTTTTAAATCAAATGCAATAATAATTTATATATAAATCAAAGCATGGTGTGAGACTTACATTGCCACCATTTTCAAGTATGTACAACCATGAAGGATGTATGTATGTATGTGTATATGTACATCCATATGTGCATGAATCTATAAAGAAAGCATACATGCATGCATACATCCATCAAACTCAAGAAAGGATTTCAAGTGAGAAGCTAATGGTTAAATGATAAATCAACACTTGATTTATCAATCCGGTCATATCACATACGACCCCACCAATAACAAGCCGCCCGATCAATATACGGTATCCTATACGCGCATTTTAATCGGGTCCATGCGCATATCGCATACGCGCACCACAACGTTTCGCCTGGACTAGGTAACTCCTTTGTGAGACTCTAAGACTCGTTAATACGCCGGCAGTGGGTGATGATCATATCAAGCACCCCCAAGCCGCAAGCGGTCAGCTAAACGTAACGGCCACCCGGGTATTGAGCGATCAGAAGAAAACAAGCGAACTTGCTACAACTCCCATCGAGCCAATCGGCAACACTTCCCGTACAGTCCGGTCTCCTCGTCTGATATGTCGCATATCAAGTCTACGGGTGGTAAACGTCAGACCCCAATAACTGATAAGTCGTACCGATGTGAGGCTCATAACTGGTCGAGAAACTACTGGTAACACTTACCAGCAAATCTCTGAATCAGCCCTGGCCAGGGACTTCCCTGTTACGACCAATCGAGCACAGCGCAACATCAACCCCCAATACCGGGAGAGACGAAACCCCTCCTATCGCTCATTGCCTCCATGTGACTCGGGACTGTACCCAAAAACTACCGTTTTGCACGCCCTCTTGGACGTGGTAAGGTGGAAATCAAAGCACGGTGGGAATCACACAAGACTCTATGACGATCTCGGGTCTACATACTAACCTGCACAAGTGTCACCTGAGAACTGCCATCTGACGTGAGGTATAATACCATCTGGGAGTTCTCGGCGAGTCCGTCCAATGTACCCAGTCTCCACTGAGCTCCCGTATACCATCTCTGATGTCAAACACCAATGGATATGGGATCATCCATCGCCCATCTCATGGGTCGAGAGGCGTATACGCTAGTCTACACTGGTATATCGATGCCCGGTCTCGATACACCCACGACTAGGGACCTTGAAGGATGTACTTATGGACTACCATGTCCCCACTAGTATGATCCGCATCATAGTCCAGGTAGTCAAGTACACATCCTAAGGGCTTTACCAACATGTAACTCTAAGACAGTATAAAGAGACAAGTATATATGTTAAGATAAAGAGCAACCAGATAGCATACTATCATATCAAGCAAGAATGTCATCTCTATATATGTCCAAGCATCCAATATAATATACATCATCTGTACAATACTGGACTCTAGGGCATACATACAACTAACACGAACAATGAAGCCGAGTATGAAGCTTTGATAGCAAGCCTCGAGATCGCCATCGACATGGGAATCGAAAGCCTCATCATATACAGAGATTCCCAACCGGTCGTCAGTCAAGTAAATGGAGACTACCAAACGTGCAAACCAGAGTTGGTGAAGTACGGCGAGAAAGTACAGCAGCTGCTGACCCAAATTCCTTCCTACACCCTCGAAAGCATACCGCGTGCGGAAAATAGCAAAGCGGATGCATTAGCCAAGCTTGCTAAAGAATTGGCCGATGAGAACTTCGATGACGTGAGGATCGTTGTGCAAAGCCGTTGAGTCCTCGCACCGGCGGAAATATCTCCGGAATCATCCGAGAAAAGGGAAGCGACTGAGCAGACGACCCTGCAGATAAAAGACCAAGAAATGGTTGAGGATTGGAGAGAAGTCTTTATAGACTACTTCAAATCCCGTCGAACGCCTGAAGATGCCTCCTCAAGACATCAGCTTATGAAACGAGCTCTGTCTTTCGCCTTCGTCAATGATACTCTCTACAAGAGGTCATTTGATTCTCTATGGCTGAGATGTTTGGGACCTGAAGAGGCGAAAAGAGTCGTCCAAGAAGTTCATGACGGACTATGCGGTTCTCACCAAGCAGGCCCGAAGATGAAGTTGAAGATTAAACGAATGGGCTATTATTGGCCCATGATGATCCAGGACTGCCTTGAGTAGGCGAAACAAGGCCACTCATGCCAGATCCATGGGGACTTTATCCATCAACATCCAAATCCACTACACCCAACAGTGGCTAGTTGGCCGTTTGAAATGTGGGGGACTGACATAATCGGCCCTATCGAACCAGCATCGTCAAGGGGACATCGATTCATTTTGGCGACGACTGATTACTTCTCCAAATGGGCAGAAGCAGTACCGCTGAGAGAAGTAAAGATGGAGAATCTCCTCCACTTCTTCAAGACGCACGTCATTTATCGGTTTGGAACTCCGAGACGGATCATATCCGATAACGGGCCAGCCTACAGAAGCCACAAAATCGGCCGCTTCGCGCAACAGCACAACATAGACCGGAGATACTCCTCAGTTTATAATCCCCGAGCTAACGGTCTAGCTGAGGCTTTCAACAAGACCTTGACGAAGATCGTAAAGAAGACGGTGTCTCGAAATAAGAAAGACTGGCACGAGAGACTACAAGAAGCTCTCTGGGCATATCGAACCACGTTCAAAACGGCCACGAACACAACGTCGTACGCATTGTTATTCGGTACAGAAGCAGTACTCCCTCTCGAGATAGAGTTACCTTCTCTACGAGTGGCTATTCCGTTCCGAAAGACGGCCAAGACATGGACGTCTTGCCTGAAATTCGGGGCAGATGCTATTTGGTTTTATCCGTCCACCTCTCCGAAGATGCCAAGTTGATTTATGGCACCGTGTATCGGAGGTTTGGACGGTTGCGGCCGATGTAGCAGACTTCGTCAGATTCCCCCTCGCTTGAGGGATTTTTGATTGTGGGGACGCTCTTCCTTGCAGGCGCAAGCCCCTGCAGTTAATTACGCTACCGCATCGCGGTAACAACTTTCTCCTTCTCCAGAATTTCAGTTCATGTCGTGTGTGTTTGTTTTGTTTGTGGTTACCTGTGGATTGTATACGGAGACTAAGTTATGCCGTCGCCCGTAGGACGTGGATTAGTCCAAATCCGTATTTACTTAGATTTGGGTTTGGTGTTTTAGTTTAAGGATACGTTAGCCCTATTTAAGGCTAAGATCAACTTAAGCTTTTGTTAAGGATACGTTAGCCTAATTTCCAGACTAAGATCAACTTAACGGGATCGTTTGGATCCGACAAGAGAGCAATTGGCTCTATTGTTTAGTTTAATGACATTGCGGTCGATTTCCGGTTTAGGGACATGGTGGTCCATCATTCCCATTTGGGGACGAACATTAGTTTAAGGACATTTCGGTCCGACGTTCCCATTTTGGGATGAATATTAGTTTAAGGACGTTTCGGTCCACGAGTTTAAGGACCCCGCAGTCCGTATCGATGTGTGGTTGTCGGGACCCGTCACCTCTCTGACGTTGAAGGATTACAACGATAGGTGTCAGAGGAGTTCAGAGATATACCCTTGAACCGGATGTGAATTGATTTAAGAGAGCAATCTTGCTCAGTCAATTTAATTTGAGGACTTACGGCCATGATTGGGCTAAGTCCAGTTGAAAATGTTCAACAATTTATTTGCATTTGGCCTGTTAGGCCTTTATTTGAGCTCTGCCATCTTTAAATGATGCACAGCATCTAAATTAGTCTATTAGACCTTCATTTGGGCTCTGCCCCTTTTTTATAATGCACTGCATTTTTTTATTAGGCCTATTAGGCCTTTTAATTGGGCTCTGTCCCTTTTAACAGTGCACAACACATTTTCTTTTTGGTCTGATAGATCTTTTTATTGGGCTCTGCCATTAATAATGCATGGCATTAAATGCTCTGACAGTACCCCACGTGGTTTGTCAGGCGCTTTGCTCCAATTGAGGAGCGCAAGGCGCAAACTCATGTGATGGTGACACGTGTCACGCCCTGGTGGGTGCAGGCGCAACAGCGCAGTGCGCTGCGCTAGTGCGCTGCGCCGTTGCGCTGCTGACACGTGGCGCGCTCTGGTGAGGTGCGCCAATTTTAAAGAGCAATGCTTTATATTAATAGCGCACAGCGCAAGTGGTCTTAGAGCTGACACGTGGCACTCTATGGTGGCTTGCGCCAACCCAGGAGCACAACAGTGCATTTTTGCAAGTGCAGGGCACTGTTTCAATAACTTGATCCAATTTTGGAATTAAGAAAATAATTTTTCTGAAATTCCAAAACCAATGGTTCATAAAAAGTGCAAGGCACTGTTATTATTTTTTTTTTTAATGAAGATCATTGATCTTGTTCTTAGATCAATGATCTATTCAGAAGAAATTCTTCTATTTTATATAGGTTTTTACCTTTTTCTTGAGTTCTTTTCAAAATTCTTCAGAGTTCTCTCTGTTTTGAAGTTCTTGATGTCTCTCGATGTTTATGATCTTTTGAGTTAGGGTCTAGGGGTCTTTATATAGTGCCCATAGATTTGTTAAGTTTGTTAAAGAGATCATTCTCTGAGTGATTTGGGGAATTTTCCCCACCGTTGGATCTTTTGATCCAAGGGCTTCTCTTTTACAGAAGACAATTTTCTTGTTTTAACAAGAACAGAAGGATCTTACTAGAATTTTAATTCTGTTTGGCGCAAACGCCCTAGCGCGTGACACGTGTCACGCAGCGCAGAGCGCAGCGCAACTGCGCTGCCACGTGTCGCGGAGCGCACAGCGCAACGCAACTGCGCTGACACGTGTCACGCAGCGCAGCGCTTGCGCTTGCGCAACTGCGCTGACACGTGTCACGCAGCGCTTGCGCAACTGCGCTGACACGTGTCGCGCAGCGCAGCGCTTGCGCAACTGAAGCGTTGCTTCCTTTAATTTTTGTTTTAAATAGAGCCTTGCTCTGATTGGGCACGCTGCCTTGGGCGCTGCGCCTGACGTATCAACTTCTGACACGTAGCACGTTGCGCGCAGCGCACGGGATTTGAAGCGTTACTTCAATTTTTGAATTTTTGAAATTCAAATACAGCCTTGCTCTGATGGGGGGAAACAAATGTCCCCCCACCGTTGCGCTCACGTGGCGCACACGTGAGTGCAGCGGTGGCAAGATCCCAACGGTCGGATCAACTCAGGAGTTGAAAGGGCGCAAGCACCTATAAAATAGGACCCCTGGCCCTCAGTAGATGATTACCATCTTTTAAGAAATTTGATTTTCAGAGCCTTGCTCTTGTTTTCAAGTACTCCAGGGCCTTGCTCTCATTTCCAAAGTTAAAACCTTTAGAAAAACTTTAGGTAAAATTAATCTTAGATTAAATTAATTTTAATTAATCTTAACCAACGGAGCCTTGCTCTCATAGATCTTCTGATCTAAAGAAAACCCCTTTGGGGTTTCACCAACAGAGCCTTGCTCTCAAGAATCCATAGTTCTGAAGAGATCTTGTTTCAGGGTTTTTAACCCATGAACAGAGCTTTGCTCATGGACCAAATGTAGATGTTTTTTATCTAAAAATGAAGAACTCCTAAGAGTTTTCATGGATCTTTAGGATCCCAAAAATTTTAATCTTTAGGAGTTTAAAGAAATTTTTTCTTTTAATAGATTTTCTCATCATTATCACAGAGCTAGGCTTTTTTAAGGAATTTTATTCCCCTGAGACCAGAGTTTGACAAGTGTCACTCTGTGACAGAGTTTTGCTCTGAAAGAGGAGATTTTCTCCTTGTCTCTAGGGATTTTTATTATTAATAAGAATATTCTCTTGGGGATTAATTAACAATCTCATCCAATGATGGGGTTGTCTTATTAACTGATGCACTGTCATCCAGATTTTGTGGGTCCTCCTTTGGTCCCCTACCCACTGCATTGCAGTGTGGTATAAATTTTAAAATGCCAGGTGTTGGAACTACAATAGTGACGGTTGATTTTTGTCCCCATGCAGTGAACATGTCTACTGACTTATCTTTCCCGTTTGTTCGCTCGGAGGGAGGATTTCCCCAGGCACCAGTGGACCGAGTAGTGCTCTCTCTCATCAAGGATCATGACCCCGAGCATAAGAGCCTTCACCTGTGGGGTAGGTATAATGAGATCATCCAGGGTCGCCGAAGTTTTGGTTCCGCCACACCGTCTGAGCCCATATCTTCGCTCCCTTACGCGGATGAACCCCCGGTGAAGTATACCGTGGAGGTAAAAAATTGGAATTCGGATGACCTCCTCCAACCCACGATTGGTGCTATTCCAGTGCAGCCGCCGCCGGCAATAGACATTTTAGGGAGGCGAATCTGTCAGGGTGAAGCACGCCCTTAGGGACAGGCCTATAACATTGGATTGATCCCGCGACCGCCCGCCGGATATTTGCAGTGGGCCCGGTATATCTTATCAGCGAAGAGGACTAATCTGATGAAGATTGGCTTGTATTCGGCCATCTATGTCTCGCTCTTTGAGTATCCCTCTCCTCCAACGTGGTGGGTTAAGGCTTTTATTGAACAATGGAATATCCCTACCCACACCTTCCTGATGACGGACAGGGAAGTCTCTATCTCCTTGGAGGAGTTTGCTGAAATCTCGGGTCTGCCGATGAGGGGGGAGCATTACGAGGAGCCGCTTCCTCCTGAAGAATACGTCTTTGCCACCAAGCCGTTGGTGTTTAATCTGACGCCGGAGAATGCTATTCAGCACCAGTTTCCGGGCCTGGTGAAAGTGCTAAAGATCTATGAAGAGCTTTATCTGGAATCGGGCACCCGGGGAGTCAGTTTCGCAAATTTTATTACCCGCTTCATTCGACCGGAGTTTCTATCGGAACAGTGCGAGAAGTTCGCCAAGCCTGACGACCCTTTCGGCTTCGGCCTGGACCGTCGACCAACATCGGAGGGCGATCAAAAGGATTTTTATCTCCCCAGCGCCGCCGTCACGCCGTTGTCGGAGATCGCCGTCTCGGGCATGGATGAAGAGACTTTTTTTGTAGGGTTCCTGGGATTGTGGCTGTGCAGCTTTGCGCTCCCCATGCACCCGCGCCACATGCGGCCATCCGTTTTCTACCCAGCGCATCGGATGGTGGCTGGCCGATCAGGAAAAGGCATGGAAGAAAGTGTGCGAACAACTGATAGGGCTATTTAAGACGCTTCCTTCCCAGTAACTGCCTTTGTATCAATATACTTGTAAAATTTTTCTTTTTCAAATAAGATGTATCCATTCTTTATTCTTTTGTACGATTCACTTTATACTTGATTGAATTAATAAATAAAGATACACACTTTTTCTTTGCAATGTCTTGTATGCTCTTTTGCTTTCTCCCTTTCTCTTATTATCAGCGTGCTGTCTTAATAAACACGGTTGACAAATAATAGAGTAAACATCTTATTTTTTTTTTTTAAGAAATAGCGATGGCTTAGGCCGCAGGTTCAGATCTGCCGCCTAAGACTTTTCAACTCTATGAGCCGTGAGGGTCTCATAGAGACTTTTCTCCCTACGGATCGAGAGGATCTCGTAGGTGTATTTTCTCCTTAGGAATCGTGAGGATTCCTAAGTGCGTTTTTTCTTATAAGTCGTAAGGATCTTATAAGAGAATTTTCCCTCTTACGAGTCGAGAGGACCCGTAAGCGGTTGTTTCCCTCCTTGTCGAGATTCGACTTTGGAGAGTGAGACCCGTGAATAGTATGCAAGAGACCGTTTTAGACCGACTTGCAGGGTCCCAGTGCTCAGAAAACAAGTTTTTTAATCCCTGCTGCCTAAGGCTTTATCTTGCAAGTTGAGACGAATGGGGAATTTCTCGTGGAGACACTGGTTTCTATGCGGGCCGACGCGAATCAGGATTTTCTCGTCAAGGACGCTGGTTTCCCTGAGTCGGAGGATTTTGCCGAAGACACTGGTTTCTTCGGGGTTGAGACGAATCGGGAATTTCTCGCGGAGACACTGGTTTCTCTGCGAGCCGACACGAATCAGGAGGCTCTCATCAAGGACGCTAATTTCCCTGAGTTGAGGAGTTTGCCAAGGACACTTGTTTCCCTAGGGTTGAAACGAATCGAGAATTTCTCACGGAGACGCTAGTTTCTCTGTGGGTCGATGCGAATCAGGATTTTCTCTTCAAGGACACTGGTTTCCCTGAGTCGAAGGATTTTGCCGAAGACACTGGTTTCTTCGGGGTTGAAACGAATCGGGAATTTCTCGCGGAGACACAAGTTTCTCTGCGGGCCGACTCGAATCAGGAGGCTCTCATCAAGGACGCTAGTTTCCCTGAGTTGAGGAGTTTGCCAAGGACACTTGTTTCCTAGGGGTTGAAACGAATCGAGAATTTCTCACGGAGACGCTAGTTTCTCCGTGGGTCGACACGAATCAGGATTTTCTCGTCAAGGACACTGGTTTCCCTGAGTCGAAGGATTTTGCCGAAGACACTAGTCTCTTCGGGGTTAAAACGAATCGGGAATTTCTCGCGGAGACACTGGTTTCTCTGTGAGCCGACGCGAATCAGGAGGCTCTCATCAAGGACGCTAGTTTCCCTGAGTTGAGGAGTTTGCTAAGGACACTTGTTTCCCTGGGGTTGAAATGAATCGATGTATTCCTACGGAGACGCTAGTTTCTCTGCGGGTCGACGCGAATCAGGATTTTCTCGTCAAGGACGCTGGTTTCCCTGAGTCGAAGGATTTTGCCGAAGACACTGGTTTCTTCGGGGTTGAAACGAATCGGGAATTTCTTGTGGAGACACTGGTTTCTCTGCGAACCGACGCGAATCAGGAGGCTCTCATCAAGGATGCTAGTTTCCCTGAGTTGAGGAGTTTGCCAAGGACACTTGTTTCCCTGTGGTTGAAACGAATCGATGTATTCCTGCGGAGACGCTAGTTTCTCTGCGGGTCGATGCGAATCAGGATTTTCTCGTCAAGGACGCTGGTTTCCCTGAGTCGAAGGATTTTGCCGAAGACACTGGTTTCTTCGGGGTTGAAACGAATCGGGAATTTCTTGTGGAGACACTGGTTTCTCTGCGAACCGACGCGAATCAGGAGGCTCTCATCAAGGATGCTAGTTTCCCTGAGTTGAGGAGTTTGCCAAGGACACTTGTTTCCCTGTGGTTGAAACGAATCGATGTATTCCTGCGGAGACGCTAGTTTCTCTGCGGGTCGACGCGAATCAGGATTTTCTCGTCAATGACACTGGTTTCCCTGAGTCGAAGGATTTTGCCGAAGACACTGGTTTCTTCGGGATTGAAACGAATCGGGAATTTCTCGCGGAGACACTAGTTTCTCTGCGAGCCGACGCGAATCAGGAGGCTCTCATCAAGGACGATAGTTTTCCCGAATTGAGGTATTTGCCAGGGACACTGGTTTCCCTGGGGGTTGAACTGATCTGTGGTGGTCTTTCAGGTTTTATATAAGTTACCGTCAAAACCGTGAAGCTAGGAATTTGATCTTCGCTTCGTTTGCTGGCACTGCGTCTGCTGTATTGATACGAATGTCGCGGTTGTCTCTAGGCTGTTGGTGAACCGTCGAGATTTGGCTTAGCCTTCTGACGGAGCCTGTTGGGAAGGTGTGGTTCCCTCTTTGTTTGTGCCCTTGGATTGTATACAAGGATCGATGTGATCTCAACTGTAGGGCAAAAGTTTCATTCATTTTTATTGTTTTATTTCCGCGATGATCTATCATTTCAGCTTTTATATCGCGAAGGTCGCGTTTGCCTAATCATTTCGGCTATTTTTCGCGGTGCACAATCATTTCGGCTATTTATTTTATTTTTACTCGCTGCTTTTTATTGCGAGTTGCCCAATCATTTCGGCTATTTTTTATGCATACGTTTTCTTTACTTGCTGCTTTTTATTGCAAGCTGCCCCATCATTTCGGCTATTTTGTATGCATATGTTTTCTTTACTTGCTGCTTTTTATTGCAAGCTGCCCCATCATTTCGTCTATTTTGTATGCATTGCGGCTTGTTGGCTTTTCACCGTAAACCTGAAATTAGACACCGATTTCGGCATCAGTACCGCTACAACTGGGATATTGCCAGGAGCGAATCATCATTTGCCTCTGTCGATATCGAACAGAGGTGACTTAGCGAACAGGGTTAAGGTCCTGTCGACTAAGGCTTTTAACTTAATGAGCCGTAAGGGTCTCACAAAGGTATTTCTCCCTACAAGTCGTGAGGATCTTGTAGGTGTATTTTCTCCTTAGGAATCGTGAGGATTCCTAAGTGTATGTTCCTCTGTAAGTCGTAAGGATCCTACAAGAGGGTTTTCTCCTTGTAAGTCGAGAAGACTTATAAGGGTTGTTCATCATGCGTACATATCCCCAGTCATGGATGGGACTTGGTTAGGAAAATGTTTATTCGCGCCCATGGATTGTATACAAGGGTCAGTATTGAACCACTTGTAGGGCAAAATCGAAGGTTGTGGAGGTTTCTTAAGCACAGGTTTAGGTCTCTGTAACTTAAGACTTTCAAATCTTATGAGCTGTGAGGGTCCCATAAGAGAGTTCTCCTTACGAGTCGTGAGGATCTCGCAAGTGTATTTTCTCCTTAGGAATCGTGGGGATCCCTAAGTGTGTTGCTCCCTTGTGAGTCGTAAGGATCTCACGCGGGTGGTTTCTCCTTACAAGGTCGAGAGGACCTTGTAAGTGTCCTTTAACGAGGTTGCGCCCTTTCGGGTTTTCACAAACACTCGCCAGTAGTCCTGCTGTTTTTACTCACGGAGCCCTTTCGGGTTTTCATCCGTGCCCTTTTTGCTTATGGACATACCTTTTTTTATTCTTTTTATTCTTTTTATTTTTTTTACGAGGTCGCGCCCTTTCGGGTTTTCACGAACACTCGCCGGTAGCCCTGCTGTTTTTACTCACGGAGCCCTTTCGGGTTTTCATCCGTGCCCATTTTGCTTATGGACATACCGTTTTTTTTTCTTTTATTCTTTTTATTCCCTTCTTCTTTTTTTTCTTTTTTTTACGAGATCGCGCCCTTTCGGGTTTTCACGAACACTCGCCGGTAGCCCTGCTGTTTTTACACACGGAGCCCTTTCGGGTTTTCATCCGTGCCCATTTTGCTTATGGACATAACGTTTATTATATATTTTTTTATATATATATTTTTTATTTATCTCGTCAGCCTAAGGATGCTGCTGTAGTAGTTTAAAGACGTTTCGGTCCTTCATTAATTTAAGGACGTTTCGGTCCGCCATTAGTTTAAGGACGTTTCGGTCCGTCCAGGAGAAGGCCGGCTACTGCTTATAAAGTTTGAGCTTAGGAAGATAGCAAGCGGACATAGTCGTCGTCATCTATCATCGACCTAGGCAGTAACTCTCTAAGCGTAGTATTTTTTTAGGAATCGACCATTTATTGGCCTGTAAGGCCTTTCACCGTGCATATCCATGAGTAGATAGGCTCCACCCTGGTAGACCTTGTCTATGCTGTACGGGCCTTCATAGTTTGGCTCGAATTTTCCCCACTTGGCGCGATTAGGGATCATAGGCCTTTTGACCACTAGCATGAGTTCGCCTTGGCGGAATGTCCTCGGCCGGGTCAATCTTTCTTATGAGCGCGTCATCTTTGCTTTATAGGCCTCCAGACTTTGTTGTGCTAGGCATCAAGTTCTTCAAGCCGAAGGTGAGCATTTTCTTCGTCCGTTAGCTCGTAGTGGACTGCCACTCGTAGAGAGGGTAACTCTATCTCAAGGGGGAGTACTGCTTCTGTACCGAATACCAACGCGTACAGCGTTGTGTTCATGGCCGTCTTGAACGTAGTTCGATACGCCCAGAGAGCTTCTTGCAGTCTCTCGTGCCAGTCCTTCTTATTTCGGGACACTGTCTTTTTCATGATCTTTGCCAAGGTCTTATTGAAGGCCACAGCTAGACCGTTAGCTCGCGGATTATAAACCGAGGAATTTCTCCATTCAATATTGTGTTGTTGCACGAAGTGACTGATCTTGTGGCTTCTGTAAGCTGGCCCGTTATCGGAGATGATCCGTCGCGGGGTTCCAAACCAATATATGACGTGCGTCTTGAAGAAATGGAGGATATTCTCCATCTTCACTTCTCTCAATGGTACTGCTTCTGCCCATTCGGAGAAGTAGTCAGTCGTCACCAGGATGAAACGATGTCCCCTGGACGATGCTGGTTCGATGGGGCCGACTATGTCAATTCCCCACATTTCGAATGGCCAGCTAGCCACCGTTAGATGGAGTGGGTTTGGATGCTGGTGGATGAAGTCCCCATAAATTTGGCATGAGTGGCATTGCTTCGAATATTCGAGGCAGTCCTGAATCATCGTGGGCCAGTAGTAGCCCATTCGTTTGATCTTCAACTTCATCTTTGGGCCTGCTTGGTGAGAACCGCAGAGTCCGTCGTGAACTTCCTGAACAACTTTTTTCGCTTCGTCAGGTCCCATACATCTCAACCACAGAGAATCAAATGACCTCTTATACAGAGTATCATTGACGAAGGCGAAAGACAGAGCTCGTTTCATAAGCTGATGTCTTGAGGACGCATCTTTGGGCGCTCGACGGTATTTGAAGTAGTCTATAAAGACTTCTCTCCAATCCTCGGTATTTTCCCGATCTTTTATTTGTTAGTTATATCTATGCCCTAGAGGCCATTGCTATACATAGGATGTATATTGTAGTGGATGCTGGGACAAATATAGGGAGGACTTTCTTGCTCGACATGATAGTATGCTATCTGGTTACTCATTACCTTAACATGTATACTGATTGTCTCTCTGTTACATGTTGGTAAAGCCCTTAGGATGTGTACTTGACTACCTGGACTATGATGCGGATCATACTAGTGGGGACATGGTAGTCCATAAGTACATCCTTCAAGGTCCCTAGTCGTGGGTATATCGAGACGGGGCATCGATATACCAGGGTAGACTAGCGTATACCTTCTCGACCCATACAGATGGGCGATGAATGATCCCATATCCATTGGTGTTTGACATCAGAGATGATATACGGGTGCTCAGTGAAGACTGGGTACACTGGAAGGACTCGCCGAGAACTCCCAGATGGTATTATACCTTACGTCAGATGGCAGTTCTCTGGTGACACTGGTACAGAGTAGTCTGTTGACCCGAGATCGTCATAGAGTCTTGTGTGGTTCCCACTGTGCTTTGATTTCCACCTTACCACGTCCAAGAGGGCGTGCAAAACGGTGGTTTTTGGGTACAGTCCCGAATCACATGGAGGCAATGAGCGATAGGAGGGGATTCGTCTCTCCTGGTATAGGGAGTTGATGTTGCGCTGTGTTCGATTGGCTATAACCGGAAATCCCTGGCCAGGGTTGCTGAGATTTACTGGTAAGTGTTACCAGTAGTTTCTCGAATTGTTATAGACCTCATATCGACACGACTTATCAAGCTATTGGGGTCTGACGTTTACCACCCCTAGGCGAGATATGCGACATATCAGACGATCAGACCGGACTGTACGGTAAGTGTTACTGGTTGGATTCACAGGAGTGTGAGCGGGCTTGCTCGTCGATCTTCTGATCGCTCAATACCCGGGTGGCCGTTACGTTTAGCAGACCGCTTGCGGCTTGTGGATGTTTGATATGATCATCATCCGCTGCCGGCGTATTGACGAGTCTTTAGAGTCCTACACAGAGGTTTCCTTGCTCAAGCGAAATGAAATAGGAGCGCATATGAGATATGTGCGGGACCGAGAATGATACCAGTATGTGATACTGTATTCGATTCTCGCGATTTGTGACCTTGATCGGTTATATACGATATAGCCGGGTTATCGGATCAAGTGTTGATTCGATAAGTTGTTACTGTTGATACTAGTCGGTTATATGCGATATGACCGGATCATTAAATCAAGTGTTGATTTAATGATTTAATGTATAATTATATATTTGATATATTACTTTGCATTAACTAGTATCGGTTCACTTTAAATGGATTTTCTCACTCGGATGCGCACATTGTATATGTGATATACGTTTGTGCACTTGGATATATCATGTTTCATGATACATGTTTACTTGAGCTTGTGTAAAGAATAAACCATGGTTTTATGAATGGTTAGGGTTTTGATTTCTTATTCATTTATTCTTTTGGGAAATGAAAGGATAATGAACAAAATGGTTTCTTCTTTATTTCTTTCTTCAAGTTTCATGAAGACTTTGACCAAGTGACCATTTTGTCTCATGCTTAACCCTAACCATTCCACTTAACCATGATTCATTCTCTACACTTGACCATGGTTTGATTATGATAAGTATTCATTTTTCTTTTCAATTTAAATTAACTTATCATATTCATTCTTTCTTCTTCTTCTTCTTCATCACATGAAGAAAGCTTGCTACTACAATGGCAACTTGAGAAAACAAGTGAGAAATCTAATTCTAAAGTGAACCCACTTCCTATTTCTTCATCCTCTACCTCTTGCCAAGTAGTATAGGGTGTTTTCTTCACAAGTTTTATGACTTGGTGAAGTGGGAGCTTGATCTAGTGATGCCTCGACGTAGATCATCTTCGGCATCGACATCGACGACCTAGCCCTCCCTTTTCTCCGACGAAGCCGACGCTAGAGTCCGGGATCCGATTTGGACAGCGGAGGGACTTCATCATGGAGCTATGGAGGTGGAGAACCGGATCTACAAAGGTTGTATTTCCGTTCTTTAAGTTAAATTGTTAACTAGTTGCATTGTTCGCCTAGACATCTAGTTAACGATCCGTATTAGGGTTTCTCGGCATCCGTAAATTTTGAAATTGGCATGGTCGATGCCTTGTGAGACCTCATTAGCGTGCCTAGGAACCCTACAGTGGTATTAGAGCCTAGCTAGAGCCATAGGCGATGCGTAGACGGAGTTAGAAATCCGATCGAACCGAAACCCCGTTACAAAATCCCTCTCTGTACATTTTTCATAACTGTTGAATTTTGTGAATTAAAAATATGCCGAAAAATAAGCAGGAAAAACTAAGAATTACTGTGAAGTTTGGGCTCCTAATTCCATAATTAGACCGCGGAAACGCGGCCAAACCAGGGGTTTGGCGGCGCTTCCGCGGCCCAAATTTGACTTAGTCCCTCAAATTTCATATATTTATTCTTAGGTCCTTTCTTGGCAATTTTTTATGTGAATTTTTTAATTCCACTCAAGTGTTGAGTTTTCTAGGGTTTTATTGGGGATTCGTTAATTTGATCGGATAATTTAACTTCGTTTATGTTTTTCCGGATATTTTAGAAACTGTTAAAAAGTTCAACTGGATATAAATTCCCACTTTTTCCCCTGCCGGGAAATTTCCATGTGTTGGATTTTTCCGTGGTTTAAAGACGTTCTAAGTAGTGCAAGTAACGCGATGGACCCTCTAGAAGACAACAAACCTTAACTCGATTATGTGACCGTCTTGAACTGCCCTTTGAACCTTAGGGTTTGGGGCAGTACGGCGTGCCACATGTGATGCGTTGGCTTGACCCTTCTACGGCTGGACCGTTGGTACTGAGGCATGAACTGGATGTTTTTAAACTTGTTTCATGTGTTGATCTGTTTCGGGAAAACTTGGGTGTTTGAATGTTCGATCGGAAAGTTTAACATTTTCTATTTATCTGGAATGGGATACAATAATTGGAATTCACAAGTAGTTATGAGATAACTGAATGAATGTTATAAATCTAGCAATTTAGTCTCACTTGATCGGTTGCTACGGAATTTTGATGCGATCAAAAGTCCGTCGCAATCACGTAGTGTACGCGGATACTCGCCGGGTAAACTTTATAGACAGCCTCACTCCATATCCCCGACCAAGTGACTGCAGGAGAACCCCGTCGCCGAAAGCATCCGTTCGGGTGCTCGCGGCAGCGGTGTTCCGTCTTAGTGCACTTCGTCGACGGCATCTGGGGTGCAGCCGTCTGCTGAAGTTTGCGACGAGCATTCGATCAGGATGTCGGGAATCTTGTTGAATTTCCCGACTTGATATTGAAAAGTGTTTTCGATTTTGAGACTAAAATGCGGGGTTTATAATTGTTAGGCATGCGATATCTAAGTAATTCATTTGATTAGGCATGCGATGTCTATGGAGGTTGCGGATTCCAACTGTTGTAGTTTTACACTTTCTTTTCTGTGACCGTAAGTGTAATATGTGATATCGCCGGTTTCGTTGCTATATGTCAACGACAATTGGGATGCGCATATTTACTTACGTTGATGACATGTGATGTTATGTGTTGCTGGATATGTTATATTGGATCGTCGTGTTCGAATAGCCGGGGGTTTTTATGTGAGATGAGTGTTTTTCATTTTCATTCATGTAAAAACTTGTATGTAATATTCTTTTATTGGGGCACTTCCAGGTTGCGGAAGATGTCACCCTTTGTATAATATTTACTTTTCCGCACTAGGATAGACCCAAGGAGGGGAGCACAAGTAACCGGGTTCTGGAGTCCAGTGGGAGACCAACTCGAGGAGTCGAGTCCGGGTCTCCTAACTCTAGAATTGGCAGGGTTGCTTGTCGCTCTCGTAGGGGTCTAGGGGTGTGGGTTTGGCTATTCATCACGACCGTGGAATCCGTGTTTTATACTGGCTCGTATTGAAAACACGGACGTCCTAGTATATCCAATATTTCATATGTTTCTTCTGCTACGATATCTGTGTTGTGATCATGTGATGTTCTGTGATAGATACTGTATATAGTATATATGATATATTATATAGATGTTACTTATGTTTTACACCCGCGCTAGCCCTGCCCTGCTCTGCCGTTAGTTACCTAACCTAACGGTGCACGAGGGGACATCGAGGCGAATGCGGATGGCATAAGTGTACGTCGTATTTATCTGTGATGTTTAGGTACTTAAATGATGGGACTTCATTAATGTGATTAATGAAATAAAAGAAACCTAAGATGTTGTAGAATTGAATTTCAAAATTAAAACAGGTAGCTACAGTTCTTGCTTTGCACAGAGGTATATGTGATATATCCTGCACCTTATTCGATAAGGAAAGGACCGAGATCCCTTCACCGGGAGTGACTCTTTTAGCAATAACTGGCAGATGCTACACACTCGGTTTGTCTTTTGATTGCTTTTAAGTGTTTTTGCTTTGCACAGTGATATATATGATATATCCCGTACCTCATTCGACGAGGAAAGGACCGACGATCCCTTCACCGGGAGTGACTCCTTTAGCAAAACTAGAAAAGCCTCAAAGACACTCCATTTCAAAATCATTTGATTCTACAACGATATCAAGTTCATTACGCAATAGGTTTTCAGAAAAACCTGTCGTAGCCCTCCGTCATTTCAGATAAGTGGTAGTTAGTTTCGTTCTACGTTTGTTGGCCTGCGTCAAGGCGTAGTGTGCGGTAGCTAACTAGTATTTATCTGCTTATGCATATGATGCAGATTGGATTAGGGTAGTCGTGCGACTTTGTTGGCCTGCGTCAAGGGTCGTGCCGGTGGGTTTAATTCAATCAGGAAATGACGGGTTGAACTTGACTAGCGCACTATGGTTTGTTGGCCTGCGTCAAGGTCATAGGACGCTAGGGGTAAAATTATCGGGAATTTCAAGTGTTGAAATTTGCAATGAGATTGCATACCTTCTATGAGATAGTTGGATCCCGATACCCACTGCGGGTAATTGTTACTCCTGGGAGAGTTTTACACATTACAATTAGCCGATCAAGTAGGTGTCTAGAAAGGTGTTAACGGGGTTACGCTTCTGGGAAAACGAGGTTTACATTAATTAGGTTCATGCGAAAGCACGGGGGACCTCCCTCAAAGTACCGACACTGGCCTGGCTGAAAGATTGGCGAACTTGTAGTTTGTAATTAATCCCGGCTAGTCTTTCCTTTTAGGGTTTGAAGGAAGATTTGATAAAAAAAGTGGGAGCCATCCTGATTAGATAAAATAATAACCAATCTATTCTTGAAAGAGCGCACGCTGAGTGTTTTCTACTCTCTCTCTCCAGGTAGCGACCATATCACGCCTTAATTAAGATAATAATACGGATATTTGACCGAACCCGCTTGTTATACTGAGCTGGGGAATGTTGGTCCCGTTCCAACTTATAATTGTTATAAGACAGAGCAGGAAATTGGGGAATACCAGATTTCCCGTGCCGCACAAACGAAGAAAGTGCATATGATGCATCTCCTTCGGGTGTGTTCGTTACACAGAACTGTTTCTCAGTATCCTCTGCGTCCTGGGTATCTGATACCGGAACAGGATCCCAGATATGTAATCTGTTTCATAGGGCTACAGAAAGGCAGAGAACTGAGAACGGGTGATAAGTTTCATGAGACAGAAAACGGGGCAAGTGTTGCATCCAAGTCTGTTGGTCACTGTCACCCTGTATTCCAAATACATTGATTCTGAACGAATGTTATTAGATACCGAACCTGATATACAAAATCATATCAATCTCTTTATAAGTAAAGAAATGATAAAATTTTGTATTGTTGGATTATGTTTTGAACATTTCCTATATCAAAAGTTGATCGGTTCAGGCACGTTATCTAAAAGCATTGATGTTCTGAATCAAACTACAGTTCTTAGTATATGGAACACACACAAGAGGAAGAGTTCAGAAATGAACAAATCCTTCTTGAGGTATTGTAGACTAGGTCATATCAATGCGACCCGACTAGCTTAAGTTACATATAGATGCATATTTAAATCAGTTTGAATTTACATCTTGTGAAACTTGCCAGTCATGTCACAGAGATAAGATGACCATAGCTCCGTTTACTGGAAACAGAGAAAGAGTTAGTGAACTCTTGGGATGATGCATGTTGATGTATGTAGGTCCCCTGTCTACACATGCCAAGACCGGTTCTTTGTACTTCATTACATTCTCTGATAATCTCTCGAGATTCAGATCTATGTTCTTGTTGAAACACAAGTCAGAACCTTTTGAGATATTCACAGAATATAAGTTAGAAGTAGAGAACCAAAACGGGTATAAGTATTATGTCCTTTGATGAGATCAAGGAGGAGAATACTTGAGCACGGAATTCTTGAACTTTTCTAAAGGAGAATGAGATTCTCTCTCAGCATTACTCCTCCGTATACACCATAGCACGATGGTATATCGGGGCGGAGCAATCACACCCTATATGATAAGGTGTGCTCTATCATGAGTATTACTGTGTTTCCTATTTCCTTTTTGGAAGTTATGCACTTGAGAAGCTGCATACCTATTGAATAGGGTTCAAATCAAATCAGTAGCCTACCACTCCATATGTGATATGGTATGGGAAGAGCCCGTGTCTTAAGCTAGTTAAGATTTGGGGTTGTCCGGCCTATGTCTAAAAACAAAATCCGGACAAGCTCGAGGCAAGGTCAGTCATGTAGAACTGGAAATGTTCCAGCTATACAAACTACAGCAGATGATTTGGTAGAACCAAAGGATTCAGTAGATACCAACGAACCTCAGCCTCTCCGCCGATCTAGTAGGGTTTCTCACCCATCTGAGAGATCCTTCGGTTTCTCTATGACAGTGGGAGCGAGGATTGCATCATGAGATGATGACCCAACTAGTTTCGAGCAGGCCATCAAGAGTAGGGACTCTGTAAGAATGGCTGGATGCTTAGTGATCTGAGATGGAATCCATGTACACCAGCAAAGTATGGACTTTGGCTGCTAAATCTGAAGGGTTAAATCCCCATCAGGAGCAAGTAAATCTTGAGAAGATTACTTGGTGTAGATGGAAAAGTTGAGACTTTCAAAGCTAGACTTGTTAAAGGTTTTCGTCATCAAACAGGCGTGGATAATGATGAAACCTTTTCCAGTACCTATGCTTAAGTCCATCTAGATACTACTTGCCACGGCTACATACCATGACTACGATATCTGGCAGTTGGGTGTCATGACTGCTTTTCTAAATGATGTTTTAGAAGAGTGCGTCTATAAGTACACAGCCAGAGGGCCTCGTAGACAGTAGGAGCAGCGGAAACGTGTGCAAGATGCTTTATAGGATAAAGCAGGCATCGCGGAGTTGGAACATCTGTTTTGATGGATTAGTCAAACAGTTTGACATCATCAAAATGGTAGATGAACCTTGTATATACAATAAAGGTAGTAGGGAGTATAGTGACGATCCTCGTAGAGTACGTGGATGACATACTCTAGATAGGGAAGGAGTTTCCTATGCTACGCTCGGTCAATCTCCGCTTATCACAATGATTCTCCATAAAGGATCAAAGTGATACCTCCTAAATCCTGGATTTTGGATCTATGAGATAGACCTAATTGGATGTTAGGATTCTCACTAGTTGTAGTGAGATGGTATCAACCGATCCTGGGGAGAATCACTGGAAGGGTTCCAGGGTGATAAGGACGACTGAAAGTCGGTCACAGGCATTGTCTTTACCCTCAGTAAAGGGACGGTATCTTGGAAGAGTTCCAAGCACGATACCGTGGCATACTAGACAATAAAGGCTCGATACATCGCTACTTAAGATGCTACCAAAGAGGCAGTCTGGATGTATATTTGTTCATGAGATGAACTTAGTTCCTCCCATTGTGTGACAATGGAGTTGTGGCTTATGCCAAGGAACGTCCGTCCCATCAGTGATCCAGACATATTCTAAGGCAGTATCACCTGATCATGGAGATGGTTGATCTCCAGGATGATCGAGGTTAGGAGAGTAGACTCAGAGGACAACACGGCGGATCCACTCACGAGAGGCCTTTTCCCAGAGAGAGACTTTTATGGGATGGTTAAGTATGAGATACTACAACCACTGCTATCAGATGGCCCTAGTGCAAGTGGGAGATTGTTAGTTATATGTATGCCCTAGAGGCCATTGCTATACATAGGATGTATATTGTAGTGGATGCTGGGACATATATAGGGAGGACTTTCTTGCTCGACATGATAGTATGCTATCTGGTTACTCTTTACCTTAACATGTATACTGATTGTCTCTCTGTTACATGTTGGTAAAGCCCTTAGGATGTGTACTTGACTACCTGGACTATGATGCGGATCATACTAGTGGGGACATGGTAGTCCATAAGTACATCCTTCAAGGTCCCTAGTCGTGGGTATATCGAGACGGGGCATCGATATACCAGAGTAGACTAGCGTATACCTTCTCGACCCATACAGATGGGCGATGGATGATCCTATATCCATTGGTGTTTGACATCAGAGATGATATACGGGTGCTCAGTGGAGACTGGGTACACTGGACGGACTCGCCGAGAACTCCCAGATGGTATTATACCTTACGTCAGATGGCAGTTCTCTGGTGACACTGGTACAGAGTAGTCTGTTGACCCGAGATCGTCATAGAGTCTTGTGTGGTTCCCACTGTGCTTTGATTTCCACCTTACCACGTCCAAGAGGGCGTGCAAAACGGTGGTTTTTGGGTACAGTCCCGAATCACATGGAGGCAATGAGCGATAGGAGGGGATTCGTCTCTCCTGGTATAGGGAGTTGATGTTGCGCTGTGTTCGATTGGCTATAACCGGAAATCCCTGGCCAGGGTTGCTGAGATTTACTGGTAAGTGTTACCAGTAGTTTCTAGAATTGTTATAGACCTCATATCGACACGACTTATCAAGCTATTGGGGTCTGACGTTTACCACCCCTAGGCGAGATATGCGATATATCAGACGATCAGACCGGACTGTACGGTAAGTGTTACTGGTTGGATTCACAGGAGTATGAGCGAGCTTGCTCGTCGATCTTCTGATCGCTCAATACCCGGGTGGCCGTTACGTTTAGCAGACCGCTTGTGGCTTGTGGATGTTTGATATGATCATCATCCGCTACCGGCGTATTGATGAGTTTTTAGAGTCCTACACAGAGGTTTCCTGGCTCAAGCGAAATGAAATAGGAGCGCATATGAGATATGTGCGGGACCGAGAATGATACCAGTATGTGATACTGTATTCGATTCTCACGATTTGTGACATTGATCGGTTATATGCGATATAGCCGGGTTATCGGATCAAGTGTTGATTCGATAAGTTGTTACTGTTGATACTAGTCGGTTATATGCGATATGACCGGATCATTAAATCAAGTGTTGATTTAATGATTTAATGTATAATTATATATTTGATATATTACTTTGCATTAACTAGTATCGGTTCACTTTAAATGGATTTTCTCACTCGGATGTGCACATTGTATATGTGATATACGTTTGTGCACTTGGATGTATCATGTTTGATGATACATGTTTACTTGAGCTTGTGTAAAGAATAAACCATGGTTTTTTGAATGTTTAGGGTTTTGATTTCTTATTCATTTATTCTTTTGGGAAATGAAAGGATAATGAACTAAATGGTTTCTTCTTTATTTCTTTCTTAAAGTTTCATGAAGACTTTGACCAAGTGACCATTTTGTCTCATGCTTAACCCTAACCATTCCACTTAACCATGATTCATTCTCTACACTTGACCATGGTTTGATTATGATAAGTATTCATTTTTCTTTTCAATTTAAATTAACTTATCATATTCATTCTTTCTTCTTCTTCTTCTTCATCGCATGAAGAAAGCTTGCTACTACAATGGCAACTTGAGAAAACAAGTGAGAAATCCAATTCTAAAGTGAACCCACTTCCTATTTCTTCATCCTCTATCTCTTGCCAAGTAGTATAGGGTGTTTTCTTCACAAGTTTTATGACTTGGTGAAGTGGGAGCTTGATCTAGTGATGCTTCGACGTAGATCATCTTCGGCATCGACATCGACGACCTAGCCCTCCCTTTTCTCCGACGAAGCCGACGCTAGAGTCCGGGATCCGATTTGGACAGCGGAAGGACTTCATCATGGAGCTATGGAGGTTGAGAACCGGATCTACAAAGGTTGTATTTCCGTTCTTTAAGTTAAATTGTTAACTAGTTGCATTGTTCGCCTAGACATCTAGTTAACGATCCGTATTAGGGTTTCTCAGCACCCGTAAATTTTGAAATTGGCATGGTCGATGCCTTGTGAGACCTCATTAGCGTGCCTAGGAACCCTACATTATTTGCAGGGTCGTCTGCTCAGTCGCTCCTTTTTCTTCGGATGATTCCAGAGATATTTCCGCTGGGGCAAGTACCCGACGGCTTTGTACCACGATTCTTACGTCATCGAGGTTCTCATCAGCCAGTTCCTTAGCGATCTTGGCCAACGCGTCCGCTTTGCTGTTTTCCACGCACGGTATGTTTTCCAAAGTATAGGAAGGGAATTGGGTCAATAGTTGCTGCACCTTTTCGCCGTACTTCACCAACTCTGGTTTGCACGTTTGGTAGTCGCCGTTTACTTGGCTAACGACCAGTTGGGAATCTCCGTATATGAGGAGGTTTTCAATTCCCATGTCGATGGCGATCTCGAGGCCTACTATCAAAGCTTCGTATTCGGCTTCATTGTTTGTCCTCGGTTCTGTTAAGGAAAAAGCAAAGCGCATTATTCCTCCTTGTGGAGTTACAAAGATGAGTCCTACCCCCGATTTGATTATAGGGGTACTTTGTTTGCACTTCTTCATGGAAGATGCTCCATCGAAATATAGCTCCCATCGGGTATCACCACCATCGATCGCATCAAATGCATGTTCGTTTGGAAGATCGCAATTCAGAGGAGAATCGGTGGGTATCGGGTGCTTAGCGAGGAATTCGGCGATGGCCTGGCCTTTCACTGCCTTGAGAAGTTGATACGTTATCGAGAACTCCATCAAGAGCAGAGCCTATTTAGCGAGTCTCCCCGTCAATATGGCCTTCGACATTAAATATTTAAGGGGTCCACCTTCGAAATGAGACGGACTTCATGCGCTAACGCATAGTGCCTAAGTTTTGTTACCGCGAAGATCAACGCCAGGCAATGTTTTTCAATAGGGGAATAGTTACTTTCTGCCCCCAGTAGAACTCGACTCAAGTAATAGAGAGCTCTCTCCTTCCCTTGATCGTTCTCTTGTGCTCATAATGCACCTAAGGCACCTTCGAGGGCGGTTGTATAAAGAATGAGGAGCTTTCCCTTGACCGGAGCAGCCAATACTGGCGGATTCTGTAGGTACTGCTTGATTTCATCCAGCGCGTCTTAGCATTTATGATCCCAGACGAACGGGGTTCCGTTCTTCATCAGGTGGCTGTAAGGACGACACTTGCCTGAAAGGTTGGCTATAAATTGCCGTATATACGCGAGCATCCCTTGGAGAGACCGCAGCTGTTTGAGAGTCCTTGGCGGAGGCATTTCCATGATCGCCTTGATCTTTGACGGATCTATCTCAATACCTCGGTGTCGGACGATGAATCCCAGGAATTTGCCCGAGGAAACTCCGAATGCACACTTGAGAGGGATCATCTTCAAGTTGTATTGTCGAAGGCGTTGAAATACGGTCTTCAGATGATCGAGATGTTCCTCGTATGATTTGCTTTTAACCACGAGATCGTCGATATAGCATTCGACGATTTCGTGTATAAGGTCATCAAAGATTTTCGTCATGGCCCTCTGATAGGTGGCACCGGCGTTCTTTAGACCAAAGGGCATCACCTTGTAGCAGAATATACCCAAAGGAGTCCTGAAGGCGGTGCGCTTCTGGTCTTCGGGATGCATCTTTATCTGATTATACCCTGATGAGCCGTCCATGAAGGAGAAAACCTCATGAGTGGATGTATTGTCTATCATCAGTTCGGTGACTGGCACTGGGAAATCGTCCTTCCGGCAGGCTTTATTGAGATCCCGGAAATCCACGCATATGCGCACTGTCCCATTTTTCTTCATCACCGGGACGATGTTGGCGATCCACTCGGGATACTGGACCTCCTGGATGAAGCCAGAGTCGATCAGCTTCTTGACCTCAGCATTGATACTCATCTCAAGCTCGAGCCGCATTCTTCTTGGCGCCTGTTTAACCGGCTTGACGTCCGGAGATATTGCCAATTTGTGCACAGCAATTTCTGGATCTAGTCCCGGCATTTCGGAATAGTTCCATGCCAAGCAATCTCTGTGCTGCATAAACACGTCTTTTAATGAAGCCACTCTCTTTTCAGACAGCAGTTCACTAATGAATGTCGGTCGCGGGTCATTCGCCGTCCCCAACTCAATTTTCTTGAGGTTATCTGCAGTGGTATGTATTCCATCTTCCAGCTCCTTTAGCGCTGGTGGAAATTCTGAGATCACCTCATCGTCGCTGTTTTCGAAGCACCGGGGAAGGTCATCCATGTTCTTGGGCTCTTCTTTTGATATTGTTATCATGTGACAAGTACGAACTCGCTTCCAAGCCCAATGTGGAACTGGTTCTGCTCTCGTGGCTTCGGGTTCGTGCTTCTGTGGCGGCGTTATCCTCCAGTTGTCAGACAGAGCGAACTTGCCAAGCTGATACTGATCTTTTACCCAATTCTTGAAAGTGAAGCAATCTTCGAGAGGATGCCCTATTACTCGGTGAAAAGAGCAATAGTTTGGGTGAGAAACGTCGCCTGCTTGTTCGGGGTGTTTAGACTCCGGCCGTGTAAGCATCTGATGTTTTAGAGCGAGGTCAAGTATTTTCTTCGTCTTGTCCCGAGGAAAAGAGTACGCTCGACCCATTTTCCTTATGAGGGATAGATCGGAACCGCTTGATTCCCGCTTGCGTGGCTTCTTAGTCCCGCTTTGTTGCTGTTGAGCGTCT
Source organism: Agapanthus africanus (assembly GCA_030015575.1). Taxonomy (NCBI): domain Eukaryota; kingdom Viridiplantae; phylum Streptophyta; class Magnoliopsida; order Asparagales; family Amaryllidaceae; genus Agapanthus; species Agapanthus africanus. The sequence continues at coordinate 371,539,096 of CM057344.1, read as the reverse complement.
TTTTCGCATTTCGACTTGTTTCTGCCTCTGCGTCGAGCCTTTTATTATAAAAGGTTGACAGGGAGCGGCATTTTCATCTTTCACAGCCTGTTGGAGGAGGCGTTGCGTTTTGGCTTTCTCGTAGATGGCCATTTCGCGGTTATGGTCGTCTCGGACTTTTTGACCAGCTTCCCTTATAAGCTTGTCCATTTGTTCTTCGAACGACGGACTGGGCACTTTTGCATCAGGAACTTTTACTGGTTCAGGATTAGTATCTTCCCATTGAGCATTCGCTTCTTCATCGAAGTCATGCACAACGTAGCAACCGTGGAGTAGTTCTCGTTTCTTGGACCGAATGTATCCAAGCCCGATTGTTTCCATTCTCCCATTAGGCAACTTGTGCTGAATCCCGGGAGCGTTCCAGACCCTGTCATAGAACTTGGCTTTTCGAGCGGTCTGTTTAAAGGATATCCCCTGGCGCTTCAATAGCCTTTTCAAGCCTTCTGTATAATATCTGGGCAGACGGATGGGCTGAAGCCTGTCAAGCGTAGGATCCACACCGTGCCAGATTTCTTTCTCCACTTTGGTTTCTTCAGAGCGGTAGAATAGAATTGCTTTTTCGCCTTCTCGCCTGGCAGGGATATAGAACGTTCGCAGCTCCTCTACACTGTAGATATCAAGTGCATCCAGTTCTTTATGGTGTTTAAGCGGCACCATGGCGACTTGCAGATTTTGCTCTTCGTCAGCGGACGTTTGTATTGAAGGTCGAGCAGAGAATACAGCATGGACCTCATCTTCCGAGTCGCTACCAAAGATCAACGTAGGAGTAGATGGTCCCGGCTTGTTGTATTTGGGTGGACCCGAATAAATCATCTCCTCTTCCTCCTCTTCAGTATCACTCCCGAAGACAGGAATGGTGGCATTAGCTTTATTCTCCGGCTTGTGACACCTCTCCGCGTCTTCGAAATCCTATAAGAAGTATTTGGCATCTTCATATTTGCGGACCTCATTCACAGAGAACGGGTTCAGTTCTCCCGTAACGGTATTCTCGAGACCATCCTTAAAATACTTCATACACTGATGTTGTGTAGAAAGGATGATGTTGTACTCGTGTAACCATGGTCGGCCGAGCAGAGCATTGTAGCATGTCTTGGCGTCTATGACGTGGAACTTAATGTCCGTGACGAGTAGCCCAAAGCGTAGCGTCAATATCACAGACCCAAGAGTTCTTGATGATTGGGAGTCAAACCCGGAGATGGTGATCTTGTCCCGAGCAAGGTGCTGGACGCTCATGCAGATTTCTTTTAACACCCGCACATTGAGGAGATTAACGGAGGATCCATTGTCGGTCAGGATTTTTCCTATCTTTATATCGTGGCAGTATCCCGAGACATAAAGGGGGCGATTGTGTTCGCACGTCCCAAGGAGAAGGTCTTCATCACCAAAAGTGACATCGGCCGTGTGCACTTCCTCCAATTCATCCTTCATCTTTTCCTCGGCAAGGAAAGCTTGGAATTGTTCCGGCTCCTGTAGCGCCTTGATTAACGAATATCTCGCCTCTTTTGATAGTAAAAGGGTGTCAAGAATGCTAAGCTGCGAGGGTAACTTCCTCAAGTGTGCCAGAACGTTGTAGTCCACCTTATTTTTCTTTGGCGGGTCCTTGGCGATTAGCTCTTCCACAACTTGGTCATCCAGGGCGATATCCTCAAAAGACCTTTTCATTCCCTTTATCTTTCTTGTTTGAGGGTCCGAGATTCTTTTCGGGTAGCGTCCGATTACGCAGCCGGATATTTTCACAGACCTTCTGCTCTTCTTCTTTTCCCGAGGTGGACTCTTTGAAGATTCGTCAGAATCGCTCCTGAATGTAAGCACTTGTGATCCCCCGGCGTTAACCATGCGACAATTGCCGGTAATTCTGTTAAGCCCTTCGGTCGCATTTTTCCGCTCCCGACGAGTTTTCCGCTTCTCTTTCTTAAAATGTTGTCGGTGAGCAACATATCCTTGCCACCATATATCAAAAGCTTTGCACTCTTCGGTGGGGTGAGAAATCTTCCGATGATATAAGCAGTAGGAGGGGCGCATTTCCGCTTCACCGGTAATGTTTCCTTCAGAGGATGGTAGCTTCATACCCATTGATATGGCTTTAGCAAACCTTTTCCTCGTCTTGAATTTGCTTCTATCCGCGGTGGATGTATTTTGCTCCAGCGGGAGTGTCTCAGCTCTTTCGTCAAGTCGCTGGCGCTTGGCCCTTTCAAATATAGCCGTCTCACGTTCCCGATCAGCTTTACTTTTCAACAGAGCTTCATTGAGGAATGCGCCAATTGTTTCATCCGATGGCCCCAGAAATTCCGGTTTAGGATCTGCCCCCAGCTTTTTAGTGCAAGGAGTTTTCTCATCGTCTGTAAACAAATGGGAGATCATATGGCAGCTCTCCACGTATTCTTCAGATTCATCCGACGAACTTTCTCCCCCATCTTCCTCTTGAAAGACGTGGTTGAGGAACTCTTGGAGTGTAATGGGAGTCTGTGCTTTCTGGTTGTATTCTTCCAGCGCGTCAATTTGTTTTTGTAAGTCCGTGCACTTGTTGCCAGGCTTCACGGGCTTCTTGGATTTCTTCTTCTTCTTCTTCGAAGATTTTGCGGCTGGTTGTGAGTGCTTGGGCCACCACCATCGGTCTTTGAAGTTGGACACGGCTTCAACATCCCTTTAATGATCTGAGGTTCCAACGGGTTCTTCCACTTGATCGATGGGCATGTTTGAAGATCGTTCAGCATCCTCTTTGTCTTGGCTGACAGCACTGTTGGAGATAGTGCCCTCAGAGTCAATTATTAGGTCACAGGTACATGATCGTAATGATTGATGGAGGACCTATCCCGGTAGGACCGTCTTACTCGAGATGATAGTATGCTATCTGGTTTACCTTTATCATCGTGTACTGTTTTAGGTGACCTGACAAGTTGCTATTACACGTTGATAGAGCCCCTAGGATTCTTGCTTGACCACCGGCAGTATGAGGGCGATCATATAAGTGGGAGCTGGGGGTCTATAAGCTTATCCTTAAAAGGTCCCTAGTCGTGAGAGTTTCGAGACAGGGCATCGATTCTCCAGAGTAGACTAGTGTATACAGTCGAGACCCCGACGAGGGGCGGTGGCCGGTCTCACAAGCCACTGGTGTCAGTTGGATCACCTACGATGTATACAGGTGCTCATTGGGTTATGAGTACACCGGACAGGACTCGCCGGGAACATGCTAGTTGGTCATATACCAGACGTCAGATGGCAGTTCCCTGGTGACATGTGTGCAGGTTAGTTCATCGACCTGGGGATTGTCATTTGTCTCGTGTGAGTTCCCACTGTACTTTGATTACTACCCTACCACGGCTCAAAGGAGTCGTGCAAATAGGTTTTAGTTGGGTACAGTCCCGAGCCACATGGAGGCAGTGAGCGTATCTTCAGGGGTTCGTCTCTCTCGGTATTGGGGGTGAGGTCGTGCTGTGTCTAGGAGAGCCATTACACGAAGCCCTCGGCCGAGGCAAGGAGATTTACTGGTAGGTATTTCAGTAGTATCTCAGGGTGTTCTGGGCTACACTCCGACACGACTTGTACCGCTTTTGGGGGTCTGACTTTTACCAACCCCCTAGGCCCGCCATGCGATGCTCATAGACGAACGGACCGGACTGTACGGATATTGTCACTGACAGGCTCAGTAGGGAGTCAGGCTGAGTTCGCTCACAGACGTCCCTTTTGGTCAATACCTGGTAGCCCGTTATGTATTGGCTTATACCTCTAACGTGCTAGTGGTTAAATCCACAACCAAGGTGTTGACGAGTCTTTAGAGTCCCCCACATTCTGTTACTCAGCTTTCGGGCGAAAGGTTGTAGAGGCCGTATGGAGATATGGCAAGGTCCGATCAGATACGTGCGGTATTGCACGGATCCGGATCGGACAGTTTGTACTATAGGCCGTATGGTTATATGGCAGGGTTCGATCAGATACGTGCGGTATTGCACGGATCAGGATCGAACGGATATTACTGGCCGGCTTTGGTTTAAGCCGGATCCTAGTATAGTACAGTGGAGATTTTGTCTCATTGCATTTGTATTTCGGTCGAAATACAGATGCGGGTGTGTATGCACAGTATCGGGGTTTTCCTGTAATTTATTACGGGACCAGTTTTCTGGAGTTGCCAGTTTGCTTTCCGTTTCGGCCGATTTCCTTTGTTCCGTTCATTGGCCGAAGATTGGTGGAGGAGGGCTTATTTTCATTGTTGCAAATAAGTGGTTGTGGAGGGGGTCTTTGCTTTTTTGTTTTATCATGATGGTTTTCATGATGAGCACCATCACTTGACTTTCCTTTTTCATGATAGCTTGACTTTTAGTGATCATCATGGTTGTTGATGATGAGGTTGGTGATGATGGTTGGATGAGTGTTGGTTTTGCTTGTGATCATTACTTGATATCATAACCATTCCTTTCTCTCTCTCCTTTGATTATGGTTGTGGTTTGATCTTTGGTTTTTTATCATATCACTCCCTCACTCTCATTCTCTTCTCACCACCTCAATGAGGATGGCCGGCCACTGGTAGAAGGGGGTGCCCATTTTCATGTGTGGGATTTTTGTTATTCTATTTTTTGAAAAATCCCACAAGTTCCTCCTCCAAAAGATTATATCATTTCCTCCTCCAATGGCAATCTCCATGAACCCCAAAGTGAGACTTGAGTACTACGCATTCTACAGCAAACCTTGGGCACGTCGACTAGCCAGCTTCGTGCCCGAGTTGCCTCGGCATTGAGGTGGGAGCCCGTAAAAGAAGTAGGCGATGTGGTGCACTTCCGGCGACGAGGAGGAGACGGGACATTCCGCAGGAGATTGGGACGACGAGAAGACCGGAGGACTTGGATCGTCGGTATATCTCTTTCCCATCTTGTAGTTAGGTAGGACTAGTTAGTGGTTCGATCCGGGTATTAGTGCGCGGCGGTTTGCCAGTTCAAGAAAATTTAAGTTTATCACCGCTTCCGCATTTGGCCGTCGGATTGACGGCCGGGGCGCCGCCGTGCACTTACAGTGGTATCAGAGCCTCGCCATTAACTTAGTCTAGCTTTGTTTAATGTGTTTTGCATTTCCGATCGACCAAAATTCCAAAATCTACATTTTTGTTAACGACAGTTTTCTGTTGAAATTTTTTGGTCTCCAAAAAATTTTCAGGTTGTAAAATAGTGTTGTACTGGAGATTATAAGCCCACTGTAGAAATTCGACACAGTAAGTCGACCACCAGAGCGCGGAACCGCGGCAAAACCCCCCCTTGGGGCGCGGTTCCGCCGCCGAATAGTGTCCTTACTGTATCAATTTTCTTCAGTTGCTTTCTGGGCTTAAAATATGGGTTTTGGAATATTAATTTTGGGCCCAGAATTTCTTGATGTGCTACAGTAGTACTTGGGGGCCCACTTGTTAAATTTTGATCGATCAGATATTTTAAACACATTATTTCACAGTATTTACATTATATCTGCGACCGTGAATGTCACTTGATCGGTAAATCCGGTCTAACTGCTATAGCCCGGTTAGACGGATTTGTGAACGTGACTTTCACGTTGATGTTCTGTTTTTGCTGTGATGTTGCGGATCGGTCGTGGGGGATAGCCTGGATGCAATGCTAGTACAGTTGTGGTTGTATTATGTACATTTTATATTGCGGGGCGAGCGTCCGACATGTGGACTGCCGTCACTGCCTGATTGTATTATTCTTTTGGGGCACGACCTGGTTGCCGTCGATGTACCCGTTGTATGTATATTTTACTTTCTGTACTAGGGTTACCCCGCGGAGGGGTGCACGGATAGCCGGGTTCTAGAGGGCAACAAGCCCGCATCTCATGGCATTGAGACGGAGGGGGCTTCACTCTAGAATTGGCGGGCTATTCGCCGCACTCGTAGGGGGTACAGGTTGACCCAGGAGGGGTGCCCAAGTTACCGGATTCCGTGAAGTGCTGGGTGGTCCATTCACGGCGCTGAAGGGGGCTGCCTCGCTTCAGGTTTTGGCGGGTGACTTGCCGGGCCCGTAGGGGTCTAGGATTTCATTGCACAGGCTATCCACACGACCAGGGGAACGTCGGGTTTCAGCGGCTCTGTGAAACCCGGGGATCCCAGATATCTGTATTGTTTCTGTGATGCTGTACATTTCTGTAATGTTGCATTTCTTTCACGCCTTGAGCGAAATATAATATATTGGTATATATATTAGTAGATGTTGTATATGTTTTGCATCCGCGCTAGTCCAGTCCCCGCTCTGTCGTTAGTTAGCTAACCTAACGGGTAATGACGGGACCCAGTGGCGAATGCGGATGGCATATACGTACATCAGTATATTTTCGTTCTTTTTGGTGTGATCAATTGATGGGACTGCGTTGATTCGGATCAATGCAAGTTAAAAAACAAACCTAATCTGATGTTAATGGAACACTTTTCAAAAAGCTGTTATTGCAAGGACGTTCACTTTTGTTTTGCATCGTGGTATTCATTTAGAATATCCTGCTCCTCAGTCGACGAGGCAAGGGCCGAGATCCCTTCACCGGGAGTGACCCCTTGGACAAAAAGTTTGCGTCAGGGCAATGACTTCACTATAGCCGATTACTTTTGCTTTGCACCGTGGTATTCAGTTGGAATATCCTGCACCCCATTCTACGGGGAAAGAGCCGAGATCCCTTCACCGGGAGTGACCTCTTTAGCGAAGGTTTTCGTCACTATATTTTTAAAAGCTATCAGTTCCTTCAACGATATCAAGTTCTTTACGTTAAAGGTTTTCGCCAGAAACCATTCGTAGCCCTCCGTCGTTTCATATGGATGGTCAATAGTATTCAAGCTGTGTATGTTGGCCAAAGTCAAGGCACAGTGATTGGTAGCTATTGGGGTATTCATATGCAGCATAGATAGATGCGTTGGTTTGGGACAGTCGTACTGCCATTTTGGCCAAAGTCAAGGGTAGGTACGGGTGGATTCAAATTAACCTGGAGAATGACGGGTAGAACTTGACATGTGACTTATGATATGTTGGCCAAAGTCAAGGTCATAAGAGCATGGGGCAGAAATCTCATCGGGAGTTTCAAAAGAACTGAAACTTGCCAGATATGCGCATACCATCTGGAGTATGATGATGTGAGCGGATTCCGTCACGTTATCATGCGATGATAGTTGGATCCCGATTCCCACTGATGAATTGGTTTACTCCTCGGGTGATCCCGACTAATTCTTCTTTCAGGTTTGGAGGAGAATTTGAGGTACAGTGGGAGGTTTCCAGATTAGATAAATTGGTAACCATTCTGATCTAGGTTAGAGTGCACGCTGAGTGTTTCTTTTCTCTCTCTCTTTGGCAGCGACCATTGACCCGACCCTAAGACTATGACTCAGTGACCAAGATTGACCGAACCTTCTTAAACACTGGCTTTTGGATTGTCAGAGTTGCGAACCTCATTGCCACTCCTACTTTTACCCTTTTATCCAGGACACCCCGTGTTACTACGAACGTCCACTTCCATTGGACAAAACCATCGTATGGTTAGATACGAACTCGAAAGAATTTATTCGAGGATGGTTTCCGGTTCTGGAGAAAACGGATAGGATTATTCAGTTGTCTTTTCCTTTTACCTTCTCTCAAGTTGTGAGTACTCCTTGGTTTAGGGGTAGTACACCTATTACGCAAATTGGATTGTCTTCTTCCAAACCTTAGGCTGGTGCCGACCGGTAGGGAATGAAGAAAACCAATTAGCATAACGATGGTGTGCAGAAGGTATTAAGTTAAGACAAAGCAAGGGATTAGTAAGAGGGCAAAGTAAATTGCAACAGATATTCATGACCAAACCAGGTATTTCTTCGCCAATCCTAAATCACTATTGTATTTCTCCAGGACACTCCGTATCACTACGAAGATCCACAGTTTATTTGGATACTCCATCGTATGGTTATATACGAACTCGAAAGGAACTTGTTCCAGTTCGGGGATGGATTCTGGTTCAGGAGAAATAGGAATAAGATTTATTCGGTTGTCTTTTATCTTCACCTTCTCTCGCATTGCGAGTGCTCCTAGGATTAGGACAGTACACCCATTATGCTTATTGGATAGTCTTCTTCCAAACCATAGGCTGGTGCCGAACGGTAGGGAAGGAAGAAAACCATTTGGCCTAAAGGGGTGTGCAGAAGGTAATGACTAAAGACATATGAAGGGATTTGGAGATGTGGCAAAGAATTATACGGTTACAGTCGTGAATCTGGAAGAGGCATTACTAGGAATACCGGGATACCCCATCGAAACATTTCAATGTTTCAGTTTCACTGTGTACTGTTAAAGGAAAACTGATTTCCCAATTAGTCCTTACTCCAGGGTATGTATTTACCAGGTACGATTCTCACATCTGTATGGTTTTACAGATGATGAGTGGGAGTAAGTTATTGGGAATTGGGTGATTATCCTCATTATATCGGGATTCGTTGTAATCGGTGATATTTGAGGAAATCATCTGGGCTGTTTGCCGGTCGGCAAATATTTGGTTGTGAATATCCGCAGTTATGCACCAATTTCAAATTGATATATCTGTACGTCTATTTTCATAGAGTGAGATATACCTTTCTGAAATTATGTCTACGACATTTACCTATATCAGTGGATGGTTAGGTAAGGAGCATTAAACAGCGGTGTAATTCTTCTTAACCATAAGTACAGTTTTCAACCTACGACACACAGTGAATGAGTTATCAGACTCAAGGGACTTATACAGAGTATTGTATGTTGTCCAGGGTCCATCAGGACAGAGGGGATGGTCCTCGTACTATATTCGGTTTACTTATGACTTCTCTAGTTTTTAGACAGGTGTTTCGTGGAAACATAGGGTCCGAATTTTGAGAAGTTATAGGTATTTGAATAGAGTAGAGAACCAGGTGTAGCAAGTATCGGGATTCTTCAAAGAGATCGAAGATGTAGATACTTGTGTATGGTATTAAGTTGATAGTAATGACTAAGAGAACTTGCTTCTTTTTCAGGTTACTCATAATTGGAAGCATTCCTAAGTTGAGTAACGCTGATCGGCCTCCTTCCATTTAGTTGACATGCACTGGAGACAGTTGCATGATTTGAATCTGGTTCAATTAAATCAGTGCCTCTGGTCCTATATGGGATATAGAACAGTTCATATCTTAACGATGTTAAGGTACGGGGAGTTGTCCGGCTTATGCTTAAAACCAGACACTGGACAACTCAAGGCACGTTTCTGTAATGGCTGTTTGTGGGTTGACCCAGGCTATGACGCGGGTTGACTTTCTACCATCTGGATGAACAATAGCAATATTGTTCTAGACTCGCCACAGTTTTAATAAAAATGGATTTTTTCAGAAAACAGTAGTGGGAGTATGGTAGAACTGGAAGTGATTCCAGAACCACAAACGATTACTGAAGATTTGATAAGGAACCTAAAGATTCAATCTGGATTGACATTCCATTGGCCACTCCGCAGATAAGGTGGGTAACTTCAGGCACCCGAGATGTACTACGGTAGCCTCAAGGACGGTGACAGGGAAGTTCTTGTTTACCCACAATTACCATTGCTGTTGTTCCAGGCTACGAGACCCGGTGGGAGGATGAGTATAGCGTCGTTCTAAACTAGTTTTAGAAGTGTACGTCTATATGACTCTGCCAGAGGGTTGTCGTAGTCAGTGGGAGCAGCGGAAGCATTGGTGGACAGGTAGCTTATGTCTATGTATAGACTAAAGCAGATGTAGCGGAGATAGATCATCTACTTCTGACGTGACAGTCATAGGTTTGACTTCGTCAGAATAGGGGATGGATCTGTTGAGAAGGTAGTAGGGTGTGATGTCCTGGTATTTGGATGACATACACAGAGTAGGAAAGGAAACTCCTATACTACAACCGGTTATACTTTGGTCGTCACACAGTGTTTTCTCCACACAGGACTTGGATATTATATCAGACATACTGGTTACTAGATCTATGGTTTTAGATCTAGATTTGGGTGGTTTCCCAATCAGGGTACGTTGACAGCATTCTAAGAGTATTTAGAATGGACGACTCCTGGCACGGTAGTGTACCTGCAGGTGATGGAGTCACCCTCTCTAAAGGTGTCTTATAGACTAAAGTAGAGAGGGATGTGCATGATTGGCAGATCATTTGCTTAGGCAATTGAGTCAATCATGAGATGTCAAGTACCACACCAGATGTTGTTCTTGCACTGGATGCAATAAGTTGACATTAATCCAATCCTGGAGAAACAGTCGGAAGCAGTTTTAGAACATAAGTGGATGTTCTAGGGATATGATAACGACAGCCTCATTCAGGAGACAGTTATCATTCCAGGCTTCCAAGGTGACCTGGACGACAAAAAGGTTGTCAGAGTTATAGTTTTTCCTTCTGATGAGGGGCAGTATTTTGGACAGGTGGTCCAAGGCAATACTGAGGGAGGCATGGCGCAGGATACTGATTAAGTTCAGTTGACGATACAGTCTAAGAAGTTTGGATTTGGAGTTCATTTATGAGCTATGTCCCATCAGAAATCCAGACACATTCTAAGACAGGTATTGCTCATTTCGGGAGATGGGTTTCTCCGCAAACTTGAGATATAGAGAGACATTGAAAGAGACAACAAAGCGGATCCACTCACTGAGGCTATTCCTCGAACGCAATAGTTTCGCAAAAAAACTTTGTGAGACTGACTAGTAGAGGAGTTGGGTGTTCGGTATCACACGGGCTGTGAGTATGCGACATCGCAATAATTAGCCTTGAGTGCAAGTGGGAGATTGTTGGAGATAGTGCCCTCAGAGTCAATTATTAGGTCACAGGTACGTGATTGTAATGATTGATGGAGGACCTATCCCGGTAGGACAGTCTTACTCGAGATGATAGTATGCTATCTGGTTTACCTTTATCATCGTGTACTGTTTTAGGTGACCTGACAAGTTGCTATTACACGTTGATAGAGCCCCTAGGATTCTTGCTTGACCACCGGCAGTATGAGGGTGATCATATAAGTGGGAGCTGGGGGTCTATAAGCATATCCTTAAAAGGTCCCTAGTCGTGAGAGTTTCGAGACATGGCATCGATTCTCCAGAGTAGACTAGTGTATACAGTCGAGACCCCGACGAGGGGCGGTGGCCGGTCTCACAAGCCACTGGTATCAGTTGGATCACCTAAGATGTATACAGGTGCTCATTGGGTTATGAGTACACCGGACAGGACTCGCCGGGAACATGCTAGTTGGTCATATACCAGACGTCAGATGGCAGTTCCCTGGTGACATGTGTGCAGGTTAGTTCATCGACCTGGGGATCGTCATTTGTCTCGTGTGAGTTCCCACTGTACTTTGATTACTACCCTACCATGGCTCGAAGGAGTCGTGCAAACAGGTTTTAGTTGGGTACAGTCCCGAGCCACATGGAGGCAGTGAGCGTATCTTCAGGGGTTCGTCTCTCCCGGTATTGGGGGTGAGGTCGTGCTGTGTCTAGGAGAGCCATTGCACGAAGCCCTCGGCCGAGGCAAGGAGATTTACTGGTAGGTATTCCAGTAGTATCTCAGGGTGTTCTGGGCTACACTCCGACACGACTTGTACCGCTTTTGGGGGTCTGACTTTTACCAACCCCCTAGGCCCGCCATGCGATGCTCATAGACGAACGGACCGGACTGTACGGATATTGTCACTGACAGGCTCAGTAGGGAGTCAGGCTGAGTTCGCTCACAGACGTCCCTTTTGGTCAATACCTGGTAGCCCGTTATGTATTGGCTTATACCTCTAACGTGCTAGTGGTTAAATCCACAACCAAGGTGTTGACGAGTCTTTAAAGTCCTCCACATTCTGTTACTCAGCTTTCGGGCGAAAGGTTGTAGAGGCCGTATGGAGATATGGCAAGGTCCGATCAGATACGTGCGGTATTGCACGGATCCGGATCGGACAGTTTGTACTATAGGCCGTATGGTTATATGGCAGGGTTCGATCAGATACGTGCGGTATTGCACGGATAGGATCGAACGGATATTACTGGCCGGCTTTGGTTTAAGCCGGATCCTAGTATAGTACAGTGGAGATTTTGTCTCATTGCATTTGTATTTCGGTCGAAATACAGATGCGGGTGTGTATGCACAGTATCGGGGTTTTCCTGTAATTTATTACGGGACCAGTTTTCTGGAGTTGCCAGTTTGCTTTCCGTTTCGGCCGATTTCCTTTGTTCCGTTCATTGGCCGAAGATTGGTGGAGGAGGGCTTATTTGCATTGTTGCAAATAAGTGGTTGTGGAGGGGGTCTTTGCTTTTTTGTTTTATCATGATGGTTTTCATGATGAGCACCATCACTTGACTTTCCTTTTTCATGATAGCTTGACTTTTAGTGATCATCATGGTTGTTGATGATGAGGTTGGTGATGATGGTTGGATGAGTGTTGGTTTTGCTTGTGATCATTACTTGATATCATAACCATTCCTTTCTCTCTCTCCTTTGATTATGGTTGTGGTTTGATCTTTGGTTTTTTATCATATCACTCCCTCACTCTCATTCTCTTCTCACCACCTCAATGAGGATGGCCGGCCACTGGTAGAAGGGGGTGCCCATTTTCATGTGTGGGATTTTTGTTATTCTATTTTTTGAAAAATCCCACAAGTTCCTCCTCCAAAAGATTATATCATTTCCTCCTCCAATGGCAATCTCCATGAACCCCAAAGTGAGACTTGAGTACTACGCATTCTACAGCAAACCTTGGGCACGTCGACTAGCCAGCTTCGTGCCCGAGTTGCCTCGGCATTGAGGAGGGAGCCCGTAAAAGAAGTAGGCGATGTGGTGCACTTCCGGCGACGAGGAGGAGACGGGACATTCCGCAGGAGATTGGGACGACGACGAGAAGACCGGAGGACTTGGATCGTCGGTATATCTCTTTCCCATCTTGTAGTTAGCTAGGACTAGTTAGTGGTTCGATCCGGGTATTAGTGCGCGGCGGTTTGCCAGTTCAAGAAAATTTAAGTTTATCACCGCTTCCGCATTTGGCCGTCGGATTGACGGCCGGGGCGCCGCCGTGCACTTACAAGCACAACCTCCCATGGAGCTTCTTCAACGAGAGAGCACGTTGCCCCCGGCGTATTCATCCTTTTAGAGGCGTGAGGCTGCGGCGGATTCACCTTCTATCTGTCGGACAACGCGAACTTGCCCTGCTGGTACTGGTCTTCAATCCAATTTTTGAAGACATAGCAATCTTCGATCGGATGACCCAGTACTCGGTGATAGGGACAGTAGTTGGGCTCATTGACATCATTTGGTTGCGACGGACGTTTTGGATCCGGCAGATTTATGAGTCGGTTGCGCAACGCCAGCTCGAATAATCTTCTCGTTTTATCGCGGGGAAACGAGTAAGGACGTCCTAGCCTCTCCTCAAGAGGTACGTGCGGACGCATATTATTTTGACGGACAACCGGCTTCAAGTTGCTCGGCTGTTGTTGAGCATTAGCGACAACGATCGCTTTCCCCTTCCCTTTCTCATTTCGGGAGTCCGGCTTCGTAAGAGGGGGTCTATGGCCTATCTGATCCATTTGCACTAGTTTGTCGATCAGGGCCTGGAAGGTAGTCGGCTTGAAGAACATCATAAATTACGAGATGGTTGCTTGCGGATCAAGTGTTCCCACAAACATACCCACTGCAGGAGCTTCTTCAATGCGTTGCTCGCATTTTGACCATAAATTCCACCACCGTATAGCATATTGGACCCATGTCTCGCCTGGCTTCACCCTGGCATTAATCAATGCCGTCATCGGGGTGCGTTCGCTGGCGCTTTCAAAACGCTGGGTAAACAGCAGCATCATCTCCGCGAAGGTCTTGATAGAGTCGTTTGGGTGCTCAGAGTACCACTCGAACGCTGTATCTGACAAGTTGCCAACGAACTGGAGAAGCAACAATTTATCATCACCGCCGGTATTGCCGCAGAGCGCCCTGAACTGGGCAACATGCTGGTGGGGATTGCCCGTCCCCTTATAGACGTAGAATTTGGGTATTGTATAGCCCGGCGGGTACTTTATCTGATCATACCAGCTCGGATATGGTCGTCCTATTTTTACGACCTGACCGGCTGCCTCAGTCGCATGATGAACCCGTATTTGTTGGGCTATATATTCGTCCAAGTCAGCTTTGGAGATTGTCTCCTCCTTGGCTGTTGACAAAGCTGGTAGAGGATTTGACGTTTCTCCCCTATCGTCTTCAAGGACGATTGGGGGATCTTCAGCTGGAGGATCTTGTTGGATCATCATCCCCTACCATGTCTTGGAACAGGAGGGCCATACGCTTTTATGTTGGCTGCTTGTTCAGCAGCCTCTTTATCCTTCTTCTCCAATATTCGACGAAGGAATTCAGCATCAGTTTCTTGCTCCTGGCGTTCATCCGAGGACGCTTCGGGGCTTTCTTTTGGCCCAGAGAGTGCGGCCATTGCGTTCATCATCTCCTGGAGCTTTTGCTGTTGCTCCTGAGCTTTGGTCACTGACCGTGTTGTAAGTCTACGATAGCGCCCCGGCCGTCTATCAGACGCCAAATGCGGAACAAAACTTTTTATAACTGGCGCTATCGTATACTATAACCCGGATCTTCCATTAACGCTAAACTAACAATCTACAAAGTGGGTAGAAAGGTTATACCGAACGATCCGAGTCCTTCGTTCTTTAACCATCATCCCTCGCTCTGTTGCAGCTGCTCCGATCTCCTCGATATCCGGTCTCGTCGTCCAGGTGGCACCACGTCATTGGATCTTTAAACGGGCTCCCGCCTCTGACCCAATGCAACTCGGTCATCAAGTTTGCTAAAAGAGATGACCAAGATTGATGTAGAGAATGAGTAGAACACTTTGTCTCGTTACGTCCAAAACTATGGACGAACGGTTAATGAAGTTGCCTTTTGGATTCAACTGAAATGAGAAATGAATATCTGAAATTTCCATGAAGCCAAAACTTGTATCTTTTTCAAATCCACAACCATGATCACTCACAAATGAATGGCCGGCCATATTTGTAGAGGGGGGAGGTGAGTGTAGGAGAGGGGAAGGTCACCATAACAATAATGAAGAGGATGAGTCATCTAACACCCAGTATGAACACAATTAATGCATACATTAAACCTTCTAACGTAGTCATCAAGAATTAATTGCACAATAAATGCACTAATGACTCACTAGCCTAATCACCTCATCTAGAAGCCTCTAGAAACTTCCACACTCATCTCAAGAAAAGATAAATCCGTATTAAACCGAATGTTTAATACGGGTGATAGAAAACTGGAAACTGGCAACTTCCAAAAGTGATCCCGAAACGAATTTCAGGATAAACCCGTAACTGTATAAATATACCCACATTTGTATTACGACCGAATACAAATGCAACTGAGACAAAGATATTATATCTACAAAGTATAATACATGGATCCGGCTTAAACCAAAGCCCACCAGTATTATCTGCCCGAAATATGACACGTGCGTAAACGCACGTGCATTTTCGGAACCCTGCCATAAAACCATACGGCCTCTATAACGTTTCGCCCGAATTTGGGAAACTATCTGTGGGGGACTCTAATGACTCGTCAGTACCCTAGCAGTGGGTTTAACCACAAGCCGTCAGCGGCACTAGCTGTGCGTAACGGCTGCCCATGGACTGACCACAAGGGAGGCCGATGGGCGAACTCGTCCGAAAACTCTACTGAGCCTAACAGTGACAATGTATATACAGTCCGGTCCGTTCGTTTATGAGTATCGTATATCGGGCCTAGGGGGCTGGTAACGTCAGACCCCCAAAAGCGGTATAAGTCGTGTCGGAGACAAGCCCTGAACACCCTGATAAACTACCGGAGTACCTACCAGTAATTCTCACCAGCCTTGGCTAAAGACTTGGTATAATGGCTTTCCTAGACACAGCACAATCTCACCCCCAATACCGGGAGAGACGAATCCCCTGCCGATCCGCTCACGTGACTCCATGTGGTTCGGGACTGTACCTAAAAACTACCTGTTTGCACGACTCCTTTGAGCCATGGTAGGGTAGAAATCAAAGCACAGTGGGAACTCACACGAGACAAATGACGACCTCAGGTCGATGAACTAACCTGTACACATGTCACCAGGGAACTACTATCTGACGATAGATATAATACCAACTAGCAGATTCCCGGCGCGTCCTGTCCGGTGTACTCATAACCCAATGAGCACCTGTATACATCTTAGGTGATCCAACTGACACCAGTGGCTTGTGAGACAGGCCACCGCCCCTCGTCGGGGTCTCGACTGTATACACTAGTCTACTCCGGAGTATCGATGCCCTGTCTCGGTACTCCTACGACTAGGGACCACAATTAAGGATATGCTTATAAACCACCCAACTCTTACGTATATGATCGCCCTCATACTGTTGGTAGTCAAGCAAGATCCTAAGGGCTCTATCAACGTGTAATCGTGATCAGTCACCTGAACCTATACACGACTGATAAAGGCAAACTAAATAGCATACTATCATCTCGAGTAAGACCGTCCTTCCGGTATAGGTCCTCCGCAATCATTGCAATCACGTGCCTGCGATCCAATAATTGACTTTGAGGGCACTATATCCAATAATCTCCCACTTGCACTTAAGGCTAATTATTGCGATGTCGCATACTCACAGCTCATGTGATACCAACACCCAATTCCTCTACTAATCAGTTTCACAAAGCCCGTTTGTAAAACTATTGTGTTCGAGAAATAGCCTCAGTGAGTGGATCCGCCCTGATGTTCCTTTCTATGTCTCTCTTAATCTCAAGTTCGCGGAGAAAGCCATCTCCCGAATTGAGTAATACCTGTCTTAGAATATGTCTGGATATCTAATGGGACCTAGTTCATAAATGAACTCCAAATCCAAACTTCTTAGACTGTATCGATCACTGAACCTAATCAATATCCTGCACCATGCCTCCCACAGTATCCTCTTGGACCACCTGTCCATAATACTGTCCCCTTCGTCAGAGGGAAAACTATAACTCTGACAATCACTCTGTCAACCATGTCACCTTTGAAGCCTGGAATGATAACCGTCTCCCGAAGGAGGCTGCCGTCATCAAATCCGTAGAACATGCACTTATGTTCTAAAATTGCTTCCTTATATTTCTCCAGGATTGGATTAATACAAACTTATTGCATCTAGTGCAAAAACAACATCTGGTGTGGTACTTGACATCTCATGATTGACTCAATTGCCTAAGCAAGTGATCTGCCAATTATGCGCATCCCTCTCCCCTTTAGTCTGTAAGACACCTTTAGAGAGGGTGACTCCATCACCTGCAGGTACACCACCATGCCAGGAGTCATCTATTCTAAAAACCATTAGAATACTGTCAAAGTACTCACATTGGGAAACTACCCAAATCCAGATCTAAAACCATAGATCTAGAAACCAGAATGTCAGATATTATATCCATATCCTGTCTGGAGAAACAACTGTGTGACGACCACAGTACAACCGATCGTAGTATAGAAATTTTACTTCCTACTCTGTGTATGTCATCCAAATACCAGGACATCACACCCTACTACCTTCTGAACAGATCCATCCCCTATTCTGATGAAGTCAAACCCATGACTGTCACATCAAAATTAGATGATCTATCTCCGCTATATCTGCTCAAGTCTATAAATAGACATAAGCTACTTTCCCACTATGCTTCCGCTGCTCCCACTGACCACAACAACCCTCTGGCAGAATAATATACACGTGCACTTCTAAAGCCAGTTTAGAACGACGCTATACTTAACCTCCTGCCGGGTCTCATAGTCTGGAACAACAGTAGTGTCAAGTCTGGGTAGATAAGAACCTCCCTGTCACCGTCCTTGAGGCTACCGGAGTACCTCTCGGGTGTCTGAGGTTACCCAGCATATCTGTGGAGTGGCTATTGGAATGTCAATCCTGATTGAATCTTTAGGTCCTATTAAATTTTCCGTAATCGTTTGCGGTTCTGGAATCACTTCCAGTTCTACCATACTCCCACTACTGTTTTCTGAAAAAATCAATTTTGCTAAAACTGTGGCGAGTCAAGAACAATATCACTATTGATCTTTTAGATGGTAGAAAGTCAACCCTCGACACAGCCCAGGTCAACCCACAAACTGCCATTACAGAAACGTACCCTGAGTTATCCAGAGTCTGGTTTTAAGCATAAGCCGGACAACTCCCCGTACCTTAACATCGTTAAGATATGAACCATTCTATATCCAATATAGAAACTTCGGCACTTATTTAATTGGAACCAGATTCAAATCATGCAGCTGTCTCCAGTGCATATCAACTTTATGGAGAGAGGCTAATTAGCATTACTCAACTTAGGAATCCATCCAATTATGAGTAACCTGAAAGAGAAACAAGTTTCTCAAAAACATTACTATCAACTGAATACCAATCACAAGAATCTAGATCTTCGATCTCTTTGAAGAATCCCGATACTTGCGACACTTGGTTCTCTACTTTATTCTTATACCCACAACTTCTCAAAACTTAGACCTTGTATTTCTACGAAACACTTATCTAAATACTAGAGAAGTCATAAGTAAACAGAACATAGTACGAGGACCAACCCCTTTGTCCTGATGGACACTGGAAAACATACAATACTCTGTATAAATCAGCTGAGTTGAATAACTCAAAACCTGTGCATCGTAGGTTGAAAACTGTACTTATGGTTAAGAACTACTCCGCTGTTCAATGTTCCTTACCCAATCGTCAACTGATATAGGTAAATGTCATCGACATAATATCAAAAAGTTATATCTCACTTTATAAAAATAAACGTACAGATATATCATTTTGAAATTGGTGCACAACAACGGATACTCAAAACCAAATACATGCCTGCCGGCAATAACCTAGGCGACTTCCTCAAATATCACCAATTACAACGAATTCCGATATAATGAGGACGATCACCTTATTCTAAATAACTTCCTCCCACACATCATCTGTAAAACCATAAAGATATGAGAATGAAACCTGGTAAATACATACCCTGGAGTAAGTATCTAATCGGGAAAACAGTTTTCCTTTAACAATGCACTGAAATATGAAAATGTTTCGTAGGGGTATCCTGGTATTCCTAGTAATGCCTCTTCCATAATCTAATTCATGACTTCAACCGTATATTTCTTTGCCATCTCTCCAAATCCCTTTATTTGTCTTTAGTCGTTACTTTCTGTACACCCTCGTTAGGCTAAATGGTTTTCTTCCTTCCCTACCGTTTGGCACCAACCTATGGTTTAGAAGAAGACTATCCAGTAAGCATAATAGGTGTACCCTCCTCAACCTAGGAGTACTCACATCTTGAGAGAAGGTAATGATAAAAGACAACTGAATAATACCTTATTCTTTTAAAGGTGAAATAGGAGTGGCGATGAAGTACGCGGTTTGGTCGTGAATGATAACAGTCGCAATTTACTTTGCCCACTTTCTAATCCCTTTATTTTGTCTTTATATATTACCTTCTGTACACCCTACTTAGGCTAATTAGTTTTTTTCATTCCCTACCTTTCGGCACCTGCCTATGGTTTGGTAGAAGACTATCCAATAAGCGTAATAGGTGTACTCTCCTAAACCAAGGAGCCCTCGCAACCTGAGAGAAGGTGATAATAAAAGACAACTGAATAAACCAATTCTATTTCTCCTGAACCTGGATCCATCCTCGAAGAAGTCCCTTCGAGTTCGTATGTAACCATACGATGGATCTATCCAATGGAAGTGGATATCCGTAGTAATACGGGTGTTCTGAGAAATGAAAAGGGTAAAAGAAGGAGCGGCAATGACTTATGCAACTTAGACAATCAAGCCAGTATTTTAAGAAGGTTCGGTCAACTTGGTCACCGAGTCATAGTCTAGGGTCGGTCAAAGGTCGCTGCCAAAGAGAGAGAGAAAAGAAACACTCTGCGTGCACTCTAACCTAGATCAGAATGGTTATCACTTTATCTAATCCGGAAACCTCCCACTGTACTGTCAAATTCTTCTCCAAACCTGAAAGAAGAATCAATCGGGATTACCCGAAGAGTAAACCAACTCATCAGTGGGAATCGGGATCCAACTCTCATCGCATGATAATGTGACGGAATCCACTCACGTTATCACACTCCAGAAGGTATGCGCATGCCTGGCAAGTTTCAGTTTCTTTAGAAACTCCCGATATGATTTTTGCCCCATGCTCTTATGACCTTGGCGTTGGTCAAAATGTCATAAGTCATATGCCAAGTTCTACACGTCACTATCTTGTCAATTTGAACCCACCCGCACATGCCCTTGACATTGGCCAAAATGGCAGAACGACTGTCCCAAACTAACCCATCTATCTATGCAACAAATAAATACCCAGTAGCTACCAAACACTATGCCTTGGCGTTGGTCAAAATACATAGCTTGAATACTACTGAATACCCATAAGAAATGACGGAGGGCTGCGGCTGGTTTTTAGCGAAAAACCTTTAACGTAATGAACTTGATCTCGTTGAAGGAACCTGGTAGCTTTTTATAAAAATATAGTGGCAAAAACCTTTGCTAAAGAGGTCACTCCCGGTGAAGGGATCTCGGCTCTTTCCTCGTGGAATGAGGTGCAGGATATTGTTAGTTATATGTATGCCCTAGAGGCCATTACTATACATAGGAAGTATATTGTAGTGGATGCTGGGACATATATAGGGAGGACTTTCTTGCTCGACATGATAGTATGCTATCTGGTTGCTCTTTACCTTAACGTGTATACTGATTGTCTCTCTGTTACATGTTGGTAAAGCCCTTAGGATGTGTACTTGACTACCTGGACTATGATGCAGATCATACTAGTGGGGACAGACAGTCTATAAGTACATCCTTCAAAGTCCCTAGTCGTGGGTGTATCGAGACGGGGCATCGATATACCAGAGTAGACTAGCGTATACCTTCTTGACCCATACAGATGGGCAATGGATGATCCCATATCCATTGGTGTTTGACATCAGAGATGATATACGGGTGCTCAGTGTAGACTGGGTACACTGGACGGACTCGCCGAGAACTCCCAGATGGTATTATACCTTACGTCAGATGGCAGTTCTCTGGTGACACTGGTACAGAGTAGTCTGTTGACCCGAGATCGTCATAGAGTCTTGTGTGGTTCCCACTATGCTTTGATTTCCATCTTACCACGTCCAAGAGGGCGTGCAAAACGGTGGTTTTTGGGTACAGTCCCGAATCACATGGAGGCAATGAGCGATAGGAGGGGATTCGTCTCTCCCGGTATAGGGAGTTGATGTTGCGCTGTGTTCGATTGGCTATAACCGGAAATCCCTGGCCAGGGTTGCTGAGATTTACTGGTAAGTGTTATCAGTAGTTTCTCGAACTGTTAGAGACCTCATATCGACACGACTTATCGAGCTATTGGGGTCTGACGTTTACCACCCCTAGGCGAGATATGCGACATATTAGACGATCAGACCGGACTGTACGGTAAGTGTTACTGGTTGGATTCACAGGAGTGTGAGCGGGCTTGCTCGTCGATCTTCTGACCGCTCAATACCCGGGTGGCCGTTACGTTTAGCAGACCGCTTGCGGCTTGTGGGTGTTTGATATGATCATCACCTGCTGTCGGCGTATTGACGAGTCTTTAGAGTCCTACACAGAGGTTTCCTGGCTCAATCGAAACGAAATAGGAGCGCATATGAGATATGTGCGGGACCGAGAATAATGCGTGTATGTGTTACCGTATTCCATTCTCGCGATGAATGTATCGAATGGTTATATGCGATATAACCTAGTTATCGATTCAAGCATTGATTCGATAAGCCGATGCATAGGATACTAGTCGGTTATATGCGATATGACCGGATCGTTAAATCAAGTATTGATTTAATGATTTAATGTATAATTATATATTTGATATATTACTATGCATTAACTAGTATTGGTTCACTTTAAATGGATTTTCTCACTTGAAGTTCACAAGTTGTATATGTGATATACTTTTGTGCACTTGATTGTATCATGTTTGATGATACATGCTTACTTGAGTTTGTGTAAAGATTAAACCATGGTTATTTAAATGATTAGGGTTTTGTTTTTCATTTTCTTAATCATTTATTTATTTGTTTAATCATTTTGGAAATGATAAGAAAAGAATGGTGGCTTTATTTGTAGTTTAGTTGAAGCTTCATGAAGCTTTGACCTAGTCCACCATTCTTATCTCATCCTTAACCCTAACCATTCCAACTAACCCTAGTTTATTCTCTACACATGACCATGGTTAATTTTATGATAAGAATCATTTTATTATTCTTTTCAAAAAAAACTTATCATATTATTATCATCATCTTCTTCTTCTTCACTTGAAGAAGAAACCTTCCTCCATCAATGGCAACTCTTGAAAATGAGTGAGAAATCCAATTCTAAAGTGAACCCACTTCCTATTTCTTCATCCTCTACCTCTTGCCAAGTAGTAGAGTGTGTTTTCTTCACAAGTTTCATGGCTTGGTGAAGTGGGAGCTTGATCTTGTGATGCTTCGACGTAGATCATCTTTGGCACGAAGCCGACGACCTTGCCCGCCCATTTCTCCGATGAAGCCGACACTAGAGCCCGGGATCCGATTTGTACAGCGGAGAGGACTTCATCACTGAGCCGTGGAGGTGGAGGACCGGATCTACAAAGGTTGTATTTCCGTACTATTAGTTAAAGTAGTTAACTAGTTGCTTTGTCGCCTAAACTTCTAGCCAACGATCCGTATTAGGGTTTCTCGGCACCCATAAAATTTGAAATTGGCATTGTTGATGCCTTGTGAGACCTCATTAGAGTGCCTAGGAACCCTACAGTGGTATCAGAGCCTAGCTAGAGCCTTAGGCGATGCGTAGACGAAGTTTGAAACCCGAACGAACCCGAAACCCTAAACCAAACATGCTCTCTGGACTTTTTCTAAAATCTGGAGTTTGTCGATATTAAAAATTTGTAGAAAAATCAGCAGGGAATTGTAAGAATTACTGTGAATCCCGTATCCATGAATCCACCAAAGTGCGGCGGAACCGCGGCAGAAGCCTGGCTTCTGCGCCGGTTCCGCGGCGAGGTGATGACGTCACCTTCCCTTTGTTGCACAGTAATTCCTATTTTATTATGCTGGATTTTCTGGGAATTTTTAATATTTATTCAAGAGTTGAATTTTCTAGGGTTGTTTTGGGGATTCGATTATTCGATCGGATTGTCAAACTTTGTCTATTTGTTTTTCCGGATAATTTTTGAATATGTTAAAAGGTTCGACCGGATAAAAATACCCAACTTTTCTCCTGTCGGGAAATTTCCAGGTGTTGGATTTTTCCGTGGTTTAACGACGTTCTAAG
Organism: Agapanthus africanus; assembly: GCA_030015575.1. Classification (NCBI taxonomy): domain Eukaryota; kingdom Viridiplantae; phylum Streptophyta; class Magnoliopsida; order Asparagales; family Amaryllidaceae; genus Agapanthus; species Agapanthus africanus. The sequence goes on along the minus strand of CM057344.1, from coordinate 371,515,755 downwards.
TTGTGCAAGTAACGCGATGGTCCCTCTAGAAGACAACAAACCTTAACTCGATTATGTGACCGTCTTGAACTGCCCTTTGAACCTTTGGGTTTGGGGCAATACTGCGTGCCACATGTGAGGCGTTGGCTTAACCCTTCTACGGCTGGACCGTTGGTACTGAGGCACGAACTGAATGTTGTTAGACTTATTTCATGTATTGAGCTGTGTCGGGAAAACTTGGGTGTTAGAATGTTCGATCGGAAAGTTTAACATTTTCTATTTATCTCGAATGGGATACAATAATTGGAATTCACAAAAGGTTATGAGATAACTGAATGAATGTTATAAACACAGCACTTTAGTCTCACTTGATCGGTTGCCACGGAATTTTGATGTGATCAAAAGTCCGTCGCAATCACGTAGCGTACGCGGATACTCGCCGGGTAAACTTAATAGACAGCCTCACTCCATAGCCCCGACCAAGTGACTGTAGGAGAACCCCGTCGCCGAAAGCATCCGTCCGGGTGCTCGCGGCAGCGGTGTTCCGCCTTGGTGCACTTCGTCGACGGTATCAGGGGTGCGGCCGTCTACTGAAGTTTGCGACGAGCATTCGATCAAATTGTCCGGAATCCTGTTGAATTGCCCGACTTGGAATTGAAAAGTGTTTTCGATTTTGAGAATAAAATGCGAGGTTTATAATTGTTAGGCATGCGATGTCTAAGGTATTCATTTGATTAGGCATGCGATGTCTATGCAGGTTGCGGATTCCAACTGTTGTAGTTTTACACTTTCTTTTCTGTGACCGTAAGTGTAATATGTGATATCGCCGGTTTTGTTGCTATATGTCAACGACAATTGGGATGCGCATATTTACTTACGTTGATGACATGTGATGTTATGTGTTGCTGGATATGTTATATTGGATCGTCGTGTTCGAATAGCCGGGGGTTTTATGTGAGATGAGTGTTTTTCATTTTCATTCATGTAAAAACTTGTATGTAATATTCTTTTATTTGGGGCACTTCCAGGTTGCGGAAGATGTCACCCTTTGTATATTATTTACTTTTCCGCACTAGGATAGACCCAAGGAGGGGAGCACAAGTAACCGGGTTCTGGGGTCCAGTGGGAGACCAACTCGAGGAGTCGAGTCCGGGTCTCCTAACTCTAGAATTGGTAGGGTTACTTGCCGCTCTCGTAGGGGTCTAGGGGTGTGGGTTTTGGCTATTCATCGCGACCGTGGAATCCGTGTTTTATACTGGCTCGTATTGAAAACACGGACGTCCTAGTATGTCCAATATTTCATATGATTCTTCTGCTGCGATATCTGGGATGTGATCATGTGATGTTCTGTGATAGATACTTTATATAGTATATATGATATATTATATAGACGTTACTTATGTTTTACACCCGCGCTAGCCCTGCCCCGCTCTGCCGTTAGTTACCTAACCTAACGGTACACGAGGGGACATCGAGGCGAATGCGAATGGCATAAGTGTACGTCGTATTTATCTGTGATGTTTAGGTATTTAAATGATGGGACTTCATTAATGTGATTAATGAAATAAAAGAAACCTAAGATGTTGTAGAATCGAATTTCAAAATTAAAACAGGTAGCTACAGTTCTTGCTTTGCACAGAGGTATATGTGATATATCCTGCACCTTATTCGATGAGGAAAGGACCGAGATCCCTTCACCGGGAGTGACTCCTTTAGCAATAACTGGCAGATGCTACACACTCGGTTTGTCTTTTGATTGCTTCTATAGTTTTAGCTATGCACAGTGATATATATGATATATCCCGCACCTCATTCGACGAGGAAAGGACCGACGATCCCTTCACCGGGAGTGACTCCTTTAGTAAAACTAGAAAAGCCTAAAAAACACTCCATTTTTTTTTAAAATCATTTGATTCTGCAACGATATCAAGTTCATTACGCAATAGGTTTTCAGAAAAACCTGTCGTAGCCCTCCGTCATTTCAGATAAGTCCTACTTAGTATTCGTGCTACGTTTGTTGACCTCCGTCAAGGCGTAGTGTGCGGTAGCTAACTAGTATTTATCTGCTTATGCATATGATGCAGATTGGATTAGGGTAGTCGTGCGGCCTTGTTGACCTCCGTCAAGGGTCGTGCGGGTAGGTTTAATTCGATCAAGAAATGACGGGTTGAACTTGACTAGTAGCCTATGGTTTGTTGACCTCCGTCAAGGTCATAGGACGCTAGGGGCAAAATATTATCGGGAATTTCAAGTGTTGAAATTTGCAATGAGATTGCATGCCTTCTATGAGATAGTTGGATCCCGATACCCGCTGCGAGTAAGAGTTACTCCTGGGAGAGTTTTACACATTGCAATTAGCTAATCAAGTAGGTGTCTAGAAAGGTGTCAACGGGGTTACGCCTCTGGGAAAACGAGGTTTACATTAATTAGGTTCGTGCGAAAGCACGGGGGACCTCCCTCAAAGTACTGACACTGGCCTGGCTGAAAGATTGGTGAACTTGTAGTTTGTAATTAATCCCGGCTATTCTTTCCTTTTAGGGTTTGAAGGAAGATTTGATAAAAGGCAGTGGGAGCCATCCTGATTAGATAAAATAATAACCAATCTATTCTTGCAAGAGCGCACGCTGAGTGTTTTCTTCTCTCTCTCTCCAGGTAGCGACCATATCACGCCTTAATCAAGATAATAATACGGAATATTGACTGAACCCGCTTGTTATACTGAGCTGGGGAACGTTGGTCCAGCTCCAACTTATAATTGTTATAAGACAGAGCAGGAAATTGGGGATTACAAGAATTTCCGTGCCGCCCAAATGAAGAGAGTGCATGTTGATGCATCATCTTCGGGTGTGTTCATTACAAAGAACTGTTTCTCAGTATGCTTTACGTCCTGGGTATGTGATACCAGATCAGGATCCCAGATATATAATCTGTTACATAGGGCTATAGAAAGGTAGAGAACTGAGAACGGGTGATAAGTTTCATGAGGCAGAAAACGGGGCAAGTGTTGCAGCCAAGTCTGTTGGTCACTGTCACCCTGTATTATCAGTACATTGATTCTGAATGAATGTTATTAGATACCGAACCTGATATACAAAATCATATCAGTCTCTTTATCAGTAAAGAAATGATTAAATTCTGTATTGTTGGATAATGTTTTGAACATTTCCTATATCAAAAGTTGATCGGTTCAGGCACGTTATCTAAAAGCATTGACATTCTAAATCAAACTACAGTTCTTTAGTATACGGAACACACACAAGAGGAATAGTTCAGAAATGAACGAATCCTTCTTGAGGCATTGTAAACTAGGTCATATCAATGCGACCCGACTGGCAGAAGTTACATTTAGATGCATATTTAAATCTGTTTGAATTTACATCTTATGAAACTTGCCAGTCATGTCATAAAGATACGATGACCATAGCTCCGTTTACTGAAAACAGAGAAAGAGTTAGTAAACTCTTGGGATGATACATATTGATGTATGTAAGGTCCCCTGTCTACATATGCCAGGACTGGTTCTTTTTACTTCATTACATTCTCTGATGATCTTTCGAGATTCAGACCTATGTTCCTGTTGAAACACAAGTCCGAACCTTTTGAGATATTAACAGAATATAAGTTAGAAGTAGAGAACCAAAATAAGGGTATAAGTATTATGTCCTTTGATGAGATCAAGGAGGAGAATACTTGTGCATGGAATTCCTGGACTATTCTAAAGGAGAATGAGATTCTCTCTCAGCATTACTCCTCCGTATACACCATAGCACGATGGTATATCGGGGCGGAGCAGATACACCCTATTTAATATGGTGTGCTCTATGATGAGTACTACTGAGTTACCTTTTTCCTTTTGCGAGTTATGCACTTATGAAGTTGCATACCTATTGAATAGGGTTCGAATCAAATCAGTTGCCTACCACTTCATATGTGATATGAAAAGGGAAGAGCCCATATCTTAAGTTAGTTAAGATTTGGGGTTGTCCGGCCTATGTCTAAAAGCATAATCCGGACAAGCTCGAGGCAAGGTCTGTAATGTAGAACTGGAAAAGTTCCAGCTATACAAACTACAGTAGATGATTTGGTACAACCAAAGGATTCAATAGTTACCAACGAACCTCAGCCACTCCGCCGATCTAGTAGGGTTCCTCACCCACCTGAGAGCTACTTCGGTTTCTCTATGACAGTGGGAGCGAGGATTGCATCATGAGATGATGACCCAACTAGTTTCGAGCTGGCCATTAGGAGTGGGACTCTGTAAGAATGGCTGGATGCTTAGCGATCTGAGATGGAATCCATGTACACCAACAAAGTATGGACTTTGGTTGCTATATCTGAAGGGTTAAATCCCCATCAGGAGCAAGTATATCTTGAGAAGATTACTAGGTGTAGATAGAAAAGTTGAGACTTTCAAAGCTAGACTTGTTAAAGGTTTGCATCATTGACCAGGTGTGGATCATGAGGAAACCTTTTTCTAAGGAGCTATGCTTAAGTCCATCCAGATCCTACTTACCACAGCTACATACCATGACTACGATCTCTGGTGGTTGGGTGCCTTGACAGCTTTTCTAAATGATGATTTGGAAGAGAGCGTCTATAAGTACACAGCCAGAGGGCTTCGTAGACAGTGGGAGCAGCGGAAACGTGTGCAAGATATTTTATAGGATAAAGCAGGCATCGCGGAGTTGGAACATCTGTTTTGATGGATAAGTCAAAGAGTTTGACATCATCAAAATGGTAGATGAACCTTGTATAAACAAAAATGTAGTAGGGAGTATGGTGGTGATCCTCGTAGAGTACGTGGATGTCATGCTCTTGATAGGGAAGGAGTTTCCTATGCTACGCTCGGTCAATCTCCGCTTATCATAATGATTCTCCATATAGGATCAAAGTGATACCTCCTAAATCCTGGGTTTTGGATCTATGAGATAGATCTAAATGGATGTTGGGATTCTCACTAGTAGTAGTAAGAAGGTATCAATCGACCCTGGGGAGAATCACTGGAATGGTTCCAGGGTGATAAAGACGACTGAATGTCAGTCACAGGCATTGTCTTTACCCTCAGTAAAGGGACGGTATGTTGGAAGAGTTCCAAGCTAGATACCGTGACATACTAGACGATAAAGGAAGGATACATCGCTACTCAAGATGCTACCAAAGAGGATGTTTGGGTGTATATTGGTTCATGAGATGAACTACGTTCCAACCATTGTGAGACAATGGAGTTGTGGCTTATGCCAAGGAACGCCGGTCCCATCAGTGATCCAGACATATTCTAAGGCAGTGTCACCTGATCATGGAGATGGTTGATCTCCAAGGAGATCGAGGTTAGGAGAGTAGACTCAGAGGACAACACGGCGGATCCACTCACGAAGGCCTATTCCCAGAGAGAGATTTTTATGGGATGGTTGAGTATGAGATACTGCAACCACTGCTACAGATGGCCCTAGTGCAAGTGGGAGATTGTTAGTTATATGTATGCCCTAGAGGCCATTACTGTATATAGGATGTATATTGTAGTGGATGCTGGGACATATATAGGGAGGACTTTCTTGCTCGACATGATAGTATGCTATCTGGTTGCTCTTTACCTTAATGTGTATACTGATTGTCTCTCTGTTACATGTTGGTAAAGCCCTTAGGATGTGTACTTGACTACCTGGACTATGATGCAGATCATACTAGTGGGGACAGACAGTCTATAAGTACATCCTTCAAAGTCCCTAGTCATGGGTGTATCGAGACGGGGCATCGATATACCAGAGTAGACTAGCGTATACCTTCTCGACCCATACAGATGGGCGATGGATGATCCCATATCCATTGGTGTTTGACATCAGAGATGATATACGGGTGCTCAGTGTAGACTGGGTACACTGGACGGACTCGCCGAGAACTCCCAGATGGTATTATACCTTACGTCAGATGGCAGTTCTCTGGTGACACTGGTACAGAGTAGTCTGTTGACCCGAGATCGTCATAGAGTCTTGTGTGGTTCCCACTGTGCTTTGATTTCCATTTTACCACGTCCAAGAGGGCGTGCAAAATGGTGGTTTTTGGGTACAGTCCCGAATCACATGGAGGCAATGAGTGATAGGAGGGGATTCGTCTCTCCCGGTATAGGGAGTTGATGTTGCGCTGTGTTCGATTGGCTATAACCGGAAATCCCTGGCCAGGGTTGTTGAGATTTACTGGTAAGTGTTATCAGTAGTTTCTCGAACTGTTATAGACCTCATATCGACACGACTTATCGAGCTATTGGGGTCTGACGTTTACCACCCCTAGGCGTGATATGCGACATATTAGACGATCAGACCGGACTGTACGGTAAGTGTTACTGGTTGGATTCACAGGAGTGTGAGCGGGCTTGCTCGTCGATCTTCTGATCACTCAGTACCCGGGTGGCTGTTACGTTTAGTAGACCGCTTGCGGCTTGTGGGTGTTTGATATGATCATCACCTGCTGCCGGCGTATTGATGAGTCTTTAGAGTCCTACACAGAAGTTTCCTGGCTCAAGCGAAACGAAATAGGAGCGCATATGAGATATGTGCGGGACCGAGAATAATGCGTGTATGTGTTACTGTATTCCATTCTCGCGATGAATGTATCGAATGGTTATATGCGATATAACCTAGTTATCGATTCAAGCATTGATTCGATAAGCCGATGCATAGGATACTAGTCGGTTATATGCGATATGATCGGATCGTTAAATCAAGTATTGATTTATGATTTAATGTATAATTATATATTTGATATATTACTTTGCATTAACTAGTATTGGTTCACTTTAAATGGATTTTCTCACTTGAAGTTCACAAGTTGTATATGTGATATACTTTTGTGCACTTGATTGTATCATGTTTGATGATACATGCTTACTTGAGTTTGTGTAAAGATTAAACCATGGTTATTTAAATGATTAGGGTTTTGTTTTTGATTTTCTTAATCATTTATTTATTTGTTTATTCATTTTGGAAATGATAAGAAAAGAATGGTGGCTTTATTTGTAGTTTAGTTGAAGCTTCATGAAGCTTTGACCTAGTCCACCATTCTTATCTCATCCTTAACCCTAACCATTCCAACTAACCCTAGTTTATTCTCTACACATGACCATGGTTAATTTTATGATAAGAATCATTTTATTATTCTTTTAAAAAAAAACTTTTCATATTATTATCATCTTCTTCTTCTTCTTCACTTGAAGAAGAAACCTTCCTCCATCAATGGCAACTCTTGAAAATGAGTGAGAAATCCAATTCTAAAGTGAACCCACTTCCTATTTCTTCATCCTGTACCTCTTGCCAAGTAGTAGAGTGTGTTTTCTTCACAAGTTTCATGACTTGGTGAAGTGGGAGCTTGATCTTGTGATGCTTCGACGTAGATCATCTTCGGCATGAAGCCGACACTAGAGCCCGGGATCCGATTTGTACAGCGGAGAGGACTTCATCACGGAGCCGTGGAGGTGGAGGACCGGATCTACAAAGGTTGTATTTCCGTACTATTAGTTAAAGTAGTTAACTAGTTGCTTTGTCGCCTAAACTTCTAGCCAACGATCCGTATTTGGGTTTCTCGGCACCAATAAAATTTGAAATTGGCATGGTTGATGCCTTGTGAGACCTCATTAGAGTGCCTAGGAACCCTACAGATATTCCACTGAATGCCACTATGCAAAGCAACTTGTAATCGACTATAGTGAAGTTATTACCCTGACGCAAAATTCTGCCCAAGGGGTCATTCCCGGTGAAGGGAGATCGGCCCTTGCCTCGTCGAATGAGGTGCAGGATATTCCAACCGAATACCACTATGCAAAACAAAAGGAAACGTCTTTGTAATAACACTTTTTAAATTTGTTCCAACAACATCCAAACAGGTTTGTTTTCCTTTGCATTGATCAAAATCAACGCAGTCCCATCAATTAATCACACCAGAAAAGAGCGAAAATAAAATGTACGTATATGCCATCCGCATTCGTCACTGGGTCCCGTCATAACCCGTTAGGTTACTTAACTAACGACAGAGCAGGGACTGGACTAGCGTGGGTGCAAAACATATACAACATCTAATTGTATATATACCAATATACAATAATCGCTCAAGGCGTGATAATATGCAACATTACAGAAAAGTAATAAGTATCACAGAACAATACAGATAATCTGGGATACCCGGGTTCCACAGAGCCGCTGCTGAAACCCGACGTTCCCCTGGTCGTGTGGATAGCCTGTGCAATGAAACCTAGACCCCTACGGGTGCGGCAAGTTACCCGCCAAAACCTGAAGCTAGGCAGCCTCCTACAGCAAAGTGAATGGACCACCCTGCACTTCACGGAATCCGGTAACTTGGGCACCCCTCCTTGGGTCAACCTGTACCCCCTACGAGTGCGGTGAATAGTCTGCCAATTTTAGAGTGAGGCCCCTCTGCCTCTCAAAGCCAGGAGATGCGGATCCGTTGCTCTCCAGAACCCGGCTATCCGTGCACTCCGTCGCGGGGTAAAACCTAGTACAGAAATGAAAAATATGTACAACGAGTACATCGACCTCAACCCGGTCGTGTCCCAAAAGAATATTATACAAACAGGCAGTGACGGCAGTCCACATGTTGGACGCTCGCCCCGCAATATCAAATGTACAAATAAACTCAAACTGCACTACCATTACACACTGCCATCCACCACGACAAATCCGCAACATCACAACATAACACATAACATCAACTCGAATGTCACGTTCGCAAACCCGTCTAAAAGGACTATAGCAATTAGACGCGGTTTACCACTCAAATGACATTCACGGTCGGAGATATAATGTAAGTACTGTAAACTAACACGTTTAAATTTTGATTGACTAAATTTCCTGAAGTGGGCCCCACATACATCTACTGTACAGTAAAAAACACTGGGGCCAAAAGAACAGTTCCAGAAACCACAATTTCCCCTGTAGAATCCCCAGAAAAAAAATGATCAAGTGATTGACCAAGACGGCCGCGGTTCCGCGGTCAAAGCCATGTTTTGACCGCGTTTCCGCGGTCGTACGGTCGATTCACTTTGTCGTTTTTCTTCAGTGTTCTTTAAGAAGCCTGCTTGATTTTCTGAGATGCTCAAAATGATTTTTAGACCTGTTTTAAAATCGACAGAAACTTTACACATGAAATTTGCGGTTTTCGAAAATCCGTTCGATCGATATTTTAAACGCGTTAGCACAAGTTAGTAAACCTTAATGGCAAGGCTCTGATACCAAGTAAGTCTACGGTAGCGCCCCGGCCGTTTATCAGACGCCAAATGCGGAACAAAACTTTTTATAACTGGCGCTATCGTATACTATAACCCGGATCTGCCATTAACGCTAAACTAACAATCTACAAAGAGGGTAGAAAGGTTATACCGAACGATCCGAGTTCTTCGTTCTTTAACCATCATCCCTCACTCTGTTGCGGCTGCTCCGATCTCCTCGATCTCCGGTCTCGTCGTCCAGGTGGCAACACGTCATCGGATCTTTAAACGGGCTCCCGCCTCTGACCCGAGGCAACTCGGTCATCAAGTTTGCTAAAAGAGATGACCAAGATTGATGTAGAGAATGAGTAGAACACTTTGTCTCGTTACGTCCAAAACTATGGACGAACGGTTAATGAAGTTGCCTTTTGGATTCAACTGAAATGAGAAATGAATATCTGAAATTTCCATGAAGCCAAAACTTGTATCTTTTTCAAATCCACAACCATGATCACTCACAAATGAATGGCCGGCCATATTTGTAGAGGGGGGAGGTGAGTGTAGGAGAGGGGAAGGTCACCATAACAATAATGAAGAGGATGAGTCATCTAACACCCAGTATGAACACAATTAATGCATACATTGAACCTTCTAACGTAGTCATCAAGCATTAATTGCACAATAAATGCACTAATGACTCACTAGCCTAATCACCTCATCTAGAAGCCTCTAGAAACTTTCACACTCATCTCAAGAAAAGATAAATCCGTATTAAACCGAATGTTTAATACGGGTGATAGAAAACTGGAAACTGGCATCTTCCAAAAGTGATCTCGAAACGAATTTCAGGAAAACCCCGTAACTGTATAAATATACCCGCATTTGTATTACGTCCGAATACAAATGCAACTGAGACAAACATATTATATCTACAAAGTATAATACATAGATGCGGCTTAAACCAAAGCCCACCAGTATTATCTGCCCGAAATATGACACGTGCGTAAACGCACGTGCATTTTTGAAACCCTGCCATAAAACCATACGGCCTCTACAACGTTTCGCCCGAACTTGGGAAACTATCTGTGGGGGACTCTAATGACTCGTCAGTACCCTGGCAGTGGGTTTAACCACAAGCCGTCAGCGGCACTAGCTGTGCGTAACGGCTGCCCATGGACTGACCTCAAGGGAGGCCGATGGGCGAACACATCCGGAAACCCTACTGAGCCTAACAGTGACAATGTATATACAGTCCGGTCCGTTCGTCTATGAGTATCGTATATCGGGCCTAGGGGGCTGGTAACGTCAGACCCCCAAAAGCGGTATAAGTCGTGTCAGAGACAAGCCCTGAACACCCTGAGAAACTACCGGAGTACCTACCAGTAATTCTCACCTGCCTTGGCCAAGGACTTGGTGTAATGGCTTTCCTAGACACAGCACAATCTCACCCCCAATACCGGGAGAGACGAATCCCCTGCCGATCCGCTCACGTGACTCCATGTGGTTCGGGACTGTACCTAAAAACTACCTGTTTGCACGACTCCTTTGAGCCGTAGTAGGGTAGAAATCAAAGCACAGTGGGAACTCACACGAGACAAATGACGACCTCAGGTCGATGAACTAACCTGTACATATGTCACCAGGGAACGCTATCTGACGATAGGTATAATACCAACTAGCAGATTCCCGGCGAGTCCTGTCCGGTGTACTCATAACCCAATGAGCACCTGTATACATCTTAGGTGATCCAACTGACACCAGTGGCTTGTGAGACCGGCCACCGCCCCTCGTCGGGGTCTCGACTGTATACACTAGTCTACTCCGGAGTATCGATGCCCTGTCTCGGTACTCCCACGACTAGGGACCACAATTACGGATATGCTTATAAACCACCCAACTCTCACGTATATGATCGCCCTCATACTGTTGGTAGTCAAGCAAGATCCTAAGGGCTCTATCAACGTGTAATCGTGATCAGTCACCTGAACCTATACACGACTGATAAAGGCAAACTAGATAGCATACTATCATCTCGAGTAAGACCGTTCTTCCGGTATAGGTCCTCCGCAATCATTGCAATCACGTGCCTGCGATCCAATAATTGACTTTGAGGGCACTATATCCAACACGTGTAAGCGGTCGATGACCTGTAGATGCACGGCTGTCCTCTTTACCAGACGCCATGTACACGGTATGAATCACCATGCCCCCAGACCTAGGGCGTTTAGGCTCGCTGTCCTTGGCATTTGCCACGGGCGTAGGAATTTTCTCTGGCCTCCTTCTCTTATGGGCCGTTGAAGTTGAGGGGGCCGTTGCAGCAGGCACCCTGGTGGTGGTCGTCCTTTGCTGTTTGTTCGGACGGTTCTTTTTTTCTTGCACTTTTGCCCTTTTCTGTTGGCGAAAGTGATTTTGGTCGATTACCGGGTCCTGAACTCTCCGCCAAACCTTATAAATCCTGGAGGACAGCCGTTGAGGGGGCTGCTCCAGCTTCGTTTGCGGAACCCTCTCCGCAGGTGGAGGAGATCTTTTCAGCATAGCAGTTGGAGAGTTCTTACGCACCCTCCTTAACGGTTCAAAGTTGTTCCCAGTTGGAACAGCAGCATCAACTTCCACCATTGGAGCGGGCGGAGTTAGCCCCAAGGGGGAGTTGCCTCCAGCCTTCCTTACTCGGCGCCAGTGGCGACGTCGAGCATGACGAGCCGTTGGGACTGGCTCGGCGATAGGGACAACTTCATCTTGCCCCCTGTCCGAATGAGGCGCTGCTTGTGCTAGCCTCTTAAAGACTGAGGTCGTCCTTTGAGCGGCAATATTCAATCTGTCAAAGACAGATCCTCGAGCAAGGGCAGGAGCTGGAATAGTCAGCCTTGAAAAGACTGGCTCCTTGACAGAAGAAGCCGCTTTGGCGACTTCGGGAGCAGCCGTCTTCTTTGAGATGGCCTTCTCAGGTATCATGGGCTTTTTGGCGGGCCCTTTGGAGTTCAGACTCGGTCTGGTGAAGACCGAGGAGTTGGATGACCCGTTGAGAGGGGCCGTAGGAGCAGCAAGTCGATCGAAGACCGACTTCTTTGAAGCTTCCGGTACGGGTATTGGCAGGGTGAAGCTTGCAGGAGGGATCATGGTCCCGAAAAAACAGGCCGGTGGTGGCCTGAGTCACTTTCTCTACAGTCATAGTAAGGACGGAGGCCGCTTGAGGCCCATATGCTACACCTCCAGGCGAGGTGGAGCGTCGGTTGCATTGGCACTTCGAGCAGTTCGAGCAATTTGAGGCCATTGATGCTTGATTTCTGCGCCAGGCAAAAGACCAAATCTTAGTAACTTACAACCCAAAGGCAACCATTAACAAACCGCGACCCGTTCGCGAAGACGACATACGAAGTGTGAAGTGGAAAGAGGAAAAGGTCCCACCGGGCGTGCCAGAATCTGTTCCCCTCCGAAAGACGGCCAAGACATGGACGTCTTTCCTGAAATTCGGGGCAGATGCTATTTGGTTTTATCCGTCCACCTCTCCGAAGATGCCAAGTTGATTTATGGCACCCTGTATCGGAGGTTTGGACGGATGCGGCCGATGTAGCAGACTTCGTCAGATTCCCCCTCGCTTGAGGGGTTTTTGATTGTGGGGACGCTCTTCCCTGCAGGCGCAAGCCCCTGCAGTTAATTACGCTACCGCATCGCGGTAACAACTTTCTCCTTCTCCAGAATTTCACTTCGTGTCGTGTGTGTTTGTTTTGTTTGTGGATACCCATGGATTGTATACGGAGACTAGGTTATGCCGTCGCCCGTAGGACGTGGATTAGTCCAAATCCGTATTTACTTAGATTTGGGTTTGGTGTTTTAGTTTAAGGATACGTTGGCCCTATTTAAGGCTAAGATCAACTTAAACTTTTGTTAAGGATACGTTAGCCTAATTTCCAGACTAAGATCAACTTAACGGGATCGTTTGGATCCGACAAGAGAGCAATTGGCTCAATTGTTTAGTTTAATGACGTTGCGGTCGATTTCCAGTTTAGGGACATGGTGGTCCATCATTCCCATTTGGGGACGAACATTAGTTTAAGGACATTTCGGTCCGACGTTCCCATTTTGGGACGAATATTAGTTTAAGGACGTTTCGGTCCACGAGTTTAAGGACCCCGCAGTCCGTATCGATGTGTGGTTGTCGGGACCCGTCACCTCTCTGACGTCGTTGAAGGATTATAACGATAGGTGTCAGAGGAGTTCAGAGATGTACCCTTGAACCGGATGTGAATTGATTTAAGAGAGCAATCTTGCTCAGTCAATTTAATTTGAGGACTTACGGCCATGATTAGGCTAAGGCCAGTTGAAAATGTTCAACAATTTATTTGCATTTGGCCTGTTAGGCCTTTATTTGAGCTCTGCCATCTTTAAATGATGCACAGCATCTAAATTAGTCTGTTGGACCTTCATTTTGGCTCTGCCCCTTTTTGATAATAAATTGCATTTTTTTTATTAGGGCTGTTAGGCCTTTTAATTGGGCTCTGTCCCTTTTAACAGTGCACAACACATTTTCTTTTTGGTCTGATAGATCTTTTTATTGGGCTCTGCCCTTAATAATGCATGGCATTAAATGCTCTGACAATGCCCCACGTGGTTTGTCAGGCGCTTTGTGCCGATTGAAGAGCGCAAGGCGCAAACTCATGTGATGGTGACACGTGTCATGCCCTGGTGGGCGCAGGCGCAACAGCACAGTGCGCTGCGCTAGTGCGCTGCGCTGTTGTGCTGCTGACACGTGGTGCGCTCTGGTGAGTTGCGCCAATTTTAAAGAGCAATGCTCTATTTTAACAGCGCACAGCGCAAGTGGTCTTGGAGCTGACACGTGGTACTCTCTGGTGGCTTGCGCCAACCCAGGAGCGCAACAGTGCATTTTTGCATGTGCAGGGCACTGTTTCAATAACTTGATCCAATTTTGGATTCAAGAAAAGAATTTTTCTGAAATTCCTGAACCAATGGTTCATAAAATGTGCAAGGCACTGTTATTATTATTTTTTTTTAATGAAGATCATTGATCTTGTTCTTAGATCAATGATCTATTCAGAAGAAATTCTTCTATTTTATAAAGGTTTTTATCTTTTTCTTGAGTTCTTTTCAAAATTCTTCAGAGTTCTCTCTGTTTTGAAGTTCTTGATGTCTCTCGATGTTTATGATCTTTTGAGTTGGGGTCTAGGGGTCTTTATATAGTGCCCATAGATTTGTTAAGTTTGTTAAAGAGATCATTCTCTGAGTGATTTGGGGAATTTTCCCCACCGTTGGATCTTTGATCCAAGTGCTTCTGTTTTACAGAAGACAATCTTCTTGTTTTAACAAGAACAGAAGGATCTTACTAGAATTTTAATTCTGTTTGGCGCAAATGTCCCAGGGCGTGACACGTGTCACGCAGCGCAGAGCGCAGCGCAACTGCGCTGCCACGTGTCGCGCAGCGTGTTAGTGTATATGCCATAGAGGCCATTACTGTATCATACTAGTTTGTATATTACTTAATGGAAGCTTGGGATATTCACCTTGTATAAACAATCTTGCTCAATATAGTAGTATGCTACTTGGTTTGTTTCTACTTCAATGTGTACATGTGTTTATTTTGCGATATCACCTATACGCATTAGTGGAGCCCTTAGGATCTTTGCTTGATTACCAGCGTTGTGATGGCAGTCACACTAGTGGGGGCTGGGTAATCTATAAGCACATCCTTATACAGGTCCCTAGTGTAAGTGCACGGCGGCGCCCTGGCCGTCAATCCGACGGCCAAATGCGGAAACGGTGGTAAACTTAAATTTTTGCGGACTTAGCAACCGGCACCACCGCGCACTAAACACCCGGATCGAACCATTAACTAGTCTACGCTACTAATAAGAAAGGGAAGAGATATACCGACGATCCAAGTCCTCCGGTCTTCTCGTCATGGTCCCGATCTCCTGCGGAAAGTCCTGTCTCCTCCTCGTCGCCGGAAGTGCACCACATCGCCTACTATGTTTACGGGCTCCCACCTCAATGCCGAGGCAACTCGGGCACGAAGCCGGCTACTCGACGTGCCCAAGATTCGCTGTAGAATGTAGTGTAGAGATCTCATTTGGGGTTGTAGGAATTGCCTTTGGTGGAGGGATGGATACAAGAAGTATATGGAGGAGCTAGGAGAACTTTGGTGCATGAAATGAACAACATTTTTCCCACTTCAAAAATTTGGACAGCCCCAAAGAGCTTGGGCCGGCCATGACTTCAAGAGTGGAGAGAATGAGAGAGCAAGAGCCCAGGAAGGAGTGGTGCAACCATAACAATAATCCCAAGCATCCAAAAACCAATCATGAAAGAATATGATCACAAGTGTAAACTAACACTCCACCAACCTCACCCCTCATCATCATCAACCATCATGTCCCTCCATCATCATACATAAGTCAAGCCATGATGAGGTTGTGAAGTCAAGTCATCATGAAGAAATCAAGTCAAAGGATGGTGCTATCATGATACAACAATAAGCAAATACCCCCTCCACAAATACTTATTTGCAACAATGCAAATAAGCCCTCCTCCACCAATCTTCGGCCAATGAACGGAACAAAGGAAATTGGCCGAAACGGAAAGCAAACTGGCAACTCCAGAAAACTGGTCCCGTAATAAATTACGGGAAAACCCCGATACTGTGCATACACACCCGCATCTGTATTTCGACCGAAATACAAATGCAATGAGACAAACTCTACACTGTACTATACTAGGATCCGGCTTATACCAAAGCCGGCCAGTAATATCTGTTCGATCCTGATCCGTGCAATACCGCACGTATCTGATCGAACCCTGCCATATAACCATACGGCCTATAGTACAAACTGTCCGATCCTGATCCGTGCAATACCGCACGTATCTGATCGGACCCTGCCATATCTCCATACGGCCTCTACAACCTTTCGCCCGAAAGCTGAGTAACTGAAATGTGGGGGACTCTAAAGACTCATCAACACCTTGGTTGTGGATTTAACCACTAGCACGTTAGAGGTATATAAGCCAATACATAACGGGGGTACCAGGTATTGACCAAAAGGGACGTCTGCGAGCGAACTCAGCCTGACACCCTACTGAGCCTGTCAGTGACAATATCCGTGCAGTCCGGTCCGTTCGTCTATGAGTATCGCATGGCGGGCCTAGGGGGTTGGTAAAAGTCAGACCCCCAAAAGCGGTACAAGTCGTGTCGGAGTGTAGCCCAGAACACCCTGAGATACTACTGGAATACCTACCAGTAAATCTCCTTGCCTTGGCCAAGGACTTTGTGTAATGGCTCTCCTAGACACAGCACGACCTCACCCCCAATACCGGGAGAGACGAACCCCTGAAGATACGCTCACTGCCTCCATGTGGCTCGGGACTGTACCCAACTAAAACCTGTTTGCACGACTCCTTTGAGCCGTGGTAGGGTAGTAATCAAAGTACAGTGGGAACTCACACGAGACAAATGACGATCCCCAGGTCGATGAACTAACCTGCACACATGTCACCAGGGAACTGCCATCTGACGTCTGGTATATGACCAACTAGCATGTTCCCGGCGAGTCCTGTCCGGTGTACTCATAACCCAATGAGCACCTGTATACATCTTAGGTGATCCAACTGACACCAGTGGCTTGTGAGACCGGCCACCGCCCCTCGTCGGGGTCTCGACTGTATACACTAGTCTACTAATGGAGTATCGATGCCCGGTCTCGAAACTCCCACGACTAGGGACCTTTTAAGGATATGCTTGTAGACCCCCAGCTCTCACTTATATGATCGCCCTCATACTGCTGGTGGTCAAGCAAGAAACCTAGGGGCTCTATCAACGTGTAATAGCGACGTGTCAGGTCACCTAAAACAGTACACGATGATAAAGGTAAACCAGATAGCATACTATCATCTCGAGTAAGACTGTCCTACCGGGATAGGTCCTCCCTCAATCATTACAATCACGTACCTGTGACCTAATAATTGACTCTGAGGGCACTATCTCCAACAATCTCCCACTTGCACTCAAGGCTAATTATTGCGATGTCGCATACTCACAGCCCGTGTGATACCGAACATCCAACTCCTCTACTAGTCAGTCTCACAAAGCTCGTTTGCGGAACTATTGCGTTCGAGGAATAGCCTCAGTGAGTGGATCCGCATAGGTTTTTCTTCCTTTGTCTCTCTATATCTCAAGTTCACGGAGAAAGCCATCTCCCGAAATGAGCAATATCAGTCTTAGAATATGTCTGGATGTCTGATGGGACGTAGCTCATAAATGAACTCCAAATCCAAACTTCTTAGACTGTATTGACAACTGAACTTAATCAGTGTCCTGCGCGCCATGCCTCCCTCAGTATTGCCTTGGACCACCTGTCCAAAATACTGCCCCTCATCAGAAGGAAAACTATAACTCTGACAACCTTTCTTGTCGTCCATGTCACCTTGGAAGCCTGGAATGATAACTGTCTCCCGAATAAGGCTGTCGTTATCATATCCCTAGAACATCCACTTATGTTCTAAAACTGCTTCCGACTGTTTCTCCAGGATTGGATTAATGTCAACTTATTGCATCTAGTGCAAGAACAACATCTGGTGTGGTACTTGACATCTCACGATTGACTCAATTGCCTGAGCAAGTGATCTGCCAATCATGCCCGTCCCTCTCCCCTTTAGTCTGTAAGACACCTTTGGAGAGGGTGACTCCATTACCTGCAGGTACACTACCGTGCCAGGAGTCGTCCATCCTAAATACTCTTAGAACGCTGTCAAGTACCCTGATTGGGAAACCACCCAAATCTAGATCTAAGACCATAGATCTAGTAACCAGTATGTCTGATATAAAATCCATTTCCATTGTGGAGAAACAACTGTGTGATGACCAAAGTATAACCGATCGTAGTGTAGGAGTTTCCTTTCCTACTCTGTGTATATCATCCAAATACCAGGATATCACACCCTACTACTTTCTCAACAGATCCATCCCCTATTCTGATGAAGTCAAACCCATGACTGTCACGTCAGAAATAGATGATCTATCTCCGCTACATCTGCTTTAGTCTATAAATAGATATAAGCCTGATGTCCACCAATGCTTCCGCTGCTCCCACTGACTACGACAACCCTCTGCCAGAGTCATATAGACGTGCACTTCTAAAACTAGTTTAGAACGACGCTATACTCATCCTCCTGCCGGGTCTCGCAGCCTGGAACAACAACAATGGCAAGTGTGGGTAAACAAGAACTTCCCTGTCACCGTCCTTGAGGCTACCTGAGTACCTCTCGGGTGCCTGAAGTTACCCACTTTATCTGCGGAGTGGCCAATGGAATGTCAATCCAGATTGAATCTTTAGGTTCCTTATCAAATCATCAGTAATCGTTTGTGGTTCTGGAATCACTTCCAGTTCTACCATACTCCCACTACTGTTTTCTGAAAAAATCCATTTTTATTAAAACTGTGGCGAGTCTAGAACAATATCGCTATTGTTCATCCAGATGGTAGAAAGTCAACCCTCGTCATAGCCTGGGTCAACCCACAAACAGCCATTACAGAAACGTGCCTTGAGTTGTCCAGTGTCTGGTTTTAAGCCTAAGCCGGACAACTCCCCGTACCTTAACATCGTTAAGATATGAACTGTTCTATATCCCATATAGGACCAGAGGCACTGATTTAATTGAACCAGATTCAAATCATGCAGCTGTCCCCAGCGCATGTCAACTAAATGGAAGGAGGCCGATCAGCGTTACTCAACTTAGGAATACTTCCAATTATGAGTAACCTGAAAGAGAAGCAAGTTCTCTTAATCATTACTATCAACTGAATACTATACACAAGTATCTACATCTTTGATCTCTTTGAAGAATCCCGATACTTGCTATACCTGGTTCTCTACTCTATTCAAATACATATAACTTCTCCAAATTCGGACCCTGTGTTTCCACGAAACACCTGCCAAAAAAAAATAGAGGAGTCATAAGTAAACCGAATATAGTACGAGGACCATCCCCTCAGTCCTAATGGACACTGGACAACATACAATACTCTGTATAAGTCCCTTGAGTCTGATAACTCATTCACTGTGTGTCGTAGGTTGAAAACTGTACTTATGGTTAAGAAGAATTACACCGCTGTTTAATGCTCCTTACCTAACCATCCACTGATATAGGTAAATGTCGTAGACATAATTTCATAAAGGTATATCTCACTCTATGAAAATAGACGTACAGATATATCAATTTGAAATTGGTGCATAACAGCGGATATTCAAAACCAAATATTTGCCGACCGGCAAACAGCCCAGGTGATTTCCTCAAATATCACCGATTACAACGAATCCCGATATAATGAGGATGATCACCCAATTCCCAATAACTTACTCCCACTCATCATCTGTAAAACCATACAGATGTGAGAATCGTACCTGGTAAATACATACCCTGGAGTAAGTATCTAATCGGGAAATCAGTTTTCCTTTAACATTACACAGTGAAACTGAAACATTGAAATGTTCCGATGGGGTATTCGGGTATTCCTAGTAATGCCTCTTCCAGATACACGACTGTAACCGTATAGTTCTTTGCCACCTCTCCAAATCCCTTCATATGTCTTTAGTCTTCACCTTCTGCACACCCTTTTAGGCCAAATGGTTTTCTTCCTTCCCTACCGTTCGGCACCAGCCTATGGTTTGGAAGAAGACTATCCAATAAGCATAATGGGTGTACTGTCCCAATCCTAGGAACACTCGCAATGAGAGAGGGTGAAGATAAAAGACAACCGAATAAACCTTATTCCTATTTCTCCTGAACCAGAATCCATCCCCGAACTGGAACAAGTTCCTTTCGAGTTCGTATATAACCATACGATGGAGTATCCAAATAAACTGTGGATCTTCGTAGTGATACGGAGTGTCCTGGAGAAATACAAAGGTGATGTGGGAGTGGTAACGAAATATTTGGTTTGGTCGTGAATATCTGTTGCAATTTACTTTGCCCTCCTACTAATCCCTTGCTTTGTCTGAACTTAATACCTTCTGCACACCTTTGTTATGCTAATTGGTTTTCTTCATTCCCTACCGGTCGGCACCAGCCTAAGGTTTGGAAGAAGACAATCCAATTTGCGTAATAGGTGTACTACCCCTAAACCAAGGAGTACTCATAACCTGAGAGAGGGTAAAAGGAAAAGACAACTGAATAATCCTATCCGTTTTCTCCAGAACCTGAAACCATCCTCGAATAAATTCCTTCGAGTTCGTATCTAACCATACGATGGTTTTGTCCAATGGAAGTGGACGTTCGTAGTAATACGGGGTGTCCTGGAGAAAAGGGTAAAAGTAGGAGTGGCAATGAGGTTTGCAACTCTGACAATCCAAAAGCCGGTGTTTAAGAAGGTTCGGTCAACTTGGTCACTGAGTCAAAGTCTAGGGTCGGGTCAATGGTCGCTGCCAAAGAGAGAGAGAAAAGAAACACTCAGCGTGCACTCTAACCTAGATCAGAATGGTTACCAATTTATCTAATCTGGAATCCTCCCACTGTACCTCAAATTCTCCTCCAAACCTGAAAGAAGAATTAGTCGGGATCACCCGAGGAGTAAACTAACTCATCAGTGGGAATCGGGATCCAACTCTCATCGCATGATAACATGATGGAATCCGCTCACGGTATCACACTCCAGAAGGTATGCGCATATCTGGCAAGTCTCAGTTCTTTTGAAACTCCCGATGTGATTTCTGCCCCATGCTCTTATGACCTTGGCGAAGGTCAACAAATCATAAGTCACATGTCAAGTTCTACCCGTCATTATCCAGGTTAATTTGAATCCACCCGTACAAGCCCTTGACGAAGGTCAACAAGGCTATACGACTGTCCCAAACCAACGCATCTATCTATGCAACAGAAAGGTAACAAGCAGCTACCATACACTATGCCTTGACGAAGGTCAACAAACACAGCATGAATACTACGTGCTACCCGTCTGAAACGACGGCGGGCTACGAATGGTTTCTGGCGAAAACCTTTAACATAAAGAACTTGATATCGTTGAAGGAACTGATAGCTTTTTGAAAATATAGTGACGACAACCGTTGCTAAAGAGGTCACTCCCGGTGAAGGGATCTCGGCTCTTTCCCCGTAGAATGGGGTGCAGGATATTCCAACTGAATACCGCGATGCAAAGCAAAAGTAATCGGCTATAGTGAAGTTAATGCCCTGACGCAAACCTTTTGTCCAAGGGGTCACTCCCGGTGAAGGGATCTCGGCCCTTGCCTCGTCGACTGAGGAGCAGGATATTCCAATGAATACCACGATGCAAAACAAAAGTAAACGTCCTTGCAATAACAGCTTTTTGAAAAAGTGTTCCAACAACATCAGATAAGGTTTGTTTAACTTGCATTGATCCGAATCAACGCAGTCCCATCAATTAATCACACCACAACGAACGAAAATATACTGACGTACGTATATGCCATCCGCATTCGCCACTGGGTCCCGTCATTACCCGTTAGGTTAGCTTACTAACGACAGAGCGGGGACTGGACTAGCGCGGATGCAAAACATATACAACATCTACTAATATATATACCAATATATTATATTTCGCTCAAGGCGTGAAAGAAATGCAACATCACAGAGAATGAACAGCATCATAGAAACAATACAGATATCTGGGATCCCCGGGTTTCACAGAGCCGCTGAAACCCGACGTTCCCCTGGTCGTGTGGATAGCCTGTGCAATGAAATCCTAGACCCCTACGGGCGCGGCAAGTCACCCGCCAAAACCTGAAGCGAGGCAGCCCCCTTCAGCCCCGTGAATGGACCACCCAGCACTTCACGGAATCCGGCAACTTGGGCACCCCTCCTGGGTCAACCTGTACCCCCTACGAGTGCGGCGAATAGCCCGCCAATCCTAGAGTGAAGCCCCCTCCGTCTCAATGCCATGAGATGCGGGCTTGTTGCCCTCCAGAACCCGGCTATCCGTGCACCCCTCCGCGGGGCAATCCTAGTACAGAAAGTAAAATATACATACACCGGGTACATCGACCGCAACCAGGTCGTGCCCCAAAATAATAATACAGTCAGGCAGTGACGGCAGTCCACATGTCGGACGCTCGCCCCGCAATATCAAATGTACATAATACAACAAAACTGTACTAGCATTGCATCCAGGCTATCCCCCACGACCGATCCGCAACATCACAGCAAATACATAGAACATCAACGTGAAAGTCACGTTCGCAAATCCGTCTAACCGGGCTATAGCAGTTAGACCGGATTTACCGATCGAGTGACATTCACGGTCGCAGATATAATGTAAATACTGTGAAAAATGTGTTTAAAAAATTTCCGATTGATCAAACAATTAACAAGTGGGCCCCAAACCAATACTGTAGCAGTCACAGAAAACCTGGGCCCAAATTTAATATCCCAGAACCCCTGAAATAAGCCCACAAGCCCACTGAAAAAATTTGACACTGTGAAGACTCCAGAGTGCGGCGGAAGCGCGGCCCAAGGGGGGGTCTGGCCGCGCTTCCGCGCTCAGGTAGTCGACTGAAGTTGTCGAATTTTCTCAGATGTCTTAGAATTTCTAGCACAGTACTTTTATGCAACCTGAAAAATTTTTGGAGACAGAAAAATTTGAACAGAAAACTGATGTGGGCGTATTGGGGTTTTCGGACATTTCGATCGATCGGAACAGAAAAACACATTACACAAAGCTAGACTAAGTTAATGGGGAGGCTCTGATACCACTGTAAGTGCACGGCGGCGCCCTGGCCGTCAATCCGACGGCCAAATGCGGAAACGGTGGTAAACTTAAATTTTTGCGGACTTAGCAACCGGCACCACCGCGCACTAAACACCCGGATCGAACCATTAACTAGTCTACGCTACTAATAAGAAAGGGAAGAGATATACCGACGATCCAAGTCCTCCGGTCTTCTCGTCATGGTCCCGATCTCCTGCGGAAAGTCCTGTCTCCTCCTCGTCGCCGGAAGTGCACCACATCGCCTACTATGTTTACGGGCTCCCACCTCAATGCCGAGGCAACTCGGGCACGAAGCCGGCTACTCGACGTGCCCAAGATTCACTGTAGAATGTAGTGTAGAGATCTCATTTGGGGTTGTAGGAATTGCCTTTGGTGGAGGGATGGATACAAGAAGTATATGGAGGAGCTAGGAGAACTTTGGTGCATGAAATGAACAACATTTTTCCCACTTCAAAAATTTGGACAGCCCCAAAGAGCTTGGGCCGGCCATGACTTCAAGAGTGGAGAGAATGAGAGAGCAAGAGCCCAGGAAGGAGTGGTGCAACCATAACAATAATCCCAAGCATCCAAAAACCAATCATGAAAGAATATGATCACAAGTGTAAACTAACACTCCACCAACCTCACCCCTCATCATCATCAACCATCATGTCCCTCCATCATCATACATAAGTCAAGCCATGATGAGGTTGTGAAGTCAAGTCATCATGAAGAAATCAAGTCAAAGGATGGTGCTATCATGATACAACAATAAGCAAATACCCCCTCCACAAATACTTATTTGCAACAATGCAAATAAGCCCTCCTCCACCAATCTTCGGCCAATGAACGGAACAAAGGAAATTGGCCGAAACGGAAAGCAAACTGGCAACTCCAGAAAACTGGTCCCGTAATAAATTACGGGAAAACCCCGATACTGTGCATACACACCCGCATCTGTATTTCGACCGAAATACAAATGCAATGAGACAAACTCTACACTGTACTATACTAGGATCCGGCTTATACCAAAGCCGGCCAGTAATATCTGTTCGATCCTGATCCGTGCAATACCGCACGTATCTGATCGAACCCTGCCATATAACCATACGGCCTATAGTACAAACTGTCCGATCCTGATCCGTGCAATACCGCACGTATCTGATCGGACCCTTCCATATCTCCATACGGCCTCTACAACCTTTCGCCCGAAAGCTGAGTAACTGAAATGTGGGGGACTCTAAAGACTCATCAACACCTTGGTTGTGGATTTAACCACTAGCACGTTAGAGGTATATAAGCCAATACATAACGGGGTACCAGGTATTGACCAAAAGGGACGTCTGCGAGCGAACTCAGCCTGACACCCTACTGAGCCTGTCAGTGACAATATCCGTGCAGTCCGGTCCGTTCGTCTATGAGTATCGCATGGCGGGCCTAGGGGGTTGGTAAAAGTCAGACCCCCAAAAGCGGTACAAGTCGTGTCGGAGTGTAGCCCAGAACACCCTGAGATACTACTGGAATACCTACCAGTAAATCTCCTTGCCTTGGCCAAGGACTTTGTGTAATGGCTCTCCTAGACACAGCACGACCTCACCCCCAATACCGGGAGAGACGAACCCCTGAAGATACGCTCACTGCCTCCATGTGGCTCGGGACTGTACCCAACTAAAACCTGTTTGCACGACTCCTTTGAGCCATGGTAGGGTAGTAATCAAAGTACAGTGGGAACTCACACGAGACAAATGACGATCCCCAGGTCGATGAACTAACCTGCACACATGTCACCAGGGAACTGCCATCTGACGTCTGGTATATGACCAACTAGCATGTTCCCGGCGAGTCCTGTCCGGTGTACTCATAACCCAATGAGCACCTGTATACATCTTAGGTGATCCAACTGACACCAGTGGCTTGTGAGACCGGCCACCGCCCCTCGTCGGGGTCTCGACTGTATACACTAGTCTACTAATGGAGTATCGATGCCCGGTCTCGAAACTCCCACGACTAGGGACCTTTTAAGGATATGCTTGTAGACCCCCAGCTCTCACTTATATGATCGCCCTCATACTGCTGGTGGTCAAGCAAGAAACCTAGGGGCTCTATCAACGTGTAATAGCGACGTGTCAGGTCACCTAAAACAGTACACGATGATAAAAGTAAACCAGATAGCATACTATCATCTCGAGTAAGACTGTCCTACCGGGATAGGTCCTCCCTCAATCATTACAATCACGTACCTGTGACCTAATAATTGACTCTGAGGGCACTATCTCCAACACCTAGTCGCAGGACTATCGAGACAGGGCATCGATACTCCGGAGTAGACTAGCGTATGCGCTTCTCATCCCAGTGTGGGAGATGGTCTGTCCCACAGCCATCAGTACGTCGTACTGGAGATAGTATACGGGTGCTCGTTAGGTTACGACTACACTGGACAGGACTCGTCGGGAACTGACAGGTTGGTATTATACCTATCGTCAGTTATCAGTTCCCAGGTGACATGAGTACAGCTTAGTCCGCTGACTTGACACTGGCACTTCGCCTCGAGTGTGTTCCCACTATACTTTGACTACTACCCTACCACGGCTCAAAGGAGTCATGCAAACAGGTAGTGGTTGGGTGCAGTCCCGAAGCACTTGGAGGCAGTGACGGTTAGACAGGATTCGTCTCTCCCGGTATTGGGGGTTGACATCGCGCTGTGTCTAGGAGAGCCATTACACGAGTAGTCCCTGGCCAGGGCAAGCGAGATATACTGGTAGGCTTCCAGTGTTATCTCAGGGTGTTTTGGGCTTCACTCCGACACGACTTGTACCGCTATTGGGGGACTGACGTTTTACCGCCCCCTAGGCCCGACATGTGATGTATCAGACGAACAGACCGGACTGTACGGAGAATGTCACATTCAGACTCAGTAGGAGTTCAGATGGGGTTCACCTCGTCAGCCTTCTTATCGGCGTCTACCTGGGGACCGTTACGCACAGCTAGTGCCGCTTGCGGTCTGTGGTTAAACCCACTGCCAGCGTAGTGTCGAGTCTTTAGAGTCCCACACAGAGGGTATTCGCCTCTGGGCAAAACAGAGTAGAGGTCGCATGGTTTTGCGACAGGGTTCGTTCTCATCCGCGCACTTGTGCACGTTTGGAGTCCGGACGGATATTGCCAGCGGGCTCTGGTTTGAGCCAGATACTGGTATATGTTTTGGGGGTTGCTTTTATATCTCGGTATTCTTGTTCCTCGGAACGAGAATGCAGGTGTGTATGCACAGTTGCTTGAGGCGGAGGATGAGGTATTTCATTAGGGTTTCGGAACGGGTGCGTATGCACAGTTGACAGTCGTCATTTTCCAAACCCTAATAGATTTATGAAATATCAATTAATAATAGTAATTAAATGAAATATTGTTATGGTTGATTTTGTTGACTTGTTGACCATGGTTGACTTGTTGACCATGGTTGAATGTTGACCACCATCATGCTTTGAAAGGATACTCCTTGATTATTGCTTACACTCATTTATTGTAAGTATGATAGTGGTCATTCCAAAACAACCATCAACTATTCTCATTTCAATTATTATTATTAATTTGATAATTCCTTTTCTTTTAGTTATGGTTGCAAAAGAAAAGAGCTCATTCTATCATTTTAGCTTCTCTCTCCTCACTTCATCTTCTTCTTCCTCTAGCCAAAGGAGAATCATTTTCATGTGTTGAGAATCCCTCTCCTTAAAAGAAAAGCACCCCTTAGACACTCTCTACTCACTCTAGGATCAAGGGTTTAGCAAGCCGGAGATTCTAGTTCACTCAAAGTTCGAGAAAGAGCCCGAAGGTTGAACCCTCAGGTGGATCCATCTTCGACGGAAGAAGGCGACGAGAAGAGAACCATCAACCTCTACAAGGTTTCAAGAAGAAGGAGTTCAAGTTTAGGTATAACCATCTTTCCGAGTAGCTAACTCTCTTTAGCAAGTTTGCTAGTTTTAGTTTAGGAAAAGATCCCGACTTTGTTAGTCCATGTTGCCCCATGCGCTAAAAATTTGATTTTTATACCGTTTCCGCCTCCCCGTAAGAACCGGGGGTCACAACGTGGACTTACAGTGGTATCAAAGCCTAACTAAACTTAAACTAGCTTGGTAGTGAAGTGTAACGAAGTTCGGAACCGAAAAAATCCAAAAACCAAACTTTTGCAAAACCGTAGTTTCTGTTAAAAATTTTTCTGGTCAAAACAAGATTTGTTATACACCTAAATTCGGCTCAGGGTTTTGTGTGAACACCCAAGAAAAACGATCCCCTAATTCCTTCAAAACGCCGCTGATCCGCGGCCTCACCTATTCTTAGCGCCGCGGATCCGCCGCCGTTTAGAGTCTTCTGGTGATCGGGTTTCGTGCAGTGTGTCTCTGTGTTGGTTTTGGGATTTTTAAAATATATTATAAGTGCCCAGATTTTCCAGAACAGAAATTTGCTTTTGGGGTCCTATAATTCCGTATTTTTTTTCTGAACTTCACTGCACTTTGACTATGATGGTTATATCTATGATGTTTGCATGTATTGAACGTCGGCTAATCGCTATAAGTCGATTAGTCGGGGTTATACATCTCTGTGATCTGTGTTTGATATTAGAATGTGTATATGAATGTGTTGGACTGTCGCGGTTGAATAGCCGGGGTGGATGTGAGATGAGCTTTTGTTTTTCTTTCATTCATTTGTAAATGTAAATTGACGTAATAATATTATTTGTATGGCCGCACAACCGGGTCGGGGTTGTAGCCGTCATTGTATAATTCTTTTTACTGTTTTTGCTCCTAGGATAGACCCATGGAGGGGTGCACAAACTACCGGGTTCTTGGCGGGTAGTTTGCCGCACCCGTAGGGGTCTTGGGTGGGGTATTTGCTATTCACCGCGACCGTGTAATCCGCTTTTCGTTGCAGGCTCGAACGGATTGCGGATTGCTAGTATATCCAATGTATTCATCTGTGATCTGTAATGTCTATCATTGCTTTATATTTAGGCGTTGCTTATGTTTTACAGCCGCGCTAGCCCAGCCCCCGCTCTGTCGTTAGTTAAGTAACCTAACGAGTGATGACGGGACCCCGTGGCGAATGCGAATGGCATAAGCGTACGTCATATTTTGGTTGTTTTCTGCAATGGTAGGATTAAATGATGGGACGTATTAAAAGAACTAATGCAAGAATATCACGCATTAAAAGAACTAATGCAAGATAATAAACCAAGTTAAAGTCGTTGGAACACTTTCGAAAAACCACTCGGTTCTTTTCAAAACTAACTTTTAAATGCGGAGCTTGAGCCACTCCTTCTAAAAGCTATCTCGTTCCATCGATTATATCAAGTTCACTACGTTCACGGTTTTACCAAAACCATTCGTAGCCCTCCGTCGTTTCGCACGAATAGGCAATAGTATTCAAGCTATGTATTTTGGCCAAAGTCAAGGCATAGTGATTGGTAGCTATTGGGTGTTCATGTGTAGCATAGATAGATGCGTTGGTTTGGGACAGTCGTGCTGCCATTTTGGCCAAAGTCAAGGGTATGTACGGATGGATCCAAATTAACCTGGATAGTGACGGGCAGAACTTGACATGTGACTTATGATATTTTGGCCAAAGTCAAGGTCATAAGAGCATGGGGCAAAAATCCACATCGGGAGTTTCATAAGTACTGAAACTTGCTAGATTTGCATACCATTTGGAGTGTGATGATTCTGGTAGGATTCCTTCAGTTTCGTCACGCGATGATATTTGGATCCCGATCCTACTGTGAGTATATGCTACTCCTCGGGAAATTTCTCACTAAACGATCAATGCTATAAACCTAGTAGGTGCCTAGAAAGGTGTTAGCGGGACTACGCCCCCAGGGAAAAGAGGTTCTTAAATTAAGGAACTTCGCGAAAGCGTTGGAAAACCTCCCTCGAAGTACCGACACTGGCCTGGCTGAACGGTTAAGCAAGTATTGTGCGGTGGGATTGATCCCGGCTAATTCTTCCTTTGTGGTTTGAGGAGGGATTCGAGAGACAGTGGGAGCCATCCTGTTTAGACAAATTAAAAACCATTCTAAACTTGCAAGAGCATCGTGCTAAGTGTTTCTTCTCTCCCCCTGCAGCGACCAAATCGAAATGACTGGACTTAAGTTACTTCTAGATAAAAACATACTGACAGGGCCAAACTACAAAGATTGGCTCAGGAATGTCAAAATGGCAATCACTTACGACAAGCTGGGGTATCTTCTTACCACCAAAGCTCCCCCCGTCCCAGGTCCCACCTCCAGCGTCGCGGATAAGGAAATCCGTAAGACTTGGGAGATTGATTGCGCGAAGGCCAGGTGCCTCGTGCTTGCCTCTATGGACAACGATCACCAGAGGAGGCACGAGAATATGGACTTGGAGTCCATATTTCTCCATACAAAAGAACTGTATGGAGAGCAGTCACGTATCGCAAGATACGAAGTGTCGAAGAAGTTATTTTCGACAAAGTTGGCCGTCGGATCATCGGTAGCGGACCACGTGCTTAAGATGATTGGCTACACTGAGGAGCTCGCGGAACTTGGGACCACGTTGGACAGTGAACTCTATACGGATTTAATTCTCCAGTCCCTTCCATCCACTTACGCCCAGTTCATACTGAATTTCAACTTGCAAGAAAAGGAAGTTGAACTTTCAGAACTCCTCAACATGCTGAGGAGCGCAGAGGGCACCCTACAGAAGGGTAGGGAAACACCCGCTTTGTTTGTAGGAGGATCTTCTTCCTCTAGGTCCAAGGCGAAAGCCAAGGGAAAGAGGAAGAAAGCCCCTGCCAAACCAAGAGGCGGTGTTAGTAAAGTGGGTACGAAGGGAAAGGAAAAGGCAACAAAGATTGCGGGGAAGCTTGTTGGTAAAGATGAATGCTTCTATTGTTACAAGAGTGGACACTGGAAGAAAGATTGCAGGGCTTAGAAGGCCAGGACACAGGAACTGAAGCAGGTTGCGGCTTCAGCTTCAGTTGTGTATGTTATTGAGAACTGTCTTTCTATAAACTCTACTTCCTGGGTATTGGATACCGGATCAGGATCTCATATCTGTAATTCTTTGCAGGCGTTGAGAAACCGTAGGTTTTTGAAGGCAGGTGACATGACCCTCAGAGTTGCGAACGGAGCTAGCATGGATGCTAAAGCCGTGGGGGACTATCACCTGGGAATGTCAGATGGGCATGTTTTGGTTTTGCGTAATTGCTTTTTTGTACCCAACGCAACTTGTAATATCATTTCTGTATCTTTGGTTTCTAAAGAAGGTTATGAATTTGCGTTTGTAAGTAATGTTGTAAACATTCACCTTAATCAAGTTCTGATTGGGTCAGGTACACTGAGCAATGGTATATACGTATTAAACCAACCACAGATTTTCAATGTCCAGAATACACACAAAAGAAAGTCTCCAGATATCAATCAGACTTTCTTATGGCATTGTAGACTGGGTCACATCAATGAGAGAAGGTTGACTAAGTTACATACAGAAGGATATTTGGATCCGTTCGAATATCAATCGTATGCCACTTGTCAATCCTGTCTCAAAGGAAAGATGACAAAGACTCCGTTCACTGGACACGGAGTAAGAGCGAGCGAGCTCTTAGGACTCGTACACAGCGATGTGTGCGGTCCAATGTCTACACATGCGCGAAGCGGTTATTCTTACTTCATTACTTTTACGGATGATTTTTCAAGATACGGTTATGTCTTCTTAATGAAACATAAGTCCGAAGCTTTTGAAAAGTTCCAGGAATATAAGAATGAAGTGGAAAAACAGACCGGCAAAAGTATCAAGATTCTAAGATCGGATCGAGGTGGAGAATACTTAAGTGCCGAGTTCCTGAATTACTTAAAAGAGAATGGAATTCTCTCTCAGCTTACTCCTCCATACACTCCGCAACACAACGGTGTATCGGAGAGACGGAACTGAACCCTATTGGATATGGTACGGTCCATGATGAGTAACGCTGAGTTACCGCGATCATTCTTGGGGTATGCGCTAGAATCAGCTGCGTACCTTTTGAACCGAGTTCCTACTAAGACTGTGCCTACTACACCATATGAGATGTGGTGTGGGAAGAGACCCCATCTCAGTCACATTAAGACTTGGGGAAGTCCAGCTTTTGTTAAAAAGCAGCATGCGGACAAGCTCGAGGCACGCTCAGTACTGTGTAAGTTTGTGGGATATCCAAAGAATTCCAAGGGATATCTCTTCTACTACGAAGAGGAACAAAAAGTTCTTGTTTCTCGTCATGCCCACTTTCTAGAACACCAGTTCTTAGAAAAAGAATCAAGTGGGAGCGCAGTAGAACTGGAAGAAATTCCAGAACCACAGACTATTACTGAAAGCTTAGTAGAACCAGAGGGTTCAAATGAACAGGACATTCCTACGCCGCTCCGCAGGAGTAGTAGGCAGTCTCATCCGCCCGAGAGATACTACGGTTTTCTCATAGACGGGGATAGAGAGGATTGCATCATAGATTATGATGAGCCTACTAGCTTCCAGCAGGCCGTTCAGAGCGTTGACTCGGTAAAATGGCTGGATGCAATGCGGACCGAAATGGAGTCCATGTACACCAACAAAGTATGGACGTTGGACATTGCTCCAGACGGGGTAAAACCCGTAGGATGCAAGTGGATCTTCAAAAGGAAGATTGGTGTAGATGGACAGGTTGAGACCTATAAAGCTAGACTTGTAGCAAAGGGTTTCCGTCAAAGACCTGGCTTGGACTATGACGAAACCTTTTCTCCAGTGGCTATGCTGAAATCCATTCGGATCCTTCTTGCCATTGCTGCCTTCCACGATTATGAGATTTGGCAGATGGACGTAAAAACCGCTTTTCTAAATGGAAATTTAGAGGAGTGTGTCTATATGGATCAGCCAGAGGGTTTCATTCAGAGTGGGAGCAGCGGAAAGGTGTGCAAGTTGCTTAAGTCCATCTATGGACTAAAGCAGGCATCGCGGAGTTGGAACATCTGTTTTGATGAGACGGTCAAGGAATTTGGCTTTATCAAAAATCCAGATGAACCATGCATCTATAGTAGATTTGTAGCGAGAACTGTAGTATTCCTCGTTTTATACGTGGATGACATTCTCTTAATAGGAAATGACATTCCTATGCTACAATCTGTCAAGGGGTTCTTGTCACAAAGCTTCTCCATGAAAGACCTGGGTGATGCTTCGTACATCCTGGGGATCCGGATCCATCGTGATAGATCCAAGAGGATATTAGGACTTTCACAGTCCAGGTACATCGACACTATACTGAAAAGATTCAGTATGGAAGATTCCAAGCGCGGTAACCTACCGGCTTGTCACGGGATCACCCTCTCTAAAGAGATGTCTCCCAAGACTGATTTGGAGAGGGATCGCATGTCTATTATACCCTACGCTTCTGCGGTAGGCTCTATAATGTATGCGATGTTGTGTACCAGACCGGATGTAGCTTATGCACTGAGTGTGGTAAGCAGGTATCAGTCAAACCCTGGGGAGAAACACTGGATAGCAGTAAAGAACATTCTCAAGTACCTAAGGAGGACTAAGGAGATGTTATTGGTGTATGGCGGAAAAGACCTCCAGATCGATGCCTTTGCTGACTCCAGCTTCCAGAGCGACAAGGATGATTCCAAGTCCATGTCGGGTTTTGTCTTTACCCTCAATGGAGGGGCGGTGTGTTGGAAGAGTTCCAAACAGGAAACCGTTGCAGACTCGACGATGGAAGCGGAATACATCGCTGCATCTGATGCCGCAAAAGAAGCTGTCTGGATAAGGAAGTTCTTGAAAGAACTTCAGGTGGTTCCGTCCATTGTTGACCCAATACCTCTGTATTGCGACAACAACGGGGCTATAGCTTTAGCGAAGGAACCCAGGTCCCATCAGAGATCCAGGCACATCTTGAGGCGGTATCACCTGATCAGGGAGATCGTGGATCGCAAGGAGATCGAGGTTCGGAGGGTTGCTTCAGAAGAAAACACTGCAGATCCATTCACCAAGGCCCTACCCCAGACTCAGTTCGAGCGGCTGATCGAGATGATAGGTCTTCGATACGCCAGTACATGGCCTTAGTGCAAGTGGGAGATTGTTAGTGTATATGCCCTAGAGGCCATTACTGTATCATACTAGTTTGTATATTACTTAATGGAAGCTTGGGATATTCACCTTGTATAAACAATCTTGCTCAATATAGTAGTATGCTACTTGGTTTGTTTCTACTTCAATGTGTACATGTGTTTATTTTGCGCTATCACCTATACGCATTAGTGGAGCCCTTAGGATCTTTGCTTGATTACCAGCGTTGTGATGGCAGTCACACTAGTGGGGGCTGGGTAATCTATAAGCACATCCTTATACAGGTCCCTAGTCGCAGGACTATCGAGACAGGGCATCGATACTCCGGAGTAGACTAGCGTATGCGCTTCTCATCCCAGTGTGGGAGATGGTCTGTCCCACAGCCATCAGTACGTCGGACTGGAGATAGTATACGGGTGCTCGTTAGGTTACGAGTACACTGGACAGGACTCGTCGGGAACTGACAGGTTGGTATTATACCTATCGTCAGTTATCAGTTCCCAGGTGACATGAGTACAGCTTAGTCCGCTGACTTGACACTGGCACTTCGCCTCGAGTGTGTTCCCACTATACTTTGACTACTACCCTACCACGGTTCAAAGGAGTCGTGCAAACAGGTAGTGGTTGGGTGCAGTCCCGAAGCACTTGGAGGCAGTGACGGTTAGACAGGATTCGTCTCTCCCGGTATTGGGGGTTGACATCGCGCTGTGTCTAGGAGAGCCATTACATGAGTAGTCCCTGGCCAGGGCAAGCGAGATATACTGGTAGGCTTCCAGTGTTATCTCAGGGTGTTTTGGGCTTCACTCCGACACGACTTGTACCGCTATTGGGGGACTGACGTTTTACCGCCCCCTAGGCCCGACATGCGATGTATCAGACGAACAGACCGGACTGTACGGAGAATGTCACATTCAGACTCAGTAGGAGTTCAGATGGGGTTCACCTCGTCAGCCTTCTTATCGGCGTCTACCTGGGGACCGTTACGCACAGCTAGTACCGCTTGCGGTCTGTGGTTAAACCCACTGCCAGCGTAGTGTCGAGTCTTTAGAGTCCCACACAGAGGGTATTCGCCTCTGGGAAAAACAGAGTAGAGGTCGCATGGTTTTGCGACAGGGTTCGTTCTCATCCGCGCACTTGTGCACGTTTGGAGTCCGGACGGATATTGCCAGCGGGCTCTGGTTTGAGCCAGATACTGGTATATGTTTTGGGGGTTGCTTTTATATCTCGGTATTCTTGTTCCTCGGAACGAGAATGCAGGTGTGTATGCACAGTTGCTTGAGGCGGAGGATGAGGTATTTCATTAGGGTTTCGGAACGGGTGCGTATGCACAGTTGACAGTCGTCATTTTCCAAACCCTAATAGATTTATGAAATATCAATTAATAATAGTAATTAAATGAAATATTGTTATGGTTGATTTTGTTGACTTGTTGACCATGGTTGACTTGTTGACCATGGTTGAATGTTGACCACCATCATGCTTTGAAAGGATACTCCTTGATTCTTGCTTACACTCATTTATTGTTAGTATGATAGTGGTCATTCCAAAACAACCATCAACTATTCTCATTTCAATTATTATTATTAATTTGATAATTCGTTTTCTTTTAGTTATGGTTGCAAAAGAAAAGAGCTCATTCTATCATTTTAGCTTCTCTCTCCTCACTTCATCTTCTTCTTCCTCTAGCCAAAGGAGAATCCTTCTCATGTGTTGAGAATCCCTCTCCTTAAAAGAAAAGCACCCCTTAGACACTCTCTACTCACTCTAGGATCAAGGGTTTAGCAAGCCGGAGATTCTAGTTCACTCAAAGTTCGAGAAAGAGCTCGAAGGTTGAACCCTCAGGTGGATCCATCTTCGACGGAAGAAGGCGACGAGAAGAGAACCATCAACCTCTACAAGGTTTCAAGAAGAAGGAGTTCAAGTTTAGGTATAACCATCTTTCCGAGTAGCTAACTCTCTTTAGCAAGTTTGCTAGTTTTAGTTTAGGAAAAGATCCCGACTTTGTTAGTCCATGTTGCCCCATGCGCTAAAAATTTGATTTTTATACTGTTTCCGCCTCCCCGTAAGAACCGGGGGTCGCAACGTGGACTTACACAACGCACAGCGCAGCGCAACTGCACTTACGCACCTGCGCTGCCACGTGTCGCGCAGCACACAGCGCAGCGCAACTGCGTTTGCACTGACACGTGTCGCGCAGCACAGCGCTTGCGCAACTGCGCTGACACGTGTCGTGCAGCGCAGCGCTTGCGCAACTGAAGCGTTGCTTCCTTTAATTTTTGTTTTAAATAGAGCCTTGCTCTGATTGGGCACGCTGACTTGGACGCTGCGCCTGACGTATCAACTTCTGACACGTGGCACGTTGCGTGCAGCGCACGGGATTGGAAGCGTTGCTTCAATTTTTGAATTTTTGAAATTCAAACAGAGCCTTGCTCTGATTGGGGGAAACAGTGGCAGTCCATTACGAGCTGACGGACGAAGAGAACGCTCACCTTCGGCTTGAGGAACTTGATGCCCTGGATGAAACCCGGCTCCTGGCGCAGCAAAACCTGGAAGCTTATAAAGCAAAGATGACGCGCTCATATGAAAGATTGACCAGGCCAAGGACATTCCGCCAAGGCGAACTCGTGCGAGTGGTCAAAAGACCTATGATCCCCAATCGCGCCAAGCGGGGAAAATTCGAGCCGAATTATGAAGGCCCGTACATTATAGACAAGGTCTACCAGGGCGGAGCCTATCTACTCATGGACATGCACGGTGAAAGACCTTTCAAGCCAATAAACGGTCGCTTCCTGAAAAAGTACTACGCTTGATGAGTCACGGCCTAGGTCAATGATAGATGACGACGACTATGTCCGCTCGCTATCTTCCTAAGCCCAAACTCTACAAGTAGTAACCGGCTTACATTACAATGGACCGAGACATCCTTAAACTAACAGCGGACCGAAACATCCTTAAACTAACAGCGGACCGAAATGTCCTTAAACTAACGACGGACCACTACGTCTTAAAACTAGCTGTTGACCGAGACGTCAAGAAACTATGGTGGATTGCAGTATCCCAAAAGCTGATACGAAAAAAAAGAGAATAAAAAAAAAAGAAAACGGTATGTCCATGAGCAAAATGGGCACGGATGAAAACCCGAAAGGGCTCCGTGAGTAAAAACAGCAGGGCTACCGGCGAGTTTTGTGAAAACCCGAAAGGACGCAACCTCATTAGAATAAAAAAAAAAGAAAAAAGAAAAAGAGAAAAAAAAAAGAAAATGGTATGTCCATAAGCAAAATGGGCACGGATGAAAACCCGAAAGGGCTCCGTGAGTAAAAACAGCAGGGCTACCAGCGAGTGTTTGTGAAAACCCGAAAGGGCGCAACCTCGTTAAAAGACACTTGCAAAGTCCTCTCGACTTTGTAAAGAGAAACCACCTACGTGAGATCCTTACGACTCACAAGGGAGCAACACACTTAGGGATCCCCACGAATCCTAAGGAGAAATTACACTTGCGAGATCCTCACAACTCATGAGGAGAATCCTCTTATGAGACCCTCACGGCTCATAAGATTTGAAAGTCTTAAGCTAAAGAGACCTGAACCTGTTCTTAAGCAACCCCCACAACCTCCGATATTGCCCTACAAGCGGCTCAATACTGACCCTTGTATACAATCCACGGGCTCGAATAAACATTTCCCTAACCAAGTCCCACAGGTGACTAGGGATATGTCCATATGGTAAACAACCCTTGTAAGTCCTCTCGTCTTATAAGGAGAAAACCCTTTTATAAGATCCTTACGACATACAGGGGAATATACACTTAGGAGTCCTCACGATTCCTAAGGAGAAAACACACCTACGAGATCCTCACGACTCGTAGGAAGAAATACCTTTGTCAGACCCAGACGGCTCATGAAGTCAAAAGCCTTAGTCGACAGGATCTTAACCCTGTTCACTAAGCCACCTTTGTTCGAGGTCGACAGAGGCAAATGATGATTCGCTCCTGGCAATATCCCAGTTTTAACGGTGCTGATGCCGAAATCGGTGTCTAATCCCAAGCTTGCAGCAAAAAGTAAGCAAGCTACACATGCATACGAAATAGCCGAAATGATGGGGCAACTTGCAACGGAAGCAGCAAGTAAAAAAAATGTATGCATGCAAAATAACCGAAATGATTGGGCAACTCGCAATAAAAAGCAGCGAGTAAAAATAAAATAAATAACCGAAATGATTGGGCACCGCGAAAAATAGCCGAAATGATGGGGCTATCGCGACCTTCGCGATATAAAAGCTGAAATGATAGAGCATTGCGGAAAGAAATAAAAAAATGAATGAATGAAATTTATGCCCTATGGTGATATTATATTAATCCCTGTATACAATTCAGTGGCGCAAACGAAGAAGGAATCGCATTCCTCCTCCCCCAGGTTTCATCAGAAGAAGAAGCCAAATCTCAATGAGTCACAGATAGCCTGGAAATCATCTCAACATTTGTCTCAGCAGACACAACATCAAACAAAGCGGAACAGCGGCAACTCCCAGTTCCATAACTCGACGGTGTACAGATGACCGAGAGTTAAATCCCAACTCCGTGAAATGCGGATATAATCAACAAAATTCCTGGTTACGTAGAACGCGGATAACGTCACTCCTGACCCCGTGGAAAACGTCCAGAGCGGATCCTGGTCCTCGCAGAGCACGGCAGTGAACCCGTGTGAAGCATCCAGAGCGGAGCTTAGTCCTCGCCGAACACGGCAGTGAATCCATGGGAAGCATCTAGAGCAAAATTCCTGGTTACGTGGAACGTGGATAACGTCACTTCTGATCCCATGGAAAACGTCTAGAGCGGATCCTGGTCCTCGCAGAGCACGGCAGTGAACCCGTGTGAAGCATCCAGAGCGGAGCCTAGTCCTTGCCGAACACGGCAGTGAACCCGTGGGAAGCATCTAGAGCAAAATTCCTGGTTACGTGGAACGCGGATAACGTCACTTCTGACCCCGTGGAAAACATCCAGAGCGGATTTTGGTCCTCGCAGAGCACGGCAGTGAACCCATGTGAAGCATCCAGAGCGGAGCCTAGTCCTCGCCGAACACGGCAGTGAACCCGTGGGAAGCATCTAGAGCAAAATTCCTGGTTACGTGGAACGCGGATTATGTCACTTCTGACCCTGTGGAAAATGTCCAGAGCGGATCCTGGTACTCGCAGAGCACGGCAGTGAACCCGTGTGAAGCATCCCGAGCGGAACCTAGTCCTCGCCGAACACAGCAGTGAACCTGTGGGAAGCATCTAGTGCAAAATTCCTGGCTACGTGGAACACGGATTATGTCACTTCTGACCCCTTGGAAAACGTCCAGAGCGGATTCTGGTCCTCGCAGAGCACGGCAGTGAACCCGTGTGAAGCATCCAGAGAAGAGCCTAGTCCTCGCCGAACACGGCAGTGAACCCGTGGGAAGCATCTAGTGCAAAATTCCTGGCTACGTGGAACACGGATAACGTCACTTCTGACCCCGTGGAAAACGTCCAGAGCGGATCCTGGTCCTCGCAGAGCACGGCAGTTGTCATGCCCCGCTTTCCAGAGTACGCTAAAATGGGCACGTGACATAGCCAACCATGCTACCTGTGGGTAGGAAGCATCATCCACAGTCACATTACGGCTGTAGAGATATCAAGAACACAATAAAACTATCTAAAACATGTCCATAATCCAAGATAACATGAGTCAATAATACATAAATGCGGAAGCAAATGATCCAATACAAATAACTGAAATGTATGTCCCTTAATGCGGGCTCACATCAGGAAATAAATGCAGGAAATAAAACTAACTACTACTGAACTCACAGCTCAGCCTGCTGGCTGAAGTACTCCTGCTCGGACTGCAACAGCGGTACGGAATCTGGGCCATGCAAAACCCAGACGTCAGCGCGTCATGTCAACAAGTAATATGATATGAACAGTGTAGCAGGCAATGCAATATAAACATGAATAAAACGAGAGTAGCAATAATGTGAATCAAGCAGTGCAGGGTAGTGTGCAGTGGGTAACTAAACTGTTCTATCAGTTTTTCTATTCTAAACTCTTTGAAATCAATTGATGAATCGTCGATGTAACTCAATAGTATCCCGTGCATGCCCGGGGCCATGGTCAAGACTCTCGGGCTGAATCCGAGACGTGCCGCTAGGCAGTAACAGGTAGCAGGATGGGCGAGTGATGTCAGCATCATCACTCCGGGGCTGGCCTAGCCCGTAAGACTGATCAGAACAGGTAGTGAACTGTTGAGTTACAAGTCAGGTTTCACCGTTGATTTCCCCATACCCCCAAGTTATGTATATCAAGTCAGGCATTCAGTAATCAAGAGCTAATGCCAACACAGGATCAGGTAAAAGCAGGTTTGTCTGGATAGACAACAGGAACGGTCCATGAGGACTACATGTCGGGTTTGTTGGCATTAGACACAAGATCAGATAACGGGTCAGGCCATGGTACATCAGGTCAAGTCAACAGTGTACGGTACTTTGTCAGGTATATCAATATATACATATAGCAAGTCGGTCAAGATGTAAACAATATCGTGGGTGTGCTCACAATCAGATATATAATCAAACATGGGTATTAACAACATGAGATAAGCAATGAATTAAGTAATAGGCAGTTTCATTCAATTTGCAATACAGTTATCAAATTTGTCACAGAGATGATTACATGAGTGCAGTAAGACAAGTATAGCCGTTTAGTCATGTTAACAGGTTTACGAACCCTTAGTGGTGCAATGATCTATGTAACGGTTCAGTACAGCTATTTCAGGTTAAAAGCATACGAGTGTCCGAATGGAACAGAACTACAGGGATAAATGCCATAAGCTACGTTAACATTAAAAATGTGATTAAACAGGTAAATATAGTCATTAGGTTCGATTTGCAACTGTAGGTCTATGTTTAACGGTAAAATGATATAATGCAATACTGTACCCGAAAATGAGAAATGATCGTACCAAGTTAAATTTACAGGTTTAGGGTGTCATAATATATATGTAAATATTGTATAGCATGTAGCAAGGGGTACTTACCTCGACGGGTCGCGAACCAGGAAAAACGGAACGATAACGTCGGCGGGGAAACTCGCGACGGACGCACGGTTCACGGATTGAACCCAAACAACGAACAATGGAACCACGCGGGTCGGGGGTACCTCGCTGGAATGTCGGATCACATCGTCGGCATCGCCGGATTCCGGCCGAAAAGTGAACAGTGAAAGTCAAGAAACTATGCAATAAGAAATGAAGAGAAACTAAAGAATAAGAAGAGGAGGCTTACAAGATACAGCTCTATGGTTACAGAGAGGAGACGCGAGAACGACGACGAGGTCGACGGGCTCCGGCGGTGGCCTACAGTGACCGTGGGGGAAACTGCCGATGCAAGAAATACCTTAGCAGAGAAGGGAAAGAAGGAAAGGAAGGAGGAGGAGAGGGAGAGAAGGCTTACAGAGGTGATCACAGGTGGTACGGTGATCGTCGGCGACGACCAGGGGCGGCGCAGACGCGTGCAGGGGTGGTCGCTGGTGGCCGCAGAGAGGCTGCAGGGTGCTGGAAAGAAGGGAAGAAGGAGGGTGCGGGCGAGGCGAGGCAGAGGAGGCGAGGGTGCTGGTGTCGTCGGCGTTGGGGTTGCGGCGGCGAGGAAGGAGACGGCGGTGGCTAGGGCAGCGCTGCTATGGGGTTCTCTGGGTTTTCTCGTGAGAAATAAAAAGGAGAGGAGGGAACAGGGGTTTAAATAAAGGAGAGAGAGAAAGAGATTTGAGGGAGAGAGAGAGAGAGAAGAGAAAGAGAGAGAGAGACGATGAGAGAGAGAGAAGGGGATTGGAGAGAGAGAGAGATAGAGAAAGAGAGAGAGACGGGGCCCACAAAAGATTATGAAGGTTTGATTGGTGGGGGAAATTATTTAAAAGATTTAAAATATTTTAGAAATATTTTACTGTTAGAGTATATAGGTTAAGGAAATATATTCGACGTTTTAAATTAATAAAATTTGGGATTTTGGCGCCAAACAAAACATTTCCAAATCGCGCCCGGATCGGGTCCAAAACTTTGAAATTGAAATAATAGGATTTTAAGCGGGTTCCAAATTTCAAAATTAAGTGTCTTATGATTAAAAAGCGTACCCCTAAAACGGACACACGTATGTGCGCGTAGCCGTCCAAACTCGTCCGTTTCACTGAACGGGACGAGAACACGATGCACGGACGCTACAACGGGGTTAAGGGTGTCAAGTAGGCCAAGATGAATGTTTTTAATTTTATGTTAGATGCTAAAATTTGTTATATGTAGAAATGAATTTGCCGGGTGAAATTTTTACAGTAAGTAACAATCAAGCAGGCTAAATGAAATGAGTATCATATTATGCTCAAACAGTAACTGAAAATAGTAGCATTGGGCTCGGGTGTTACAGCAGTGAACCCATGTGAAGCATCCAGAGCGGAGCCTAGTCCTCGTCGAACACGGCAGTGAACCCGTGGGAAGCATCTAGAGCAAAATTCCTGGTCGCATGGAACGCGGATAACGTCACTTCTGACCTGTGGAAAACGTCCAGAGCGGATCCTAATCCTCGCAGAGCACGGCAGTGAACCCGTGTGAAGCATCCAGAGCGGAGCCTAGTCCTCGCCAAACACGGCAGTGAACCCGTGGGAAGCATCCAGAGCAAACATCGGACTGTGAGGTCCTTAAACTCACGGACTATGATGTCCTTAACCTCGACTGTAATGTCTTAAAACTAACAATCAACTCCAGTGATTTTACACTAATTTTACCTTGGTTCAAGGGTACATCTCTTCACTCCTTTGATACTTGTCGTTGTAATTCTTCAACGTCTTCAAAGAGGTGACGGGTCCTAACAACCACGCATTTCGCGGACTGTGAGGTCCTTAAACTCACGGACTATGATGTCCTTAACTTCGACCGTGATGTCTTAATACTAACATTGGACTGTGGAGTCCTTAAATCCACAGACTATGATGTCCTTAACCTCGACCGTGATGTCTTAAAACTAACATTGGACTGTGAGGTCCTTAAACTCACGGACTATGATGTCCTTAACCTCGACCGTGATGTTTTAAAACTAACATTGGACTGTGAGGTCCTTAAATTCATGGACTATGATGTCCTTAACCTTGA
This sequence comes from Agapanthus africanus, assembly GCA_030015575.1. Classification (NCBI taxonomy): domain Eukaryota; kingdom Viridiplantae; phylum Streptophyta; class Magnoliopsida; order Asparagales; family Amaryllidaceae; genus Agapanthus; species Agapanthus africanus. The sequence goes on along the minus strand of CM057344.1, from coordinate 371,473,621 downwards.
CCGTGATGTCTTAAAACTAACATCAGACTGTGAGGTCCTTAAACTCATGGGCTATGACGTCCTTAACCTCGACCGTGATGTCTTAAAACTAATACCGGACTATGATGTCCTTAACCTTGACCGTGATGTCTTAAAACTAACATCGGACTGTGAGGTCCTTAAACTCATGAACTATGACGTCCTTAACCTCGACCGTGATATCTCAAAACTAATACCGGACTATGATGTCCTTAACCTTGACCGTGATGTCTTAAAACTAACATCGGACTGTGAGGTCCTTAAACTCATGGACTATGACGTCCTTAATCTCGACCATGATGTCGTAAAACTAATACCGGACTATGATGTCCTTAACCTCGACCGTGATGTCTTAAAAACTAATACCGGACTGTGAGGTCCTTAAACTCATGGACTATGATGTCCTTAACCTTGACCGCGACGTCTTAAAACTAACATTGGACCGCAATGTCCTTAAACTACTTATCGACCGCAACATCACTAAACTAAACAATAGAGCCCAATTGCTCTCTTGTCGGATCTAAACGATCCCGTTAAGTCGATCTTAGTCTAAAATTAGACTAACGTGTCCTTAACGAATGTTTAAGTTGATCGTAGCCTCAAATAAGGCTAACGTATCCTTAAACACAACCCCCCAAAACCCAAATCTAAGAAAGATATGGATTTGGACTAATCCACATCCTACGGGCGACAACATAACTTAGTCTCCGTATACAATCCACGGGCAACCAAAAATAAAACAAACACCCACGACACGAAGTGACCGTATGGAGAAGGAGAAAGTTGTTACCGCGATGCGGTAGCGTAATTAACTGTAGGGGCTTGCGCCTGCAGGGAAGAGCGTCCCAACAATCAAAAACCCCTCAAACGAGGGGGAATCTGACGAAGTCTGCTACATCGGCCGCATCCGTTTAAACCTTCGATACAGGATGCCATAAATCAACTTGGCATCTTCGGAGAGGTGGACGGATAGCACCAATTAGCATATGCCCCAAATTTCAGGCAAGACGGACCCGTGCGGTCGCGTCCCCATTGTTCGGAGGGGAACAATATACTTTATATTCCATCCGCATTCACCATGGGGTCCCAGGTCTTCACCGTAAGGTTACTTAACTTACGGCAGGACGGGAACAGGGCTAGCACGGATGCAAAACATATAGAAGTATCTAATATATATAATATATTATCATCACAAGCATGTAAAAACATCATAGGCATGCGGCAAACAAAATGGAATAGCGAATAAATTAGGAAATCCACGTTTCATTTGAGCCATAAATAAAACGCGACGTTCCTCAGTCGTGCGGATAGCCCGTACAATATTGAACCAAGACCCCTAAAAGCGCAAAATGCTACCCGCCAATCCTAGAAATATGGCAACCCGGCCTCAATGTCATTAGTGGGTCACCCGACACTATCTAGAATCCGGTAACTTGAGCGCTACTCCTTGGGTCTATCCTAAACCCCTACAAGTGCGGTGTCACGACCCGAAATTGGCACGTGACGGCCCTTAAACTATGCAACTTCTACAGGCGTAACACAATTTAAGTAAGCCGAAAAAACCCAGCAATCTAAACCATCAAAAGTAGTAAGTGATAATAAAAATTTTAAATTTTTGAAATCTCAAGCCAAATTCTTTAAAGTCCAACTTTATTTCCTTTAAAATTTTAGCAGTACCTCCTTTGTAAAAACCAGCCCCAAAAAAGGGGTACAACAATGATATAAGTAAAGCATCCCCAAACGGGAGCAAAAACACGCCCAAAGGCGGAAAACAACCACCACAACAGATATATAACGCCGTAGCGAAGAAATAAAAGATGATATAAAGAAACTGCATAAAAGACCTCCAAGTCATCAAAATAATATACAATATCGTCCTCACATCAAGTCTCTAAGTCATACATGAAAGTGGTAGATGGAGAGTACATGGTACAACGAATATACAATGAGCAACATCGGATAACCGCAAAACCCACCTATAGCAAAACTGTATACAGTCAGCCGTAGCAGTATCCGCTACAAAAGATGATATGATAGGTAGAAAAACCCTGCCTCTGACTACTCTGAGGGACAACCTGCAAAATACCGTGGCACAACGGGGGATGAGTTGCCAACTCGTGAATAGTAAATAACATATGCTGGTAATCGGAAATATGCACGTACAGCGCGAATCTAACATATGCAAGCGGATAGCAATAAATGGCAATATGTATGAAACAGTCATGAAAGGTACTCTATCAGGTACTACTAATACATGAAGCAATAAATGGCAATATGTATATGCAACAGTCATGAAAGGTACTCTATCAGGTACTACTAATATATGAAGCAATGCATATAAAATAAATGCGGAGTATGGGATAAAACATGTCATCCTTACGGAATCCTGACCTCGTGGCAGGACCAAGGTCCATCAAGATAATCCAATCCCATTTTCCTCAAATCGGCCCCTAAATTGGCTCTCATATCCTGTAAGTCTTATATATCTTGAGTGTCCAATATCAAGTAAATCTCATATATCATGTATCCAATATCAAGTAAATCTCATATATCATGTATCCAATATCGAGTAAGTCTCATGAAATGAATAAGTATATTTGCATGAATCATTATGATGATGTATATAAATTAGATATGTATACATATATATTAGCGTCCCATTCCACTAATATATATATATATATATATATATAACAGCGTCCCATTCCACTGTTATATATATTTATTATATATATTTAGGAGTAAGAATATCATGAAAACAAGTGTCTAGCATCGACACATAAATACAGATCTATCAGGTGCTATCACCACGACTGGCCCTGATAGGTACGTATCATACGCTATCTTAAAAACCCGAGTGCCCAGCTTCGACCCTCGCAATTCGACGTATCCATATGTACATAACTCCGGTTGGTATCCCCACGATAACCGCCGAGTCTAAATACTGTCACCGGTAGGTATGATTCCCCTGTCAGGATTATCGGCGTGGTCCATCAACATACCTTTCTTGCCCCGGGTACCTCCGAGCCCCACCATGTACCCGCACACGGCCCACGACGCCTCCTCGCATGGGGTATATATCAGAACCGAGAAATCTCATGGTGGCTGCTGAAATATCATATCAAGAGAAACAGGGTTTTTCAAATAATGCAAAATTTCATGAAACTACCACGGTTCTCAAATTCAGAAAACATCATGAAAAATCCATATCTCAATGCGAAAATCCATGAATATAATATATGCAACATAAAATTGTAATGTGAGCATATAAAGGAAAAGCCGCTATTTATCTGCAACAAGTTAATATATATATATTTATATATATATATATATATATATATCATGCAGTTCCTAATTTCTCCAAGTCCATATAACATCAAATAAAGGTGAACATGTAGCTATAGCTAGATATATGTGTAAACATGTAGTTATAGCAAGGTATATGTATCTATCTATCAGTAATGATGTAATACCCTCCAGGTATAAATGTAAGTATGTATGTATAATGTACATGTAGCTATATCTCATATGTGTATATACCTATCACTAATGGTACAATACCATATAGGTATATGGGTAACTAGCATGTAAGCATGTCAAGGCATATGTGTAAGCATGTAGGCATACAGGTATGCTATATGGCATATACACGAAGGAAAATAAGGATCATGTCTCAATATTTCTAAACAATACAATATCATATATGTATAGGTGTTGTGCGTGTCATGGCAATTATCGACGGTGTGTGTGTAGCATACAATTAGTGCTCGTGAAACATGCACCGTCAATAATGGTGTTGTGTCTCATTAGTACTAAGTCCATACACAATAGGAAATGAGATATGTAAAAAAGGTATACATGCACAATCAATATTCATATACTTCTAACTAATATTCATATCATTTAATCTAGCCCAGACACATAAGGCCATGCGAGCGATTCCCCTGTAGATGTTAAATCTACTCACCAACGCTCTTGGCTAAGTAAAGCCAACCACCTGTTTCCCCTTCTTCGCAGCGTCTGAAGTCCCCGCCTGTGAACCTAAAACATAAAACAATATAACAAGTATGTATATTAGCAAATGACCAATAACATGTACAACAACTCAAAACATACTCTCAAGTGTTCGTATTGTGGCTAACGTGCGTAGCGACACTACAAAACCAACCCAAGAGCAAAACCACACAAAGTGCATGAACCGTGTCGTATAACGTAACTCACGTAATCGTAACACAAGAAACTAGCTATGTGACCCCAGATTTTGTAAACAGAGAAAACCCAAAAATCAAACAGGACCAAATACACCTAAACCAAAGCATACAGCTACCCTGAAAAACCCAAACCCTAACTCTACCCAACGGCCGATGTCGCCGGAAAAACCCTACATGTCGCCGGCCATGGTCCGAGCCCAGGGGTTCGTGCTTCAGGTGAGGGCTTAGGTTCTCTAGTATAACATAACTACATTGCTAGATTTTCTAGTATACTCTCGGGGTCACAGCAGATCACAGATATCATATATTGACACTAAAAATATGATATGTGCACGAAACGATACCTTAAGTGTTCTAGACTAAAACTAAAAGACTACACAACACTATAACATTATAAAGAACAGATAGAGATCATTACCTACTCCCACAAGCTCAGAGATCCTAGCTTTCCAAGCTCCAAGGCATCCAAGAGGTAAAACAAGTCTAAAGATGTGATTTTTGTGAGATTTGAAGAAGTTTAGTGAAGGTTTAGTGAATGATTAGTAAGTGTTTAGTTGAGGGAAGAGGGAGATGGAAGAAAATGATAAGGGATAAAGTGAGAGAGAAATGAGTGAGGTGTGAGGAAAAGAGAGAGAGGTGAGGTTTGTAAGTCCACGTTGCCCACCCCGGTACTTGCGGGGAGGCGGAAAACGGAATAAAAATCAAGTTTTTATGAGCTTAGGCAATATGGACTTGACTATGAAGGATCTTTGCTAAACAAAAACAAGCTAAAGCTAACTAGAAACTAGCTAAGTGCTAGAAAGGTTATACCTTGGGCTTTATGTCCTTCTCTCCTTGCTCCTTGGAGTGGTGGAAGGAGGTCACCTTAGTCGTCTTCTCACGTCGAAGAAAGATCCACCCGAAAGCCTCGACCTTTGGCTTCAACTCCAAGCTAGGAGTAACTAGGGTGCAAGAAGTGCTAATCCTTGAACCCTAGATGAGAGTAGAGATTATCAAGAAGGAGGTTTTCTCAAGCTCAATGGAGACTGGGTACACTGGACGGAGTTGCCGAGAACTCCCAGATGGTGATATACCACACGTCAGATGGCAGTTCTCCGGTGACACTTGTACAGGGTAGTCTGTAGACCCGAGATCGTCATAGAGTCTTGTGTGATTCCCACTGTGCTTTGATTTCCACCTTACCACATCCAAGAGGGCATGCAAAACGGTGGCTTTTGGGTGCAGTCCCGAATCACATGGAGGCAATGAGCGATAGGAGGGGATTCGCCTCTCCCGGTATAGGGAGTTGATGTTGTGCTGTGTTCGATTGTCTATAACTGGAAGTCCCTGGCCAGGGCTGATATAGAGATTTACTGGTAAGTGTTACCAGTAGTTTCTCGACCCGTTATGAGCCTCACATCGACACGACTTATTGGTTACTGGGGTCTGACGTATACTACCCCTAGACTAGATATGCAACATATCAGACGAAGAGACCGGACTGTCCGGGAGTGTTACTGATTGGATTCACAGGAGAATGTATAGGCTAGCTTGTTGATCTTCTAATTGCTCAATACCTGGGTGGTTGTTACGTTTAGCTGACCGCTTGCAGCTTGTGGGTGTTTGATATGATCATCACCTGCTACCGGCGTATTGACGATTCTTTAGAGTCCTACACAGAGGTTTCTTGACTCAGGAAAAACGGAGTAGGGGCACATATGTGATATGTGCACGACCGAGGATAATGCGATATGAGATACCGTATTATATTCTCGCGATATTTAGATATGAGCCGGGTCATCGGATCAAGTATTGATTCGATGAATCGGTAGATATATTAGCCGGTTATATTCGATATAGCCGGATTGTCGGATCAAGTGTTGATTCGATAATTTAATGTATAATAATATATATGATATATTGCATTACATTATCTAATATTGGCTCTCTTTATTGATTCTTTTTCTCACCGGATAATACATTGATATATATGCGATATATGTTAATTGTATTATTTTCTTTTGTTACAAAATATATTATATATGTGATATATAATATTGTAACATAATATAATTACTAATGCAACATGTTTAGTGGAGATTAAACAAGGTTAGGGTTTGAATTGGTTTAGTTCTTTCATGAACCTTTTAGAAGGTTTTCTTTTGTCATGAGCTAAGATATTATGGTTGATATTTTCTAGTGACTCATTCTTAACCCAACCCAAACCCTTAACCTTAGTTAATTCTCTACATGGGTTAGCCTTATCATAGTTGACCATGGTTACATTATTAATCATATATCATTTCATTATTCATCACAAAAGGAATAAATTCATTAGTCTTCTTCTTCTTCAACCTTGAGCTTTGAGAAAGCTTTCTAGGTTTTTCTTTATGTGATGATTTTGTGTGAGAATTTGATATAAAAAGAAAGCATAAATACTACTCCATCATCCTCATCTAATCTAGCCAATTAGATTAGGGTGTTCACCTCATTATAGAGAGAGAGCTTGAGTTATAGAAATTTCGAGGTAGATCATCGGAGAAAAGGAAGACTACAACCTAGCATGGATCGTTCGAGTTGTGGAGCCTCTCTTGAGTCCGGGAGATCGTGAATCGTGGCGAAGGGACTTCTACTCGGAGCTTATGAAGCGAAGGAGCGGACTACAAAGGTTGTAATCCCTCACTCTTAGTTGTAAAGATATTTACTTGCATGTTAAACCTTAATTATCTAGCAAAGATCCCGGCTTTGGGTTGTTCGGCACGTCTAAATTTTTATTCGGGCATGGTTGATGCCCTATTAACCCTTGTTTGAGTGCCTAGGAACCCTACAGTGGTATCAAAGCCTAGCTACAGCATTAGGCGACGTGTTTACGAAGTTAAAACTCCGATCAAACCCCGATATATCGAACTAGACCCCCTCTCTGGAAATTTTGTAAAAATGTGATTTTTTCTGAGATAAAAATACTTTAAAAAGAGCAGGGAATTCTAAAGATAACCCTAAAACATGTGCCCCCAAGGCTCTCAAAGAGCCACGGAACCGCGGCAAGAACATGCTTGCCGCGGCGGTTCCGCGGCCAAAAGAGTGACTTGGGGACACGTGTTGGTACAGTAATATCCGTAGCTATTCCTTCATATTTCTGGTTATTTTTAATCTGACTCAAGTGTTGAGTGTTCTGGGGATTATTTTGAATTCGTTAATTCGATCGGAAAATTTAATTTCGTTCTTTTTCCGGATAATTTAGAAACTGTTAAAGTGTTGAATTTTTCTTGAGTTTAAATCTTTTGGAAAAACGTGCAAGAAACACGGTGGACCCTCTAGAAGAACACAAACCTTAACTCGATTATGTGACCGTCTGAATCACCTCTGAACCTTAGGGTTTGGGGCAGTACGGCGTGTAGGGTTCCTGGGCACACTAAAGAGGTCTCACAAGGCATCAACCATGCCAATTTCAAATTTTACAAGTGTCGAGAAACCCTAATACGGATTCGTTGACTAGAGTTTAGGCGAAAAATGAAACTAGTTAACAACTTAACTAAAAGAAAGAGGCTACAACCTTTGTAGATCCGGTTCTTCATCTCCATGGCTCCGTGATGAAGTCCCATCGCTGTGCATATCGGATCCCGGGCTCTAGCGTCGGCTTCATCGGAGAAATGGGCGGGCTTGGTCGTCGGCTTCGATGCTGAAGATGATCTACGTCGGGGCATCACAAGATCAAGCTCCCACTTCACCAAGTCAAGAAACTTGTGAAGAAAACACCCTATACTACTTGGCAAGAGGTAGAGGATGAAGAAACAGGAAGTGGGTTCACTTTAGAATTGGATTTCTCACTTGGAATCAACACTTGATAAATTTAAAGAAAGCTTTTCTTTCTTCATCAAGAAGAAGAAGAAGAAAAGAATGAAAAATGAATTAATTCTAATCGAATAATCAAGTGATGGTTATCATAATGTAACCATGGTAAAGTGTAGAGAATAAACTAGGGTTAGGTGAATGGTTAGGTTTAGTGGTAAAAACAAAATGGAAGACTTTTCAAAGATGCTTTGAAGCTTCAAGAACAAATAAATCCACCATTTTATTTTGCCAAAAATGATTAAATAAATAAATAAAAACCAAACCCTAACCATTACACAACCATGGTTTAATCATACACTTAACCAAGTTAGCATGTATCATCAAACATGATACAATCTTGTGCACAAAAGTATATCACATATACAACTTGTGAAAATTCAAGTGAGAAAATCCATTTAAGTGAACCAATACTAGTTAATGCAAAGTAATATATCAAATATATAATTGTTAGTTATATGTATGCCTTAGAGGCCATTACTGTACATATGATGTATATTGTAGTGGATGCTAGGACGTATATAGGGAGGACTTTCTTGCTCGACATGATAGTATGCTATCTGGTTGATCTTTACCTTAACGTGTACACTGATTGTCTCTCTGTTACATGTTGGTAAAGCCCTTAGGATGTGTACTTGACTACCTGGACTGTGATGCGGATCATACTAGTGGGGACATGGTAGTCTATAAGTACATCCTTCAAAGTCCCTAGTCGTGGGTTTATCGAGACGGGGCATCGATATACCAGAGTAGACTAGCGTATACCTTCTCGACCCATACCGATGGGCGATGGATGATCCCATATCCATTGATGTTTGACATCAGAGATGATATACGGGTGCTCAGTGGAGACTGGGTACACTGGACGGACTTGCCGAGAACTCCCAGATGGTATTATACCTTACGTCAGATGGCAGTTCTCTGGTGACACTGGTACAGAGTAGTCTGTTGACCCGAGATCGTCATAGAGTCTTGTGTGGTTCCCACTGTGCTTTGATTTCCATCTTACCATGTCCAAGAGGGCGTGCAAAACGGTGGTTTTTGGGTACAGTCCCGAGTCACATGGAGGCAATGAGCGATAGGAGGGGATTCGTCTCTCCCGGTATAGGGAGTTGATGTTGCGCTGTGTTCGATTGGCTATAACAGGAAATCCCTGGCCAGGGTTGCTGAGATTACTGGTAAGTGTTACCAGTAGTATCTCGAATTGTTATAGACCTCATATCGACACGACTTATCGAGCTATTGGGGTCTGACGTTTACCACCCCTAGGCGAGATATGCGACATATCAGACGATCAGACCGGACTGTACGGTAAGTGTTACTGGTTGGATTCACAGGAGTGTGAGCGGGCTTGCTCGTCGATCTTCTGATCGCTCAATACTCGGGTGGCCGTTAAGTTTAGCAGACCGCTTGCGGCTTGTGGGTGTTTGATATGATCATCACCTGCTGCCGGCGTATTGACGAGTCTTTAGAGTCCTACACAGAGGTTTCCTGGCTCAAGCGAAACGAAATAGGAGCGCATATGAGATATGTGCGGGACCGAGAATCATGCGTCTATGTGATACCGTATTTCATTCTCGCGATAAATGTATCGATTGGTTATATGCGATATAACCAAGTTATCGAATCAAGTATTGATTCGATAAGCCGATGCATAGGATACTAGTCGGTTATATGCGATATGACCGGATCGTTAAATCAAGTGTTGATTTAATGATTTAATGTATAATTATATATTTGATATATTACTTTGCATTAACTAGTATTGGTTCACTTTAAATGGATTTTCTCACTTGAAGTGCACAAGTTGTATATGTGATATACTTTTGTGCACTTGATTGTATCATGTTTGATGATACATGCTTACTTGAGTTTGTGTAAAGATTAAACCATGGTTATTTAAATGATTAGGGTTTTGTTTTTCATTTTCTTAATCATTTATTTATTTGTTTATTCATTTTGGAAATGATAAGAAAAGAATGGTGGCTTTATTTGTAGTTTAGTTGAAGCTTAATGAAGCTTTGACCTAGTCCACAATTTTATCATAAGAATCATTTTATTATTATTTTCAAAATAACTTATCATATTATTATCATCTTCTTCTTCTTCTTCACTTGAAGAAGAAACCTTCCTCCATCAATGGCAACTCTTGAAAATGAGTGAGAAATCCAATTCTAAAGTGAACCCACTTCCTATTTCTTCATCCTCTACCTCTTGCCAAGTAGTAGAGTGTGTTTTCTTCACAAGTTTCATGACTTGGTGAAGTGGGAGCTTGATCTTGCGATGCTTCGACGTAGATCATCTTCGGCACGAAGCCGACGACCTTGCCCGCCCATTTCTCCGATGAAGCCGACACTAGAGCCCGGGATCCGATTTGTACAGCGGAGAGGACTTCATCACGGAGCCGTGGAGGTGGAGGACCGGATCTACAAAGGTTGTATTTCCGTACTATTAGTTAAAGTAGTTAACTAGTTGCTTTGTCGCCTAAACTTCTAGCCAACGATCCGTATTAGGGTTTCTCGGCACCCATAAAATTTGAAATTGGCATGGTTGATGCCTTATGAGACCTCATTAGAGTGCCTAGGAACCCTACAGTGGTATCAGAGCCTAGCTAGAGCCTTAGGCGATGCGTAGACGAAGTTTGAAACCCGAACGAACCCGAAACCCTAAACCAAACATGCTCTCTGGATTTTTTCTAAAATCTGGAGTTTTTCCATATTAAAAATATGCAGAACATTAAGCAGGGTTTTTTATGAATTACTGTGCAAAACATAGCCCTAACTCCGTCAACCCGCCGCGGAACTGCGGCCTTACCCCACGTGGCGCGGCGGTTCCGCGGCCGTTATGTTGAATCTTTGACTTTTGTTTGCACAGTAATTGTTATATTTGACTCCTGTGTTTTCTGGATAATTTTAATATTTTATTCAAGAGTTGAATTATCTGGGGTTGTTTTGGGGATTCGGTATTTCGATCGGAGTATCAGATTTTGTCTATATGGCTTTCCGGATAATTTTTGAATATGTTAAAAAGTTTGATCGGATAAAAATACCCAATTTTTCCCCTGTCGGGAAATTTCCAAGTGTTGGATTTTTCCGTGGTTTAACGACGTTCTAAGTAGTGCAAGTAACGCGATGGTCCCTCTAGAAGACAACAAACCTTAACTCGATTATGTGAACGACTTGAACTGCCCTTTGAACCTTCGGGTTTGGGGCAGTACGGCGTGCCACATGTGAGGCGTTGGCTTGACCCTTCTACGGCTGGACCGTTGGTACTGAGGCACGAACTGAATGTTGTTAGACTTATTTCATGTGTTGAGCTGTGTCGGGAAAACTTGGGTGTTAGAATGTTCGATCGGAAAGTTTAACATTTTCTATTTATCTGGAATGGGATACAATAATTGGAATTCACAAAAGGTTATGAGATAACTGAATGAATGTTATAAACACAGCACTTTAGTCTCACTTGATCGGTTGCCACAGAATTTTGATGTGATCAAAAGTCCGTCGCAATCATGTAGCGTACACGGATACTCGCGGGGTAAACTTAATAGACAGCCTCGCTCCATAGCCCCGACCAAGTGACTGTAGGAGAACCCCGTCGCCGAAAGCATCCGTTCGGGTGCTCGCGGCAGCGGTGTTCTGCCTTGGTGCACTTCGTCGACGGTATCAGGGGTGCAGCCGTCTACTGAAGTTTGCGACGAGCATTCGATCAGGATGTCGGGAATCTTGTTGAATTGCCCGACTTGATATTGAAAAGTGTTTTCGATTTTGAGACTAAAATGCGGGGTTTATAATTGTTAGGCATACGATGTCTAAGAAATTCAGTTGGTCAGGCATGTGATGTCTGAGGTGGTTGCGGATTCCAACTGTTGTAGTTTTACACTTTCTTTTCTGTGACCGTAAGTGTAATATGTGATATCGCCGGTTTCGTTGCTATATGTCAACGACAATTGGGATGCGCATATTTACTTACGTTGATGACATGTGATGTTATGTGTTGCTGGATAAGTTATATTGGATCGTCGTGTTTGAATAGCCGGGGTTTTTTTATGTATGATGAGTGTTTTTCATTTTCATTCATGTAAAAACTTGTATGTAATATTCTTTTATTGGGGCACTTCCAGGTTGCGGAAGTTGTCACCGTTGTTGTATATTATTTACTTTTCCGCACTAGGATAGACCCAAGGAGGGGAGCACAAGTAACCGGGTTCTGGAGTCCAGTGGGAGACCAACTCGAGGAGTTGAGTCCGGGTCTCCTAACTCTAGAATTGGTAGGGTTGCTTGCCACTCTCGTAGGGGTCTTGGGGTATGGGTTTGGCTATTCATCGCGACCGTGGAATCCGTGTTTTACACTGGCTCGTATTGAAAACACGGACGTCCTAGTATATCCAATATTTCATATGTTTCTTCTGCTGCGATATCTGTGATGTGATCATGTGATGTTCTGTGATAGATACAGTATATAGTATATATGATATATTATATAGGCGTTACTTATGTTTTACACCCGCGCTAGCCCTGCCCCGCTCTGCCGTTAGTTACCTAACCTAACGGTGCACGAGGGGACATCGAGGCGAATGCGGATGGCATAAGTGTACGTCGAATTTATCTGTGATGTTTAGGTACTTAAATGATGGGACTTCATTAATGTGATTAATGAAATAAAAGAAACCTAAGATGTTGTAGAATCGAATTTCAAAATAAAACCGGTAGCTACAGTTCTTGCTTTGCACAGAGGTATATGTGATATATCCTGCACCTTATTCGATGAGGAAAGGACCGAGATCCCTTCACCGGGAGTGACTCCTTTAGCAATAACTGGCAGATGCTACACACTCGGTTTGTCTTTTGATTGCTTTTAAGAGTTTTTGCTTTGCACAGTGATATATATGATATATCCCGCACCTCATTCGACGAGGAAAGGACCGACGATCCCTTCACCGGGAGTGACTCCTTTAGCAAAACTAGAAAAGCCTCAAAAACACTCCATTTTAAAATCATTTGATTCTACGACGATATCAAGTTCATTACGCAATAGGTTTTCAGAAAAACCTGTCGTAGCCCTCCGTCATTTCAGATAAGTCCAATTTAGTATTCGTGCTACGTTTGTTAACCTCCGTCAAGGCGTAGTGTGCGGTAGCTAACTAGTATTTATCTGCTTATGCATATGATGCAGATTGGATTAGGGTAGTCGTGCGGCCTTGTTGACCTCCGTCAAGGGTCGTGCGGGTGGGTTTAATTCGATCAAGAAATGACGGGTTGAACTTGACTAGTAGCCTATGGTTTGTTGACCTCCGTCAAGGTCATAGGGTGCTAGGGGCAAAATATTATCAGGAATTTCAAGTGTTGAAATTTGCAATGAGATTGCATACCTTCTATGAGATAGTTGGATCCCGATACCCGCTGCGAGTAAGAGTTACTCCTGGGAGAGTTTTATACATTACAATTAGCCGATCAAGTAGGTGTCTAGAAAGGTGTCAACGAGGTTACGCCTCTGGGAAAACGAGGTTTACATTAATTAGGTCGTGCGAAAGCACAGGGGACCTCCCTCAAAGTACCGACACTGGCCTGGCTGAAAGATTGGGGAACTTGTAGTGTGTAATTAATCCCGGCTAGTCTTTCCTTTTAGGGTTTGAAGGAAGATTTGATAAAAAGCAGTGGGAGCCATCCTGATTAGATAAAATAATAACCAATCTATTCTTTCCAGAGCGCACGCTAAGTGTTTTCTTCTCTCTCTCTCCAGGTAGCGACCATATCACGCCTTAATCAAGATAATAATACGGAATATTGACCGAACCCGCTTGTTATACTGAGCTGGGGAACGTTGGTCCCGCTCCAACTTATAATTGTTATAAGACAGAGCAGGAAATTGGGGAATACCAGATTTCTCGTGCCGCACAAACGAAGAGAGTGCATGCTGATGCATCATCTTCGGGTGTGTTCATTACAAAGAACTGTTTCTCAGTATGCTTTACGTCCTGAGTATGTGATACCAGATTAGGATCCCAGATATGTAATCTGTTACATAGGGCTACAGAAAGGTAGAGAACTGAGAACGGGTGATAAGTTTCGTGAGACAGAGAACAGGGCATGTGTTGCAGCCAAGTCTGTTGGTCACTGTCACCCTGTATTACAAATACATTGATTCTGAACGAATGTTATTAGATACCGAACCCGATATACAAAATCATATCAGTCTCTTTATTAGTAAAGAAATGATAAAATTTTATATTGTTGGATAATGTTTTGAACATTTCCTACTTCGGTTCAGGCACGTTATCTAAAAGCATTGATGTTCTAAATCAAACTACAGTTCTTTAGTATACCGAACACACAAAAGAGGAAGAGTTCAGAAATGAACGAATTCTTCTTAAGGCATTGTAGACTAGGTCATATCAATGCGACCCGACTGGCTGAAGTTACATTTTAGATGCATATTTAAATCTGTTTGAATTTACATCTTGTGAAACTTGCCAGTCATGTCACAGAGATAAGATGACCATAGCTCCGTTTACTATTAACAGAGAAAGAGTTTGTGAACTCTTGGGATGATACATGTTGATGTATGTAAGGTCCCTTGTCTACACATGCCAAGACCGGTTCTTTGTACTTCATTACATTCTCTGATGATCTCTCGAGATTCAGACATATGTTCCTGTTGAAACACAAGTCCGAACCTTTTGAGATATTCACAGAATATAAGTTAGAAGTAGAGAACCAAAATACGGATATAAGTATTATGTCCTATGATGTGACCAGGGAGGAGAATACTTGAGCACGAAATTCTTGGACTTTTCTAAAGGAGAATGAGATTCTCTCTCAGCATTACTCCTCTGTATACACCATAGCACGATGGTATATCGGGGCGGAGCAGATACACCCTATTTGATATGGTGTGCTCTATGATGAGTACTACTGAGTTACCTTTTTCCTTTTGGGAGTTATGCACTTATGAAGTTGCATACCTATTGAATAGGGTTCGAATCAAATCAGTTGCCTACCACTTCATATGTGATATGGAAAGGGAAGAGCCCATATCTTAAGTTAGTTAAGATTTGGGGTTGTCCGGCCTATGTCTAAAAGCATAATCCGGACAAGCTCGAGGCAAGGTCTGTAATGTAGAACTGGAAAAGATCCAGCTATACAAACTACAGTAGATGATTTGGTACAACCAAAGGATTCAATAGTTACCAACGAACCTCAGCCTCTCCGCCGATCTAGTAGGGTTCCTCACCCACCTGAGAGCTACTTCGGTTTCTCTATGACAGTGGGAGCGAGGATTGCATCATGAGATGATGACCCAACTAGTTTCGAGCTGGCCATCAGGAGTGTGACTCTGTAAGAATGGCTAGATGCTTAGCGATCTGAGATGGAATCCATGTACACCAACAAAGTATGGACTTTGGTTGCTATATCTGAAGGGTTAAATCCCCATCAGGAGCAAGTATATCTTCAGAAGATTAATTGGTGTATATGGAAAAGTTGAGACTTTCAAAGCTAGACTTGTTAAAGCTTTTCGTCATCGACCAGGCGTGGATTATGATGAAACCTTTTCAAGTGGCTATGCTTAAGTCCATCCAGATCCTACTTACCACGGCTACATACCATGACTACGATATCTGGTGGTTGGGTGTCATGACTGCTTTTCTAAATGATGTTTTGGAAGAGAGCGTCTATAAGTACACAGCCAGAGGGCTTCGTAGACAGTGGGAGCAGCGGAAACGTATGCAAGATGCTTTATAGGATAAAGCAGGCATCGCGGGGTTGGAACATCTGTTTTGATGTGATAGTCAAAGAGTTTGACTTCATCAAAATGGTAGATGAACCTTGTATATACAAAAAGGTAGTAGGGAGTATGGTGATGATCCTCGTAGAGTACGTGGATGACATACTCTTGATAGGGAAGGAGTTTCCTATGCTACGCTCGGTCAATCTCCGCATATCACAATGATTCTCCATACAGGATCAAAATGATACCTTCTAAATCCTGGGTTTTGGACCTATGAGATAGATCTAATTGGATGTTAGGATTCTCACTAGTTGTAGTGAGATGGTATCAATCGATTCTGGGGAGAATCACTGGAAGTGTTCTAGGGTGATAAGGACGACTGAATGTCAGTCACAGGCATTGTCTTTACCCTCAGTAAAGGGACGGTATGTTGGAAGAGTTCCAAGCTAGATACCGTGGCATACTAGACGATAAAGGCTGGATGCATCGCTATTTAAGATGCTACCAAAGAGGCAGTCTGGGTGTATATTAGTTCATGAGATGAACTTCGTTCCTCCCATTGTGTGACAATGGAGTTGTGGCTTATGCCAAGGAACGCCGGTCCCATCAGTGATCCAGACATATTCTGAGGCAGCATCACCTGATCATGGAAATGGTTGATCTCCAGGGTGATCAAGGTTAGGAGAGTAGACTCAGAGGACAACACGGCGGATCCACTCACGAAGGCCTATTCCCAGAGAGAGATTTTTATGGGATGGTTGAGTATGAGATACTACAACCACCGCTACAGATGGCCCTAGTGCAAGTGGGAGATTGTTAGTTATATGTATTCCCTAGAGGCCATTACTGTACATATGATGTATATTGTAGTGGATGCTAGGACGTATATAGGGAGGACTTTCTTGCTCGACATGATAGTATGCTATCTGGTTGATCTTTACCTTAACGTGTACACTGATTGTCTCTCTGTTACATGTTGGTAAAGCCCTTAGGATGTGTACTTGACTACCTGGACTGTGATGCGGATCATACTAGTGGGGACATGGTAGTCTATAAGTACATCCTTCAAAGTCCCTAGTCGTGGGTTTATCGAGACGGGGCATCGATATACCAGAGTAGACTAGCGTATACCTTCTCGACCCATACAGATGGGCGATGGATGATCCCATATCCATTGATGTTTGACATCAGAGATGATATACGGGTGCTCAGTGGAGACTGGGTACACTGGACGGACTCGCCGAGAACTCCCAGATGGTATTATACCTTACGTCAGATGGCAGTTCTCTGGTGACACTGGTACAGAGTAGTCTGTTGACCCGAGATCGTCATAGAGTCTTGTGTGGTTCCCACTGTGCTTTGATTTCCATCTTACCACGTCCATGAGGGCATGCAAAACGGTGATTTTTGGGTACAGTCCCGAGTCACATGGAGGCAATGAGCGATAGGAGGGGATTCGTCTCTCCCGGTATAGGGAGTTGATGTTGCGCTGTGTTCGATTGGCTATAACAGGAAATCCCTGACCAGGGTTGCTGAGATTTACTGGTAAGTGTTACCAGTAGTATCTCGAATTGTTATAGACCTCATATCGACACGACTTATCGAGCTATTGGGGTCTGACGTTTACCACCCATAGGCGAGATATGCGACATATCAGACGATCAGACCGGACTGTACGGTAAGTGTTACTGGTTGGATTCACAGGAGTGTGAGCGGGCTTGCTCGTCGATCTTCTGATCGCTCAATACCCGGGTGGCCGTTACGTTTAGCAGACCGCTTGCGGCTTGTGGGTGTTTGATATGATCATCACCTGCTGCCGGCGTATTGACGAGTCTTTAGAGTTCTACACAGAGGTTTCCTGGATCAAGCGAAACGAAATAGGAGCGCATATGAGATATGTGCGGGACCGAGAATCATGCGTGTATGTGATACCGTATTTCATTCTCGCGATAAATGTATCTATTGGTTATATGCGATATAACCTAGTTATCGAATCAAGTATTGATTCGATAAGCCGATGCATAGGATACTAGTCGGTTATATGCGATATGACCGGATCGTTAAATCTGTTGCGCCACGGCAGCGCCCCGGCCGTCTTACTCGAGGCCAAATAGCGGAATCAAAATTTTTCCTTGCTCGGAAACCGGCGCTACCGCGGACAAAGAAAACCCGGATCGTTTACCATTAACCTACGCTAGCTAACTAGAGATGGGGTGAGAAGTATACCGAGTGATCCGAGTCCTCCGGTCTTCTCGTCATCGTCCCGATCTCCCGCGGAAAGTGTAGTCTCCATATCGTCGCCTCCTCGCCGGAAAGGGCACCACATCGCCTTCGTCTTTTACGGGCTCCCGCCTCAATACCGAGGCAACTCGGGCATGAAGCCGGCAACTCGACATGCCCAAGATTAGCTGTAGAATGTGTAGTGTAGAATCATAGTCTCACTTTGGGGTTTGTTGCCTTTGGATGGAGGAAAGAGGACAAGGAAAATATGGTGCTTTCATTTTTCCTTGCATGAAAGCAAGATCAAGAAGGAAACTCTCAAGAATGAAGCTCTCTCTTTTTCTTCTCACTTTCTTTTTCTTCTCATGAAAAACTTATCATCTTCAAGTAAGTATGAGAATGGTGGAGGAAAGAAAATATGATAGCAAGAGGGAGGTGAGTGTAGGAGCAAGGAAGTGGTGACCACATCCAAGGTCAAAGAAAACATCAACCATGCTTAAAACACTATGCACTCCATAACCTTTCACTTCACTTTAAAAAACAAGTCAATGGATGAAAGAAATGAAATCTATCATAATCAAACTTTATGCAAGAAACCCCCCACCAAAGTGTTATTTGCAAAACTGCAAATAACCCCCTCCATCGAAAAGTCCGGCCGGGAAAGAACAAAGGAAAACCGGCCGGAACGGAATGCAAACTGGCAACTCCAGAAAACTGGTCCCGTAATAAATTACAGGAAAACCCCGATACTGTGCATACACACCCGCATCTGTATTCCGTCCGGATACAAATGCAATGAGACAAAATCTACACTGTACTAGACTAGGACCGGCTTAAGCCAAAACCGGCTAGTAAAATCCGTTCGATCCTGATCCGTGCAATACCGCACGTATCTGATCGAACCCTGCCATATAACTATACGGCCACTAGTATAAACCGTCCGATCCTGATCCGTGCAATACCGCACGTATCTGATTGGACCCTGCCATATCTCCATACGGCCTCTACAGCGTTTCGCCCGAAAGCTGAGTAACTGAAAGTGTGGTGGACTCTAAAGACTCGTCAATACAATGGCTGTGGATTTAACCACTAGCACGTCAGAGGTATAAGCCAATACGTGACGGGCCACCAGCTATTGACCAAAAGGGACGTCGATGAGCGAACTCATCCTGACACCCTACTGAGCCTGTCAGTGACAATATCCGTACAGTCCGGTCCGTTCGTCTATGAGTATCGCATGGCGGGCCTAGGGGGTTGGTAAAAGTCAGACCCCCAAAAGCGGTACAAGTCGTGTCGGAGTGTAGCCTAGAACGCCCTGAGATACTACTGGAATACCTACCAGTAAATCTCCTGCCTCGGCCGAGGGCTTTGCGTAATGGCTCTCCTAGACACAGCGCGACCTCACCCCCAATACCGGGAGAGACGAACCCCTGAAGATCCGCTCACTGTCTCCATGTGGCTCGGGACTGTACCCAACTAAAACCTGTTTGCACGACTCCTTTGAGCCGTGGTAGGGTAGTAATCAAAGTACAGTGGGAACTCACACGAGACAAATGACGATCCTCAGGTCGATGAACTAACCTGTACACATGTCACCAGGGGACTGCTATCTGACGTCAGGTATAAGACCAACTAGCAGGTTCCCGGCGAGTCCTGTCCGGTGTACTCATAACCCAATGAGCACCTGTATACATCTTAGGTGAACCAACTGACACCAGTGGCTTGTGAGACCGGCCACCGCCCCTCGTCGGGGTCTCGACTGTATACACTAGTCTACTAATGGAGTATCGATACCTTGTCTCGAAACTCCTACGACTAGGGACCTTTTAAGGATGTGCTTATAGACTACCAGCTCCCACGTATATGATCGCCATCATACTGCTGGTCGTCAAGCAAGAATCCTAGGGGCTCTATCAACGTGTAATAGCGACATATCAGGTCACCTAAAGCAGTACACGATGATAAAGATAAACCAGATAGCATACTATCATCTCGAGTAAGACTGTCCTACCGGGATAGGTCCTCCCTTAATCATTGCAATCACGTGCCTGTGATCCAATAATTGACTCTGAGGGCACTATCTCCAACAATCTCCCACTTGCACTCAAGGCTAATTATTGCGATGTCGCATACTCACAGCCCGTGTGATACCGAACACCCAACTCCTCTACTAGTCAGTCGCACAAAGCCTGTTTGCGAAACTATTGCGTTCGAGGAATAGCCTCAGTGAGTGGATCCGCAGGATATTCCTTTCTATGTCTCTCTATATCTCAAGTTCGCGGAGAAAGCCATCTCCCGAAATGAGCAATACCTGTCTTGGAACGTTTGGATGTCTGATGGGACCTAGTTCATAAATGAACTCCAAATCCAAACTTCTTAGACTGTATCGTTAACTGAACTTAATCAGTATCCTGCGCCATGCCTCCCTCAGTATTGCCTTGGACCACCTGTCCAAAATACTGCCCCTCGTCAGAGGGAGAACTATAACTCTGACAACCTCCTTGTCGTCCATGTCACCTTGGAAGCCTGGAGTGATAACCGTCTCCTAAAGGAGACAGCCGTTATCATATCCCTAGAACATTAGCTTATGTTCTAAAACTGCCTCCGACTGTTTCTCCAGGATTGGATCAATATCAACTTATTGCATCTAGTGCAAGAACAACATCTGGTGTGGTACTTGACATCTCATGATTGACTCAATTGCCTAAGCAAGTGATCTGCCAATCAAGAGTATTCCTCTCCCCTTTAGTCTATAAGACACCTTTAGAGAGGGTGACACCATTAACTGCAGGTATACTACCGTGCCTGGAGTCGTCCATTCTAAATACTCATAGAATGCTGTCAAGGTACCCAGATTGGGAAACTACCCAAATCTAGATCTAAAACCATAGATCTAGTAACCAGTATGTCTGATATAATATCCAAGTCCCATGTGGAGAAACCACTGTGTGACGACCAAAGTATAACCGATTGTAGTAAAGGAATATCACTTCCTACTACCTTCTCAACAGATCTATCCCCTATTCTGATGACGTCAAACCTATGACTGTCACATCAGAAACAGATGATCTATCTCCGCTATCTCTGCTTTAGTCTATAAATAGACATAAGCCTGATGTCCACCAATGCTTCCGCTGCTCCCACTGACTACGACAACCCTCTGGCAGAGTCATATAGACGTGCACTTCCAAAGCTAGTTTAGAACGACGCTATACTCATCCTCCTGCCGGGTCTCGCAGCCTGGAACAATAGCAATGGCAAGTGTGGGTAAACAAGAACTTCCCTGTCACCGTCCTTGAGAATACCGGAGTACCTCTCGGGTGCCTGAAGTTACCCACCGTATCTGCGGAGTGGCCAATGGAATGTCAAAACAGATTGAATCTTTAGGTTCCTTATCAAATCTTCAGTAATCGTTTGTGGTTCTGGAATTACTTCCAGTTCTACCATACTCCCACTACTGTTTTCTGAAAAAATCCATTTTTAATAAAACTGTGGCGAGTCTAGAACAATATTGCTATTGTTCATCCAGATGGTAGAAAGTCAACCCTCGTCATAGCCTGGGTCAACCCACAAACAGCCATTACAGAAACGTGCCATGAGTTATCCGGAGTCTGGTTTTAAGCATAAGCCGGACAACTCCCCGTACCTTAACATCGTTAAGATATGAACTGTTCTATATCCAATATAGAACCAGAGGCACTGATTTAATTGAACCAGATTCAAATCATGCAGCTATCTCTAGTGCATGTCAACTAAATGGAAGGAGGTCGATCAGTGTTACTCAACTTAGGAATGCTTCCAATTATGAGTAACCTGAAAGAGAAGCAATCTGTCTTCATCATTACTATCAACTGAATACCATACACAAGTATCTACATCTTCGATCTCTTTGAAGAATCCCGATACTTGCTACACCTGGTTCTCTACTATATTCAAATACCTATAACTCCTCAAAACTTAGACCCTGTGTTTCCACGAAACAGCTGTCTAAAATCTAGAGAAGCCATAAGTAAACCGAATATAGTACGAGCACCAACCCCTCTGTCCTAATGGACACTGGACAACATACAATACTCTGTATAAGTCCGCTGAGTCAAACAACTCTTTCACTGTGTGTCGTAGGTTGAAAACTGTACTTATGGTTAAGAAGAATTACACCGCTGTTTAATGCTCCTTACCTAACCATCCACTGATATAGGTAAATGTCATCGACATAATATCAAAAGGTATATCTCACTCTATGAAAATAGACATACAGATATATCAATTTGAAATTGGTGCATAACAGCGGATATTCAAAACCAAATATTTGCCGACCGGCAAACAACCCA
Source organism: Agapanthus africanus (assembly GCA_030015575.1). Taxonomy (NCBI): domain Eukaryota; kingdom Viridiplantae; phylum Streptophyta; class Magnoliopsida; order Asparagales; family Amaryllidaceae; genus Agapanthus; species Agapanthus africanus. The sequence goes on along the minus strand of CM057344.1, from coordinate 371,451,285 downwards.
GGTGACTTCCTCAAATATCACCGATTACAACGAATCCCGATATAATGAGGACAATCACCCAATTCCCAATAACTTACTCCCACTCATCATCTGTAAAACCATACAGATGTGAGAATCCAACCTGGTAAATACATACCCTGGAGTAAGTGTTTAATCGGGAAATCAGTTTTCTTTTAACATCACACAGTGAAACTGAAACATTGAAATGTTTCGTCGGGGTATGCTGGTATTCCTAGTAATGCCTCTTCCATTATCCAGATTCACAACTGTAACCGTATAATTCTTTGCCATCTTTCTAAATCCCTTTATATGTCTTTAGTCATTACCGTCTGCACACCGCTTTAGGCCAATTGGTTTTCTTCCTTCCCTACCGTTCGGCACCAGCCTATGGTTTGGAAGAAGACTATCCAATAAGCATAAAGGGTGTACTGTCCTAATCCTAGGAGCACTCGCATTGCGAGAGAAGGTGAAGATAAAAGACACCTGAATGTACCTTATTCCTATTTCTCCTGAACCAGAATCCATCCCCGAACTGGAACAAGTTCCTTTCGAGTTCGTATATAACCATACGATGGAGTATCCAATAAACTGTGGATCTTCGTAGTGATACGGAGTGTCCTGGAGAAATACAAAGGTGATTTAGGATTGGCGAAGAAATACTTGGTTTGGTCGTGAATATCAGTCGCAATTTACTTTGCCCTCCTACTAATCCCTTTCTTTGTCTGAACTTAATACCTTCTGTACACCGTTTAGGTTAACTGGTTTTCTTCATTCCCTACCGGTCGGCACCAGCCTATGGTTTGGAAGAAGACTACCCAATTTACGTAATAGGTGTACTACTCCTAAACCAAGGAGTACTCGCAACGAGAGAAGGTGAAAAGAAAAGACAACTGAATAATCCTATTCGTTTTCTCCAGAACCAGAAACCATCCTCGAAGTCCTTCGAGTTCGTATATAACCATACGATGGTTTTGTCCAATGGAAGTGGACGTTCGTAGTAATACGGGGTGTCCTGGAGAAAAGGGTAAAAGTAGGAGTGGCAACGAGGTCTGCAACTCTGACAATCCAAAAGCCAGTGTTAAGAAGGTTCGGTCAACTTGGTCACTGAGTCATAGTCCAGGGTCGGGTCAATGGTCGCTGCCAGAGAGAGAGAAAAGAAACACTCAGCGTGCACTCTAACCTAGATCAGAATGGTTACCAATTTATCTAATCAGGAAACCTCCCACTGTACCTCAAATTCTCCTCCAAACCTGAAAGAAGAATTAGTCGGGATCACCCGAGGAGTAAACCAACTCATCAGTGGGAATCGGGATCCAACTCTCATCGCATGATAACGTGACGGAATCCACTCACGTCACCACACTCCAGAAGGTATGCGCATGCTTGGCAAGTTTCAGTTCTTTTGAAACTCCCGATAATTGTTTTTACCCCTAGGACCCAAGTGACCTTGACAATGCCAACAAATCAAAGAGTCCTAGTCAAGTTCTACCCGTCATTATCTTGATTGCATTAAACCCACCCGTACGAGTCCTTGACAATGCCAACAAGACCGCACGACTGTCCTAACCAATCCACTTATCCATGTGACAGAAAAGCATTACATAGCTACCGAACACTACGCCACGGCAATGCACGACAAACGCAGCACGAATACTAAGTAATACTAATCTGAAATGACGGAGGGCTACGACTGGTTTTTGGCGAAAAACCTTTAACGTAATGAACTTGATATCGTTGAAGGAACTGGATAACCTTTTAGAAAATATAGTGACGAAAACCTTTACTAAAGAGGTCACTCCCGGTGAAGGGATCTCGGCTCTTTCCCCGTAGAATGAGGTGCAGGATATTCCAACTGAATACCACGATGCAAAGCAAAAGTAATCGGCTATAGTGAAGTTAATGCCCTGACGCAAACTTCTGTCCAAGGGGTCACTCCCGGTGAAGGGATCTCGGCCCTTGCCTCGTCGACTGAGGAGCAGGATATTCCAAATGAATACCACGATGCAAAACAAAAGTGAACGTCCTTGCAATAACAGCTTTTTGAAAAAGTGTTCCAACAACATCAGAATAGGTTTGTTTAACTTGCATTGATCCGAATCAATGCAGTCCCATCAAATGATCACACCACAAAGAACGAAAATATACTGACGTACGTATATGCCATCCGCATTCGCCACTGGGTCCCGTCATCACCCGTTAGGTTAGCTAACTAACGGCAGAGCGGGGACTGGACTAGCGCGGATGTAAAACATATACAACATCTACTAATATATATACCAATATATAGTATTTCGCTCAAGGCGTGAATAAAATGCAACATCACAGAAATGTACAGCATCACAGAACAATACAGATATCTGGAAGCCCCGGGTTTCACAGAGCCGCTGCTGAAACCCGACGTTCCCCTGGTCGTGTGGATAGCCTGTGCAATGAAATCCTAGACCCCTACGGGCGCGGCAAGTCACCCGCCAAAACCTGAAGCGAGGCAGCCCCCTTCAGTACCGTGAATGGACCACCCAGCACTTCACGGAATCCGGTAACTTGGGCGCCCCTCCTGGGTCAACCTGTACCCCCTACGAGTGCGGCGAATAGCCCGCCAATCCTGGACTGAAGCCCCCTCCGTCTCAATGCCCTGAGATGTGGGCTCGTTGCCCTCCAGAACCCGGCTATCCGTGCACCCCACCGCGGGGCAAACCTAGTACAGAATGTAAAATATACATACACCGGGTACATCGACCGCAACCAGGTCGTGCCCCAAAAGAATAATACAAACGGCAGTGACGGCAGTCCACATGTCGGACGCTCGCCCCGCAATATCAAATGTACATAATACAACAAAGCTGTACTAGCATTGCATCCAGGCTATCCCCACCGACCGATCCGCAACAACACAGCATAAACATAGAACATCAACGTGAAAATCACGTTCGCAAATCCGTCTAACCGGGCTATAGCAGTCAGACCGGATTTACCGATCGAGTGACATTCACGGTCGCAGATATAATGTAAATACTGTGTAATAATGTGTTTAAAATTTTTCGATCAATCAAACAATTAACAAGTGGGCCCCTAACCAATACTGTAGCAGTCACAGAAAACCTGGGCCCAAATTTAATATCCCAAAAGCCCCAAAATCAAGTTTAAGACAATCTGGAGAAAAATGGTACAGTGAGTAATTTAAACGGCGGCGGAAGAGCGGCCAAAGCACTGCTTTGGCCGCGCTTCCGCGGTGAAAAGAGGGAATCATGTTACCAATTTTTCCCAGATCTCTTATATTTCCCTGCACATCATTCTGAGACCACCTGAAAAATTTTTAGACTTCAAAAAATTTCGACAGAAACTGATGTGCTTGAAATACGAGTTTTCGGGATTTTGTTCGATCGGAAACGTAAAACACATTAAACGAAGCTAGGTAAGGTTAATGGCGTGGCTCTGATACCATGTTGCGCCACGGCAGCGCCCCGGCCGTCTTACTCGAGGCCAAATAGCGGAATCAAAATTTTTCCTTGCTCGGAAACCGGCGCTACCGCGGACAAAGAAAACCCGGATCGTTTACCATTAACCTACGCTAGCTAACTAGAGATGGGGTGAGAAGTATACCGAGTGATCCGAGTCCTCCGGTCTTCTCGTCATCGTCCCGATCTCCCGCGGAAAGTGTAGTCTCCATATCGTCGCCTCCTCGCCGGAAAGGGCACCACATCGCCTTCGTCTTTTACGGGCTCCCGCCTCAATACCGAGGCAACTCGGGCATGAAGCCGGCAACTCGACATGCCCAAGATTAGCTGTAGAATGTGTAGTGTAGAATCATAGTCTCACTTTGGGGTTTGTTGCCTTTGGATGGAGGAAAGAGGACAAGGAAAATATGGTGCTTTCATTTTTCCTTGCATGAAAGCAAGATCAAGAAGGAAACTCTCAAGAATGAAGCTCTCTCTTTTTCTTCTCACTTTCTTTTTCTTCTCATGAAAAACTTATCATCTTCAAGTAAGTATGAGAATGGTGGAGGAAAGAAAATATGATAGCAAGAGGGAGGTGAGTGTAGGAGCAAGGAAGTGGTGACCACATCCAAGGTCAAAGAAAACATCAACCATGCTTAAAACACTATGCACTCCATAACCTTTCACTTCACTTTAAAAAACAAGTCAATGGATGAAAGAAATGAAATCTATCATAATCAAACTTTATGCAAGAAACCCCCCACCAAAGTGTTATTTGCAAAACTGCAAATAACCCCCTCCATCGAAAAGTCCGGCCGGGAAAGAACAAAGGAAAACCGGCCGGAACGGAATGCAAACTGGCAACTCCAGAAAACTGGTCCCGTAATAAATTACAGGAAAACCCCGATACTGTGCATACACACCCGCATCTGTATTCCGTCCGGATACAAATGCAATGAGACAAAATCTACACTGTACTAGACTAGGACCGGCTTAAGCCAAAACCGGCTAGTAAAATCCGTTCGATCCTGATCCGTGCAATACCGCACGTATCTGATCGAACCCTGCCATATAACTATACGGCCACTAGTACAAACCGTCCGATCCTGATCCGTGCAATACCGCACGTATCTGATTGGACCCTGCCATATCTCCATACGGCCTCTACAGCGTTTCGCCCGAAAGCTGAGTAACTGAAAGTGTGGTGGACTCTAAAGACTCGTCAATACAATGGCTGTGGATTTAACCACTAGCACGTCAGAGGTATAAGCCAATACGTGACGGGCCACCAGCTATTGACCAAAAGGGACGTCGATGAGCGAACTCATCCTGACACCCTACTGAGCCTGTCAGTGACAATATCCGTACAGTCCGGTCCGTTCGTCTATGAGTATCGCATGGCGGGCCTAGGGGGTTGGTAAAAGTCAGACCCCCAAAAGCGGTACAAGTCGTGTCGGAGTGTAGCCCAGAACGCCCTGAGATACTACTGGAATACCTACCAGTAAATCTCCTGCCTCGGCCGAGGGCTTTGCGTAATGGCTCTCCTAGACACAGCGCGACCTCACCCCCAATACCGGGAGAGACGAACCCCTGAAGATCCGCTCACTGTCTCCATGTGGCTCGGGACTGTACCCAACTAAAACCTGTTTGCACGACTCCTTTGAGCCGTGGTAGGGTAGTAATCAAAGTACAGTGGGAACTCACACGAGACAAATGACGATCCTCAGGTCGATGAACTAACCTGTACACATGTCACCAGGGGACTGCTATCTGACGTCAGGTATAAGACCAACTAGCAGGTTCCCGGCGAGTCTTGTCCGGTGTACTCATAACCCAATGAGCACCTGTATACATCTTAGGTGAACCAACTGACACCAGTGGCTTGTGAGACCGGCCACCGCCCCTCGTCGGGGTCTCGACTGTATACACTAGTCTACTAATGGAGTATCGATACCCTGTCTCGAAACTCCTACGACTAGGGACCTTTTAAGGATGTGCTTATAGACTACCAGCTCCCACGTATATGATCGCCATCATACTGCTGGTCGTCAAGCAAGAATCCTAAGGGCTCTATCAACGTGTAATAGCGACATATCAGGTCACCTAAAGCAGTACACGATGATAAAGATAAACCAGATAGCATACTATCATCTCGAGTAAGACTGTCCTACCGGGATAGGTCCTCCCTTAATCATTGCAATCACGTGCCTGTGATCCAATAATTGACTCTGAGGGCACTATCTCCAACAAAATCAAGTGTTGATTTAATGATTTAATGTATAATTATATATTTGATATATTACTTTGCATTAACTAGTATTGGTTCACTTTAAATGGATTTTCTCATTTGAAGTTCACAAGTTGTATTTGTGATATACTTTTGTGCACTTGATTGTATCATGTTTGATGATACATGCTTACTTGAGTTTGTGTAAAGATTAAACCATGGTTATTTAAATGATTAGGGTTTTGTTTTTCATTTTCTTAATCATTTATTTATTTGTTTATTCATTTTGGAAATGATAAGAAAAGAATGGTGGCTTTATTTGTAGTTTAGTTGAAGCTTCATGAAGCTTTGACCTAGTCCACCATTCTTATCTCATCCTTAACCCTAACCATTCCAACTAACTCTAGTTTATTCTCTACACATGACCATGGTTAATTTTATGATAAGAATCATTTTATTATTCTTTTCAAAATAACTTATCATATTATTATCATCTTCTTCTTCTTCTTCACTTGAAGAAGAAACCTTCCTCCATCAATGGCAACTCTTGAAAATGAGTGAGATATCCAATTCTAAAGTGAACCCACTTCCTATTTCTTCATCCTCTACCTCTTGCCAAGTAGTAGAGTGTGTTTTCTTCACAAGTTTCATGACTTGGTGAAGTGGGAGCTTGATCTTGTGATGCTTCGACGTAGATCATCTTCGGCACGAAGCCGACGACCTTGCCCGCCCATTTCTTCGATGAAGCCGACACCAGAGCCCGGGATCCGATTTGTACAGCGGAGAGGACTTCATCACGGAGCCGTGGAGGTAGAGGACCGGATCTACAAAGGTTGTATTTCCGTACTATTAGTTAAAGTAGTTAACTAGTTGCTTTGTCGCCTAAACTTCTAGCCAACGATCCGTATTAGGGTTTCTCGGCACCCATAAAATTTGAAATTGGCATGGTTGATGCCTTGTGAGACCTCATTAGAGTGCCTAGGAACCCTACAATAATTATACATTAAATCATTAAATCAACACTTGATTTAACGATCCGGTCATATCGCATATAACCGACTAATATCCAATGTATCGACTTATCGAATCAATCCTTGATTCGATAACTAGGTTATATCGCATACAACCAATCGATACCTTTATCGTGAGAATAGAATACGGTATCACATACACGCATTATTCTCGGTCCCGCACATATCTCATATGTGCTCCTATTTCGTTTCGCTTGAGCCAGGAAACCTCTGTATAGGACTCTAAAGACTCGTCAATACACCGGCAGCAGATGATGATCATATCAAACACCCACAAGCCGCAAGCGGTCTGCTAAACGTAACGTCCACCCAGGTATTGAGCGATCAGAAGATCGACGAGCAATCCCGCTCACACTCCTGTGAATCCAACCAGTAACACTTACCGTACAGTCCGGTCTCGTCGTCTGATATGTCGCATATCTCGCCTAGGGGTGGTAAACGTCAGACCCCAATAGCTCGATAAGTCGTGTCGATATGAGTTCTATAACAGTTCGAGAAACTACTGGTAACATTTACTAGTAAATCTCAGCAACCCTGGCCAGGGATTTCCGGTTATAGCTAATCGAACACAGCGCAACATCAACTCCCTATACCGGGAGAGATGAATCCCCTCCTATCGCTCATTGCCTCCATGTGATTCGGGACTGTACCCAAAAGCCACCGTTTTGCACGCCCTCTTGGACGTGGTAAGGTGGAAATCAAAGCACAGTGGGAACCACACAAGACTCTATGACGATCTCGGGTCAACAGACAACTCTGTACCAGTGTCACCAGAGAACTGCCATCTGACGTAAGGTATAATACCATCTGGGAGTTCTCGGCGAGTCCGTCCAGTGTACCCAGTCTCCACTGAGCACCCGTATATCATCTCTGATGTCAAACACCAATGGATATGGGATCATCCATCGCCCATCTGTATGGGTCGAGAAGGTATACGCTAGTCTACTCTGGTATATCGATGCCCTGTCTCGATACACCCACGACTAGGGACCTTGACGGATGTACTTATGGACTACCATGTCCCCACTAGTATGATCCGCATCATAGTCCAGGTAGTCAAGTACACATCCTAAGGGCTTTACCAACATGTAACAGAGAGACAATCAGTGTACACGTTAAGGTAAAGAGTAACCAGATAGCATACTATCATGTCGAGCAAGAAAGTCCTCCCTATATATGTCCAAGCATCCACTACATTATACATCCTATGTATAGTAATGGCCTCTAGGGCATACATATAACTAACAATCTCCCACTTGCACTAGGGCCATCTGTAGCAGTGGTTGTAGTATCTCATACTCAACCATCCCATAAAAGTCTCTCTCTGGGAATAGGCCTTCGTGAGTGGATCCGCCGTGTTATCCTCTGAGTCTACTCTCCAAACCTTGATCACCTTAGAAATCAACCATCTCCATGATCAGGTGATACTGCCTTAGAATATGTCTGGATCACTGATGGGACGGGTGTTCCTTGGCATAAGCCACAACTCCATTGTCACACAATGGGAGGAACGAAGTTCATCTCATGAACTAATATACACCCAGACTGCCTCTTTGGTAGCATCTTAAGTAGCGATGTATCCAGCCTTTATCGTCTAGTATGCCACGGTATCTAGCTTGGAACTCTTCCAACATACCGTCCCTTTACTGAGGGTAAAGACAATGCCTGTGACTGACATTCTGTCGTCCTTATCACTCTGGATCCTTTCCAATGATTCTTCCCAGAATCAATTGATACCATCTCACTACAACTAGTGTGAATCCTAACATCCTTTTAGATCTATCTCATAGATCCAAAATCCAGGATTTAGGAGGTATCATTTTGATCCTATATGGAGAATCATTGTGATAAGCGGAGATTGATCGAGCGTAGCATAGGAAACTCCTTCCCTATCAAGAGTATGTTATCCACGTACTCTACGAGGATCGTCACCATACTCCCTACTACCTTTTTGTTTTTACAAGGTTCATCTACCATTTTGATGATGTCAAACTCTTTGACTACTTCATCAAAACAGACGTTCCAACTCCGCAATGCCAGCTTTATCCTATAAAACATCTTGCACACGTTTCCGCTGCTCCCACTGTTTACGAAGCCCTCTGACTGTGCACTTATAGACTCTCTCTTCTAAAACATCATTTAGAAAAGCAGTCATGACACCCAACCGCCAGATATCGTAGTCATGGTATGTAGCCGTGGCAAGTAGGATCCGGATGAACATAAGCATAGCCACTGGAAAAGGTTTCATCATTATCCATACCTAGTCAATGATGCAAACCTTTTAACAAGTCTAGCTTTGAAAGTATCAACTTTTCCATCTACACCAAGTAATCTTCTCAAGATATACTTGCTCCTGATGGGGATTTAACCCTTCAGATATAGCAACCAAAGTCCATACTTTGTTGGTGTATAAGGATTCCATCTCAGATCACTAAGCATCCAGCCATTCTTACAGAGTCCCACTCCTGATGGCCAGCTCGAAACTAGTTGGGTCATCATCTCATGATGCAATCCTCGCTCCCACTGTCATAGAGAAACCGAAATTTCTCTCAGGTGGGAGAGGAACCCTACTAGATCGGCGGAGAGGCTAAGGTTCGTTGGAATCTACTGAATCCTTTGGTTCTTTCAAATCATCAGCTGCAGTTTGTATAGCTGGAACATTTCCAGTTCTACATAACAGATCTTACCTCGAGCTTGTCCAGATTTTGCTTTTCAGACATAGGCTGGACAATCCCAAATCTTAACTAGCTTAAGAGATGGGCTCTTCCCTTATCATATCAAATATGAAGTGGTAGGAAACTGATTTGGTTTGAACCCTATTCAATAGGTATGCAGCTTCTCAAGTGCATAATTCCCCAAAAGGAAATAGGTAACTCAGTAGTACTCATCATAGAGCACACCTTATCATATAGGGTGTGATTGCTCCGCCCCGATATACCATCGTGCTTTGGTATATACGGAGGAGTAATGCTGAGGGAGAATCTCATTCTCCTTTAGAATAGTCCAGGAATTCCGTGCTCAAGTATTCTCCTCCCCGATCTTATCAAAGGACATAATACTTTTACCCTTATTGGTTTTCTACTTCTAACTTATATTCTGTGAATACCTCAAAAGATTCTGACTTATGTTTCAACAGGAACATATGTCTGAATCTTGAGAGATCATCAGAGAACGTAATGAAGTATAAAGAACCAGTCCAGGCATATGTAGACAGGGGACCTTACATACATCAACATGTATTAATCCCAAAAGTTCACTAACTCTTTCTCTGTTTCCAATAAACAGGACTATGGTCATCTAATCTTTGTGACATGACTGGCAAGTTTCACAAGATGTAAATTCAAACTGATTTAAATATGCATCCACATATAACTTTAGGTAGTCGGGTCGCATTGATATGATCTAGTCTACAATACCTCAAGAAGGATTCGTTCAGTTCTGAACTCTTCCTCTTATGTGTGTTCTGTATACTAAGAACTGTAGTTTAATTTAGAACTTCAATGCTTTTAGATAACGTGCCTGAACCGATCAACTTTTGATATAGGAAATGTTCAAAACATTATCCAACAATACAAAATTTTATCATTTCTTTACAAATAAAGAGATTGATATGATTTTGTATATCTGGTTCGGTATCTAATAACATTCGTTCAGAATCAATGTATTGGTAATACAGGGTGACAATGACCAACAGACCTGGCTGCAACACTTGCCCCGTTTTCTGCCTCATGAAACTTATCACCCATTCTCTGTTCTCTACCTTTCTGTAGCCCTATGTAACATATTACATATCTGGGATCCTGATCTGGTATCAAATACTTAGGATGTAGAGGCTACAGAGAAACAGTTCTTTGTAATGAACACACCCGAAGAAGATGCATCATATGCACTTTCTTCGTTTGGGCGGCATAGGAATTCTGGCATTCCTCAATTTCCTGCTCTGTCTTATAACAATTATAAGTTGGAGCGGGACCAACGTTCCCCAGCTCAGTATAACAAGTGGGTTCGGTCAATACTTCCGTATTATTATCTTGATTAAGGCGTGATATGGTCGCTACCTGGAGAGAGAGAGAAGAAAACACTCAGCGTGCGCTCTTGCAAGAATAGATTGGTTATTATTTTTATCTAATCAGGATGGCTCCCACTGTTTTTATCAAATCTTCCTTCAAACCCTAAAAGGAAAGACTAGCCGGGATTAATTACACACTACAAGTTCGCCAATCTTTCAGCCAGGCCAGTGTCGGTACTTTGAGGGAGGTCCCCCGTGCTTTCGCACGAACCTAATTAATGTAAACCTCGTTTTCCCAGAGGCGTAACCTCGTTGACACCTTTCTAGACACCTACTTGATCGGCTAATTGTAATATGTAAAACTCTCCCAGGAGTAACTCTTACTCGCAGCGGGTATCGGGATCCAACTATCTCATAGAAGGTATGTAATCTCATTGCAAATTTCAACACTTGAAATTCCCGATAATATTTTGCCCCTAACCTCCTATGACCTTGACAAAGGCCAACAAACCATAGGATGCTAGTCAAGATCAACCCGTCATTTCCTGATTGAATTAAACCCACCCGCACGACCCTTGACAAAGGCCAACAAGGTCGCATGACTACCCTGACCCAATCTGCATTATATGCATAAGCAGATAAGCACCAGTCAGCTACCGCAGACTACGCCTTGACAAAGGCCAACAAACGCAGCACGAATACTAACTACTACTTATCTGAAATGACGGAGGGCTACGACAGGTTTTTCTGAAAACCTATTGCGTAATGAACTTGATATCGTTGTAGAATCAAATGATTTTAAAATGGAGTTTTTTTTAGGCTTTTCTAGTTTTGCTAAAGGGGTCACTCTCGGTGAAGGGATCGTCGGCCCTTTCCTCGTCGAATGAGGTGCGGGATATATCATATATATCACTGTGCAAAGCAGAAACTATAGAAGCTATCAAAAGACAAACCGAGTGTGTAGCATCTGCCAGTTATTGCTAAAGGAGTCACTCCCGGTGAAGGGATCTCGGTCCTTTCCTCATCGGATAAGGTGCAGGATATATCATATATACCGCTGTGCAAAGCAAGAACTGTAGCTACCTGTTTTAATTTTGAAATTCGATTGCACAACATCTTTAGGTTTCTTTTTCTTTCATTAATCATATTAATGAAGTCCCATCATTTAAGTACCTAAACATCACAGATAAATACGACGTACACTTATGCCATCTGCATTCGCCTCGGTGTCCCCTCGTGCACCGTTAGGTTAGGTAACTAACGGCAGAGCGGGGCAGGGCTAGCGTGAGTGCAAAACATAAGTAACGTCTATATAATATATCATATATACTATATACTGTATCCATCACAGAACATATCACATGATCACATCACAGATATCACAGCAGAAGATTCATATGAAATATTGGATATACTAGGACGTCCGTGTTTTCAATACGAGCCAGTATAAAACACGGGTTCCACGGTCGTGATGAATAGCCAAACCCACACCCCTAGACCCCTACGATAGCGGCAAGCAACCCTACCAATTCTAGGGTTAGGAGACCCGGACTCGACTCCTCGAGATGGTCTCCCACTGGACCCTAGAACCCGGTTACTTGTGCTCCCCTCCTTGGGTCTATCCTAGTGCAGAAAAGTAAATAATATACAAAAGGTGACATCTTCCGCAACCTGCAAGTGCCCCAATAAAAGAATATTACATACAAGTTTTTACATGAATGAAAATGAAAAACACTCATCTCACATAAAAACCCCGGGCTATTCAAACACGACGATCCAATATAACATATCCAGCAACACATAACATCACATGTCATCAACGTAAGTAAATATGCGCATCCCAATTGTCGTTGACATATAGCAACAAAACCGGCGATATCACATATTACACTTACGGTCACTGAAAAGAAAGTGTAAAACTACAACAGTTGGAATCCGCAACCTGCATAGACATCGCATGCCTAATCAAATGAATTCCTTAGACATCGCATGCCTAACAATTATAAACCCCGCATTTTAGTCTCATTATTGAAAACTCTTTTCAATATCAAGTTGGGCAATTCAACAAGATTCCCGACATCCTGATCGAATGCTCGTCGCAAACTTCAGTAGGCGGCCGCACCCCCGACGCCGTCGACAAAGTGCACCAAGGCGGAACACCGCTTCCGCGAGCACCCGAACGGATGCTTTCGGCGACGGGGTTCTCCTACAGTCACTTGGTCGGGGCTATGGAGTGAGGCTGTCTATTAAGTTTACCCGGAGAGTATCCGCGTACGCTACGTGAATGCGACGGACTTTTGATCGCATCAAAATTCCGTGGCAACTGATCAAGTGAGACTAAACTACTAGATTTATAACATTCATTCAGTTATCTCATAACTGCTTGTGAATTCCAAATGTTGTATCACATTCCGGATAAATAGAAAATGTTAAACTTTCCGATCGAACAATCGAACACCCAGATTTTCCCAAGACAGCTCAACACATGAAATAAGTCTAAAAACATTCAGTTCATGCCTCAGTACCAACGGTCCAGCCGTAGAAGGGTCAAGCCAACGCCTCACATGTGGCACGCCGTACTGCCCCAAACCCGAAGGTTCAAAGGGCAGTTCAAGACGGTCACATAATCGAGTTAAGGTTTGTTGTCTTCTAGAGGGACCATCGCGTTACTTGCACTACTTAGAACGTGATTAAACTACAGAAAAATCCAACAATTGGAAATTTCCCGGTAGGGGAAAAGTGGGTATTTATATCCGGTCGAACTTTTTAACAGATTCTAAAATTACCCGGAAAAACACACTGACAAAATTAGACAATCCGATCGATACACCGAGTCCCCAATACAACCCAGAAAACTCAACTCTTGAGTAAATATTAAAAATTCCCAGAAAACTCAGCACTGCAAAATAGGAATTACTGTGCAAAATTCAATGCAAGAGGAGACTAAAGGGCCGCGGAACCTCCGCATTAGCATGCTAATGCCGCGGTTCCGCCGTGCTTTGATGGACTCAGGAGTACGGGCTTCTCAGTAATTCTTAGAATCTCCTGCTGGGTTTTCTGTGTTGGAGATAGTGCCCTAAGAGTCAATTATTGGATCACAGGCACGTGATTGCAATGATTGAGGGAGGACCTGTCCCAGTAGGACAATCTTACTCGAGATGATAGTATGCTATCTGGTTTATCTTTATCATCGTGTACTGCTTTAGGTGACCTGACACGTCGCTATTACACGTTGCTATTACACGTTGATACAGCCCCTAGGATTCTTGCTTGGCTGCCAGCAGTATGAGGGCGATCATATACGTGGGAGCTGGTGGTCTATAAGCACATCCTTAAAAGGTCCCTAGTCGTGGGAGTTTCGAGACAGGGCATCGATACTCCAGAGTAGACTAGTGTATACAGTTGAGACCCCGACGAGGGGCGGTGGCCGGTCTCACAAGCCACTGGTGTCAGTTGGATCACCTAAGATGTATACAGGTGCTCATTGGGTTGTGAGTACACCGGACAGGACTCGCCGGGAACATGCTAGTTGGTCTTATACCAGACGTCACATAGCAGTTCCCAGGTGACATGTGTACAGGTTAGTTCATCGACCTGAGGATCGTCATTTGTCTCGTGTGAGTTCCCACTGTACTTTGATTACTACCCTACCACGCTCAAAGGAGACGTGCAAACAGGTTTTAGTTGGGTACAGTCCCGAGCCATATGGAGGCAGTGAGCGGATCTTCAGGGGTTCGTCTCTCCCGGTATTGGAGGTGAGGTCGCGCTGTGTCTAGGAGAGCCATTACACAAAGCCCTCGGCCGAGGCAGGAGATTTACTGGTAGGTATTCCAGTAGTATCTCAGGGTGTTCTGGGCTACACTCCGACACGACTTGTACCGCTTTTAGGGGTCTGACTTTTACCGACCCCCTAGGCCCGCCATGCGATGCTCATAGACGAACGGACCAGACTGTACGGATATTGTCACTGACAGGCTCAGTAAGGTGTCAGGATGAGTTCGCTCATCGACGTCCCTTTTGGTCAATAGCTGGTGGCCCGTCACGTATTGGCTTATACCTCTGACGTGCTAGTGGTTAAATCCACAACCATGGTGTTGACGAGTCTTTAGAGTCCCCCACATTCAGTTGCTCAAGTTTTCGGGCGAAATGCTGTAGAGGCCGTATGGAGATATGCCAGGGTCCGATCAGATACGTGCGGTATTGCACGGATCAGGATCGGACGGTTAGTATTAGAGGCCGTATGGAAATATGGCAGGGTTCGATCAGATACGTGCGGTATTGCACGGATCAGGATCGAACGGATAATACGAGCCGGCTTTGGTTTAAGCCGGATCCTAGTATAGTACAATGTAGATTTTGTCTCATTACATTTGTATTTCGGTCGGAATACAAATGCGGGTGTGTATACACAGTATCGGGGTTTTCCTGTAATTTATTACGGGACCAGTTTTCTGGAGTTGCCAGTTTGTTTTCCGTTTCGGCCATTTTCGTTTGTATCTTTCAATGGCCGAAGTTTGGTGGAGGAGGGCTTATTTGCATTTGTGCAAATAAGCAATTTGGAAGGGGGTCTTTTGCATATTGGTTGGATCATGATGGTTGCACCATCCCTTGACCTTTTGACTTCTTCTTTCATGATGGCTTGACCTTTTTGAAGTCATCATGCTTGATGATCATGGTTGGTTATGTTGAAGGGGTGTGATGATTGTTGTTTGAGTGTTGGACTTTCATAGTGATCATTTCTTTGCATGATAGCTTTTTCTCTCTCTTGGATTATGAGAGACTCTCATTCTTTTGATTGATACACTCCCTCACTCACTCTCATTCCCTTCTCCCCCATTGGCATGGCCGGCCACTTCCTCTAGTGGGCTGTCCCAATTTTTGGTGTAGGGATTTACACTCATTTAGCTTCACAAAAATCCCATAGTTCCACCGCCAAAATATAGTTCATTCCTCCACCAAATGGCAAACTCCATAACCCCAAATGAGACATGGTTCTACACCATTCTGCAGCAAACCTTGGGCACGTCGACTCGCCAGCTTCGTGCCCGAGTTGCCTCGGTATAGAGGTGGGAGCCCGTAAAAGAAGCCGGCGACGTGGTGCCCTTCCGGCGACGAGGTGGAGACCGGAGATTCCGCGGGAGATCGGGACGACGACGAGAAGACAGGAGGACACGGATCAGTCGGTATATCTCTCTTCCCCATCTTGATGTTAGCTAGGACTAGTTAATGGTTCGATCCGGGTTTTAGTGCTCGGTGGTGCCGGTTCAAGAAAAATTAAAGTTAACCATCGCTTCCGCATTTGGCCTCGGGATGGAGGTCGGGGCACCGCCGCGCACTTACAGTGGTATCAGAGCCTCGCCATTAACATAGTCTAGCTTTGTCTAATGTGTTTTACATTTCCGATCGAACAAAATTCCAAAAACCCGCGTTTTCTTCACATCAGTTTCTGTTAAAATTTTTTGAAGTCCAAAAATTTTTCAGGTTGTAAAATAGTGATGTACTGGAAGTTCTAAGTACTCTGTAGAAATTCTACACAGTAACTCGACTACTGAAGCGCGGAACCGCGGCCAAAACCCCCTTTGGGCCGCGGTTCCGCCGCGCAATGATGTCCTTGCTGTATCAAATTTCTGCAGTCGCTTTCTGGGTTGAAAATAGGGGTTTTGGAATATTATTTTTGGGCCCAGAATTTCTTGATGTGCTACAGTAGTACTTGGGGGCCCACTTGATAAAATTTGATCGATCGGATATTTTAAACACATTGGTTCACAGTATTTACATTATATCTGCGACCGTGAATGTCACTTGATCGGTAAATCCTGTCTAACTGCTATAGCCCGGTTAGACGGATTTGCGAACGTGACCTTCACATTGATGTTCTGTGTATTGCTGTGATGTTGCGGATCGGTCGTGGGGGATAGCCTGGATGCAATGCTAGTACAGTTTTTGTTGTATTATGTACATTTGATAATGCGGGGCGAGCGTCCGACATGTGGACTGCCGTCACTTCCTGTTTGTATTATTATTTTGGGGCACGGCCAGGTTGCGGTCGATGTACCCGTTGTATGTATATTTTACTTTCTGTACTAGGATTGCCCCGCGGAGGGGTGCACGGGTAGCCGGGTTCTAGAGGGCAACGAGCCCGCATCTCATGGCATTGAGACGGAGGGGGCCTCACTCTAGAATTGGCGGGCTATTCGCCGCACTCGTAGGGGGTACAGGTTGACCCAGGAGGGGTGCCCAAGTTACCGGATTCCGTGAAGTGCTGGGTGGTCCATTCACGTTGCTGAAGGGGGCTGCCTCGCTTCAGGTTTTGGCGGGTAACTTGCCAGGCCCGTAGGGGTCTAGGGTTTTCATTGCACAGGCTATCCACACGACCAGGGGAACGTCGGGTTTCAGTAGTGGCTCTGTGAAACCCGGGGATCCCAGATATCTGTATTGATCTGTGATGCTGTACATTTCAGTGATGTTGCATTTTATCACGCCTTGAGCGAATATAATATAATGGTATATATATTAGTAGATGTTGTATATGTTTTGCATCCGCGCTAGTCCAGTCCCCGCTCTGTCGTTAGTTAGCTAACCTAACGGGTAATGACGGAACCCAGTGGCGAATGCGGATGGCATATACGTACATCAGTATATTTTCGTTCTTTTTGGTATGATCAATTGATGAGACTGCATTGATTCGGATCAATGCATGTTAAAAACAAACCTATTCTGATGTTGCTGGAACACTTTTTCAAAAAGCTGTTATTGCAAGGACGTTCACTTTTGTTTTGCATCGTGGTATTCAGTTGGAATATCCTGCTCCTCAGTCGACGAGGCAAGGGCCGAGATCCCTTCACCGGGAGTGACCCCTTGGACAAAAAGTTTGCGTCAGGGCAATGACTTCACTATAGCCGATTACTTTTGCTTTGCATCGTGGTATTCAGTTAGAATATCCTGCACCTCATTCTACGAGAAAAGAGCCGAGATCCCTTCACCGGGAGTGACCTCTTTAGCAACGGTTTTCGTTACTATATTTTCAAAAAGCTATCCGTTCCTTCAACGATATCAAGTTCATTACGTTAAAGGTTTTCGCCAGAAACCATTCGTAGCCCTCCATCATTTCAGTTAAATATTCGGTAGTATTCAAGCTATGTATTTTGACCTCACGCCAAGGCATAGTGTTTGGTAGCTGCCGGGTATTTATCTGTTGCATAGATAGATGCGTTGGTTTGGGACAGTCGTACTACTATTTTGGCCTACGTCAAGGGTATGTACGGGTGGGTTCAAATTAACCTGGACAATGATGGGTAGAACTTGACATGTGACTTATGATATTTTGACCTCACGCCAAGGTCATAAGAGCATGGGGCAGAAATCACATCGGGAGTTTCAAAAGAACTGAAACTTGCCAGATATGCGCATACCTTCTGGAGTGTGATGACGTGAGCGGATTCCGTCACGTTATCATGCGATGATAGTTGGATCCCGATTCCCACTGATGAGTTAGTTTACTCCTCGGGTGACCCCGACTAATTCTTCTTTCAGGTTTGGAGGAGAATTTGAAGTGACAGTGGGAGGTTTCCAGATTAGATAAATTGGTAACCATTCTGATCTAGGTTAAAGTGCACGCTGAGTGTTTCTTTTCTCTCTCTCTTTGGTAGCGACCATTGACCCGACCCTAAGACTATGACTCAGTGACTAAGTTGACCAAATCTTCTTAAACACCGGCTTTTGGATTGTCAGAGTTGCAAACCTCATTGCCACTCCTACTTTTACCCTTTTCTCCAGGACACCCCGTATTACTACGAACGTCTACTTCCATTGGACAAAACCATCGTATGGTTATATACGAACTCGAAGGAATTTATTCGAGGATGGTTTCAGGTTCTGGAGGAAACGGATAGGACTATTCAGTTGTCTTTTCCTTTTACCTTCTCTCAGGTTGCGAGTACTCCTTGGTTTAGGAGTAGTACACCTATTACGCAAATTGGATAGTCTTCTTCCAAACCATAGGCTGGTGCCGAACGGTGGGGAATAAAGAAAACCAATTAGCATAACGATGGTGTACAGAAGGTATTAAGTTAAGACAAAGCAAGGGATTAGTAAGAAGGCAAAGTAAATTGCGACTGATATTCACGACCAAACCAAGTATTTCATTACCACTCCCACTTCACCTTTGTATTTCTCCAGGACACTCCGTATCACTACGAAGATCCATAGTTTATTGGATATTCCATCGTATGGTTATATACGAACTCGAAAGGAACTTGTTCCAGTTCGGGGATGGATTCTGGTTCAGGAGAAATAGGAATAAGATTTATTCAGGTGTCTTTTATCTTCACCTTCTCTCGCATTGCGAGTGCTCCTAGGATTAGGACAGTACACCCATTACGCTTATTGGATAGTCTTCTTCCAAACCATAGGCTGGTGCCGAACGGTAGGGAAGGAAGAAAACCATTTGGCCTAAAGGGGTGTGCAGAAGGTAATGACTAAAGACATAAAAAGGGATTTGGAGAGATGGCAAAGAAATATACGGTTACAGTTGTGAATCTGATAATGGAAGAGGCATTACTAGGAATACCAGGATACCCCATCGAAGCATTTCAATGTTTCAGCTTCACTGTGTACTGTTAAAGGAAAAATGATTTCCCGATTAGATACTTACTCCAGGGTATGTATTTACCAGGTATGATTCTCACATCTGCATGGTTTTACAGATGATGAATGGGAGTAAGTTATTGGGAATTGGGTGATCATCCTCATTATATCGGGATTCATTGTAATCGGTGATATTTGAGGAGATCACCGGGCTGTTTGCCGGTCGGCAAAATATTTGGTTTCGAATATCCGCTGTTGTGCACCAATTTCAAATTGATATATCTGTACGTCTATTTTCATAGAGTGAGATATACCTTTTTTGAAATTATGTCTATGACATTTACCTATATCAGTAGATGGTTAGGTAAGGAGTATTGAACAACGGTGTAATTCTTCTTAACCATAAGTACAGTTTTCAACCTACGACACACAGTGAATGAGTTATCAGACTCAAGGGACTTATACAGAGTATTGTATGTTGTCCAGGGTCCATCAGGACAGAGGGGTTGGTCCTCGTACTATATTCGGTTTACTTATGACTTCTCTAGTTTTTAGACAGGTGTTTCATAGAAACACAGGGTCCGAATTATAAGAAGTTATAGGTATTTGAATAGAGTAGAGAACCAGGTGTAGCAAGTATCGGGATTCTTCAAGTTGATCGAAGATGTAGATACTTCTGTATGGTATTCAGTTGATAGTAATGATTAAAGAGATCTTGCTTCTCTTTCAGCTTACTCATAATTGGAAGCATTCCTAAGTTGAGTAACGCTGATCGGCCTTCTTCCATTTAGTTGACATGCACTGGAGACAGCTGCATGATTTGAATCTGGTTCAATTAAATCCGTGCTTCTGGTTCTATATTGGATATAGAACAGTTCATACCTTAACGATGTTAAGATACGGGGAGTTGTCTGGCTTATGATTAAAACCAGACTCTGGATAACTCAAGGCACGTTTTCTGTAATGGCTGTTTGTGGGTTGACCCAGGCTATGACGAGGGTTGACTTTCTACCATCTGGAAGATCAATAGTGATATTGTTCTAAACTCGCCACAGTTTTAATAAAAATGGATTTTTCAGAAAACAGTAGTGGGAGTATGGTAGAACTGGAAGTGATTCCAGAACCACAAACGATTACTGAAGATTTGATAGGAACCTAAAGATTCAATCTGGTTTGACATTCCATTGGCCGCTCCGCAGATAAGGTGGGTAACTTCAGACTCCCGAGAGGTACTCCGGTAGCCTCAAGGACGGTGACAGGGAAGTTCTTGTTTACCCAGACATGCCATTGCTGTTGTTCCAGACTGTGAGACCCGGCAGGAGGATGAGTATAGCGTCGTTCTAAACTTTCTTTAGAAGTGTACGTTTATATGACTCTGCCAGAGGGTTGTCGTAGTCAGTGGGAGCAGCGGAAGCATTGGTGGACAGGTGGCTTATGTCTATTTGTAGACTAAAGCAGATATAGCGGAGATAGATCATCTATTTCTGGTATGACAGTCATAGTCTTGACTTCATCAGAATAGGGGATGGATCTGTTGAGAAGGCAGTAGGGTATGATGTCATGGTATTTGGATGACATACACAGAGTAGGAAAAGAAACTCCTATACTACGATCGGTTATACTTTGGTCGTCATACAGTGATTTCTCCACATGGGACTTGGACATTATATCAGACATACTGGATACTAGATCTGTGGTTTTGGATCTAGATTTGGGTGGTTTCCCAATTACGGGTACTTAGACAGCATTCTAAGAGTATTTAGAATGGTCGACTCCTGGCACGGTAGTATACCTGCAGGTGATGGAGTCACCCTCTCTAAAGGTGTCTTACAGACTAAAGGGGAGAGGGATGTGCATGATTGGCAGATCACTTGCTTAGGCAATTGAGTCAATCATGAGATGTCAAGTACCACACCAGATGTTGTTCTTGCACTAGATGCAATAAGTTGATATTAATCCAATCCTGGAGAAACAGTCGGAAGCAGTTTTAGAACATAAGTGGATGTTCTAGGGATGTGATAACGACAGCCTCGTTAAGGAGACAGTTATCATTCCAAGCTTCCAAGGTGACCTGGATGACAAGGAGATTGTCAGAGTTATAGTTTTTCCTTCTGACGAGGGGCAGTATTTTGGACAGGTGATCCAAGGCAATACTGAGGGAGGCATGGCGCTGGATACTGATTAAGTTCAGTTGACGATACAGTCTAAGAAGTTTGGATTTGGAGTTCATTTATGAGCTAGATCCCATCAGACATCCAGACATTCTAAGACAGGTATTGCTCATTTCGGGAGATGGCTTTCTCCGCGAACTTGAGAAATAGAGAGACATAGAAAGAAACATCAAAGCGGATCCACTCACTGAGGCTATTTCTCGAACGCAATAGTTTCTCAAATAAGCTTTGTGAGACTGACTAGTAGAGGAGTTGGGTGTTCGGTATCACACGCGCTGTGAGTATGCGACATCGCAATAATTATCCTTGAGTGCAAGTGGGAGATTGTTGGAGATAGCGCCCTCAGAGTCAATTATTGGATCACAGGCACGCGATTGCAATGATTGAGGGAGGACCTGTCCCATTAGGACAGTCTTACTCGAGATGATGGTATGCTATGTGGTTTATCTTTATCATCGTGTACTGCTTTAGGTGACCTGACACGTCGCTATTACACGTTGATAGAGCCCCTAGGATTCTTGCTTGACAGCCACCAGTATGAGGGCGATCATATACGTGGGAGCTGGTGGTTTATAAGAACATCCTTAAAAAGTCCCTAGTCATGGGAGTTTCGAGACAGGGCATCGATACTCCAGAGTAGACTAGTTTATACAGTCGAGACCCCGACGAGGGGCGGTGGCCACTCTCACAAGCCACTGGTGTCAGTTGGATCACCTAAGATGTATACAGGTGCTCATTGGGTTGTGAGTACACCGGACAGGACTCGCCGGGAACATGCTCGTTGGTCTTATACCAGACGTCAGATAGCAGTTCCCAGGTGACATGTGTACAGGTTAGTTCATCGACCTGAGGATCGTCATTTGTCTCGTGTGAGTTCCCACTGTACTTTGATTACTATCCTACCACGCTCAAAGGAGACGAGCAAACAGGTTTTAGTTGGGTACAGTCCCGAGCCACATGGAGGCAGTGAGCGGATCTTCAGGCGTTCGACTCTCCCGGTATTGGCGGTGAGGTCGCGCTGTGTCTAGGAGAGCCATTACACAAAGCCCTCGGCCGAGGCAGGAGATTTACTGGTAGGTATTCCAGTAGTATCTCAGGGTATTCTGGGCTACACTCCGACACGACTTGTACCGCTTTTGGGGGTCTGACATTTACCAACCCCCTAGGCCCGCCATGCGATGCTCATAGACAAACGGACCGGACTGTACGGATATTGTCACTGACAGGCTCAGTAGGGTGTCAGGATGAGTTCGCTCATCGACGTCCCTTTTGGTCAATAGCTTGTGGCCCGTCACGTATTGGCTTATACCTCTGACGTGCTAGTGGTTAAATCCACAACCATGGTGTTGACGAGTCTTTAGAGTCCCCCACATTCAGTTGCTCAAGTTTTCGGGTGAAACGCTGTAGAGGCCATATGGAGTTATGGCAGGGTCCGATCAGATACGTGCGGTATTGCACGGATCAGGATCGGACGGTTAGTACTAGTAGCCGTATGGATATATGGCAGGGTTCGATCAGATACGTGCGGTATTGCACGGATCAGGATCGAACGGATAATACGAGCCGGCTTTGGTTTAAGCCGGATCCTAGTATAGTACAGTGTAGATTTTGTCTCATTACATTTGTATTTCGGTCGGAATACAAATGCGGGTGTGTATACACAGTATCGGGGTTTTCCTGTAATTTATTACGGGACCAGTTTTCTGGAGTTGCCAGTTTTCTTTCCGTTTCGGCCATTTTCGTTTGTATCTTTCAATGGCCGAAGTTTGATGGAGGAGGGCTTATTTGCATTTGTGCAAATATGCAATTTGGAAGGGGGTCTTTTGCATATTGGTTGGATCATGATGGTTGCACCATCCCTTGACCTTTTGACTTCTTCTTTCATGATGGCTTGACCTTTTTGAAGTCATCATGCTTGATGATCATGGTTGGTTATGTTGAAGGGGTGTGATGATTGTTGTTTGAGTGTTGGACTTTCATAGTGATCATTTCTTTGCATGATAGCTTTTTCTCTCTCTTGGATTATGAGAGACTCTCATTCTTTTGATTGATACACTCCCTCACTCACTCTCATTCCCTTCTCCCCCATTGGCATGGCCGGCCACTTCCTCTAGTGGGCTGTCCCAATTTTTGGTGTAGGGATTTACACTCATTTAGCTTCACAAAAATCCCATAAATCCACCTCCAAAATATAGTTCATTCCTCCACCAAATGGCAAACTCCATAACCCCAAATGAGACATGGTTCTACACCGTTCTGCAGCAAACCTTGGGCACGTCGACTCGCCAGCTTCGTGCCCGAGTTGCCTCGGTATAGAGATGGGAGCCCGTAAAAGAAGCCGGCGACGTGGTGCCCTTCCGGCGACGAGGTGGAGACCGGAGATTCCGCGGGAGATCGGGACGACGACGAGAAGACCGGAGGACACGGATCAGTCGGTATATCTCTCTTCCCCATCTTGATGTTAGCTAGGACTAGTTAATGGTTCGATCCGGGTTTTAGTGCGCGGTGGTGCCGGTTCAAGAAAAATTAAAGTTAACCATCGCTTCCGCATTTGGCCTCGGGATGGAGGTCGGGGCACCGCCGTGCACTTACATTCTGCATATTTTTAATTCTCAAAAATCCATGATTTCAGAAAATGTACAGAGAGCAAGTTTGAATTAGGGTTTCGGTTCGATCGGACTTCTAACTCCGTCAACGCTTCGCCTAAGGCCCTAGCTAGGCTCTGATACCACTGTAGGGTTCCTGGGCACACTAAACAGGTCTCACAAGGTATCAACCATGCCAATTTCAAATTTTACAAGTGCCGAGAAACCCTAATACGGATTCGTTGACTAGAGTTTAGGCGAAAAATGAAACTAGTTAACAACTTAACTAAAAGAAAGAGGCTACAACCTTTGTAGATCCGGTTCTTCACCTCCATGGCTCCGTGAGGAAGTCCCCTCGCTGTCCATATCGGATCCCGGGCTCTAGCGTCGGCTTCATTGGAGAAATGGGCGGGCTTGGTCGTCGGCTTCGATGCAGAAGATGATCTACGTCGAGGCATCACAAGATCAAGCTCCCACTTCACCAAGTCAAGAAACTTGTAGAGAAAACACCCTATACTACTTGGCAAGAGGTAGAGGATGAAGAAATAGGAAGTGGGTTCACTTTAGAATTGGATTTCTCACTTGGAATCAACACTTGATAAATTTCAAGAAAGCTTTTCTTTCTTCATCAAGAAGAAGAAGAAGAAAAGAATGAAAAATGAATTAATTCTAATTGAATAATCAAGTGATGGTTATCATAATGTAACCATGGTAAAGTGTAGAGAATAAACTAGGGTTAGGTGAATGGTTAGGTTTAGTGGTAAAAACAAAATGGAAGACTTTTCAAAGATGCTTTGAAGCTTCAAGAAGCTTTTAGCAAAGAAAAAATAAATCCACCATTTTATATTGCCAAAAATAATTAAATAAATAAACAAATAAATAAATAAAAACCAAACCCTAACCATTACACAACCATGGTTTAATCATACACTTAACCAAGTTAGCATGTATCATCAAACATGACACAATCTTGTGCACAAAAGTATATCACATATACAACTTGTGAAAATTCAAGTGAGAAAATCCATTTAAGTGAACCAATACTAGTTAATGCAAAGTAATATATCAAATATATAATTATACATTAAATCATTAAATCAACACTTGATTTAACGATCCGGTCATATCGCATATAACCGACTAATATCCAATGTATCGACTTATCGAATCAATCCTTGATTCGATAACTAGGTTATATCGCATACAACCAATCGATACCTTTATCGCGAGAATAGAATACGGTATCACATACACGCATTATTCTCGGTCCCGCACATATCTCATATGCGCTCCTATTTCGTTTCGCTTGAGCCAGGAATCCTCTGTGTAGGACTCTAAAGACTCGTCAATACGCCGGCAACAGATGATGATCATATCAAACACCTACAAGCCGCAAGCGGTCTGCTAAACGTAACGGCCACCCGGGTATTGAGCAATCAGAAGATCGACGAGCAAGCCCGCTCACACTCCTGTGAATCCAACCAGTAACACTTACCGTACAGTCCGGTCTCGTCGTCTGATATGTCGCATATCTCGCCTAGGGGTGGTAAACGTCAGACCCCAATAGCTCGATAAGTCGTGTCGATATGAGTTCTATAATAGTTCGAGAAACTACTGGTAACACTTACTAGTAAATCTCAGCAACCCTGGCCAGGGATTTCCGGCTATAGCCAATCGAACACAGCGCAACATCAACTCCCTATACCGGGAGAGACGAATCCCCTCCTATCGCTCATTGCCTCCATGTGATTCGGGACTGCACCCAAAAGCCACCGTTTTGCGCGCCCTCTTAGACGTGGTAAGGTGGAAATCAAAGCACAGTGGGAACCACACAAGACTCTATGACGATCTCGGGTCAACATACTAGTCTGTACCAGTGTCACTAGAGAACTGCCATCTGACGTAAGGTATAATACCATCTGGGAGTTCTCGGCGAGTCCGTCCAGTGTACCCAGTCTCCACTGAGCACCCGTATATCATCTCTGATGTCAAACACCAATGGATATGGGATCATCCATCACCCATCTGTATGGGTCGAGAAGGTATACGCCAGTCTACTCTGGTATATCGATGCCCTGTCTCGATACACCCACGACTAGGGACCTTGAAGGATGTACTTATGGACTACCATGTCCCCACTAGTATGATCCGCATCATAGTCCAGGTAGTCAAGTACACATTCTAAGGGCTTTACCAACATGTAACAGAGAGACAATCAGTGTACACGTTAAGGTAAAGAGTAACCAGATAGCATACTATCATGTCGAGCAAGAAAGTCCTCCCTATATATATCCAAGCATCCACTACATTATACATCCTATGTATAGTAATGGCCTCTAGGGCATACATATAACTAACACGGCGTTGCCACATGTTGCTAGTTATATGTATGCCCTAGAGGCCATTACTGTACATACGATGTATATTGTAGTGGATGCTTGGACATATATAGGGAGGAATTTCTTACTCGACATGATAGTATGCTATCTGGTTGTATTTTATCTTAACATATACTCTGATTGTCTCTTTGTAACATGTTGATAAAGCCCTTAGAATATGTACTCGACTATTGGGACTATGATGAGATTGTTAGTTATATGTATGCCCTAGAGGCCAGTATTGTACAGATGATGTATATTATATTAGATGCTTGGACATATATAGAGATGACTGTCTTGCTCGATATAATAGTATGCTATCTGGTTGCTCTTTATCTTAACATGTGTACTAGTCTCTTTAAACTGTCTTATAGTTACATGTTGGTAAAGCCCTCAGGATGTGTACATGACTACCTGGACTATGATGTAGATCATACTAGTGGGGACATGGTAGTCCATAAGTACACCCTTCAAGGTCCCTAGTCGTAGGTTTATCGAGACGGGGCATCGATATACCAGTGTAGACTAGCGTATACGCTTCTCGACCCATGAGATGGGCAATGGATGATCCCATATCCATTGGTGTTTGACATCAGAGATGGTATACAGGTGCTTAGTGGAGACTGGGTACACTGGACGGACTCGCCGAGAACTCCCAGAAGGTATTATAACTCACGTCAGATGGCAGTTCTCAGGTGACACTTGTGTAGGTTAGTCTGGAGACCCGAGATCGTCATAGAGTCTTGTGTGATTCCCACTGTGCTTTGATCTCCACCTTACCACGTCCATGAGGACGTGCAAAATGGTGGTTTTTGGGTACAGTCCCGAGTCACATGGAGGCAATGAGCGATAGGAGGGGTTTCGTCTCTCCCGGTATTGGAGGTTGATGTTGCCCTGTGCTCGATTGGCCGTAACAGGGAAGTCCCTGGCCAGGGCTGATTCAGAGATTTGCTGGTAAGTGTTACCAGTAGTTTCTCGACCCGTTATGAGCCTCACATCGGCACGACTTATCGGTTATTGGGGTCTGACGTTTACCACCCCTAGACTTGATATGCGACATATCAGACGAGGAGACCGGACTGTACGGGAAGTGTTGCCGGTTGGCTCGACGGGAGTTGTAGCAGGTTCGCTTGTTCTCTTCTGATCGCTCAATACCCGGGTGGCCGTTACGTTTAGCTGACCGCTTGCGGTTTGGGGGTGCTTGATATGATCATCACCTACTGCCGGCGTATTGACGAGTCCTAGAGTCCCACAATGGAGTTACCTAGTCCAGGCGAAACGTTGTGGTGCGCGTATGCGATATGCGCATGGACCCGATTAAAATGCGAGTATAGGATACCGTATATTGATCGGGCGGCTTGCTTTTGGTTAGGGTCATATGTGATATGACCAGATTGATAAATCAAGTGTTGATTTATCATTTAACCATTATTTTCTCACTAGAAATCCTTTCTTGTATTTGATGGATGTATGCATGCATGTATGTTCTCTTTTTAGATTCATGCACATATGGATGTACATTCACAAATAAATACATACATACATCCTTCATGGTTGTATACACATAGAAATGGTGGCAATATAAGACTCACACCATGGTTTTAAATATGGATTTTATTACATTTGATTTAAAACAAAAAGGAAAAAGGAAATGGTTATGTTTGATTTGTTTCTACACTCTTCTTTTGACCTAACCATTCTCACCCACCTTTTAACCTTGGGTAAACATTCCTTTTGTGTTTTAACTCAAGTTTAATAATATATTCATTGTTTAAACCATGGTTTGAGATGAGAACAAGAATATATATATAGATATATTTTCTTTTTCCTTGAAAAAGGGTTATTCTTTTACTCTGGTTAAAAATATAGCCATCATCTTCTTCTTCCTCTCTCATTTGCTCTCTAGATTTTTGTTGTGAGCAATATACTCATCAAGTTAGGATTTTGAAGTGAGAAAGAGAACCACAACACCATTCTACACAAGTCTAGCCCACTTGTTTGGAGTGTTAGCTTCATTTCGTT
Organism: Agapanthus africanus; assembly: GCA_030015575.1. Taxonomy (NCBI): domain Eukaryota; kingdom Viridiplantae; phylum Streptophyta; class Magnoliopsida; order Asparagales; family Amaryllidaceae; genus Agapanthus; species Agapanthus africanus. The sequence continues at coordinate 371,422,842 of CM057344.1, read as the reverse complement.
CTCTTGATCGGGTGAAGTTGCAAGCTTGGACAAAACGGACTCCGGGTGGATCATCGGTGACCTAGAGGAGTTCAAGCGGAGCTTTTTCAAACCCCAAGTAGCCGAGGAGTCTAGCGTAGGGAGCTACAAAGGTTGTACTCTCTAAACCCTAGCTTTTCTTTCATATGATGATGTGAAAAATTTGAAACCCTAATTTTTCTAGGATCGATTGTTCGTTAACTTAGCACCCTAAAGACTCCACTTTTGGTTCATGTGATGCTTCCAAACCCTTCATGAGGTGCTAGGCTAACCCAACATTGGTATCAGAGCCGACCTAGAACATTAGGCGACAATTTTACGAAGTTAAAACTCCGATCGAACCGAAATACGACCTTTTAGATTGCTCTCTGGACATTTTTCAAAAACTGGTTATTTTCAGAATTAAAAATATGCAAAAAATTCAGCAGGTAAATATAAGTGTTACTGTGAAAAATGAGTCAATGATCAGTTATTTTCGCCGCGGAACCGCGGCAATAGCCTGCTTAGGACGCGGTTCCGCGGCCGTTCTGTTGATTCATGGACTCGTTTTTGTACATAAACTAATGCCTCTGCTAGTATATGGTTTTGGGTATTTTTAATCTGAATTTAGTTCTGTAAATTCTGGAGATGGTTGTGGACTTGTTGATTCGATCGGAATTTTCATTTCGTATCTTTTCCGGATAAATTAGAAAGTATTAAAGTGTTTGAACGAGTACCATTTGCTCACTTTTCACAGTTTAAATCCTTCGGAGGTTCGTGCAAGTTTTGTGGTAGTCCCTCTAGAAGACAACAAACCTTAACTCGATTATGTGACCGTCTTGAACTGCCCTTTGAACCTTAGGGTTTGGGACAGTACGGCGTGCCATATGTAAGGAATTGGCTTGACCCTTCTACGGCTGGACCGCTACTACCGTGTCACACTCCAAGTTTTTGAACTTTGCTCAAGTGTTGAGCTTTAGGGAATCTTGGGTATTTGATCGTTCGTTCGAAAACTTTAATACTGTCCAATTATCTGGAATGTGATGCAATGTGTGAAATTCATATTATAAGACATGAAATACGAGGTATGTGATACTTCGCATTTACGATGTCTAAAGAGAATGTGGATTCCAGATATTGCAGTTTTACACTTTCTTTTCTGTGACCGTAAGTGTAGTATGTAGTGGTATTGCCGATTGTCGTTGCTATACGTCGACGACAATCGGTGTATGCATACTTACTTACGTTGATGATATGAGATATTATGTGTTGCTGAGATATGATGTGCAGGATTGTCGCGATTGAATAGCCGGGGTTTTTTATGTGAGATGAGAGCTTTATATTTTCATTCATGTAAATTCAAATGTAATGTAATATTCTTTTATTTGGGGCACTTCCAGGTTGAGTTCGATGCCACCTGTGTTGTATATTATTTACTTTTCCGCATTAGGATGGATCCAAGGAGGGGAGCACGGATGACCAGGTTCTGGGGTTCAGTGGGAGACCATCTCGAGGAGTCGAGACCGGGTCTCCTAAACTCTAGGGTCGCTTGCTGCTCTCGTAGGGGTCCCGAGTGTGGGCTTGGCTATTCATCGCGGCTGTGGAATCCGTATTTTCTATTGTTGGCTAAATACTAAATACGGACGTCCTAGTATATCCCACATTATATCTATGTTTCTGCTGCGATATCTGTGATGTGATCATTTGATATGTTCTGATGGATACAGTATATAGTATATATGATATATTATATAGGCGTTACTTATGTTTTACATCCGCACTAGCCCTGCCCTGCTCTGTCGTTAGTTACCTAACCTAACGGTGCACGAGGGGACATCGAGGCGAATACGGATGGCATAAGTGTACGTCGTATTTATCTGTGATGTTTAGGTGACTTAAATGATGGGACTTCATTAATGTGATTAATGAAAGAAAAGAAACCTAAAAGATGTTGTAGAATCAAAAATTTTAAATAAAAGGGTAGCTACAGTTTTGCTTTGCATAGCGGTATATATGATATACCCTGCACCTTATTCGATGAGGAAAGGGCCGAGATCCCTTCACCGGGAGTGACCCTTTAGCAATAACTGGCAGATGCTACACACTCGGTTTGTCTTTTGATTGCTTCTATAGTTTTTGCTTTGCACAGTGATATATATGATATATCCCGCACCTCATTCGACGAGGAAAGGGCCGACGATCCCTTCACCGGGAGTGACCCCTTTAGCAAAACTAGAAAAGCCTCAAAATCACTCCATTTCAAAATTTCACTTGATTCTACAACGATATCAAGTTCATTACGCAATAGGTTTTCAGAAAAACCTGTCGTAGCCCTCCGTCATTTCAGATATGTTGTATATAGTATTCGTGCTACATCTGTTGGCTTTCGTCAAGGTGCAGTGTGCAGTAGCTATATGCTGCTTATCTGCTGCATATGATGCAACTGGATTGGGGTAGTCGTACGGCTTTGTTGGCTTTCGTCAAGGGTCGTGCGGGTGGGTTTAATTCAGTCAAGAAATGTACGGGTTGAACTTGACTAGCGGGCTGTGGTTTGTTGGTTTTCGTCAAGGTCATAGCACGTTAGGGGCAAAATATTATCGGGAATTTCAAGTGTTGAAATTTGCAATGAGATTCCATACCTTCTATGAGATAGTTGGATCCCGATACCCACTGCGAGTAATTGTTACTCCTGGGAGAGTTTTACACAGGACAATTAGCCGATCAAGTAGGTGTCTAGAAAGGTGTCAACGGGGTTACGCCTCTAGGAAAATGAGGTTTACTTTAATTAGGTCCGTGCGAAAGCACGGGGAACCTCCCTCAAAGTACCGACACTGGCCTGGCTGAAAGATCGACGAAGTTGTAAGGTGTAATTAATCCCGGCTAGTCTTTCCTTTTAGGATTTGAAGGAAGATTTGATAAAAACCAGTGGGAGCCATCCTGATTAGATAAGATAATAACCAATCTGATCTTGCAAGAGCATACGCTAAAAGTGTTTTCTTCTCTCTCTCTCCAGGTAGTGACCATGTCATGCCCTAATCAAGATAATAATATGGATGTATTGACCGAACCCGCATGTTATACTGTGCTGGGGAACGTTGGTTCCGTTCTTTCTTATAAGAGTTATAGGACAGAACAGGATATAGGGGAAAATCAGGATTCCCATGCCACCCGAATGAAGAAAGTACATGTTGATGCATTTTCTTCGGGTGTGTTCGTTACAGAGAACTGTTTCTCCATTTGCCCTACGTCCTGGGTATTAGATACCGGGTCAGGATCCCATATATGTAATCAGTTACATGGGCTCAGGAAAGGTAGAGAACTTGGAGAAGGTGATAAAGACATTAGAGTTGGAAATGGTGCAATTGTTGCAGCTAAGACAGTCGGGGAATATCACCTTGCATTACCAACTGGTAATACATTGGTTCTGAACAAATGCTATTACATGCCGAACCTGATATGCAACATTATATCAGTTTCTTTGTTGAGTAAAGAGGGATATAATTTTGTATTACAGGATAATGTTATGAACATTTTCCGTAACCAAAAGTTGGTTGGATCAGGCACGTTGTGCAATGGCATTTATGTTCTAAATCAATCAACAGTTCTGAGCATAACAAACACACACAAGAGGAAGAGTTCAGAACTGAACGAATCCTTCTTGTGGTATTGTAGACTGGGTCACATCAATGCGACACGACTGGCTAAGTTGCATAAGGATGGATATTTGAAACAGTTCGAATTTTCATCTTATGACACTTGCCAGTCATGTCTCAAAGGCAAGATGACCAAAAATCCGTTTACAGGACACGGAGAAAGAGTTACCGAACTCTTGGAACTGATACATAGTGATGTATGCGGTCCCATGTCAACACATGCCAGGGATGGTTCTTCGTACTTCATTACATTCACTGACGATCTCTCAAGATACGGACATGTGTTCTTGATAAGACATAAGTCTGAAGCTTTTGAGAAATTTAGAGAATATAAACAAGAAGTCGAGAACCAAACCGGAAAAAGTATTAAAATCCTTCGATCTGATCGAGGAGGTGAATACTTGAGCAGTGAATTCCTGAACTTCCTAAAAGAGAATGGGATTCTCTCTCAGCTGACTCCTCCATATACACCACAGCATAACGGCGTATCAGAACGGAGGAACCACACCCTATTAGATATGGTGTGCTCTATGATGGGCACAGCTGAGTTACCTATTTCTTTCTGGGGGTATGCGCTTGAAACAGCCATACAACTATTGAATATGGTCCCCACCAAATCTGTGCCTACCACTCCATATGAGATATGGAAAGGGAAGAGACCATGTCTTAACTATGTTATGATATGGGGTTGTCCAGCCTATGTCAAACGACAAAATCCGGACAAACTCGAGGCACGGTCTGTTCTATGCAAATTTATAGGATATCCCAAGAATTCACAAGGGTATATCTTCTACCACCCTGAGGAACAAAGAGTGTTTGTTTCTCGGCATGCCACCTTTTTAGAAAAGGAATTTCTTGAAAAAGATATTAGTGGTCATGAGGTAGAACTGGAAGAGGTTCCAGCTACAAAAGATGCAACAGAAGATCTGGTGGAACCAGAAGATTTCGTAGTTCCCAATGAACCCCAGCCACTCCGCCGATCTAGTAGGGTTCCTCGCCAACCTGAGAGATACTACGGTTTTCTCATGGATGGTGGGAGCGAGGATTGCATCATGGAGGATGATGACCCAACTAGCTTCGAGCAGGCCATCACGAGTAGGGACTCAGTGAAATGGCTGGATGCTATGCGGTCCGAGATGGAATCCATGTACACCAACAAAGTATGGACTTTGGAAGTTGCTCCTGAAGGGGTAAAACCCATTGGGAGCAAGTGAATCTTCAAGAAAAAACTTGGTGTAGATGGGAAAGTGGAGACTTTCAAAGCTAGACTTGTTGCAAAGGGTTTTCGTCAAAGACCAGGTGTGGACTATGACGAAACCTTTTCTCCAGTAGCCATGCTTAAATCCATCCGGACCATGCTTGCCATCGCTGCATATCATGATTACGAAATCTGGCAAATGGATGTTAAGACCGCCTTTCTAAACGGTGATTTAGAAGAGTGCGTGTACATGACTCAGCCAGAGGGCTTCGTAGATAGTAGGAGCAGCGGGAAGGTGTGCAAGCTGCTTAAATCCATTTATGGATTAAAGCAAGCATCGCGGAGTTGGAACATCTGCTTTGACGTCGTTATCAAAGAGTTTGATTTCGTCAAAAACGTAGATGAACCTTGTATCTACAAGAAGGTGGCAGAGCGTAAGGTTGTCTTCCTCGTATTGTACGTGGATGACATACTCTTGATAGGAAATGACATTCATATGCTGCAATCGGTCAAGCTCTTCTTATCACAAAGATTCTCAATGAAAGATCTTGGTGATGCCTCTTGCATATTGGGAATTAGGATCTATAGAGATAGATCCAAACGGATATTGGGATTGTCCTAATCCAGGTACATTGACACCATACAAAAGAGGTTTAGTATGGAAGAATCCAAGCGTGGGAACTTACCCACGATCTCTGGAGTCACTCTCTCCAAAGAGATGTCTCCCAAGAATGATTTGGAGAGAGCTCGCATGCAAGGGATATCCTATGCTTCGGCTGTAGGCTCTATCATGTACGCGATGCTATATACCAGACCCGATGTAGCATACTCACTAAGTGTAGTGAGCAGGTATCAAGCTGATCCTAGAGAGAGTCACTGGACAGCTGTGAAGAGCATTCTCAAGTACTTACAAAGGACTAAAAAGATGCTCTTGGTGTATGGTAAAGGAGAACTCCAAGTGGAGTCCTTTACCGATTCAAGCTTCCAGAATGATAAGGACGACTTTAAGTCGCAGTCGGGATTTGTCTTTACCCTTTACGGAGGGGTGGTTAGCTGGAAGAGTTCCAAGTAGGAAACCGTGGCAGACTCGACGATGGAGGCTGAATACATTGCTGCCAACGATGCTGCCAAAGAGGCTGTCTGGATCAAGAAGTTCATTACTGAACTTGGAGTGGTTCCATCCATTGAGCATCCAATACCTTTGTATTGCGATAACAATGGAGCGGTGGCTTTGGCCAAGGAACCCAGGTCCCATCACCTGATCCGGGAGATAGTTGATCGCCGGGAGATCGAGGTCAGGAGGGTTGACACGAAGAACAACACGGCGGATCCACTCACGAAGGCCATTCCCCAGATACAGTTTGAGAGACTCTTCGGGATGCTCGGTATGCGATACTACAGCAGCTGGCCCTAGTGCAAGTGGGAGATTGTTAGTTGTATGTATGCCCTAGAGGCCAGTATTGTACAGATGATGTATATTATATTGGATACTTAGACATATATAGAGATGACTTTCTTGCTCGATATGATAGTATGCTATCTGGTTGCTCTTTATCTTAACATGTATACTAGTCTCTTTAAACTGTCTTATAGTTACATGTTGGTAAAGCCCTTAGGATGTGTACATGACTACCTGGACTATGATGCAGATCATACTAGTGGGGACATGGTAGTCCATAAGTACATCCTTCAAGGTCCCTAGTCGTAGGTGTATCGAGACGCGGCATCGATATACCAGTGTAGACTAGCGTATACGCTTCTCGACCCATGAGATGGGCGATGGATGATCCCATATCCATTGGTGTTTGACATCAGAGATGGTATACGGGTGCTCAGTGGAGACTGGGTACACTGGACGGACTCGCCGAGAACTCCCAGATGGTATTATACCTTAGGTAAGATGGCAGTTCTCAGGTGACACTTGTGCAGGTTAGTCTGGAGACCCGAGATCGTCATAGAGTCTTGTGTGATTCCCACTGTGCTTTGATCTCCACCTTACCACGTCCATGAGGGCGTGCAAAACGGTGGTTTTTGGGTACAGTCCCGAGTCACATGGAGGCAATGAGCGATAGGAGGGGTTTCGTCTCTCCCGGTATTGGGGGTTGATGTTAAGCTGTGCTCGATTGGCCGTAACAGGGAAGTCCCTGGCCAGGGCTGATTCAGAGATTTGCTGGTAAGTGTTACCAGTAGTTTCTCGACCCGTTATGAGCCTCACATCGGCACGACTTATCGGTTATTGGGGTCTGACGTTTACCACCCCTAGACTTGATATGCGATATATCAGACGAGGAGACCGAACTGTACGGGAACTGTTGCCGGTTGGCTCGACGGGAGTTGTAGCAGGTTCGCTTGTTCTCTTCTGATCCTCAATACCCAGATGGCCGTTACGTTTAGCTGACCGCTTGCGGCTTGGGGGTGCTTGATATGATCATCACCCACTGCCGGCGTATTGACGAGTCCTAGAGTCCCCCAATAGAGTTACCTAGTCCAGGCGAAACGTTGTGGTGCGCGAATGTGATATGCGGTTGGACCCGATTAAAATGCTAGTATAGGATACCGTATATTGATCGGGCGGCTTGCTTTTGGTTAGGGTTATATGTGATATGACCGGATTGATAAATCAAGTGTTGATTTATTATTTAACCATTATTTTCTCACTAGAAATCCTTTCTTGTATTTGATGGATGTATGCATGCATGTATGTTCTCTTTTTAGATTCATGCACATATACATGTACATTCATACATACATACATCCTTCATGGTTGTATACACATGGAAATGGTGGCAATATAAGACTCACACCATGGTTTTAAATATGGATTTTATTACATTTGATTTAAAACAAAAAGGAAAAAGGAAATTGTTATGTTTGATTTGTTTCTACACTCTTCTTTTGACCTAACCATTCTCACCCACCTTTTAACCTTGGGTAAACTTTCCTTTTGTGTTTTAACTCAAGTTTAATAATATATTCATTGTTTAAACCATGGTTTGAGATGAGAACAAGAAACTATATATAGATATATTTTCTTTTTCCTTGAACAAGGGTTATTCTTTTACTCTTGTTAAAAATATAGCCATCATCTTCTTCTTCCTCTCTCATTTGCTCTCTAGATTTTTGTAGTGAGCAATATACTCATCAAGTTAGGATTTTGAAGTGAGAAAGAGAACCACAACACCATTCTACACAAGTCTAGCCCACTTGTTTGGAGTGTTAGCTTCATTTCGTTCTCTTGATCGGGTGAAGTTGCAAGCTTGGACAAAGCGGACTCCGGGTGGATCATCGGTGACCTAGAGGAGTTCAAACGGAGCTTTTTCAAACCCCAAGTAGCCGAGGAGTCTAGCGTAGGGAGCTACAAAGGTTGTACTCCCCAAACCCTAGCTTTTCTTTCATATGATGATTTGAAAAATTTGAAACCCTAATTTTTCTAGGATCGATTCTATGTTCGTTAACTTAGCACCCTAAAGACTCCACTTTTGGTTCATGTGATGCTTCCAAACCCTTCATGAGGTGCTAGGCTAACCCAACAGAGATCATACTAGTGGGGCCACGGTAGTCGACGAGTACATCCTATAACTGTTCCTAATCGAGGGTGTATCGAGACAAGGCATCGATACACCAGAGTAGACTAGCGTATACGCATCTTGACCCATATGATGGGCGATGGATGATCCTATATCCATCGGTGTTTGACATCAAGGATGGTGTACGGGTGCTCAGTGGAGACTGGGTACCCTGGACGGACTCACCGAGAACTCCCAGATGGTATTATACCTCACGTCAGATGGCAGTTCTCCGGTGACACTGGTACAGAGTAGTCTGTTGACCCGAGATCGTCATAGAGTCTTGTGTGATTCCCACTGTGCTTTGATTTCCATCATACCATGTCCAAGAGAGCGTGCAAAAAGGTGGCTTTTGGGAACAGTCCCGAATCACATGGAGGCAATAAGCGATGGGAGGGGATTCGTCTCTCCCGGTAAAGGGAGTTGATGTTGTGCTGTGTTCGATTGGCTATAACTGGAAATCCCTGGCCAGGGTTGCTGAGATTTATTGGTAAGTGTTATCAGTAGTTTCTCGAACTGTTATAGACCTCATATCGACACGACTTATCAAACTACTGGGGTCTGACGTTTACCACCCCTAGGCGAGATATGCGACATATCAGACGACGAGACCGGACTGTACGGGAGTGTTACTGATTGGATTCGCAGGAGAATGTACAGGCTTGCTTGTTGATCTTCTGATCGCTCAATACCTAGGTGGCTGTTACGTTTAGCTGACCGCTTGCAGCTTGTGGGTGTTTGATATGATCATCACCTACTGACGGCGTACTGACGATTCTTTAGAGTCCTACACAGAGGTTTTTTGGCTCAGGCAAAATGGAGTAGGAGCACATATGTGATATGTGCGGGACTGAGGATAATGCGGTATGTGATACCGTATTGGATTCTCGCGATATGAGATATCGCCCGGGTATATGTGATATAGCCGGGTCATCGTATTAGTCTGTTATATGCGATATAGCCGGATTGTCGGATCAAGTGTTGATTCGATAATTTAATATATAATAATATATATGATATATTAAATTACATTAACTAATATTAGCTCACTAAAAGATTCTTTTTCTCACTCGGGTAATCCATTGATATATATGCGATATATGTTAATTGTATTATTTTATTTTGTTGCAATAAATATTATATATGTGATATATAATATGGTAACATGATATGATTATTAATGCAACATGATTAGTGGAAATTAAACAAGGTTAGGGTTTGAATTGGGTTAGTTGTTTCATGAACATTCTAGAAGGTTTTTCTTTTGTCATGGATAAGATATTATGTTTGTTATTTTAAAGTGACTCACCTTTAACTCAACCCAAACCCTAGCCCTAGTTAAATCTTTACAAAGGTTTAGTTGACCATGGTTGCATAATTAATCATTATCTTCTTTTTAATATTCATCACAAAAGGATTTAATTCTTGATTCATTCTTCTTCTTCCTTGAGTTCCTTCTTGCAAAGCTTTCTAGTTTTGATTCTTGTGATGAAAATGAGTGAGAATAAGAAAACAAATGAGAGAAAAAATCCTTCTTCATCATCCTCATCTACCCTTTCCCTTTATATGAGAGTGTTCACTTCATTTAGTGAGTGAGAGCTTGTGTTAATGAAACTTCAAGGTAGATCATCTTTGTTATCGAAGATCGGAAGCAAGCTTGCATCTTTCTCTTCGTAGAGCCTCTCGAGAATCCGGAACACGATGATCGCAGCGAAGGGACCTCAACACGGAGCTTATGAAGTGAAGGACCGGATCTACAATGGTTGTAATCCCTCTCACTTAGTGTTAAAGTGTTTAACACTAAGTTTTCGCCTAATCTCTAGTTTAAAGATCCGGCTTTGGGTTGTTCGGGATGGCTAAATTTTAAATCGGGCATGGTTGATGCCTCGTAGACCCTTGCGTGTGTGCCTAGCTACCCTACAATGGTATCAAAGCCAAGCTAGAGCTTTAGACGAAGTCTAGACAAAGTTTAAAGTCCGATCGAACTCCGAAAACCCGATTACCCTATTTTCTGGAAAAAATTTCAAAATTTATTTTTTGTGAATTAAAAATACTTAAAAAAATCAGCAGGGAATTCTATGGAGACATGTGAAAAATGACACCCTAACTCCACTATAGCACCGCGGAACCGCGGCCAAACTGGGGTATTGGCAGCGGTTCCGCGGCAAGAATTGAGAGTTAGAGTTTCAATTTTCTACAGTAACGTCCGTATGTGTTTCCTGATGCTTCTGGGTATTTTTAATTATACTCAAGTGTTAAGTTTTCTGGGTTGTATTGGGGACTCGTTGATTCGATCGGATAATTTAACTTCGTTTAAGTTTTTTCCGAATAATTTTAGAAACTGTTAAAAAGTTCGAACGGATATCAATAACTCACTTTTTCCCCTGTCGGAAAATTTTTCAAAAGTTGGATTTTTTCTCGAGTTTGAAACTTCCGGAGAATCATGCAAGTAACGCGGTGGACCCTCTAGAAGAACACAAACCTTAACTCGATTATGTGACCGTCTTGAACTTCCTCTAAACCTTAGGGTTTGGGGCAGTACGGCGTGCCACATGTGAGGCGTTGGCTTAACCCTTCTACGGCTGGACCATTGGCACTGTAGCATGTGATGGATATTTTTTTGAACCCCGCTCAAGTGTTGAGCTATTTGGGAAATCTTGGGTGTTTGATTATTCGATCGGAAAGTTTAACACTCTCTATTTATCTAGAATGTGAGACAATATTTGGAATCCACATGTAATTATGAGATAACTAATTTGAATTTTATAAATCTAGCAGTTCAGTCTCAGATGATCGGTTGCCACGGAATTTTGATGTGATGAAAAGTCCGTCGCAATCACGTAGCGTACGCGGATACTCGCCGGGTAAACTTAATAGACAGCCACGCCCCATAGCCCCGACCAAGTGACTGTAGGAGAACCCCGTCACCAAAAACATCTGTTCGAGTGCTCGCGGCAGCGGTGTTCCACCTTAGTGCACTTCGTCGACGGCATCCAGGGGTGCGACCGTCTCCTAAAGTTTGCGACGAGCATTCGATCAGGATGTCGGGAATCTTGTTGAATTGCCCGACTTAATATTGAAAAGAGTTTTCGATAATGAGACTTAAATGCGGGGTTTATAACTATTAGGCATGCGATGTCTAGGGAATTCATTTGGTTAGGCATGCGATATCTAAGGTGGTTGTAGATTCCAACTGTTGTAGTTTTACACTTTCTTTTCTGTGACCGTAAGCTTAGTATGTGGTGTATCGCTGGCTTCGTTGCTATACATCAACGACAATCGGGATACGCATACTTGCTTACGATGATGATATGAGATATTATATGTTGCTGTGATATGTTATATTGGATCGTCGTGTTCTGAATAGACGGGGGTTTTATGTGAGATGAGAGTTTTTCTTTTTCATTCATGTAAAATTCATTTGTATGTAATATTCTTTTATTGGGGCACTTCCGGGTTGAGGATGATGTCACTATTGTATATTATTTACTTTTCCGCATTAGGTAGACCCAAGGCGGGGAGCACAAGTAACCGGGTTCTAGGGTCCAGTGGGAGACCATCTCGAGGAGTCAAGACCGGGCCTCCTAACCCTAGAATTGCCAGTGTTGCTTGCCGCTCTCGTAGGGGTCTAGGGATATGGGTTTGGCTATTCATCACTACCGTGGAGTCCGTATTTTATACAGGGCTCGTATTAAAACACGGACGTCCTAATATATCCAATATTTCATATATGTTCTTCTGCTGCAATGTTCTGTGATGAGATCATATTACTGCCTGAGACGAATGTTTATATTATATATATGAGATATATGTTATATTGCAGATTTCGTTTCAAATGTGATGCTTGTGAAGCATAATAAAAGGGGACTTCATTAATGAGATTAATGAACTAAAAGAAACCTAAGATGTTGTAGAAACTTGTTTAAAAACTGGTAGCTCTAGTTCTTGCTTTGCATAGCGGTGTTCCTTGTAGAACATCTAGCACCTTATTCGATAAGGAAAGAGCCGAGATCCTTTCACCGGGAGTGACCTCCTTAGTGAAACTAGCAGATGCTACAAACTCAGTTTGTCTTTTGATTGCTTCTATAGCTCTTGCTTTGCATAGTGGTATTTGTGAAATATCATGCACCTTATTCGATGAGGAAAGAGCCGACGATCCCTTCACCGGGAGTGACCTCTTTAGCAAAACTAGAAAAGCCTCAAAAACACTCCATTTAAAATCACTCGATTTTACAACGATATCAAGTTCATTACGCAAAAGGTTTTCTGTCACGACCCGAAAGAGAACGTGACTGGCCCTTGAACCATATGAAGTCTATAGGACCCCATTTGATCCAAGTAAGCCAAAAGCCCAGCAATCTAAAACCATTTAAAGAGTAAATAAGGAAAACTGTTTTTGAAAAGTAAGGAAATCAAAGTTTTTAAATAACTAAGCCGAATATGCATTTTTTTAAAATGTGTAACCTTTCCTGAAAATTTCGGCAGAGTTTCCTTTGTAAAAACTGGCCCCGAACGGGGTACAATAAGAATAATATATATGAAATGATAAAAGGCATCCCCAAGCGGGAGCTAGCTCTTCGTCAATCGACGGTCACAACCACGCAAGCAATAAAAATATACAACGCCAAAGGCGAGGATCAAATCCAAAAAGAACTCAAAACAGCCAGAAAACCGCAATACTACTAGCGCGACTCTAAGGTCGAAATAAAACAACACTGTTTTCTAAGTCTGAAACAATAAACAAGTTTTGGTTGATGGAAATTCTAGATACAATGAATAATACAAATACAATAGCGGTTCTGATACAAAAGAACCCACCTAACCAAGCAAGTCACCCATAGGAAGCAGTGTGCCAGAAATGCCGCTATGGAATCTGTACGGCAAAAACCTGCAAGGACTGGGGCACAACGGGGGTGAGTTGCCAACTCGTGAATAGAAAGATATCTACAAGCAGAGATCGAATGCATGACCCATCCTAGGTCAATACGATCAGATATAAATAAACCTCAATATGAATAAAGCTGAAGCATGCTAAACTGGCAATGTAATCTCTACATGAGTGTAATGCCAAGTGCTCGTGCTAGTGCCTCAGGTAATAGCATGTCATGAATATGAGGTATGATCAATGTAATCAAATCTGCACACACGTGGATCCCGTCCACTCGTCACCCAATGACAATAATCATCATGCAAGTAAATATCATGAAACCTGTGCATGGAAATATGAGGATATAACCCACCCGTGTCCCTCGCGACACGTCAAAATCATGGAACCGGAGTGCCCAGCATCGGCACTCGAAAACATCATGAAAACTGTGCCCAGCATCGGCACATAAATCCTCATATATCGGGCTCTGTCTGCGGTATCGGCCCTCGGCCCCGGCAGGACGCCCAAATCTATCCATCGACTCTGGTCAGTATCCTCCGGATAACCGCCAGGTCCAACCAATCACCGGTAGGTACTCGCCCGCCTCCAGGCTCAATCGGCAAAGCTCATCGATCATCTTGCCGAGGGGAACCATACCGGGTCCACCATGTACCCGCAATCGGCTCATCCACTCCTCGATTCGGGTTTCACATGTCGCTCTCAGCACCGAGAAAACACATGGTGGACGCACTGAAATATCATATCAAGGGTAACCGGGTTTTTAAAGCAATGACATGTTCTCTTTTGAAACACTCTCGGTTCCCAAATCCAGAAATATCATAGAAACAACATATCTCAATGCGTATAATCAAAAGCATGAAGTATGTGACATGTAAAGGAAGGTATGCATATCATCATGTCATGCAAGGATCATATACTGAATGCAATAGTACTACAGTGTAGTGACATGGCAATTATCGATGATGAGTGTGTGAGCCGGCAACAAGTGTACGTGGAACATATGCATCATCGATAATGGTGCTGGTGTCCTAGCAGCATGACTGAAATATAACCACAGTACAAGCGATGCAATGCAAATAGCATGAATATGCGGAATCGAATAATCAACGCAAAAGTAAAGAATCTACACCAATCTGTACAAGTCATGCAGGGGTGCCATTTGAAATAAGACGAATCAGGGCTTTTGGAAAAACAAGGGCTACGGTGTTTTAAGAAAAGATACATCATTTGAAAATATCCGTATGACCCTTCTGCCTATCTTTAAAATATCCCCGATTCGTTAGTTTGAAATAGGTATGACTCAGTCCAGTCTAATGTCTACTAAGTAATCTAGACAGGAGGGGTAAGAAACCACCTAATCTGAGTCAATATATATAAATATGATAGTCGGTGATCCCGCCTCAATAACATATCGTAAGATATCCTCGAGTCATGAGTGCGGATCTATCATCAATATCGGCTCGTACGGTAGATCGTCGTACGGCATCCCAATAGCTGGGTAGGGGTCAATATCACAGTACCTCATCACATATCAGGTATCACTATCATCAGATCGCATAATCTGGGGTACTACTCTAAGTCTAGTACAAATCGATACCATCTATAAAAATATGAATGCGGGTAAAGCACATGTCCAAAGGCCCGCTAAAACTATCATATCGCACCTCGAAGACAAGCTATGTCACATCGCCGATCTCACGGCCTCACATCAAGTATCATCTCAAACCACGTATCATCCTCAAATCCCGTATATAAACACATAGTCCCATACCCATGTGTAGATATACGCACCATCATATGCACTCTAATAAATGAAAGAATGAATGCAAGTATGTGTGTAAATGTATGTGTGAGTGCAACCACTACTCTAGGGTTCGCACTATACTAAACCAATATATTCTTATCATCAAAATATCATTATTACCATCAATAACCCTAAACAACACATAATAAATATTCGTGTGTATACGTATTCGTATACATCACCACAGACTGCGGGGGTGCTATACGCCATCCACCCGACTTCTCCCCGTAGATATAAATCTACTCACCTTGCTTCTCGTGTGCCAAAGCCGATGTCGCTATCTTCACCTCCTTTACCTCAACATCACGCGGGGTACCTACAAGTATATCACAATGCTAAAGCACATGAAAATCACATCGGAAACCAAAATAGCACACGCTACCCGCATAGGTAAAAACCTATCGACTCGCATGTAAACACAATCAAAATCCACTTGTCGTTGACGTCCAAACGCCACCCGACAGGAATGAATCACCAAATACCAAAATCCATGCTAAAACAAGTCCCAAATTATACACCAACATAGGAAAATCAACCCAGATTTCACCCTAGATGGAATCAGTCAAAACTAGACATACTCAGGGTCAAAACTAGAGGAAATGGGGGCATGCACAGAAAACGAGGCAATTCCTTAAAATACCTTATTTTAGAATTTTCCATAATTTTTCCCCATTTATCTGTATTTAATTATACCAGAATATTAAAATATTCATTAAAATAATATTAAATTATAAAATTTCCTAAAAATCATATTTTATTATTTTGAAGACGTTACAATCTACCCCCCTTAAAGAAATTCGGTCCCCGAATTTAAATTTAAACCCCCAAATACTAAAATATTTCAATACAAATTCCAAGTCATCGGGGCTCCGAAATCATCTATACATAAAACATCATAGCGCAATGCATGCGCATGAGTACTGAGCAGATAACTCAAAAGCAACACTCCATCAAGCATCCGCAATCATCGGAGTCATGGTAACGACACAATGTCAAATCCAATACAAAATCAATATGATATGGACCAAGACTATACATGTAGACACTCAATCTATACATGTAATTAGCTGATGCAACTGTATGCCAAATCTTTTTAAGTCGCTGTGCGATGCGCGCAACACTGCACAGTGGCGGACGTTTCTCATAAGAAAATAACTATATATGTGTGTATATATATCCTTTGTTTAATAAGCACGTTCCACCATTTTGAAAAAAATCAGAAGGGTTTCCTTGTTTTTAAAACGTTTTGTGTCATATCGGACACGTAGGTATATACTGAGACTATAGCTCGCTTTTCGAAAATGCCTTCGATAACTATCGATGCATGCAAAATATATCCAGGTACTGTCCACTGACTAGTTCTGCTCAGTATGAAAGCAAATATCCCACATCATAAAAATGTACTGCTCCAAAAGGAATAAATTCCAAAAATGCACGTAACACCACCCTGTGCATCTGACGCGCACGGAAATCAAAATCCATATATGCGCTAAACATGTGCACAAAACAACATCTAGGTGCAACGGGTGTGAACGAAGCATCTGTCATAGGCAACATGTGTGCCTGACAGCCAAAATAGGTGCATCTGACATGCACGAAGAATCTCGATTTAGTGCATCTGGTGTGCCCCAAAATCGTATCTCAAAACATGCGCCCAACATGCGCGAAAATCCAAATCGGTGCATCCATCATGCACGAATGAAAATCTAGACCCTGCGCACTCAATATGCACGGAATCACAAAATCCAATAGCAACGTCGAATATGCGTAAGTCCAGTCAAAAGCACGGAGTGCAAGAATCCACATCAATATCATAATCAAAATCGACATACCGAAAGGCATCAAATCGAAGTCAGGTGCAATCGTAATGCACAAAATATAAATCCGGTGCAACAAAGGCACGAAATATAAATCTGATGCGATAAACGCAAGAAACATGAAACTGGTGCGACAAATGCACGAAGTATAGAACTGGTGCATCCCATGCACAAATACCAAGCAATAACTCAAATACGTAAGCAGCAACACCAAGTGTATCCAGATATGAAGAAAATCATAAACGTGTGCAGCTGCGGGCACAAAACACATATCGATGCACTACAAGCACATATAAGCTATACCGAGTGCAAAATCAAAACACTAAAATTACATGAAACTCTGCTGGAAGCGTAAATCAAATCACCAGCATAAAATAGGCATGAAATCGCAATCAACAGCTCAAGAGTAATAACTATGTACAAGGTATAAATACCCAGTAGGTGCAACCATGGTGTACAAAATCAAATATCATGAAACTCAGTCATCAAGACTAAATCATGCGAATAGATCGCCCAAAATACCGAAATCCAAAGCAACGGATACGTGATAATCAAATCAAAAAATCACAAATCATAATTACCGTCGTCGGTATACCCTCCTTCAGGGTCGAGAAGGTACCGGTACATCCGATGCTAGCGGCGCAAGATATCTACTTGCCTCTTGCTCGCGGCTGGCGTCCTCTGCCTCTGGTTCCTGATCTTTCCTGTAGATTACTAACTCGCAATCCATCGGCTCATCGGCCCGGTCAGGTGTGCTGACAGGAACGATTCCGTTCTTGCACTTCCCTGGTCATCTCTCGGTCAATCCTCACGACCGCTCGTAAAGCAGCACATCTCTGGCGCCGACCTCGGGTCCCCTGAATGCATATCACACATCCGATCCTGGGTGCAACTCTTATTGCAGCAGTGTACTGGAAGGAATCCTACTCAAGGTCTCTTCTGATCTTGCCTAAGCCAAACTGTAAGGAGGCTGGTACTCTGGCGTAATCTTTTCTCGCTCTCTGGACCTCTGCGTCCTTAGTACAACATCTCCTCGAAAGCTGGTCGCATCTCTGCGCCTCTGTATGCATGTCCGGCCTTTAATCTTAACGGGGTGTAGTAACAGCTCGTCTGCCTCTCGTACGAACTTCTTGTCCCACTTGTCTGTATCATCGTCCATTTCAACATCGCGTGTCTATCTGCGCACTGCAATGCCTTCGGCTACGGTCCATCCGAAGTCCCTCACGCGGACTCGAAATCACGAACTCGGTATTTTCCTGACTCAGTAGGAGATATCTAGCCGACCACGTCCTCAGCGTGCACGTCACATCTCTGATGTCAGCGAAGTGGAACGTCATCTCGTCGAAATCTCGTGCGAACTCTTTACTCCACCTTGCTCCAATGTCGACTGATTCGGACTCATCTCATCGTGGCTACACGAACTGCGCTCCGACGGCTATGCTCGCATCTGGAGTCTCCCAAGCAGTGTCCCATCACAATATCCGAAAGATGTCGAACCATCCGATCGACTCGTCAGAACCTCATAATCCCCCAAGAGCTCACATCTCGGGTACAGTTTAATAGTATCGAGTACATGCCACAGCGTCGGTGGTCCAGCCGTAGAAAGGCAAACCCAAGCCTCACTAATGGCGCCGTGGAACCGCCGCAAACCCTAAGGTTCGAAGGCTTTCACACGGTCATTAAGTCGAGTTAGGGTTTCATTCTTCTAGAGGGTCCATAGAATCACCTGCATGTCTTTCCGTATACTTTAAACTTGGAAAATAGGTTCCTGACATTCGATCGTCTCAATCGACTCTCAACGAATCTGCGTGAAGTCTCCTCTAGCTGGAATCAATCTATCTGATGACCTCGCATCGGGGTAAGCGAACGAACCACATGTCCTAGTCATTAATCCTCGGTGACTAGCGACTCACTATCACATCTCTAAGAATATGCTCATGCTGCAGTAGCTCCAATCATCTGGGCGATATCTCATCACTCGCAGCAACAACTGGCTCCTTCGTATATACGCTAAACAGCGCCTCAATCCTCCAGAAAAGGCGATACATAAGCGGTCATCTCTGAATCGGTTTGCTCTAGATCTGAGCAAGACTCTCCACACTGGAGATCTTCAATTCAGCTGGGCCCGCTCCGGCGCAAAAATCGGACGAATCACCTTTGTCTCTCAAATCGGGTAGACTAGCTATCATCTGTCGCATATCTGCCTGAAAGCTCCGGCAATCTCAGCTCGTAAGCTCCGAAAGCAACATCCTGTCAATCTCAGCAACAGCTGGTCCATCTGTCTGCACGGTAGGCGACATCATAATCTCTGAGGTACGCTGTACATCAACAGTCCTCTCTCAAGTGGCAGCTCTAACAATGACCCGATCATCCGGTGCAAGACCAAGCACTCGCCTCCACTAGAGGTCACACTCATCAATACCAACTCGAGACGTTCCCATGTCACCAGAAAACACAATGGTCGGCCCTCGTACCGGACGAGCTCGCCCTGACCGTAACCCTAGCAGCAGCCCAAACTGCGCTCAACCATGGCGACAGGAACCTCAATCGAGTATCGAAGAGAGCAGGTCAATGGCAAGAAAGAGAACAACAGATCCAAAGTGGATACATGATCATAAGAAGGAACGGCATCAATAAAGGTATGATCATGAAACTAATAGAATCGGGGATCTCAAATGGATGTATAATCATGGATATGAAGAGAATCACTGATCTCGAAAGTATGTACATCCTAAGGTTCCTTAAGCGGAGTGGCGTGTCGTAAGTATGCCGCGGAACATAACAACGGTACGTCACTCTACTTTAGTCACCTATTCCATCAACCAAGGGTCATCCTACGCGAAGAAAGTTCGGGTCTGATACCCCCTCGACCAAGTCTAAGTTCCGTAAGGTCAAGCCTAAGTTCCGTATATAAATAACTCCCTAGGCTCCACATAGTCAAACTCAGACTCGAACCAAGGTCAACCTAGCGCTCTGATACCAACTTTGTCACGACCCGAAAGAGCACGTGACTGGCCCTTGAACCATATGAAGTCTATAGGACCCCATCTGATCCAAGTAAGCCAAAAGCCCAGCAATCTAAAACCATTTAAAGAGTAAATAAGGAAAACTGTTTTTGAAAAGTAAGGAAATCAAAGTTTTTAAATAACTAAGCCGAATATGCATTTTTTTAAAATGTGTAACCTTTCCTGAAAATTTCGGCAGAGTTTCCTTTGTAAAAACTGGCCCCGAACGGGGTACAACAAGAATAATATATATGAAATGATAAAAGGCATCCCCAAGCGGGAGCTAGCTCTTCGTCAATCGACGGTCACAACCACGCAAGCAATAAAAATATACAACGCCAAAGGCGATGATCAAATCCAAAAAGAACTCAAAACAGCCAGAAAACCGCAATACTACTAGCGCGACTCTAAGGTCGAAATAAAACAACACTGTTTTCTAAGTCTGAAACAATAAACAAGTTTTGGTTGATGGAAATTCTAGATACAATGAATAATACAAATACAATAGCGGTTCTGATACAAAAGAACCCACCTAACCAAGCAAGTCACCCATAGGAAGCAGTGTGCCAGAAATGCCGTTATGGAATCTGTACGGCAAAAACCTGCAAGGACTGGGGCACAACGGGGGTGAGTTGCCAACTCGTGAATAGAAAGATATCTACAAGCAGAGATCGAATGCATGACCCATCCTAGGTCAATACGATCAGATATAAATAAACCTCAATATGAATAAACCTGAAGCATGCTAAACTGGCAATGTAATCTCTACATGAGTGTAATGCCAAGTGCTCGTGCTAGTGCCTCAGGTAATAGCATGTCATGAATATGAGGTATGATCAATGTAATCAAATCTGCACACACGTGGATCCCGTCCACTCGTCACCCAATGACAATAACCATCATGCAAGTAAATATCATGAAACCTGTGCATGGAAATATGAGGATATAACCCACCCGTGTCCCTCGCGACACGTCAAAATCATGGAACCGGAGTGCCCAGCATCGGCACTCGAAAACATCATGAAAACTGTGCCCAGCATCGGCACATAAATCCTCATATATCGGGCTCTGTCTGCGGTATCGGCCCTCGGCCCCGGCAGGACGCCCAAATCTATCCATCGACTCTGGTCAGTATCCTCCGGATAACCGCCAGGTCCAACCAATCACCGGTAGGTACTCGCCCGCCTCCAGGCTCAATCGGCAAAGCTCATCGATCATCTTGCCGAGGGGAACCATACCGGGTCCACCATGTACCCGCAATCGGCTCATCCACTCCTCGATTCGGGTTTCACATGTCGCTCTCAGCACCGAGAAAACACATGGTGGACGCACTGAAATATCATATCAAGGGTAACCGGGTTTTTAAAGCAATGACATGTTCTCTTTTGAAACACTCTCGGTTCCCAAATCCAGAAATATCATAGAAACAACATATCTCAATGCGTATAATCAAAAGCATGAAGTATGTGACATGTAAAGGAAGGTATGCATATCATCATGTCATGCAAGGATCATATACTGAATGCAATAGTACTACAGTGTAGTGACATGGCAATTATCGATGATGAGTGTGTGAGCCGGCAACAAGTGTACGTGGAACATATGCATCATCGATAATGGTGCTGGTGTCCTAGCAGCATGACTGAAATATAACCACAGTACAAGCGATGCAATGCAAATAGCATGAATATGCGGAATCGAATAATCAACGCAAAAGTAAAGAATCTACACCAATCTGTACAAGTCATGCAGGGGTGCCATTTGAAATAAGACGAATCAGGGCTTTTGGAAAAACAAGGGCTACGGTGTTTTAAGAAAAGATACATCATTTGAAAATATCCGTATGACCCTTCTGCCTATCTTTAAAATATCCCCGATTCGTTAGTTTGAAATAGGTATGACTCAGTCCAGTCTAATGTCTACTAAGTAATCTAGACAGGAGGGGTAAGAAACCACCTAATCTAAGTCAATATATATAAATATGATAGTCGGTGATCCCGCCTCAATAACATATCGTAAGATATCCTCGAGTCATGAGTGCGGATCTATCATCAATATCGGCTCGTACGGTAGATCGTCGTACGGCATCCCAATAGCTGGGTAGGGGTCAATATCACAGTACCTCATCACATATCAGGTATCACTATCATCAGATCGCATAATCTGGGATACTACTCTAAGTCTAGTACAAATCGATACCATCTATAAAAATATGAATGCGGGTAAAGCACATGTCCAAAGGCCCGCTAAAACTATCATATCGCACCTAGAAGACAAGCTATGTCACATCGCCGATCTCACGGCCTCACATCAAGTATCATCTCAAACCACGTATCATCCTCAAATCCCGTATATAAACACATAGTCCCATACCCATGTGTAGATATACGCACCATCATATGCACTCTAATAAATGAAAGAATGAAATCAAGTATGTGTGTAAATGTATGTGTGAGTGCAACCACTACTCTAGGGTTCGCACTATACTAAACCAATATATTCTTATCATCAAAATATCATTATTACCATCAATAACCCTAAACAACACATAATAAATATTCGTGTGTATACGTATTCGTATACATCACCACAGACTGCGGGGGTGCTATACGCCATCCACTCGACTTCTCCCCGTAGATATAAATCTACTCACCTTGCTTCTCGTGTGCCAAAGCCGATGTCGCTATCTTCACCTCCTTTGCCTCAACATCACGCGGGGTACCTACAAGTATATCACAATGCTAAAGCACATGAAAATCACATCGGAAACCAAAATAGCACACGCTACCCGCATAGGTAAAAACCTATCGACTCGCATGTAAACACAATCAAAATCCACTTGTCGTTGACGTCCAAACGCCACCCGACAGGAATGAATCACCAAATACCAAAATCCATGCTAAAACAAGTCCCAAATTATACACCAACATAGGAAAATCAACCCAGATTTCACCCTAGATGGAATCAGTCAAAACTAGACATACTCAGGGTCAAAACTAGAGGAAATGGGGGCATGCACAGAAAACGAGGCAATTCCTTAAAATACCTTATTTTAGAATTTTCCATAATTTTTCCCCATTTATCTGTATTTAATTATACCAGAATATTAAAATATTCATTAAAATAATATTAAATTATAAAATTTCCCAAAAATCATATTTTATTATTTTGAAGACGTTACATTTTCTTAAAAACCTGTCGTAGCCCTCCGTCATTTCAGATAAGTACTAGTTAGTATTCGTGCTACGTTTGTTGACTATGTTAAGGCGTTGTGTGTGGTAGCTGATTAGTTCTTATCTGTGTAAGCATATGATGCGATTGAATTAGGGTAGTCGTGCGACTTTGTTGACTATGTTAAGGGTCGTGCGAGTGGGTTTAATTCAATCGGGAAATGACAGGTTGAACTTGACTAGCACTTATGATTTGTTGACTATGTTAAGGTCATTTGGCTGCTAGGGGTAAAATATTATTGGGAGTTTCAAGTGTTCAAATTTGCAATGAGATTGCATACCTTCTATGAGATAGTTGGATCCCAATACCCGCTGCGAGTAAGAGTTACTCCTGGGAGAGTTTTACACATTACAATTAGCCGATCAAGTAGATGTCTAGAAAGGTGTCAACGGGGTTACGCCCCAAGGAAAACGAGCTTTACTTTAATTAGGTCCATGCGAAAGCAGAGGGAACCTCCTTCAAAGTACCGGCACTGGCCTGGCTGAAAGATTGGCGAACTTGTAGAGTGTAATTAATCCCGGCTAGTCTTTCCTTTTAGGGTTTGAAGGAAGATTTGACTAAAACCGTGGGAGACATCCTGATTAGATAAATTGATAACCAATCTAATCTTGTAAAAGCGCATGCTGAGTGTTTTCTTCTCTCTCTCTCTCCTGGTTGCGACTATGTCACGCCTTGATCAAGATAATAATACGGATATATTTACCTAACCCGCTTGTTCTACTGAGCTGGGGAACGTTGGTCCCGCTCCAACTTATAATTGTTATAAGACAGAGCAGGAAATAGGAGATTATCAGAATTCCCGTGCCGCCCAAATGAAGAAAGTGCATGCTGATGCATCTTCTTCGAATGTGTTCATTACAGAGAACTGTTTCTCAGTATCCTTTACATCATGGGTATTTGATACCGGATCAGGATCCCACATATGTAATTTGTTACATGGTCTACAGATAGGTAGAGAACTGAGAACGGGTGATAAGTTTCATGAGATGGAAACGGTGCAAGTGTTGCAGCCAAGTTCTTTGGTCACCATCACCCTGTATTACCAGAATACATTGATTCTGAACGAATGTTATTAGATACCGAACCTGATATACAACATCATATCAGTCTCTTTATTAGTAAAGAAAGGATATAATTCTGTATTGTTGGATAATGTTTCGAACATTTCCTATATCAAGTGTTGATCGGTTCAGGCACGTTATCTAAAAGCATTGACGTTCTAAATCAAACTACAGTTCTTAGTATACAAAACACACACAAGAGGAAGAGTTCAAAAATGAACGCCTCCTTCTTGAGGCATTGTAGACTAGGTCATATCAATGCGACCCGACTAGCTGAAGTTACATTAAGATGCATATTTAAATTTGTTTGAATTTACATCTTGTGAAACTTGCCGGTCATGTCACAAAGATAAGATGACCACAGCTCTGTTTATTGGAAACACAGAAAGAGTTAGTGAACTCTTGGGATTGATACATGCTGATGTATAAAGGTCCCCTGTCTACACATGGCAAGACCGGTTCTTTGTACTTCATTACATTCTCTGATGATCACTCAAGATTCAGACATATGTTCCTGTTAAAACACAAGTCCGAAGCTTTTGAGACATTCACAGAATATAAGTTAGAAGTAGAGAACCAAAAACGGGTATAAGTATTATGTCCTTTGATGAGATCAAGGAGGAGAATACTTGAGCACGGAGATTCCTGGACTATTCTAAAGGAGAATGAGATTCTCTCTCAGCATCACTCCTCCGTATACGCCCCAGCACGATGGTGTATCGGGGCGGAGCAATAGCACCCTATGTGATATGGTGTGCTCTATAATGAGTACTACTGAGTTTCCTATTTCCTTTTGGGAGTTATGCACTTGAGAAGTTGCATACCTATTGAATAGGGTTCAAATCAAATCAGTTGCTTACCACTTCATATATGATATGGAAAGGGAATAGCCCATATCTTAAGTTTGTTAAGATTTGGGGTTGTCCGGCCTATGTCTAAAAAGCAAAATCCGGACAAGCTCGAGGCAAAGTCAGATCTGTGGAAGTTTGTTGGATATCCCAAGCATACGCAAGGGAATATCTTCTACCTAACCGAGGAACGAAAGATATTTTATTTCTCAACATACCACCTTTGTGAAAGGGAATTCTTGTGGAAAAATTAGTGGTCATGAGGTAGAACTGGATGGAGTTCCAGCTATACAAACTACAGTAGATGATTTGATAGAACCAAATGATTCAATAGTTTCCAACGAACCTCAGCCTCTCCGCCGATCTAGTAGGGTTCCTCACCCACCTGAGAGATACTTCGGTTTCTTTATGACAGTAGGAGTGAGCATTGCATCATGAGATGATGACCCAACTAGTTTCGAGCTGGCCATCAGGAGTGGGACTCTGTAAGAATGGCTGGATGCTTAGCGATCTGAGATGGAATCCTTATACACCAACAAAGTATGAACTTTGGTTGGTTTATCTGAAGGGTTAAATCCCCATCAGGAGCAAATATATCTTGAGAAGATTACTTGGTGTACATGGAAAAGTTGAGACTTTCAAAGCTATGCTTAAGTCCATCCAGATCCTACTTACCACGGCAACATACCATGACTACGATATCTGGTGGTTGGGTGTCATGACTGCTTTTCTAAATGATGTTTTAGAAGAGAGCGTCTATAAGTACACAGCCAAAGAGCTTCGTAGACAGTGGGAGCAGCGGAAACGTATGCAAGATGCTTTATATGATAAAGCAGGCATCGCGGAGTTGGAACATCTGCTTTGATATGGTAGTCAAAGAGTTTGACTTCATCAAAATGGTAGATGAACCTTGTATATACAAAAGGTAGTAGGGAGTATGGTGGTGATCCTCGTAGAGTACGTGGATGTCATACTCTTGATAGGGAAGGAGTTTCCTATGCTACGCTCGGTCAATCTCCGCTTATCACAAGGATTCTCCATATAGGATCAAAGTGATACCTCCTAAATCCTGGGTTTTGGATCTATGAGATAGATCTAATTGGATGTTCGGATTCTCACTAGTTGTAGTGAGATGGTATCAATCGATCCTGGGGAGAATCACTGGAAAGGTTTTAGGGTGATAAGGACGACTGAATGTCAGTCGCAGGCATTGTCTATACCCTCAGTGGAAGGACAGTATGTTGGAAGAGTTCCAGGGTACATACTGTGACATACTAGACGATTAAAGGCAAGATACATCGTTACCAAGGATGCTACCAAAGAGGCAGTCTGGATATATATAAGTTCATGAGATGGACTCGTTCCAACCATTATGTGACAATGGAGTTATGGCTTTGGCCTAGGAACGCCCGTCCTATCAGAAATCCAGATATAACTCTTAGGCAGTATCACCTGATCATGGAGATGGTTGATCTCGAGTGAGAACGAGGATAAGAGCGTAGACACAGAGGACAACAGCGCGGATCCACTAACAAAGGCCTTTTTCCCAGTAGAAACTTTTATGGGATGGTTGAGTATGAGATACTTCAACCACAGCTAAATGTTGGGTATGTGATACCACAACAGATGGCCCTAGTGCAAGTGGGAGATTGTTAGTTATATGTATGACCTAGAGGCCGTTACTGTACATACGATGTATATTGTAGTGGATGCTTGGACATATATAGGGAGGACTTTCTTTCCCGACATGATAGTATGCTATCTGGTTGTACTTTATCTTAACATATACTCTGATTGTCTCTTTGTTACATGTTGATAGAGCCCTTAGAATATGTACTCGACAACTGGGACTATGATGAGATCATACTAGTGGGGCCACGGTAGTCGACGAGTACATCCTATAACTGTTCCTAGTCGAGGGTGTATCGAGACAGGGTATCGATACACCAGAGTAGGCTAGCGTATACGCATCTTGACCCATATGGTGGGCGATGGATGATCCCATATCCATCGGTGTTTGATATCAAGGATGGTGTACGGGTGCTCAGTGGAGACTGGGTACACTGGACGGACTCGCCGAGAACTTTCAGATGGTATTATACCTCACGTCAGATGGTAGTTCTCCGGTGACACTGGTACAGAGTAGTCTGTTGACCCGAGATCGTCATAGAGTCTTGTGTGATTCCCACTGTGCTTTGATTTCCATTATACCACGTCCAAGAGGGCGTGCAAAAAGGTGGCTTTTGGGTACAGTCCCGAATCACATAAATGAGCGATAGGAGGGGATTCATCTCTCCCGGTATAGGGAATTGATGTTGTGCTGTGTTCGATTGGCTATAACTGGAAATCCATGGCCAGGGTTGCTGAGATTTACTGGTAAGTGTTATCAGTAGTTTCTCGAACTGTTATAGACCTCATATCGACACGACTCATCGAGCTACTGTGGTCTGACGTTTACCACCCCTAGACGAGATATGCGACATATCAGACGACGAGACCGGGCTGTACGGGAGTGTTACTGATTGGATTCGCAGGAGAATGTACAGGCTTGCTTGTTGATCTTCTGATCGCTCAATATCTGGGTGGCTGTTATGTTTAGCTGACCGCTTGCAGCTTGTGGGTGTTTGATATGATCATCACCTACTGCCGGCGTACTGACGATTCTTTAGAGTCCTACACAGAGGTTTCTTGGCTCAGGCAAAACGGAGTAGGAGCACATATGTGATATATGCGGGACCGAGGATAATGCGGTATGTGATACCGTATTGGATTCTCGCGATATGAGATATCGGCCGGGTATATGTGATATAGCCGGGTTATCGTATTAGTCGGTTATATGCGATATAGCCGGATTGTCGAATCAAGTGTTGATTCGATAATTTAATGTATAATAATATATATGATATATTAAACTACAATAATTAATATTAGCTCACTAAAAGATTATTTTTCTCACTCGGGTAATACATTGATATATATGCAATATATGTTAATTGTATTATTTTATTTTGTTACAATAAATATTATATATGTGATATATAATATTGTAACATGATATGATTATTAATGCAACATGATTAGTGCAGATTAAAGAAGGTTAGGGTTCGAATTGGGTTAGTTGTTTCATGAACATTCTAGAAGGTTTTTCTTTTGTCATGGATAAGATATTATGCTTGATATTTTAAAGTAGCTCACCTTTAACTCAACCCAAACTCTAGCCCTAGTTAAATCTCTACAAAGGTTTAGTTGACCATGGTTGCATAATTAATCATTATCTTTTTCTCATTATTCATCACAAAAGGATTTAATTCATGATTCATTCTTCTTCTTCCTTGAGTTCCTTCTTGCAAAGCTTTCTAGCTTTGATTCTTGTGATGAAAATGAGTGAGAATAAGAAAACAAATGAGGGCAAAAATCCTACTTCATCATTCTCATCTACCCTTGCCCTTTAGATGAGAGTGTTCGCTTCATTTAGTGAGTGAGAGCTTGTGTTAATGAAACTTCAAGGTAGATCATCTTTGTTATCGAAGATCGGAAGCAAGCTTGCATCTTTCTCTTCGTGGAGCCTCTCGAGAGTCCGGAACACGATGATCGCAGGGGAGGGACCTCAACACGGAGCTTAAGAAGTGAAGAACCGGATCTACAAAGGTTGTAATCCCTCTCACATAGTGTTAAAGTGTTTAACATGCTTGTTTTCGCCTAATCTTTAGTTTAAAGATCCGGATTTGGGTTGTTCGGCACGGCTAAATTTTAATCGGGCATGGTTGATGCCTCGTAGACCCTTGTGCGTGTGCCTCGCTACCCTACACATGTGAGGCGTTGGTTTGACCCTTCTACGGCTGGACAATTGGTACTGTGACGTATTCTGGGACTTTTTTAACTCCACTCAACTGTTGAGCTATTTAGGAAATCTTGGGTATTTGATTATTCGATCGGAAAGTTTAATATTGTCTATTTATCTGGAATGTGATACAATATGTGGAATTCATATAGTTAGGCATGAAATGCGAAATATGTGATATTTCGGATTTACGATGTCTAAAGTAATTGTGAATTCCAAATGTTGTAGTTTTACACTTTCTTTTCTGTGACCGTAAGTTTAGTATATTAGTTATATGTATGCCCTAGAGGCCATTACTGTACATATGATGTATATTGTAATGGATGCTTGGACATATATAGGGAGGAATTTCTTGCTCGGCATGATAGTTTGCTATCTGGTTGTACTTTATCTTAACATGTACTCTGATTGTCTCTATGTTACATGTTGATAAAGCCCTTAGGATATGTACTCGACCACTGGGACTATGATGAGATCATACTAGTGGGGCCATGGTAGTCGATGAGTAAATCCTATAACTTTTCCTAGTCGTACATGTATCAAGACAGGGCATCGATACACCAGAGTAGACTAGCGTATACGCATCTTGACCCAAATAATGGGCGATGGATGATCCCATATCTATCGGTGTTTGACATCAAGGATGGTGTACGGGTGCTCAGTAGAGACTGGGTACACCGGACGGACTCGCCGAGAACTCCAAGATGGTATTATACCTCACGTCAGATGGCAGTTCTCCGGTAACACTGGTACAGAGTAGTCTGTTGACCCGAGATCGTCATAGAGTCTTGTGTGATTCCCACTGTGCTTTGATTTCCATCATACCATGTCTAAGAGAGCGTGCAAAAAGGTGGCTTTTGGGAACAGTCCCGAATCACATGGAGGCAATAAGCGATGGGAGGGGATTCGTCTCTCCCGGTAGAGGGAGTTAATGTTGCGTTGTGTTCTATTGGCTATAACTAGAAATCCCTGACCAGGGTTGCTGAGATTTACTAGTAAGTGTTATCAGTAGTTTCTCGAACTGTTATAGACCTTATATCGACACGACTTATCAAGCTACTGAGGTCTGACGTTTACCATCCCTAGGAGAGATATGCAACATATCAGACGACGAGACCGGACTGTATGGGAGTGTTACTGATTGGATTCGCAGGAGAATGTACAGGCTTACTTGTTGATCTTCTGATCGCTCAATACCTGGGTGGCTTTTACGTTTAGCTGACCGCTTGCAGTTTGTGGGTGTTTGATATGATCATTACCTACTGCCGGCGTATCGACGATTCTTTAGAGTGCTACACAGAGGTTTCTTGGCTCAGGCAAAACGGAGTAGGAGCACGTATATGATATGTGTGGGACCGAGAACAATACGTGTATGTGATACCGTATTAGATTCTCGCGATATGAGATATCGTCCGGGTATATGAGATATAGCCGGGTCATCGGATCAAGTGTTGATTCGATGAACTGATACAGATTATATTAGTCGGTTATATTCGATATAGCCGGATTGTCGGATCAAGTGTTGATTTGATAATTTAATGTATAATTGTATATATGATATATTAAATTACATTAACTAATATTAGCTCACTAAAAGATTGTTTTTCTCACTCGGTTAATACATTGATATATATGCGATATATGTTAATTGTATTATTTTATTTTTTTACAAAATATATTATATATGTGATATATAATATTGTAACATGTTATGATAACTAATGCAACATGATTAGTGGAGATTAAACAAGGTTAGGGTTTGAATTGGGTTAGTCCATTCATGAACCTTCTAGAAGGTTTTCTTTTGTTTTGTGCTAAGATATTATAGTTGATATTTTAGTGACTCATGGTTAACCCAATCCAAACCCTTCACCCTTGGTTAATTATCTACATTGGTTATCCTTTTCATTTAGCAACCATGGTTGCGTAAGTTATTATGATTAGATATTTATTATTCATCACAAAAGGATTCTTCATCTTCTTCCTTGAGTTCTTCATGGAAAAGCTTTCTGGCTTTTTCAAAGGTGATGAAAATGAGTGAGAATAAGAAAACAAATGAGAGCAAAAATCCTACTTCATCATCCTCATCTACCCTTGCCATTTAGATGAGGGTGTTCACTTCATTTGAGAGTGAGAGCTTGTGTTTAAGAAACTTCAAGGTAGATCATCTTTGTTATCGAAGATCGGAAGCAAGCTTGCATCTTTCTTTTTGTGGAGCCTCTCGAGAGTCCGGAACTTGATGATCGCAACAAAGGGACCTCAACACGGAGCTTATAAAGTGATGGACCGGATCTATAAAGGTTGTAATCCCTCTCACTTAGTGTTAAAGTGTTTAACATGCTTGTTTTCGCCTAATCTTTAGTTTAAAGATCTTGTTAAGGGTTGTTCGGCACGTCTAAATTTTAAATCGGGCATGGTTGATACCTCGTAGACCCTTCTGAGAGTGCCTAGTAACCCTGCAGTGGTATCAGAGCCAAGCTAGAGCTTTAGGCGAAGTCTAGACGAAGTTTAAAGTCCGATCGAACTCCGAATACCCGATAAAACCTAGTTTCTGGAAATTTTTTAAAAAAGTTGATTTTTTCGCATTAAAAATATTCAGAAAATCATGCAGGGAAATATAGGAATTACTGTGAAGTACGGACATCTGAAACCCTCATCGGACCGTGGAACCACGGCCAAACCACGCGTTTGGCGGCGGTTCTGCGGCCAATTATTGGAATTGGGGCCCACTACTTCAGGAGTATATTTCTGGGTCCTTTTTGATAGTTCTGGGAATTTTTAATTCTACTCAAGTGTTGAGTTTTCTTGGTTGTAGTGGGAGCTCGTTGATTCGATCGGAAAATATAACTATGTTTAGTTCGTCCGGGTAATTTTTAGAACGTGTTAAAAAGTTTGAACGGATATCAATAACTCACTTTTTCCCCTACCGGAAAATTTCCAAGCGTTGGATTTTTCCGTAGTTTATGAACGTTCTAAGTCGTGCAAGTAACGCGGTGGACGCTCTAGAAGACAACAAAGCTTAACTCGATTATGTGGCCGTCTGAACCGCCTCTGAACCTTAGGGTTTGTGGCAGTACGGTGTGCCACATGTGAGGCGTTGGCTTGACCCTTCTACGGCTGGACCATTGGTACTATGGTATGTGATGGATGTTAACTAATTTCAAGTGTTGAGAACTATTTGGGAAAACTTGGGTGTTTGATTATTCGATCGGAAAGTTTAACATTGTCTATTTATCTGGAATGTGATACAATATTTGGAATCCACAAGTAGTTATGAGATAACTAATTTGAATGTTGTAAATCTAGCAGTTCAGTCTCGGATGATCGGTTGCCACGGAATTTTGATGTGATCAAAAGTCCGTCGCAATCACGTAGTGTACGCGGATACTCGCCGGGTAAACTTAATAGACAGCCATGCCTCATAGCCCCAACCAAGTGACTGTAGGATAACCCCGTTGCCAAAAGTATCCGTTCGGGTGCTCGCGGTAGCGGTGTTCCGCCTTAGTGCACTTCATCGACGGCATCCGGGGGTGCGGCCGTCTACTAAAGTTTGCGACGAGCATTCGATCAGAATATCGGGAATCTTGTTGATTTGCCCGACTAGATATTGAAAAGTGTTTTCGATAATGAGACTAAATGCGGGGATTATAATTGTTAGGCATGCGATATCAAAGGAATTCATTTGGTAAGGCATGCGATGTCTAAGGTGGTTGCGGATTCCAACTTTTGTAGTTTTACACTTTCTTTTCTATGACCGTAAGTGTAGTATATAGTTTTATCGCTGGTTTTTTTTGCTATATATCGACGACAATCGGTGTATGCATACTTACTTGCGTTGATGACATGTGATGTTATGTGTTGCTGTGATATGTTATATTGGATCGTCGTGTTTGAATAGCCGGGGGTTTTATGTGAGATGAGAGTTTTTTTTTCATTTATGTAAAATTCATTTGTTTGTAATATTCTTTTATTGGGGCACTTCCGGGCTGAGGATGATGTCACCATTGTATATTATTTAGTTTTCCGCATTAGGTAGACCCAAAGCGCGGAGCACAAGTATCCGGGTTCTAGGGTCCAGTGGGAGATCATCTCGAGGAGTCGAGACCGGGTCTCCTAACCCTACAATTGGCAGTGTTGCTTGCCGCTCTCGTAGGGGTCTAGGGATGTGGGTTTGGCTATTCATCGTGACCGTGGAATCCGTGTTTTATACAGGGCTCGTATTAAAAACACGGACATCCAAGTATATCCAATATTTCATATATGTTCTTCTGCTGCAATGTTCTGTGATGAGATCATATTACTGCCTGAGACGAATGTTTATATTGTATATATGAGATATATATTATATATTGTTGATTTCGTTTCATATCTGATGCTTGTGAAGCATATTAAAATGGGACTTTATTAATGAGATTAATGAAATAAAAGAAACCTAAGATGTTGTAGAAACTTGTTTAATAACTGGTAGCTCTAGTTTTTGCTTTGTATAGCGGTGTTCCTTGTAGAACATCCATCACCTTATTCGATAAGGAAAGAGCTGAGATCCCTTCACCGGGAGTGAGCTCTTTAGTGAAACTAGCAGATGCTACAAACTCGGTTTGTCTTTTGATTGCTTCTATAGTTTTTTGCTTTGCATAGTGGTATTTGTGAAATATCCTGCACCTTATTCGATGAGGAAAGAGCCGACGATCCCTTCACCAGGAGTGACCTCTTTAGCAAAATTAGAAAAGGCCTCAAAAACATTCCATTTAAAAATCACTCGATTCTACAACGATATCAAGTTCATTACGCTCATAGGTTTTCATAAAATCCTGCGTAGCCCTCCGTCATTTCAGATAAGTACTACTTAGTATTCGTGCTGCGGTAGTTTGGCATGCGTCTAGGCGTAGTGTACGGTAGCTAACTGGTGCTTATCTGCTAGCATACGATGCGATTGGATTAGGGTATTCATACGGCGTTGTTTGGCATGCGTCAATGGTCGTGCGGGTGGGTTTAATTCAATCAAGAAATGTACGGGTTGAACTTGACTAGCGGACTATGGGTTGTTTGGCATGCGTCAAGGTCATAGCACGCTAGGGGCAAAATATTATCAGGAATTTCAAATGTTGAAATTTGCAATGAGATTGCATACCTTCTATGAGATAGTTGGATCCCGATACCCGCTGCGAGTGAGAGTTACTCCTGGGAGAATTTTACACATTACAATTAGCCGATCAAGTAGGTGTCTAGAAAGGTGTTAACGGGGTTATACCCCTGGGAAAACGAGGTTTACTTTAATTAGGTCTGTGCGAAAGCACGGGGAACCTCCCTCAAAGTACCGGCACTGGCCTGGCTGAAAGATTGGCGAACTTGTAGCGTGTAATTAATCCCGGCTAGTCTTTCCTTTTTGGGTTTGAAGGAAGATTTGACTAAAACAGTGGGAGACATCCTGAGTAGATATATTAGATAACCAATCTAATCTTGCAAGAGCATACGCTCAGTGTTTTTTCTCTCTCTCTCCAGGTAGCGACCATGTCACGCCCTAATCAAGATAATAATACGGATGTATTGACCGAACCCGCTTGTTATACTGAGCTGGGGAACGTTGGTCCCGCTCCAACTTATAAATGTTATAAGACAGAGCAGGAAATTGGGGATTACCAGAATTCCCATGCCGCCCAAACGAAAAAAGTGCATACTGATGCATCTTCTTCGGGTGTGTTCATTACACAGAACTGTTTCTCAATGTCCTTTACGTCTTGGGTATTTGATACCGGATCAGGATCCCACATATGTAATTTCTTACATGGGCTACAAAAAGGTAGAGAACTGAGAACGGGTGATAAATTTCATGAGATAGAAACTGTGCAAGTGTTGCAGCCAAGTCTGTTTGTAGTTATCACCCTGTATTGGCAAATACATTGATTCTGAACGAATGTTATTAGATACCGAACCTGATATACAACATCATATCAGTCTCTTTATTAGTAAAGAAGGATATAATTTTGTATTGTTGGATAATATTTTGAACATTTCCTATATCAAGATGATCAGTTCAGGCACGTTATCTAAAAGCATTGACGTTCTAAATCAAACTACAGTTCTTAGTATACGGAACACACAAGAGGAAGAGTTCAGAAATGAACGAATCCTTCTTGAGGCATTGTAGACTAGGTCATATTAATGCGACCCGACTAGCTAAGTTATATTTAGATGCATATTTAAATTAATTTGAATTTACATCTTGTGAAACTTGCCGGTCATGTCACAAAGATAAGATGACCACAGCTCTGTTTATTGGAAACAGAGAAAGAGTTAGTGAACTTTTGGGATTGATACATGATGATGTATGTAAGGTCCCCTGTCTACACATGCCAAGACTGATTCTTTGTACTTTATTATATTAACTGATAGTCTCTCAAGATTCGCACATGTGTTCTTGTTGAAACACAATTCTGAACCTTTTGAGAAATTCAATGAATATAAGTTAGAAGTAGAGAACCAAAAACGGGTATAAGTATCATGTCCTTTGATGAGATCAGGGAGGAGAATACTTAAGCACGGAATTCCTGGACTATTCTAAAGGAGAATGAGATTCTCTCTCAGTATTACTCCTCCGCATACACCACAGCACGTCGGTGTATCGGGGCGGAGCAATCGCACCCTATGTGATATGGTGCGCTTTATGATGAGTACTACTGAGTTTCCTATTTTCTTTTGGGAGTTATGCACTTGGGAAGCTGCATACCTATTGAATAGGGTTCAAATCAAATCAGTTGCCTACCACTTCATATGTGATATGGAATGGGAAGAGCCCATATCTTAAGTAAGTTAAGATTTGGGGTTGTCCGACCTATGTCATAAAAGCAAAATCCGGACAAGCTCGAAACAAAGTCAGATCTGTGGAAGTTTGTTGGATATCCCAATCATTCGCAAGGGAATATCTTCTACCTAATCGAGGAACAAAAGATGTTTTGTTTCTCAGCATGCCACCTTTGTGAAAGGGAATTTCTTGTCGAAAAATTAGTGGTCATGAGGTAGAACTGGAAGGAGTTCCAGCTATACAAACTACAGCAGATGATTTGGTAGAACCAAAGGATTCAATAGTTTCCAACGAACCTCAGCCTCTCCGTCGATCTAGTAGGGTTCCTCACCCACCTGAGAGATATTTCGGTTTCTCTACGACAGTGGGAGCGAGGATTGCATCATGGCAAGATGACCCAACTAGTTTCGAGCAGGCCATCAGTAGTGGGACTCTGTAAGAATGGCTGGATGCTTAGCGATCTGAGATGGAATTCTTATACACCAACAAAGTATGAACTTTGGTTGCTTTATCTGAAGGGTTAAATCCCCATCAGGAGCAAGTATATCTTGAGAAGATTACTTGGTGTATATGGAAAGGTTGAGACTTTCAAAGCTATGCTTAATTCCATCCAGATCCTACTTGCCACTGCTACATACCATGACTACGATATCTGGTGGTTGGGTGTCATAACAGCTTTTCTAAATGATGATTTAGAAAAGAGCGTCTATAAGTATAGGGTTCCTAGGCACTCTAATGAAGTCTCACAAGGCATCAACCATGCCAATTTCAAAATTTACGGTGCCGAGAAACCCTAGACTACGGATCGTTGGCAAGAATTCTGTTGCGCCACGGCAGCGCCCCGGCCGTCTATTCGAGACCAAAATGCGGAATCAAATTTTTCTTAACTTTAAACTGGCGCTACCGCGGACAATATACCCGGATCGTAACCATTAACCGATACTAGCTAAAAAGAGAAAGGGTGAGAGATATACCGAGTGATCCGAGTCCTCCGGTCTTCTCGTCATCGTCCCTATCTCCCGCGGAAACTCCGGTCGTCGCCTCCTTGCCGGAAGGGCACCACATCGTCTGTATCATTTACGGGCTCTCACCTCAATACCGAGGCAACTCGGGCGCGAAGTTGGCTAGCCGACGCGCCCAAGATTTGCTGTAGAATGTGTAGTGCTTTGTCTCTTTGGGGTTATGTTGCCTTGATGGAGGAATGAGGTTGAGAAATGAACTTGGGGATTTTGGTAGCAATGGAAAAATGAGATGGATGATGAATTTCCCACACCAAATCAAAATGAACCTCTCTCATGTTTCTCCCCTCTCCAAATGTGGCCGGCCAAGCTTGCTAGGAAATGGTGGAGGGAAAAACAACACTAATACATTGGGAGGTGAGTGTAGGAGATAGAAATGGTGACCACATCATAAAGCAAAGAAACATCAACCATGCTTATCACTCCATACCCTTTCAAATCTCATTAAAGCACCATCATAGATGAATAAAAAAACAAAGGATGCAAATCCTATCATAATGAATACATTTGCAAGAAACCCCCTCCACAAATGTTATTTGCACAATTGCAAATAACCCCCTCCATCGGAAAAGTCCGGCCGGGAAAGAACAAAGGAAAACCGGCCGGAACGGAATGCAAACTGGCAACTACAGAAAACTGGTCCCGTAATAAATTACAGGAAAACCCCGATGCTGTGCTTACACACCCGCATCTGTATTCCGACCGGATACAAATGCAATGAGACAAAATCTACACTGTACTAAACTAGGATCCGGCTTAAACCAAAGCCGGCTAGTAAAATCCGTTCGATCCTGATCCGTGCAATACCGCACGTATCAGATAGAACCCTACCATATAACCATACGGCCATTAGTACAAACCGTCCGATCCTGATCCGTGCAATACCGCACGTATCTGATCGGACCCTGCCATATCTCCATACGGCCTCTACAGCGTTTCGCCCGAAAGCTTGAGTAACTGAAAGTGTGGTGGACTCTAAAGACTCGTCAATACAATGGTTGTGGATTTAACCACCAGCACGTCAGAGGTATAAGCCAATACGTGACGAGCCACCAGCTATTGACCAAAAGGGACGTCGATGAGCGAACTCATCCTGACACCCTACTGAGCCTGTCAATGACAATATCCGTACAGTCCGGTCCGTTCGTCTATGAGCATCGCATGTCAGGCCTAGGGGGTTGGTAAAAGTCAGACCCCCAAAAGCGGTACAAGTCGTGTCGGAGTGTAGCCCAGAACACCCTGAAATACTACTGGAATACCTACCAGTAAATCTCCTGCCTCGGCCGAGGGCTTTGTGTAATGGCTCTCCTAGACACAGCGCGACCTCACCCCCAATACCGGGAGAGACGAACCCCTGAAGATCCGCTCACTGCCTCCATGTCGCTCGGGACTGTACCCAACTAAAACCTGTTTGCACGACTCATTTGAGCCGTGGTAGGGTAGTAATCAAAGTACAGTGGGAACTCACACGAGACAAATGACGATCTCAGGTCGATGAACTAACCTGTACACATGTCACCAGGGAACTGCTATCTGACGTCAGGTATAAGACCAACTAGCATGTTCCCGGCGAGTCCTGTCCGGTGTACTCATAACCCAATGAGCACCTGTATACATCTTAGGTGAACCAACTGACACCAGTGGCTTGTGAGACCGGCCACCGCCCCTCGTCGGGGTCTCGACTGTATACACTAGTCTACTAATGGAGTATCGATGCCCTGTCTCGAAACTCCCACGACTAGGGACCATTTAAGGATGTGCTTATAGACCCTAGCTCCCACGTATATGATCGCCATCATACTGTTGGTCGTCAACCAAGAATCCTAGGGGCTCTATCAACGTGTAATAGCGACCTGTCAGGTCACCTAAAGCAGTACACGATGATAAAGATAAACCAGATAGCATACTATCATCTCGAGTAAGACTGTCCTACCGGGATAGGTCCTCCCTCAACCATTGCAATCACGTGCCTGTGATCCAATAATTGACTCTGAGGGCACTATCTCCAACAATCTCCCACTTGCACTCAAGGCTAATTATTGCGATGTCGTATACTCACAGCCCGTGTGATACCGAACACCCAACTCCTCTACTAGTCAGTCTCACAAAGCTCGTTTGCGAAACTATTGCGTTCGAGGAATAGCCTCAGTGAGTGGATCCGCTGTGATGTTTCTTTCTATGTCTCTCTATATCTCAAGTTCGCGGAGAAAGCCATCTCCCGAAATGAGCAATACCTGTCTTAGAATATGTCTGGATATCTGATGGGACCTAGCTCATAAATGAACTCCAAATCCAAACTTCTTAGACTGTATCGATAACTGAACTTAATCAGTACCCAGCGCCATGCCTCCCTCAGTATTGCCTTGGACCACCTGTCCAAAATACTGCCCCTCGTCAGAAGGAGAAACTATAACTCTGACAGCCACTCTGCCATCCATCTCACCTTGGAAGCCTGGAATGATAACCGTCTCCTAAAAGAGGCTGTCGTTATCACATCCCTAGAACACGCACTTATGTCCTAAAACTGCTTCCGATTGTTTCTCCAGGATTGGATTAATATCAACTTATTGCATCAACTGCAAGAACAACATCTGGTGTGGTACTTGACATCTCATGACTGACTCAATTGCCTAAGCAAGTGATCTGTCAATCATGCGTATCCCTCTCCCCTTTAGTCTGTAAGACACCTTTTAGAGAGGGTGACTCCATTACCTGCAGGTGTACTACCGTGCCAGGAATCGTCCATTCTAAATACTCATAGAATGCTGTCAAGGTACCCAGGTTAGGAAACCACCCAAATCTAGATCTAGTAACCAGAATGTCTGATATAATATCCAAGTCCTGTGTGGAGAAAACACTGTGTGACAACCAAAGTATAACCGATCGTAGTATAGGAATATCACTTCCTACTCTGTGTATGTCATCCAAAACCAGGACATCACACCCTACTACCTTCTTAACAGATCCATCCCCTATTTTGATGACGTCAAACCTATGACTGTCACATCAGAAATAGATGATCTATCTACGCTATATCTGCTTTAGTCTATAGACATAAGCCTGATGTCCACCAATGCTTCCGCTGCTCCCACTGACTACGACAACCCTCTGGCAGAGTCATATAGACATGCACTTCTAAAGCTAGTTTAGAACGACGCTATACTCATCCTCCTGCCGGGTCTCGCAGCCTGGAACAACAACAACGGCAAGTGTGGGTAAACAAGAACTTCCCTGTCACCGTCCTTGAGGCTACCGGAGTACCTCTCGGGTGCCTGAAGTTACCCACCTTATCTGCGGAGTGGCCAATGGAATGTCAAATCAGATTGAATCTTTAGGTTCCTTATCAAATCTTCAGTAATCGTTTGCGGTTCTGGAATCGCTTCCAGTTCTACCATACTCCCACTACTGTTTTCTGAAAAATAACCATTTCTTTTTAAAATGTGGCGAGTTAAGAACAATATCACTATTGATCTTCCAGATGGTAGAAAGTCAACCCTCGTCATAGCCTGGGTCAACCCACAAACAGCCATTACAGAAACGTGCCTTGAGTTGTCCAGTGTCTGGTTTTAATCATAAGCCGGACAACTCCCCGTACCATAACAACGTTAAGATATGAACTGTTCTACATCCAATATAGAACCAGAGGCACTGATTTAATTTAACCAGATTCAAATCATGCAGCTGTCTCCAGTGTATTTCAACTAAATGGAGAGAGGCCGATCAGCGTTACTCAACTTAGGAATGCTTCCAATTATCAGTAACCTGAAAGAGAAGCAATTTCTCTTTATCATTACTATCAACTGAATACCATACACAAGTATCTATATCTTCGATCACCTTGAAGAA
The DNA here is from genome assembly GCA_030015575.1 of Agapanthus africanus. Classification (NCBI taxonomy): domain Eukaryota; kingdom Viridiplantae; phylum Streptophyta; class Magnoliopsida; order Asparagales; family Amaryllidaceae; genus Agapanthus; species Agapanthus africanus. The sequence goes on along the minus strand of CM057344.1, from coordinate 371,382,266 downwards.
TCCCGATACTTGCTACACCTGGTTCTCTACTCTATTCAAATACCTATAACTCCTCAAAACTTAGACCCTGTGTTTCTACGAAACACATGTCTAAGAACTAGAGAAGTTAAAAGTAAACAAAATATAGTATGAGGACCAACCCCTCTGTCCTAATGGACACTGGACAACATACAATACTCTGTATAAGTCCGCCGAGTCTAACAACTCTTTCACTGTGTGTCGTAGGTTGAAAACTGTACTTATGGTTAAGAAGAATTACACCGCTGTTTAATACTTCTTACCTAACCATCCACTGATATAGGTAAATGTCATCGACATAATATCAAAAGGTATATCTCACTCTATGAAAATAGACGTACAGATATATCAATTTGAAATTGGTGCACAACAGCGGATATTCAAAACCAAATATTTGCCGACCGGCAAACAGCCCAGGTGATCTCCTCAAATATCACCGATTACAACGAATCCCGATATAATGAGGATGATCACCCAATTCCCAATAACTTACTCCCACTCATCATCTGTAAAACCATACAGATGTGAGAATCAAACCTGGTAAATACATACCCTGGAGCAAGTGTCTAATCGGGAAATCAGTTTTCTTTTAACAGTACACAGTTGAACTGAAACATTGAAATGTTTCGATGGGGTATCCTGGTATTCCTAGTAATGCCTCTACCATTATCCAGATTCACAACTATAACCGTATAATTCTTTGCCACCTCTCCAAATCCCTTTATATGTCTTTAGTCATTACCTTCTGCACACCCCTTAGGCCAAATGGTTTTTCTTCCTTCCCTACCGTTCGGCACCAGCCTATGGTTTGGAAGAAGACTATCCAATAAGCATAATGGGTGTACTATCCTAGTCCTAGGTGCACTCGCAATGCGAGAGAAGGTGAGGATAAAAGACAACCGAATAAACCTTATTCCTATTTCTCCTGGTCCAGAATCCATCCCGAATTGGAACAAGTTCCTTTCGAGTTCGTATATAACCATACGATGGAGTATCCAATAAACTCTGGATCTTCGTAGTGATACGGAGTGTCCTGGAGAAATACAAAGGTGATTTAGGATTGGCGAAGGAATACTTGGTTTGGTCGTGAATATCAGTCGCAATTTACGTTGCCCTCTTACTAATCCCTTGCTTTGTCTTAACTTAATACCTTCTGTACACCATCGTTATGCTAATTGGTTTTCTTCATTCCCCACCGTTCGGCACCAGCCTAAGGTTTGGAAGAAGACTATCCAATTTGCGTAATAGGTGTACTATCTCCTAAACCAAGGAGTATTCACAACTTGAGAGAAGGTAAAAGGAAAAGACAACTGAATAATCCTATCCGTTTTCTCCAGAACTGGAAACCATCCTCGAATTCCTTCGAGTTCGTATCTAACCATACGATGGTTTTGTCCAATGGAAGTGGACGTTCGTAGTAATACGGGGTGTCCTGGAGAAAAGGGTAAAAGTAGGAGTGGCAATGAGGTTTGCAACTCTGACAATCCAAAAGCCAGTGTTTAAGAAGGTTCGGTCAACTTGGTCACTGAGTCATAGTCTTATGGTCGGGTCAATGGTCGCTGCCAAAAAGAGAGAGAAAAGAAACACTCAGCATGCACTCTAACCTAGATCAGAATGGTTATTACTTTATCTAATCTGGAAACCTCCCACTGTACCGTCAAATTCTTCTCCAAACCTGAAAGAAGAATTAGTCGGGATCACCCGAGGAGTAAACCAACTCATCAGTGGGAATCGGGATCCAACTATCATCGCATGATAACTTGACGGAATCCACTCAAGTCACCACACTCCAGAAGGTATGCGCATATCTGGCAAGTTTCAGTTCTTTTGAAACTCCCGATGTAGGTTTTTACCCCTAGGACCCAAGTGACCTTGACAATGCCAACAAATCAAAGAGTCCTAGTCAAGTTCTACCCGTCATTATCTTGATTGCGTTAAACCCACCCGTACGAGTCCTTGACAATGCCAACAAGACCGTACGACTGTCCTAACCAATCCACTTATCCATGTGACAGAAAAGCACTACATAGCTACCGAACACTACGCCTCGGCAATGCACGACAAACGCAGCACGAATACTAAGTAATACTAATCTGAAATGACGGAGGGCTATGACTGGTTTTTGGCGAAAAACCTTTAACGTAATGAACTTGATATCGTTGAAGGAACTGGATAACTTTTTAGAAAATATAGTGACGAAAATCTTTACTAAAGAGGTCACTCCCGGTGAAGGGATCTCGGCTCTTTCCCCGTAGAATGAGGTGCAGGATATTCCAACTGAATACCACGATGCAAAGCAAAAGTAATCGGCTATAGTGAAGTTAATGCCCTGACGCAAACTTCTGTCCAAGGGGTCACTCCCGGTGAAGGGATCTCGGCCCTTGCCTCGTCGACTGAGGAGCAGGATATTCCAAATGAATACCACGATGCAAAACAAAAGTGAACGTCCTTGCAATAACAGCTTTTTGAAAAAGTGTTCCAACAACATCAGAATAGGTTTGTTTATCTTGCATTGATCCGAATCAACGCAGTCCCATCAATTGATCACACCACAAAGAACGAAAATATACTGATGTACGTATATGCCATCCGCATTCGCCACTGGGTCCCGTCATTACCCGTTAGGTTAGCTAACTAACGACAGAGCGGGGATTGGACTAGCGCGGATGTAAAACATATACAACATCTACTAATATATATACCAATATATTATATTCGCTCAAGGCGTGAAAAATGCAACATCACAGAAATGTACAGCATCACAGAACAATACAGATATCTGGAAGCCCCGGGTTTCACAGAGCCGCTGCTGAAACCCGACGTTCCCCTGGTCGTGTGGATAGCCCGTGCAATGAAAACCTAGACCCCTACGGGCGCGGCAAGTCACCCGCCAAAACCTGAAGCGAGGCAGCCCCCTTCAGCACCGTGAATGGACCACCCAGCACTTCATGGAATCCGGTAACTTGGGCACCCCTCCTGGGTCAACCTGTACCCCCTACGAGTGCGGCGAATAGCCCACCAATCCTAGAGTGAAGCCCCCTCCGTCTCAATGCCATGAGATGCGGGCCCGTTGCCCTCTCGAACCCGGCTATCCGTGCCCCCCCTCCGCGGGGTAGTCCTAGTACAGAAAGTAAAATATACATACAACGGGTACATCGATCGCAACCAAGTCGTGCCCCAAAAGAATAATACAAACAGGCAGTGACGGCAGTCCACATGTCGGACGCTCGCCCCGCAATATCAAATGTACATATAAAAAAAAACAGTACTAGCATTGCATCCAGGCTATCCCCCACGACCGATCCGCAACAACACAGCATAAACACAGAACATCAACGTGAAAATCACGTTCGCAAATCCGTCTAACCGGGTTATAGCAGTTAGACAGGATTTACCGATCAAGTGATATTCACGGTCGCAGATATAATGTAAATACTGTGAAATAATGTGTTTAAAATATCCAATCGATCAAAAATTAACAAGTGGTCCCCCAAGTAATACTGTAGCACTCACAGAAATTCTGGGCCCAATTTTAATATTCCAAAACCCATATCTAAAGCCCAAAAGCCCACTACAAAAAATTGGTAAAATGAAGCGAATACCCTGCGGTGGAACCGCGGCAAAAGAGGGGTCATTGCCGCGGTTCCGCGGTCATCTGGAGTGACCAGCTTACCAAATTTTTGCAGTTTTCTTAGAATTTCATGTACATCAGTTTTCTACAACCTGAAAAATTTTTCGAGCCCGGAAAAAATCGACAGAAAACTGATGCATGCAAAACGCGGATTTTGGAATTTTGGTCGATCGGATAAGTAAAACGCATTAGAACAAGCTAGGCAAGGTTAATGGCGTGTCTCTGATACCATGTTGCGCCACGGCAGCGCCCCGGCCGTCTATCCGAGGCCAAAATGCGGAATCAAATTTTTCTTAACTTTAAACTGGCCCTACCGCGGACAATATACCCGGATCGTAACCATTAACCGATACTAGCTAAAAAGAGAAAGGATGAGAGATATACCGAGTGATCCGAGTCCTCCGGTCTTCTCGTCATCGTCCCTATCTCCCGCGGAAACTCCGGTCGTCGCCTCCTTGCCGGAAGGGCACCACATCGTCTGTATCTTTTACGGGCTCTCACCTCAATACCGAGGCAACCCGGGCGCGAAGTTGGCTATCCGACGCGCCCAAGATTTGCTGTAGAATGTGTAGTGCTTTGTCTCTTTGGGGTTATGTTGCCTTGATGGAGGAATGAGGTTGAGAAATGAACTTGGGGATTTTGGTAGCAATGGAAAAATGAGATGGATGATGAATTTCCCACACCAAATCAAAATGAACCTCTCTCATTTTTCTCCCCTCTCCAAATGTGGCCGGCCAAGCTTGCTAGGAAATGGTGGAGGGAAAAACAACACTAATACATTGGGAGGTGAGTGTAGGAGATAGAAATGGTGACCACATCATAAAGCAAAGAAACATCAACCATGCTTATCACTCCATACCCTTTCAAATCTCATTAAATCACCATCATGGATGAATAAAAAAACAAAGGATGCAAATCCTATCATAATGAATACATTTGCAAGAAACCCCCTCCACAAATGTTATTTGCACAATTGCAAATAACCCCCTCCATCGGAAAAGTCCGGCCGGGAAAGAACAAAGGAAAACCGGCCGGAACGGAATGCAAACTGGCAACTCCAGAAAACTGGTCCCGTAATAAATTACAGGAAAACCACGATGCTGTGCATACACACCCGCATCTGTATTCCGACCGGATACAAATGCAATGAGAGAAAATCTACACTGTACTAAACTAGGATCCGGCATAAACCAAAGCCGGATAGTAAAATCCGTCCGATCCTGATCCGTGCAATACCGCACGTATCAGATCTAACCCTGCCATATAACCATACGGCCATTAGTACAAACCGTCCGATCCTGATCCGTGCAATACCGCACGTATCTGATCGGACCCTGCCATATCTCCATACGGCCTCTACAGCGTTTCGCCCGAAAGCTTGAGTAACTGAAAGTGTGGTGGACTCTAAAGACTCGTCAATACAATGGTTGTGGATTTAACCACCAGCACGTCAGAGGTATAAGCCAATACGTGACGGGCCACCAGCTATTGACCAAAAGGGACGTCGATGAGCGAACTCATCCTGACACCCTACTGAGCCTGTCAGTGACAATATCCGTACAGTCCGGTCCGTTCGTCTATGAGCATCGCATGTCGGGCCTAGGGGGTTGGTAAAAGTCAGACCCCCAAAAGCGGTACAAGTAGTGTCGGAGTGTAGCCCAGAACACCCTGAGATACTACTGGAATACCTACCAGTAAATCTCCTGCCTCGGCCGAGGGCTTTGTGTAATGGCTCTCCTAGACACAGCGCGACCTCACCCCCAATACCGGGAGAGACGAACCCCTGAAGATCCGCTCACTGCCTCCATGTGGCTCGGAACTGTACCCAACTAAAACCTGTTTGCACAATTCATTTGAGCCGTGGTAGGGTAGTAATCAAAGTACAGTAGGAACTCACACGAGACAAATGACGATCTCAAGTCGATGAACTAACCTGTACACATGTCACCAGGGAACTGCTATCTGACGTCTGGTATAAGACCAACTAGCATGTTCCCGGCGAGTCCTGCCCGGTGTACTCATTACCCAATGAGCACCTGTATACATCTTAGGTGAACCAACTGACACCAGTGGCTTGTGAGACCGGCCACCGCCCCTCGTCGGGGTCTCGACTGTATACACTAGTCTACTAATGGAGTATCGATGCCCTGTCTCGAAACTCCCACGACTAGGGACCATTTAAGGATGTGCTTATAGACCCCAGCTCCCACGTATATGATCGCCATCATACTGCTGGTCGTCAAGCAAGAATCCTAGGTGCTCTATCAACGTGTAATAGCGACCTGTCAGGTCACCTAAAGCAGTACACGATGATAAAGATAAACCAGATAGCATACTATCATCTCGAGTAAGACTGTCCTACCGGGATAGGTCCTCCCTCAATCATTGCAATCACGTGCCTGTGATCCAATAATTGACTCTGAGGGCACTATCTCCAACAAATTCTAGGCGAAACGGTAATCTAGTTAACTACTTAACTAAAAGTTAGATGCTACAACCTTTGTAGATCCGATTCTCCACTTCCTTAGCTCCACGTGGGTGTCCTCTCGCTGTCCATCATGAATCCCGAACTCAATCGTCGGCTTCATCGGAGAAACGGGCGAGCTAGGTCGTCGGCTTTGTGTCAAAGACGATCTACGTCGAGGCATCACAAGTTCAAGCTCCGACTTCACAAAGTTGTGAAACTTGTGAAGAAAACACCCAAAACAACTTGGCAAGAGGTAGAGGGTGAAGAAATAGGAGGTGGGTTCACTTTAGAATTGGATTTCTCTCACTAGAACTCAAGTTGCCATTGATGGCACCAAAGTTTCTATCTTGAAGAAGAAGGAGAAGATCAAGCTAGTTTTATGATAAGTGTTTTAAAATGAAAAGAAAAATTCAAAATTATCATAATCTAACTAGGGTTAAGTGTAGAGAATAAACCATGGTCATTTGGAGAGTTAGGGTTAAGCATGAGGACAAGAATGGTTGCAAAAGTCAAGGCTTCATGAAGCTTCAACTAAAGACAAAAGAAAGCAACCATTCTCTTTAAATCATTTCCCAATAAATAAATAAATGAATATGCAAAACCCTAATCAACACTTAACCATGGTTTTAATTCTTTACACTTAACAAAATGATCAAGTATCATCAAACATGATACAAATATGTGCACAAAAGTATATCACATATACTTCTTGCACATCATGTGAGAAAATCCATATAAAGTGAACCAATACTAGTTAATGCAATGCAATATATCAAATATATAATTATACATTAAATCATTAAATCAACATTTGATTCAATGATCCGGTCATGTCGCACATAACCAACTAGAATCCAATGTATCGATTTATCGAATCAATGATTCGATAACTAGGTCATATCGAATATAACCAATCGAAACATATATCGCGAGAATGAAATGCGGTATCACATACACGCATTATTCTCGATCCTGCACATATCTCATATGTGCTCCTATTTCGTTTCGCTTGAGCCAGGAAACCTCTGTGTAGGACTCTAAAGACTCGTCAATACGCCGGTAGCAGATGATGATCATATCAAGCACCCACAAGCCGCAAGCGGTCTGCTAAACGTAACGGCCATCCGGGTATTGAGCGATCAGAAGATCGACGAGCTAGCCCGCTCACACTCCTGTGAATCCAACCAGTAACACTTACCGTACAGTCCGGTCTGTTCGTCTGATATGTCGCATATCAAGTCTAGGGGTGGTAAACGTCAGACCCCAATAACCGATAAGTCGTGCCGATATGAGGCTCATAACGGGTCGAGAAACTACTGGTAACACTTACCAGCAAATCTCTGATCAGCCCTGGCCAGGGACTTCCTTGTTACGGCCAATCGAGCACAGCGCAACATCAACCCCCATTACCGGGAGAGACGAAACCCCTCCTATCGCTCATTGCCTCCATGTGACTCGGAACTGTACCCAAAGACCACCGTTTTGCATGCCCTCATGGACGTGGTAAGGTGGAGATCAAAGCACAGTGGGAATCACACAAGTCTCTATGACGATCTCGGGTCTACAGACTAACCTGTACAAGTGTCACCTGAGAACTGCCATCTGACGTGAGGTATAATACCATCTCGAAGTTCTCGGCGAGTCCGTCCAGTGTACCCAGTCTCCACTGAGCACCCGTACACCATCTCTGATGTCAAACACCAATGGATATGGGATCATCCATCGCCCATCTCATGGGTCGAGAAGCATATACGCTAGTCTACTCTGGTATATCGATGCCCCGTCTCGATACACCCACGACTAGGAACCCTGAAGGATGTACTTATGGACTACCATGTCCCCACTAGTATGATCTACATCATAGTCTAGGTAGTCAAGTACACATCCTAAGGGCTTTACCAACATGTAACTATAAGACAGTTTAAAGAGACTAGTGTACATGTTAAGATAAAGAGTAACCAGATAGCATACTATCATATCGAGCAAGAAAGTCATCTCTATATATGTCCAAGCATCCAATATAATAGACATCATCTGTACAATACTGGCCTCTAGGGCATACATACAACTAACAATCTCCCACTTGCACTAGGGCCAGCTGCTGTAGTATCGCATACCGAGCATCCCGAAGAGTCTCTCAAACTGTATCTGGGGAATGGCCTTCGTGAGTGGATCCGCCGTGTTGTTCTTCGTGTCAACCCTCCTGACCTCGATCTCCCGGCGATCAACTATCTCCCGGATCAGGTGATACCACCTCAGAATATGCCTGGATCGCTGATGGGACCTGGGTTCCTTTGCCAAAGCCACCGCTCCATTGTTATCGCAATACAAAGGTATTGGATGCTCAATGGATGGAACCACTCCAAGTTCAGCAATGAACTTCTTGATCCAGACAGCCTCTTTGGCAGCATCGTTGGCAGCGATGTATTCAGCCTCCATCGTCGAGTCTGCCACGGTTTCCTGCTTAGAACTCTTCCAGCTAACCGCCCCTCCGTAAAGGGTAAAGACAAATCCCGACTGCGACTTAGAGTTGTCCTTATCACTCTGGAAGCTCGAATCGGTAAAGGACTCCACTTGGAGTTCCCCGTTACCATACACCAAGAGCATCTCTTTAGTCCTTCGTAAGTACTTGAGAATGCTCTTCACAGCTGTCCAGTGACTCTCTCCAGGATCAGCTTGATACCTGCTCACCACACTTAGTGAGTATGCTACATCGGGTCTGGTACATAGCATCGCATAGATGATAGAGCCTACAGCTGAAGCATAGGGTATCCCTTGCATGCGAGCTCTCTCCAAAATCAGTCTTGGGAGACATCTCTTTGGAGAGAGTGACTCCAGAGATCGTGGGCAAGTTCCCACGCTTGGATTCTTCCATACTAAACCTTTTTAGTATGGTGTCAATGTACCTGGATTGGGACAATCCCAATATCCGTTTGGATCTATCTCTATAGATCCTTATTCCCAATATGCAGGAGGCATCACCAAGATCTTTCATTGAGAATCTTTGTGATAAGAATAGCTTGACCGATTGCAGCATAGGAATATCATTTCCTATCAAAAGTATGTCGTCCACATACAATACGAGGAAGACAACCTTACTCTCTGCCACCTTCTTGTAGATACAAGGTTCATCTGGATTTTTGACGAAATCAAACTCTTTGATAACGACGTCAAAGCAGATGTTCCAACTCCGCGATGCTTGCTTTAATCCATAAATGGATTTAAGCAGCTTGCACACCTTCCCGCTGCTCCCACTGTCTACGAAGCCCTCTGTCTGAGTCATGTACGCGCACTCTTCTAAATCACCATTTAGAAAGGCGGTCTTAATATCCATTTGCCAGATTTCGTAATCATGATATGCAGCGATGGCAAGTATGATCCGGATGGATTTAAGCATAGCCACTGGAGAAAAGGTCTCGTCATAGTCCACACCTGGTCTTTGACGAAAACCCTTTGCTATAAGTCTAGCTTTGAAAGTCTCCACTTTCCCATCTACACCAAGTTTCTTCTTGAAGATCCACTTGCTCCCGATGGGTTTTACCCCTTCAGGAGCAACTTCCAAAGTCCATACTTTGTTGGTGTACATGGATTCCATCTCGGACCGCATAGCATCCAGCCATTTCACTGAGTCCTTACTCGTGATGGCCTGCTCGAAGCTAGTTGGGTCATCATCCTCGATGATGCAATCCTCGCTCCCTCCATCCATGAGAAAACCGTAGTATCTCTCAGGTTGGCGAGGAACCCTACTAGATCGGCGGAGTGGCTGGGGTTCATCGGGAACTACGGAATCCTCTGGTTCAACCAAATCTTCTGTTGTAGTCTGTGTCGCTGGAACTTCTTCCAGTTCTACCTTAATGCCACTTATCTGTTTCATAAGAAAACTTTTTTCTAAGAAAGTGGCATGTCGAGAAACAAACACCTTTTGTTCCTCGGGGTGGTAGAAGATATACCCTTGTGAATTTTTGGGATATCCTACAAACTTACATAAGACAGATCTTGCCTCGAGTTTGTCCGGATTTTGTCTTTTGACATAGGCTGGACAACCCCATATCTTAATATAATTAAGATGTGGTCTCTTCCCTTTCCATATCTCATATGGAGTGGTAGGCACTGATTTGGTAGGAACTCTATTCAATAGGTCCATGGCTGTCTCAAGCGCATATCCCCCAGAAGGAAATAGGTAACTCAGCTGTACTCATCATTGAGCGCACCATATCTAATAGGGTGCGGTTTCTCCGTTCAGATACACCGTTGTGCTGTGGTGTATATGGAGGAGTCAGCTGAGAGAGAATCCCATTCTCTTTTAGGAAGTCCAGGAATTCAATGCTCAAGTATTCCCCTCCTCGATCAGATCGTAGGATTTTAATACTTTTTCAGGTTTGGTTCTCGACTTCTTCTTTATATTCTCTAAATTTCTCAAAAGCTTCTGATTTGTGTTTCATCAGGAACACATATCCGAATCTAGAGAGATCGTCAGTGAATGTAATGAAGTACGAAGAACCATCCCTGGCATGTGTAGACATGGGCCCGCATACATCACTATGTATCAGTCCCAGGAGTTCAGTAACTCTTTCTCCGTGTCCCGTAAACGGAGTTTTGGTCATCTTGCCTTTGAGACATGACTGGCAAGTGTCATAAGATGAAAATTCAAACGGATTTAAATATCCATCTTTATGCAACTTAGCTAGTCGTGTCGTATTGATGTGACCCAGTCTACAATGCCATAAGAAGGATCCGTTCAGTTCAGAACTCTTCCTCTTGTGTGTGTTTGTTATGCTCAGAACAGTTGATTGGTTTAGAACATAAATGCCATTGCACAACGTGCCTGATCCAACCAACTTTTGGTTACGGAAAATGTTCATAACATTATCCTGTAATACAAAATTATATCCCTTTTTACTCAATAAAGAAACCGATATAATGTTGCATATCAGGTTCGGCATGTAATAGCATTCGTTCAGAACCAATGTATTACCAGTTGGTAATTCAAGGTGATATTCCCCGACAGTCTTAGCTGCAACAATTGCACCATTTCTAACTCTAATGTATTTATCACCTTCTCCAAGTTCTCTGCCTTTTCTAAGCCCATGTAACTGATTACATATATGGGATCCTGACCCGGTATCTAATACCCAGGACGTAGAGCAAATGGAGAAACAGTTCTCTGTAACGAACACACCCGAAGAAAATGCGTCATCATGTACTTTCTTCATTCGGGTGGCATGGGAATCCTGGTATTCCCCTATATCCTGTTCATTCCTATAACTCTTATAGGAAAGAACGGAACCAACGTTCCCCAGCACAGTATAACATGCGGGTTTGGTCAATACATCCATATTATTATCTTTGTTAGGGCATGAAATGGTCGCTACCTGGAGAGAGAGAGAAGAAAACACTTTAGCGTATGCTCGTGCAAGATCAGATTGGTTATTATCTTATCTAATCAGGATGGCTCCCACTGCTTTTTATCAAATCTTCTTTCAAACCCTAAAAGGAAAGACTAGCCGGGATTAATTACACACTACAAGTTCGCCAATCTTTCAGCCAGGCCAGTGTCGGTACTTTGAGGGAGGTCCCCCGTGCTTTCGCACGAACCTAATTAATGTAAACCTCATTTTCCCAGAGGCGTAACCTCGTTAACACCTTTCTAGACACCTACTTGATCGGCTAATTGTAATGTGTAAAACTCTCCCAGGAGTAACTCTTACTCACAGTGGGTATCGGGATCCAACTATCTCATAGAAGGTACGCAATCTCATTGCAAATTTCAACACTTGAAATTCCCGATAATATTTTGCCCCTAGCGTGCTATGACCTTGACGCATGCCAAACAACCCATAGTCCGCTAGTCAAGTTCAACCCGTACATTTCTTGATTGAATTAAACCCACCCGCACGACCCTTGACGCATGCCAAACAACGCCGTGCGAATACCCTAATCCAATCACATCGTATGCTAGCAGATAAGCACTAGTTAGCTACCGTACACTACGCCTTAAAGCATGCCAAACTACCGCAGCACGAATACTAACTTGTACTTATCTGAAATGACGGAGGGCTACGACAGGTTTTTCTGAAAACCTATTGCGTAATGAACTTGATATCGTTCTAGAATCAAATGAAGTTTTGAAATGGAGTGATTTTGAGGCTTTTCTAGTTTTGCTAAAGGGGTCACTCCAGGTGAAGGGATCGTCGGCCCTTTCCTCGTCGAATGAGGTGCGGGATATATCATATATATCGCTGTGCAAAGCAGAAACTATAGAGGCAATCAAAAACAAACCGAGTGTGTAGCATCTGCCAGTTATTGCTAAAGGAGTCACTCCCGGTGAAGGGATCTCGTTCCTTTCCTCATCGAATAAGGTGCAGGGTATATCATATATGCCGCTATGCAAAGCAAGAACTGTAGCTACCTGTTTAGTTTAAAATTTGATTCTACAACATCTTAGGTTTCTTTTCTTTCATTAATCACATTAATGAAGTCCCATCATTTAAATACCTAAACATCACAGATAAATTCGACGTACACTTATGCCATCCGCATTCGCCTCGATGTCCCCTCGTGCACCGTTAGGTTAGGTAACTAACGACAGAGCAGGGCAGGGCTAGTGCGGGTGCAAAACATAAGTAACGTCTATATAATATATCATATATACTATATACTGTATCTATCACAGAACATCACATGATCACATTACAGATATCGCAGCAGAAGAAACATATGAAACATTGGATATACTAGGACGTCCGTGTTTTCAATATGAGCCAGTATAAAACACGGATTCCACGGTCGTGACGAATAGCCAATCCCACACCCCTAGACCCCTACGAGAGCGGCAAGCAACCCTGCCAATTCTAGGGTTAGGAGACCCGGACTCGACTCCTCGAGTCGGTCTCCCACTGGACCCCAGAACCCGGTTACTTGTGATCCCCTCCTTGGGTCTATCCTAATGCGGAAAAGTAAATAATATACAAAAGGTGACAGCTTCCGCTACCTGGAAGTGCCCCAAATAAAAGAATATTACATACAAGTTTTTACATGAATGAAAATGAAAAACACTCATCTCACATAAAAAAAACCCGGCTATTCAAACACGACGATCCAATATAACATATCCAGCAACACATAACATCACATGTCATCAACGTAAGTAAATATGCGCATCCCAATTGTCGTTGACATATAGCAACGAAACCGGCGATATCACATATTACACTTACGGTCACAGAAAAGAAAGTGTAAAACTACAACAGTTGGAATCCGCAATCTCTTTAGATATCACATGCCTAATCAAATGAATTACTTAGACATCACATGCCTAACAATTATAAACCCCGCATTTTAGTCTCATTATCGAAAACTCTTTTCAACATCAAGTGAGACTAAACGGCTAGATTTATAACATTCATTCAGTTATCTCATAACTACTTGTGAATTCCAATTATTGTATCACATTCCAGATAAACAGAAAATGTTAAACTTTCCGATCGAACAGTCGAATACCCAAGTTTTCCCGATACAGCTCAACACATGAAATAAGTCTAGCAACATTCAGTTCGTGCCTCAGTACCAACGGTCCAGCCGTAGAAGGGTCAAGCCAACGCCTCACATGTGGCACGCCGTACTGCCCCAAACCCGAAGGTTCAAAGGGCAGTTCAAGACGGTCACATAATCGAGTTAAGGTTTGTTGTCTTCTAGAGGGTCCATCGCGTTACTTGCACTACTTAGAACGTCGTTAAACTACGGAAAAATCCAACACTTGGAAATTTCCCGACAGGGGAAAAGTTGTGTATTTATATCCGGTCGAACTTTTTAACAAATTCAAAAATTATCCGGAAAAATACAAAGACGAAGTTTGATAATCTGGTCGAAACACCGAAGCTCTAAAACACCCTAGAAAATTCAACTCTTGAATAATTATTAAAAATACCCATAAAACTCAGCTGCAGAAACTATGAATTACTGTGCAGAGGAGGAAGGCCGACGTCATTCTTTAGCCGCGGAACCGCCGCCTAAGCTGGCTTAGGCCGCAGTTCCGCCGCGTATTTCACTGTTCATTGAATAAAAATTGCACCGTAATTCTTAGAATTCCCTGCTGAATTTTTTAAGCAATTTTAATATTGAAAAATCGCAGATTTTAGAAAAAGTCCAGAGAGCACTTGGGTTTTAGGGTTTCGGGTTCGTTCGGGTTTCAAACGTCGTCTAGACTACGCCTAAGGCTCTAGCTAGTCTCTGATACCACTGTAGGGTTCCTAGGCACTCTAATGAAGTCTCACAAGGCATGAACCATGCCAATTTCAAAATTTACGGTGCCGAGAAACCTTAGACTACGGATCGTTGGCTAGAATTCTAGGCGAAACGGTAATCTAGTTAACTAATTAACTAAAAGTTAGATGCTACAACCATTGTAGATCCGATTCTCCACTTCCTTAGCTCCACGTGGGTGTCCTCTCGATGTCCATCATGAATCCGGAACTCAATCGTCGGCTTCATCGGAGAAACGGGCGAGCTAGGTCATCGGCTTTGTGTCAAAGACGATCTACGTCGAGGCATCACAAGTTCAAGCTCCGACTTCACAAAGTTGTGAAACTTGTGAAGAAAACACCCAAAACAACTTGGCAAGAGGTAGAGGGTGAAGAAATAGGAGGTGGGTTCACTTTAGAATTGGATTTCTCTCACTAGAACTCAAGTTGCCATTGATGGCACCAAGGTTTCTATCTTGAAGAAGAAGGAGAAGATCAAGCTAGTTTTATGATAAGTGTTTTAAAATGAAAAGAAAAATTCATACTTATCATAATCTAACTAGGGTTAAGTGTAGAGAATAAACCATGGTCATTTGGAGAGTTAGGGTTAAGCATGAGGCCAAGAATGGTTGCAAAAGTCAAGGCTTCATGAAGCTTCAACTAAAGACAAAAGAAAGCCACCATTCTCTTTAAATCATTTCCAAATAAATAAATAAATAAATGAATATGCAAAACCCTAATCAACACTTAACCATGGTTTTAATTCTTTACACTTAACAAAATGATCAAGTATCATCAAACATGATACAAATATGTGCACAAAAGTATATCACATATACTTCTTGCACATCATGTGAGAAAATCCATATAAAGTGAACCAATACTAGTTAATGCAATGCAATATATCAAATATATAATTATACATTAAATCATTAAATCAACATTTGATTCAATGATCCGGTCATGTCGCACATAACCGACTAGAATCCAATGTATCGATTTATCGAATCAATGATTCGATAACTAGGTCATATCGAATATAACCAATCGAAACATATATCGCGAGAATGAAATGCGGTATCACATACACGCATTATTCTTGGTCCTGCACATATCTCATATGCGCTCCTATTTCGTTTCGCTTAAGCCAGGAAACCTCTGTATAGGACTCTAAAGACTCGTCAATACGCCGGTAGCAGATGATGATCATATCAAGCACCCACAAGCCGCAAGCGGTCTGCTAAACGTAACGGCCATCCGGGTATTGAGCGATCAGAAGATTGACGAGCTAGCCCGCTCACACTCCTGTGAATCCAACCAGTAACACTTACCGTACAGTCCGGTCTGTTAGTCTGATATGTCGCATATCAAGTCTAGGGGTGGTAAACGTCAGACCCCAATAACCGATAAGTCGTGCCGATATGAGGCTCATAACGGGTCGAGAAACTACTGGTAACACTTACCAGCAAATCTCTGATCAGCCCTGGCCAGGGACTTCCCTGTTACGGCCAATCGAGCACAGCGCAACATCAACCCCCAATACCGGGAGAGACGAAACCCCTCCTATCGCTCATTTCCTCCATGTGACTCGGGACTGTACCCAAAGACCACCGTTTTGCACGCCCTCATGGACGTGGTAAGGTGGAGATCAAAGCACAGTGGGAATCACACAAGACTCTATGACGATCTCGGGTCTACAGACTAACCTGTACAAGTGTCACCTGAGAACTGCCATCTGACGTGAGGTATAATACCATCTGGGAGTTCTCGGCGAGTCCGTCCAGTGTACCCAGTCTCCACTGAGCACCCGTACACCATCTCTGATGTCAAACACCAATGGATATGGGATCATCCATCGCCCATCTCATGGGTCGAGAAGCATATATGCTAGTCTACTCTGGTATATCGATGCCCCGTCTCGATACACCCACGACTAGGGACCCTGAAGGATGTACTTATGGACTACCATGTCCCCACTAGTATGATCTGCATCATAGTCCAGGTAGTCAAGTACACATCCTAAGGGCTTTACCAACATGTAACTATAAGACAGTTTAAAGAGACTAGTGTACATGTTAAGATAAAGAGTAACCAGATAGCATACTATCATATCGAGCAAGAAAGTATTCTCTATATATGTCCAAGCATCCAATATAATATACATCATCTGTACAATACTGGCCTCTAGGGCATACATACAACTAACAATAAGTACACAGCCAGAGGGCGTCGTAGAAAGTGGGAGTAGCGAAAACGTGTGCAAGATGTTTTATGTGATAAAGCAGGCATCGCGGAGTTGGAACGTCTCTTTTGATATGGTAGTCAAAGAGTTTGACTTCATCAAAATGGTAGATGAACCTTGTATATACAAAAAGGTAGTAGGGAGTATGGTGGTGATCCTCGTAGAGTACGTGGATGACATACTCTTGATAGGGAAGGAGTTTCCTATGCTACGCTTGGTCAATCTCTGCTTATCACAAGGATTTTCCATTTAGGATCAAAGTGATGCCTCCTAAATCCTGGGTTTTGATCTATGAGATAGATCTAATTGGATGTTAGGATACTCAGTAATTGTAGTAAGATGGTATCAATCGATCCTGGGGAGAATCACTGGAATGGTTCCAGGGTGATAAGGACGACTGAATGTCAGTCGCAGGCATTGTCTTTACCCTCAGTGGAGGGACGGTATGTTGGAAGAGTTCCAAGCTAGATACCGTAACATACTAGACGATTAAAGGTAAGATACATCTTTACCAAAGATGCTACCAAAGAGGCAGTCTGGATATATATAAGTTCATGAGATGAACTTCGTTCCAACCATTGTGTGACAATGGAGTTATGGCTTTGGCCTAGGAACGCCCGTCCCATTAGAAATCCAGATATAATTCTTAGGCAGTATCACCTGATCATGGAGATGGTTGATCTCCAGGGAGATCGAGTTTAGAAGAGTAGACACAGAGGACAACAGCGCGGATCCACTCACAAAGGCCTTTTTCCCAGTAGTGACTTTTATGGGATGGTTGAGTATGAGATACTTCAACCGTAGCAAATTGTTGGGTATGTGATACCACAACAGATGGCCCTAGTGAAAGTAGGAGATTGTTAGTTATATGTATGCCCTAGAGGCCATTACTGTACATATGATGTATATTGTAATGGATGCTTGGACATATATAGGGAGGAATTTCTTGCTCGACATAATAGTATGCTATCTGGTTGTACTTTATCTTAACATGTACTCTGATTGTCTCTATGTTACATATTGATAAAGCCCTTAGGATATGTACTCGACTACTGGGACTATGATGAGATCATACTAGTGGGGCCATGATAGTCGATGAGTAAATCCTATAACTGTTCCTAGTCGTGGGTGTATCGAGACAGGGCATCGATACACCAGAATAGACTAGCGTATGCGCATCTTGACCCATATGATGGGCGATGGATGATCCCATATCCATCGGTGTTTTGTTAGTTATATGTATGCCCTAGAGGCCATTACTATACATTGGATGTATATTGTAGTGGATGCTGGGACATATATAGGTAGGACTTTCTTTCTCGGCATGATAGTACGCTATCTGGTTGCTCTTTATCTTAACATGTATACTTCCTGTCTCTCTGATTACATGTTGATAAAGCCCTTAGGATGTGTACCCGACTTCCAGGACTATGATGCAGATCATACTAGTGGGGCCTGGGTAGCCCATGAGTACATCCTTCAATGTTCCTAGTCGTGGGAATATCGAGACGGGGCATCGATATTCCAGAGTAGACTAGCGTATATCTTCTCGACCCATGTGATGGGCGATGGATGATCCCATATCCATTGGTGTCTGACATCAGAGATTGTATGCGGGTGCTCAGTGGAGACTGGGTACACTGAATGGACTCGCCGAGAACTCCCAGATGGTATTATACCTCACGTCAAATGGCAGTTCTCTGGTGACACTGGTACAGCTTAGTCTGTTGACCCGAGATCGTCATAGAGTCTTGTGTGTCTCCCACTGTGCTTTGATTTCCACCCTACCACGGCTCTACTGAGTCGTGCAAACAGGTGGTTTTTGGGTACAGTCCCGATTCACATGTAGGCAATGAGCGATAGGAGGGGATTCGTCTCTCCCGGTATTGGGGGTTGATGTTGCGCTGTGCTCGACTGGCCATAGCAGGAAATCCCTGGTCAGGGTTGCAGTGACCTACTGGTAAGTGTTATCAGTAGTTTCACACATGTCATGGACTTCACGTCGGCATGACTTATCGAGCTACTGGGGTCTGACGTTTACCACCCCTAGGCGAGATATGCGGCATATCAGACGAACAGACCGGACTGTACGGTAAGTGTTACTGGTTGGATTCACAGGAGTATGAGCGGGCTTGCTCATCGATCTTCTGATCGCTAAATACCCGGGTGGCCGTTACGTTTAGCAGACCGCTTGTGGCTTGTGGGTGTTTGATATGATCATCACCTGCTGCCGGCGTATTGACGAGTCTTTAGAGTCCTACACAGAGGTTTCCTGGCTCAAGCGAAACGAAATAGGAGCGCATATGAGATATGTGCGGGACCGAGAATAATGCGTGTATGTGATACCGTATTCTATTCTCGTGATCAATGTATCGAATGGTTATATGCGATATAACCTAGTTATCGAATGAAGGATTGATTCGATAAGCCGATACATTGGATACTAGCCGGTTATATGCGACATGACCGGATCATTGAATCAAGTGTTGATTTAATGATTTTATGTATAATTATATATTTGATATATTACTTTGCATTAACTAGTATTTGTTCACTTTAAAAGGATTTTCTCACTTGAAGTGCACATTGTGTATATGATATATTTTTGTGCACAAGATTGTATCATGTTTGATGATACTTGCTCATTTGGGTTTGTGTAAAGATTAAACAATGTTTAGTGAATGGTTAGGGTTTCTTTTCTCTTATTTATTTATCCATTTATTATTGTTTTGGAAAAGATAAAGAGAAAAAGAAATGGTGGCTTATTTTTTTTTTTTTTTGAAGCTTCTTGAAGCTTTGAACAAGTCCACCATTCTTGTCTCTTCTCTAACCCTAACCACTCATCTAACCTTAGTTAAATCTCTACACTAAACCATGGTTGAAGTCATGATAAGTATTCTTTTTATTTTCCTTTTTAAATAACTTATCACATATCTTCTTCTTCTTCTTCATCTTCTTCTTCCATGAAGAAAGCTTGCTACATCAATGGTGATTGATGAAAAAAGTGTGAGAAATCCAAATCTAAAGTCTACCCACTTTCTATTTCTTCATCCTCTACCACTTGCCAAGTAGTATAGGGTGTTTCCTTCACAAGTTTTCTTGACTTGGTGAAGTTGGAGCTTGATCTAGCGATGCCTCGACGTAGATCATCTTCGGCATCGTCGTCGATGACCTAGCCCGCTTTTTCTCCGATCAAGCCGACGCTAGAGCCCAAGATTCGATTTGTACAGCGAGGAGACTTCATCGCGGAGCCATGGAGGTGGAGGACCGGATCTACAAAGGTTGTAGCCCCTTCCCTTTAGCTATATTTCCGTTTACTTGCTTGCATCGCCTAGTTTATCTAGTAAACGATCCGTATTAGGGTTTGTAGGCACAAGGAATTTTTGATTTGTGCATGTTTGATCACTTGTGAGACTCCATTTAAGTGCCTAGGAACCCTACAGTGGTATCAGAGCCTAGCTAGAGCCTTAGGCAATGCGTAGACGATGTTAGAAACCCGATCGAACCCGAAACCCCGACTTTTCCTTGCTCTCTGGACTTTTTTCAAAAACAGGGATTTTTGAGTATTAAAAATATGCAGAAAAATCAGCAGGAGATTCTATGAATTACTGTGAAGCCCGTACACCTAAGTCCACCAGAGTGCGGCGGAACCGCGGCATTAGCATGCTAATGCGGCGGTTCCGCGGCCCTTTAGCCTCTTCATGCATTAAATCTTGCACAGTAACTCCTACTTTGCAGTGCTGGTTTTCCTGGGAATTTTTAATATTTTTTTTCAAGACGTGAATTTTCTAGGTTGTATTAGGGACTCGGTGTATCGATCTGATTGTCTAATTTTGTCTGTGTGTTTTTCCGGATAAATTTTAGAATATGTTAAAAAGTTCGACCGGATATAAATACCTAATTTTTCCTCTGTCGGGAAATTTCCAAGTGTTGGATTTTTCCGTAGTTTAATGACGTTCTAAGTAGTGCAAGTAACGCGATGGACCCTCTAGAAGACAACAATCCTTAACTCGATTATGTGACCGTCTTGAACTGCCCTTTGAACCTTCGGGTTTGGGGCAGTACGGCGTGCCACATGTGAGGCGTTGGCTTGACCCTTCTACGGCTGGACCGTTCGTACTGAGGCACGAACTGAATGCTGTTAGACTTATTTCATGTGTTGATCTGTTTCGGGAAAACTTGGGTGTTCGATTGTTCGATTGAAAAGTTTAGCATTTTCTATTTATCCGGAATGTGATACAATAATTGGAATTCACAAGTAGTTATGAGATAACGGAATGAATATTATAAACATAGCAGTTTAGTCTCACTTGATCGGTTGCCACGGAGTTTTGATGTGATCAAAAGTCCGTCGCAATCACGTAGCGTACGCGGATACTCGCCGGGTAAACTTAATAGACAACCTCACCCCATAGCCCCGACCAAGTGACTGTAGGAGAACCCCGTCGCCGAAAGCATCCGTTTGGGTGCTCGCGGTAGCGGTGTTCCGCCTTGGTGCACTTCGTCGACGGCATCGGGGGTGCGGCCGTCAACTGAAGTTTGCGACGAGCATTCGATCTGAATGTCGGGAATCCTGTTGAATTGCCCGACTTGATATTGAAAAGTGTTTTCGATAATGAGACTAAAATGCGGGGTTTATAATTGTTAGGCATGCGATGTCTAAGTATTTCATTTGTTTAGGCATGCGATGTCTAAAGAGATTGCGGATTCCAACTGTTGTAGTTTTACACTTTCTTTTCTGTGACCGTATGTGTAATATGTGATATCGCCGGTTTCGTTGCTATATGTCAACGACAATTGGGATACGAATGTTTGCTTACGTTGATGACATGTGATGTTATGTGTTGCTGGATATGTTATATTAGATCGTCGTGTTTGAATAGACAGGGGTTTTTATGTGAGATGAGTGTTTTTCATTTTCATTCATGTAAAATCTTGTATGTAATATTCTTTTATTGGGGCACTTCCAGGTTGCGGAAGTTGTCACCGTTGATGTATATTATTTATTTTTCCGCATTAGGATAGACCCAAGGAGGGGAGAACAGGTAACCGGGTTCTGGGGTCCAGTGGGAGACCAACTCGAGGAGTCGAGTCCGGGTCTCCTAACCCTAGAATTGGTAGGGTTACTTGCCGCTCTCGTAGGGGTCTAGGGGTGTGGGATAGGCTATTCATCACGACCGTGGAATCCGTGTTTTATACTGGCTCGTATTGAAAACACGGACGTCCTAGTATATCCAATATTTCATATGTATCTTCTGCTGTAATTTATCTGTGATGTGATCATGTGATGTTCTGTGGCAGATATTATATATAGTATATATGATATATTATATGAACGTTGCTTATGTTTTACACCCGCGCTAGCCCTGCCCCGCTCTGCCGTTAGTTACCTAACCTAACGGTGCAGACGGGACATCGAGGCGAATGCTGATGGCATAAGCGTACGTTATATTTATCTATGATGTTTATGTGGACTTAAATGATGGGATATTCATTAATGAGATTAATGAAAGAAAATAAACCTAATTGATGTTGTGGAATCGAATTTCAAAATAAAAACAGGTAGCTACAATTCTTGCTTTGCATCGCGGTGTTCATTATAGAACATCCTGCACCTTATTCGATGAGGAAAGGACCGAGATCCCTTCACCAGGAGTGACTCCTTTAGCAATAACTGGCAGATGCTACAACCCTCGGTTTGTCTTTGATCGCTTCTATAGTTTCCTCTTTGCACAGTGATATATATGATATATCCCGCACCTCATTCGACGAGGAAAGGGCCGACGATCCCTTCTCCGGGAGTGATCCCTTTAGCAAAACTAGAAAAGCCTCGAAAACATTCCATTTAAAAACCATTTGATTCCGCAACGAGATCAAGTTCAAAGCGTTAAAGGTTTTCACAAAAACCATTCGCAACCCTCCGTCATTTTAGGAAGTAGAGTACTTAGTATTCGTGCTGTGTTTGTTGACCATAGTCAAGGCACAGTGTACGGTAGCTAAGTGATGTCTTCCTACACCGCATATGATGCGATTAGTTAGGACAGTCGCGTGACTTTGTTGACCTTAGTTAAGGGTCATGTGGGTGGGTCTAATTAATCATGAAATGACGGGTAGAACTTGACTAGTGCTTATGATTTGTTGACCATAGTTAAGATCATAAGTGCTAGGGGTAAAAATCTTTATCGGGAGTTTCAAGTGTTGAAATTTGCAATGAGATTGCATACCTTCTATATGATAGTTGGATCCCGATACCCACTGCGAGTAATTGTTACTCCTGGGAGAGTTTTGCACTTTGCAATTAGCCGATCAAGTAGGTGTCTAGAAAGGTGTCAACGGGGTTACGCCTCTGGGAAAACGAGGTTTACTGTAATTAGGTACGTGCGAAAGCACGGGGAACCTCCCTCAAAGTACCGACACTGGCCTGGCTGAAAGATTGGCGAACTTGTAGAGTGTAATTAATCCCGGCTAGTCTTTCCTTCTAAGGTTTGAAGGAAGATTTGATAAAAACAGTGGGAGCCATCCTGATTAGATAAAATATATAACCAGTCTGATCTTACAAAAGCGCACGCAGAGTGTTTTCTTCTTTCTCTCTCCTGGTAGCGACCATATCACGCCTTAATCAAGATAATAATACGGATATTGACCGAACCCGCTTGTTATACTGAGCTGGGGAACGTTGGTCCCGCTTCAGTTTATAATTGTTATAAGACAGAGCAGGAAATTGGGGATTACCAGAATTCCCGTGCCGCCTAAACGAAGAGAGTGCATGCTGATGCATCATCTTCCGATGTGTTCATTACAAAGAACTGTTTCTCAGTATCCTCCGCATCCTGGGTATATGATACCGGATCTGGATCCTAGATATGTAATCTGTTACATAGGGCTACAAAAGGGTAGAAAAACTGAGAAAGGGTGATAAGTTTCATGAGACAGAAAACGGGGCAAGTGTTGCAGCCAAGTCTGTTGGTCACTGTCACCCTGTATTACCAATACATTGATTCTGAACAAATGCTATTAGATACCGAACCTGATATACAAAATCATATCAGTCTCTTTATTAGTAAAGAAATGATAAAATTTTGTATTGTTGGATAATGTTTTGAACATTTCCTATATCAAAAGTTGATCGGTTCAGGCACGTTATCTAAAAGCATTGACGTTCTAAATCAAACTATAGTTCCTTGTATACTGAACACACACAAGAGGAAGAGTTCAGAGATGAACAAATTCTTCTTGAGGTATTGTAGACTAGGTCATATCAATGCGACCCGACAAGCTGAAGTTACATTTAGATGCATATTTAAATCAGTTTGAATTTACATCTTGTGAAACTTGCCAGTCATGTCACAAAGATATAATGACACCAGCTCTGTTTACTTGAAACAGAGGAAGAGTTGGTAAACTCTTGGGACTGATACATGATGATGTATATAAGGTCTCTTGTCTACACATGCCAGGACTGGTTCTTTATACTTCATTACGTTCTCTGATGATCTCTCAAGATTCTGACATATGTTCCTGTTGAAACACAAGTCCGAACCTTTTGAGATATTCATAGAATATAAGTTAGAAGTAGAGAACCAACAACCGGGTATAAGTATTATGTCCTATAATGTGATCAAGGAGGAGAATACTTGAGCACGGAAATCCTGGTCCATTCTAAAGGAGAATGAGATTCTCTCTCAGCATTACTCCTCTGAATAC
This sequence comes from Agapanthus africanus, assembly GCA_030015575.1. Lineage (NCBI taxonomy): Eukaryota > Viridiplantae > Streptophyta > Magnoliopsida > Asparagales > Amaryllidaceae > Agapanthus > Agapanthus africanus. The sequence goes on along the minus strand of CM057344.1, from coordinate 371,357,964 downwards.
ACCACAGCACAACGGTGTATCGGGGCGGAGCAATCACACAATATTACATATCGTGTGCTCTATGATGAGTATTACTGAGTTACCTATTTCCTTTTGGATGTTATGCGCTTGAGAAGCTGCGTACCTATTGAATTAGGTTCGAATCAAATCACTGCCTACCACTTCATATGTGATATGGAAAGGGAAGAGCCCATATCTTAAGTTAGTTAAGATTTGGGATTGTCCGGCCTATGTCTAAAAGCAAAATCCGGACAGGCTCGAGGCAAGGTCTGTAATTTAGAACTGGAAAGGTTCCAGCTATACAAACTACAGCAGATAATTTGGTAGAACCAAAGGATTCTATAGTCCCCGACGAACCTCAGCCTCTCCGCCGATCTGGTAGGGTTCCTCACCTGCCTGAGAGATACCTCGGTTTCTCGATGACAGTGGGAGCGAGGATTGCATCATGAGATGATGACCCAACTAGATTCGAGCAGGCCATCAAGAGTAGGGACTCTGTAAGAATGGCTGGATGCTTAGCGGTCTGAGATGGAATCCATATACACCAACAAAGTATGGACTTTGGTTGCTATATCTGAAGGGTTAAATCCCCATCAGGAGCAAGTATATCTTGAGAAGATTACTTGGTGTAGATGGAAAAGTTGAGACTTTCAAAGCTAGACTTGTTAAAGGTTTTAGTCATCAACCAGGTGTGGATAATGATGAAACCTTTTCTAGGGACTATGCTTGAGTCCATCCAGATCCTACTTGCCACGGCTACATACCATGACTACGATATCTGGTGGTTGGGTGCCATAACTACTTTTCTAAATGATGTTTTAGAAGAGTGCGTCTATAAGTACACAGCCAGAGGGCCTCGTAGACAGTGGGAGCAGCGGAAACGTGTGCAAGATGCTTTATAGGATAAAGCAGGCATCGCGGAGTTGGAACATCTGTTTTGATGGATTAGTCAAAGAAGTTGACATCATCAAAATGGTAGATGAACCTTGTATAAACATAAGGGTAGTAGGGAGTATGGTGACAATCCTCGTAGAGTACGTAGATGACATACTCTTGTTAGGGAAGGAGTTTCCTATGCTGCGCTCGATCAATCTCCGCTTATCACAATGATTTTCCATATAGGATCAAAGTGATACATACTAAATCGTAAGCTTTGGATCTATGAGATAGATCTAATTGCATGTTAGGATACTCACTAGTTGTAGTGAGATGGTGTCAATCGATCCAGGGGAGAATCACTGGAAGGGTTCCAGAGTGATAAAGACGACTGAATGTCAGTCACAGACATTGTCTTTACCCTCAGTAAAGGGACGGTATGTTGGAAGATTTCCAAGCTAGATACCGTGACAAACTAGACGATAAAGGCTGGTAACATCGCTATTAAAGATACTACCAAAGAGGCAGTTTGGGTGTATATTGGTTCATAGGATGAACTAGGTTCCTACCATTGTGTGACAATAGAACTGTGGCTTTGGCCTAGGAACCCTGGTCCCATCAGTGACCCAGACATAATCTGAGGCAGCATCACCTAATCATGGAGATAGTTGATCTCCAGGATGATCGAGGTTAGGAGAGTAGACTCAGAGGACAACACGGCGGATCCACTCACGAAGGCTTTTTCCCAGAGAGAGACTTATATGGGATGGTTGAGTATGTGATGCTGCAACCACTGCTACAGATGGCCCTAGTGCAAGTGGGAGATTGTTAGTTATATGTATGCCGTAGAGGCCATTACTGTACATTGGATGTATATTGTAGTGGATGCTGGGACATATATAGGTAAGACTTTCTTGCTCGACATGATAGTACGCTATCTGGTTGCTCTTTATCCTAACATGTATACTTCCTGTCTCTCTGATTACATGTTGATAAAGCCCTTAGGATGTGTACTCGACTTCCAGGACTATGATGCAGATCATACTAGTGGGGCCTGGGTAGCCCATGAGTACATCCTTCAATGTTCCTAGTCATGGGAATATCGAGACGGGGCATCGATATTCCAGAGTAGACTAGCGTATATCTTCTCGACCCATGTGATGGGCGATGGATGATCCCATATCCATTGGTGTTTGACATCAGAGATCGTATGCGGGTGCTCAGTGGAGACTGGGTACACTGAACGGACTCGCCGAGAACTCCCAGATGGTATTATACCTCACGTCAGATGGCAGTTCTCTGGTGACACTGGTACAGCTTAGTCTGTTGACCCGAGATCGTCATAGAGTCTTGTGTGTCTCCCACTGTGCTTTGATTTCCACCCTACCACGGCTCTACTGAGTCATGCAAACAGCTGGTTTTTGGGTACAGTCCCGATTCACATGGAGGCAATGAGCGATAGGAGGGGATTCGTCTCTCCCGGTATTGCGGGTTGATGTTGCGCTGTGCTCGACTGGCCATAACAGGAAATCCCTGGCCAGGGTTGCAGTGACCTACTGGTAAGTGTTATCAGTAGTTTCACACATGTCATGGACTTCACGTCGGCATGACTTATCGAGCTACTGGGGTCTGACGTTTACCATCCCTAGGCGAGATATGCGGCATATCAGACGAACAGACCGGACTGTACGGTAAGTGTTACTGGTTGGATTCACAGGAGTGTGAGTGGGCTTGCTCGTCGATCTTCTGATCGCTCAATACCCGGGTGGCCGTTACGTTTAGCAGACCGCTTGCGGCTTGTGGGTGTTTGATATGATCATCACCTGCTGCCGGCGTATTGACGAGTCTTTAGAGTCCTACACAGAGGTTTCCTGGCTCAAGCGAAACGAAATAGGAGCGCATATGAGATATGTGCGGGACCGAGAATAATGCGTGTATGTGATACCGTATTCTATTCTCGTGATCAATGTATCGAATGGTTATATGCGATATAACCTAGTTATCGAATCAAGGATTGATTCGATAAGCCGATACATTGGATACTAGCCGGTTATATGCGACATGATCGGATCATTGAATCAAGTGTTGATTTAATGATTTAATGTATAATTATATATTTGATATATTACTTTGCATTAACTAGTATTTGTTCACTTTAAAAGGATTTTCTCACTTGAAGTGCACATTGTGTATATGATATATTTTTGTGCACAAGATTGTATCATGTTTGATGATACTTGCTCATTTGGGTTTGTGTAAAGATTAAACCATGTTTAGTGAATGGTTAGGGTTTCTTTTCTCTTATTTATTTATCCATTTATTATTGTTTTGGAAAAGATAAAGAGAAAAAGAAATGGTGGCTTAGTTTTTTTTTTTTTTGAAGCTTCTTGAAGCTTTGAACAAGTCCACCATTCTTGTCTCTTCTCTAACCCTAACCACTCATCTAACCTTAGTTAAATCTCTACACTAAACCATGGTTGAAGTCATGATAAGTATTCTTTTTATTTTCCTTTTTAAATAACTTATCACATATCTTCTTCTTCTTCTTCATCTTCTTCTTCCATGAAGAAAGCTTGCTACATCAATGGTGATTGATGAAAAAAGTGTGAGAAATCCAAATCTAAAGTCTACCCACTTCCTATTTCTTCATCCTCTACCTCTTGCTAAGTAGTACAGGGTGTTTCCTTCACAAGTTTTCTTGACTTGGTGATGTTGGAGCTTGATCTAGCGATGCCTCGACGTAAATCATCTTCGGCATCGTCGTCGATGACCTAGCCCGCTTTTTCTCCGATGAAGCCGACGCTAGAGCCCAAGATTCGATTTGTACAGCGAGGAGACTTCATCGCCGAGCCATGGAGGTGGAGGACCGGATCTACAAAGGTTGTAGCCCCTTCCCTTTAGCTATATTTCCGTTTACTTGCTTGCATCGCCTAGTTTATCTAGTTAACGATCCGTATTTGGGTTTGTAGGCACAAGGAATTTTTGATTTATGCATGTTTGATCACTTGTGAGACTCCATTTAAGTCATGTTGCGCCACGGCAGCGCCCCGGCCGTCTTACTCGAGGCCAAATAGCGGAATCAAAATTTTTCCTTGCTCGGAAACCGGCGCTACCGCGGACAAAGAAAACCCGGATCGTTTACCATTAACCTACGCTAGCTAACTAGAGATGGGGTGAGAAGTATACCGAGTGATCCGAGTCCTCCGGTCTTCTCGTCATCGTCCCGATCTCCCGCGGAAAGTGTATTCTCCATATCGTCGCCTCCTCGCCGGAAAGGGCACCACATCGCCTTCGTCTTTTACGGGCTCCCGCCTCAATACCGAGGCAACTCGGGCATGAAGCCGGCAACTCGACATGCCCAAGATTAGCTGTAGAATGTGTAGTGTAGAATCATAGTCTCACTTTGGGGTTTGTTGCCTTTGGATGGAGGAAAGAGGACAAGGAAAATATGGTGCTTTCATTTTTCCTTGCATGAAAGCAAGATCAAGAAGGAAACTCTCAAGAATGAAGCTCTCTCTTTTTCTTCTCACTTTCTTTTTCTTCTCATGAAAAACTTATCATCTTCAAGTAAGTATGAGAATGGTGGAGGAAAGAAAATATGATAGCAAGAGGGAGGTGAGTGTAGGAGCAAGGAAGTGGTGACCACATCCAAGGTCAAAGAAAACATCAACCATGCTTAAAACACTATGCACTCCATAACCTTTCACTTCACTATTAAATCAAGTCAATGTGCAAGATATGAAAGCCATCATAATCAACACAATTGCATAAAACCCCTCCACAAAGTGTAATTTGCAAAACTGCAAATTACCCCCTCCATCGGAAAAGTCCGGCCGGGAAAGAACAAAGGAAAACCGGCCGGAACGGAATGCAAACTGGCAACTCCAGAAAACTGGTCCCGTAATAAATTACAGGAAAAACCCCGATACTGTGCATACACACCCGCATCTGTATTCCGACCGGATACAAATGCAATGAGACAAAATCTACACTGTACTAGACTAGGACCGGCTTAAGCCAAAGCCGGCTAGTAAAATCCGTTCGATCCTGATCCGTGCAATACCGCACGTATCTGATCGAACCCTGCCATATAACTATACGGCCACTAGTACAAACCGTCCGATCCTGATCCGTGCAATACCGCACGTATCTGATTGGACCCTGCCATATCTCCATACGGCCTCTACAGCGTTTCGCCCGAAAGCTGAGTAACTGAAAGTGTGGTGGACTCTAAAGACTCGTCAATACAATGGCTGTGGATTTAACCACTAGCACGTCAGAGGTATAAGCCAATACGTGACGGGCCACCAGCTATTGACCAAAAGGGACGTCGATGAGCGAACTCATCCTGACACCCTACTGAGCCTGTCAGTGACAATATCCGTACAGTCCGGTCCGTTCGTCTATGAGTATCGCATGGCGGGCCTAGGGGGTTGGTAAAAGTCAGACCCCCAAAAGCGGTACAAGTCGTGTCGGAGCGTAGCCCAGAACGCCCTGAGATACTACTGGAATACCTACCAGTAAATCTCCTGCCTCGGCCGAGGGCTTTGCGTAATGGCTCTCCTAGACACAGCGCGACCTCTCCCCCAATACCGGGAGAGACGAACCCCTGAAGATCCGCTCACTGCCTCCATGTGGCTCGGGACTGTACCCAACTAAAACCTGTTTGCACGACTCCTTTGAGCCGTGGTAGGGTAGTAATCAAAGCACAGTGGGAACTCACACGAGACAAATGACGATCCTCAGGTCGATGAACTAACCTGTACACATGTCACCTGGGAACTGCTATCTGACGTCTGGTATAATCCCAACTAGCAGGTTCCCGGCGAGTCCTGTCCGGTGTACTCATAACCCAATGAGCACCTGTATACATCTTAGGTGAACCAACTGACACCAGTGGCTTGTGAGACCGGCCACCGCCCCTCGTCGGGGTCTCGACTGTATACACTAGTCTACTAATGGAGTATCGATGCCCAGTCTCGAAACTCCCACGACTAGGGACCTTTTAAGGATGTGCTTATAGACCCCAGCTCCCACGTATATGATCGCCATCATACTGCTGGTCGTCAAGCAAGAATCCTAGGGGCTCTATCAACGTGTAATAGCGACATGTCAGGTCACCTAAAGCAGTACACGATGATAAAGATAAACCAGATAGCATACTATCATCTCGAGTAAGACTGTCCTACCGGGATAGGTCCTCCCTCAATCATTGCAATCACGTGCCTGTGATCCAATAATTGACTCTGAGGGCACTATCTCCAACAATCTCCCACTTGCACTCAAGGCTAATTATTGCGATGCCGCATACTCACAGCCCGTGTGATACCGAACATCCAACTCCTCTACTGGTCAGTCTCACAAAGCTCGTTTGCGAAACTATTGCGTTCGAGGAATAGCCTCAGTGAGTGGATCCGCTGTGATGTTTCTTTCTATGTCTCTCTATATCTCAAGTTCGCGGAGAAAGCCATCTCCCGAAATGAGCAATACCTGTCTTAGAATGTCCGGATGTCTGATGGGACCTAGTTCATAAATGAACTCCAAATCCAAACTTCTTAGACTGTATCGTCAACTGAACTTAATCAGTATCCTGCGCCATGCCACCCTCAGTATTGCCTTGGACCACCTGTCCAAAATACTGCCCCTTGTCTGAAGGAAAACTATAACTCTGACAACCTCCTTGTCGTCCATGTCACCTTGGAAGCCTGGAATGATAACTGTCTCCCAAATGAGGCTGTCGTTATCATATCCCTAGAACATCAGCTTATGTTCTAAAACTGCCTCCGACTGTTTCTCCAGGATTGGATCAATATCAACTTATTGCATCTAGTGCAAGAACAACATCTGGTGTGGTACTTGACATCTCATGATTGACTCAATTGCCTAAGCAAGTGATCTGCCAATCAAGAGTATTCCTCTCCCCTTTAGTCTATAAGACACCTTTAGAGAGGGTGACACCATTAACTGCAGGTATACTACCGTGCCTGGAGTCGTCCATTCTAAATACTCATAGAATGCTGTCAAGGTACCCAGATTGGGAAACTACCCAAATCTAGATCTAAAACCATAGATCTAGTAACCAGTATGTCTGATATAATATCCAAGTCCCATGTGGAGAAACCACTGTGTGACGACCAAAGTATAACCGATTGTAGTAAAGGAATATCACTTCCTACTACCTTCTCAACAGATCTATCCCCTATTCTGATGACGTCAAACCTATGACTGTCACATCAGAAACAGATGATCTATCTCCGCTATCTCTGCTTTAGTCTATAAATAGACATAAGCCTGATGTCCACCAATGCTTCCGCTGCTCCCACTGACTACGACAACCCTCTGGCAGAGTCATATAGACGTGCACTTCCAAAGCTAGTTTAGAACGACGCTATACTCATCCTCCTGCCGGGTCTCGCAGCCTGGAACAATGGCAATGGCAAGTGTGGGTAAACAAGAACTTCCCTGTCACCGTCCTTGAGAATACCGGAGTACCTCTCGGGTGCCTGAAGTTACCCACCGTATCTGCGGAGTGGCCAATGGAATGTCAAAACAGATTGAATCTTTAGGTTCCTTATCAAATCTTCAGTAATCGTTTGTGGTTCTGGAATTACTTCCAGTTCTACCATACTCCCACTACTGTTTTCTGAAAAAATCCATTTTTAATAAAACTGTGGCGAGTCTTGAACAATATTGCTATTGTTCATCCAGATGGTAGAAAGTCAACCCTCGTCATAGCCTGGGTCAACCCACAAACAGCCATTACAGAAACGTGCCATGAGTTATCCGGAGTCTGGTTTTAAGCATAAGCCGGACAACTCCCCGTACCTTAACATCGTTAAGATATGAACTGTTCTATATCCAATATAGAACCAGAGGCACTGATTTAATTGAACCAGATTCAAATCATGCAGCTATCTCTAGTGCATGTCAACTAAATGGAAGGAGGTCGATCAGCGTTACTCAACTTAGGAATGCTTCCAATTATGAGTAACCTGAAAGAGAAGCAATCTGTCTTCATCATTACTATCAACTGAATACCATACACAAGTATCTACATCTTCGATCTCTTTGAAGAATCCCGATACTTGCTACACCTGGTTCTCTACTATATTCAAATACCTATAACTCCTCAAAACTTAGACCCTGTGTTTCCACGAAACAGCTGTCTAAAATCTAGAGAAGCCATAAGTAAACCGAATATAGTACGAGCACCAACCCCTCTGTCCTAATGGACACTGGACAACATACAATACTCTGTATAAGTCCGCTGAGTCAAACAACTCTTTCACTGTGTGTCGTAGGTTGAAAACTGTACTTATGGTTAAGAAGAATTACACCGCTGTTTAATGCTCCTTACCTAACCATCCACTGATATAGGTAAATGTCATCGACATAATATCAAAAGGTATATCTCACTCTATGAAAATAGACATACAGATATATCAATTTGAAATTGGTGCATAACAGCGGATATTCAAAACCAAATATTTGCGACCGGCAAACAACCCAGGTGACTTCCTCAAATATCACCGATTACAACGAATCCCGATATAATGAGGACAATCACCCAATTCCCAATAACTTACTCCCACTCATCATCTGTAAAACCATACAGATGTGAGAATCCAACCTGGTAAATACATACCCTGGAGTAAGTGTTTAATCGGGAAATCAGTTTTCTTTTAACATCACACAGTGAAACTGAAACATTGAAATGTTTCGTCGGGGTATGCTGGTATTCCTAGTAATGCCTCTTCCATTATCCAGATTCACAACTGTAACCGTATAATTCTTTGCCATCTTTCTAAATCCCTTTATATGTCTTTAGTCATTACCGTCTGCACACCCCTTTAGGCCAATTGGTTTTCTTCCTTCCCTACCGTTCGACACCAGCCTATGGTTTGGAAGAAGACTATCCAATAAGCATAAAGGGTGTACTGTCCTAATCCTAGGAGCACTCGCATTGCGAGAGAAGGTGAAGATAAAAGACACCTGAATGTACCTTATTCCTATTTCTCCTGAACCAGAATCCATCCCGGAACTGGAACAAGTTCCTTTCGAGTTCGTATATAACCATACGATGGAGTATCCAATAAAATGGGATCTTCGTAGTGATACGGAGTGTCCTGGAGAAATACAAAGGTGATTTAGGATTGGCGAAGAAATACTTGGTTTGGTCGTGAATAGCAGTCGCAACTTACTTTGCCCTCTTACTAATCCCTTGCTTTGTCTTAACTTAATACCTTCTGTACACCGTTTAGGCTAACTGGTTTTCTTCATTCCCTACCGGTCGGCACCAGCCTATGGTTTGGAAGAAGACTATCCAATTTGCGTAATAGGTGTACTATCTCCTAAACCAAGGAGTACTCGTAATGAGAGAAGGTGAAAAGAAAAGACAACTGAATAATCCTATTCGTTTTCTCCAGAACCAGAAACCATCCTCGAAGTCCTTCGAGTTCGTATCTAACCATACGATGGTTTTGTCCAATGGAAGTGGACGTTCGTAGTAATACGGGGTGTCCTGGAGAAAAGGGTAAAAGTAGGAGTGGCAATGAGGTCTGCAACTCTGACAATCCAAAAGCCAGTGTTAAGAAGGTTCGGTCAACTTGGTCACTGAGTCATAGTCCAGGGTCGGGTCAATGGTCGCTGCCAGAAAGAGAGAAAAGAAACACTCAGCGTGCACTCTAACCTAGATCAGAATGGTTATCACTTTATCTAATCTGGAAACCTCCCACTGTATCTCAAATTCTCCTCCAAACCTGAAAGAAGAATTAGTCGGGGATCACCCGAGGAGTAAACCAACTCATCAGTGGAAATCGGGATCCAACTATCATCGCATGATAACTTGACGGAATCCACTCAAGTCACCATACTCCAGAAGGTATGCGCATGCCTGGCAAGTTTCAGTTCTTTTGAAACTCCCGATAATTGTTTTTACCCCTAGGACCCAAGTGACCTTGACAATGCCAACAAATCAAAGAGTCCTAGTCAAGTTCTACCCGTCATTATCTTGATTGCATTAAACCCACCCGTACGAGTCCTTGACAATGCCAACAAGACCGTACGACTGTCCTAACCAATCCACTTATCCATGTGACAGAAAAACATTACATAGCTACCGAACACTACGCCACGGCAATGCACGACAAACGCAGCACGAATACTAAGTAATACTAATCTGAAATGACGGAGGGCTACGACTGGTTTTTGGCGAAAAACCTTTAACGTAATGAACTTGATATCGTTGAAGGAACTGGATAACCTTTTAGAAAATATAGTGACGAAAACCTTTACTAAAGAGGTCACTCCCGGTGAAGGGATCTCGGCTCTTTCCCCGTAGAATGAGGTGCAGGATATTCCAACTGAATACCACGATGCAAAGCAAAAGTAATCGGCTATAGTGAAGTTAATGCCCTGACGCAAACTTCTGTCCAAGGGGTCACTCCCGGTGAAGGGATCTCGGCCCTTGCCTCGTCGACTGAGGAGCAGGATATTCCAAATGAATACCACGATGCAAAACAAAAGTGAACGTCCTTGCAATAACAACTTTTTGAAAAAGTGTTCCAACAACATCATAATAGGTTTGTTTAGCTTGCATTGATCCGAATCAACGCACTCCCATCAATTGATCACACCACAAAGAACGAAAATATACTGACGTACGTATATGCCATCCGCATTCGCCACTGGGTCCCGTCATCACCCGTTAGGTTAGCTAACTAACGGCAGAGCGGGGACTGGACTAGCGCGGATGTAAAACATATACAACATCTACTAATATATATACCAATATATAGTATTTCGCTTAAGGCGTGAATAAAAAGCAACATCACAGAAATGTACAGCATCACAGAACAATACAGATATCTGGAAACCCCGGGTTTCACAGAGCCGCTGCTGAAACCCGACGTTCCCCTGGTCGTGTGGATAGCCTGTGCAATGAAATCCTAGACCCCTACGGGCGCGGCAAGTCACCCGCCAAAACCTGAAGCGAGGCAGCCCCCTTCAGTACCGTGAATGGACCACCCAGCACTTCACGGAATCCGGTAACTTGGGCACCCCTCCTGGGTCAACCTGTACCCCCTACGAGTGCGGCGAATAGCCCGCCAATCCTGGACTGAAGCCCCCTCAGTCTCAATGCCCTGAGATGCGGGCCCGTTGCCCTCCAGAACCCGGCTATCCGTGCACCCCACCTCGGGGTAACCCTAGTACAGAAAGTAAAATATACATACACCGGGTACATCGACCGCAACCAGGTCGTGCCCCAAAAGAATAATACAAACAGGCAGTGACGGCAGTCCACATGTCGGACGCTCGCCCCGCAATATCAAATGCACATAATACAACAAAACTGTACTAGCATTGCATCCAGGCTATCCCCCACGACCGATCCGCAACAACACAGCATAAACATAGAACATCAACGTGAAAATCACGTTCGCAAATCCGTCTAACCGGGCTATAGCAGTCAGACCGGATTTACCGATCGAGTGACATTCACGGTCGCAGATATAATGTAAATACTGTGTAATAATGTGTTTAAAATTTTCCGATCAATCAAACAATTAACAAGTGGGCCCCTAACCAATACTGTAGCAGTCACAGAAAACCTGGGCCCAAATTTAATATCCCAAAAGCCCCAAAATCAAGTTTAAGACAATCTGGAGAAAAATGGTACAGTGAGTAATTTAAACGGCGGCGGAAGAGCGGCCAAAGCACTGCTTTGGCCGCGCTTCCGCGGTGAAAAGAGGGAATCATGTTACCAATTTTTCCCAGATCTCTTATATTTCCCTGCACATCATTCTGAGACCACCTGAAAAATTTTTAGACTTCAAAAAATTTCGACAGAAACTGATGTGCTTGAAATACGAGTTTTCGGGATTTTGTTCGATCGGAAACGTAAAACACATTAAACGAAGCTAGGTAAGGTTAATGGCGTGGCTCTGATACCATGTTGCGCCACGGCAGCGCCCCGGCCGTCTTACTCGAGGCCAAATAGCGGAATCAAAATTTTTCCTTGCTCGGAAACCGGCGCTACCGCGGACAAAGAAAACCCGGATCGTTTACCATTAACCTACGCTAGCTAACTAGAGATGGGGTGAGAAGTATACCGAGTGATCCGAGTCCTCCGGTCTTCTCGTCATCGTCCCGATCTCCCGCGGAAAGTGTATTCTCCATATCGTCGCCTCCTCGCCGGAAAGGGCACCACATCGCCTTCGTCTTTTACGGGCTCCCGCCTCAATACCGAGGCAACTCGGGCATGAAGCCGGCAACTCGACATGCCCAAGATTAGCTGTAGAATGTGTAGTGTAGAATCATAGTCTCACTTTGGGGTTTGTTGCCTTTGGATGGAGGAAAGAGGACAAGGAAAATATGGTGCTTTCATTTTTCCTTGCATGAAAGCAAGATCAAGAAGGAAACTCTCAAGAATGAAGCTCTCTCTTTTTCTTCTCACTTTCTTTTTCTTCTCATGAAAAACTTATCATCTTCAAGTAAGTATGAGAATGGTGGAGGAAAGAAAATATGATAGCAAGAGGGAGGTGAGTGTAGGAGCAAGGAAGTGGTGACCACATCCAAGGTCAAAGAAAACATCAACCATGCTTAAAACACTATGCACTCCATAACCTTTCACTTCACTATTAAATCAAGTCAATGTGCAAGATATGAAAGCCATCATAATCAACACAATTGCATAAAACCCCTCCACAAAGTGTAATTTGCAAAACTGCAAATTACCCCCTCCATCGGAAAAGTCCGGCCGGGAAAGAACAAAGGAAAACCGGCCGGAACGGAATGCAAACTGGCAACTCCAGAAAACTGGTCCCGTAATAAATTACAGGAAAAACCCCGATACTGTGCATACACACCCGCATCTGTATTCCGACCGGATACAAATGCAATGAGACAAAATCTACACTGTACTAGACTAGGACCGGCTTAAGCCAAAGCCGGCTAGTAAAATCCGTTCGATCCTGATCCGTGCAATACCGCACGTATCTGATCGAACCCTGCCATATAACTATACGGCCACTAGTACAAACCGTCCGATCCTGATCCGTGCAATACCGCACGTATCTGATTGGACCCTGCCATATCTCCATACGGCCTCTACAGCGTTTCGCCCGAAAGCTGAGTAACTGAAAGTGTGGTGGACTCTAAAGACTCGTCAATACAATGGCTGTGGATTTAACCACTAGCACGTCAGAGGTATAAGCCAATACGTGACGGGCCACCAGCTATTGACCAAAAGGGACGTCGATGAGCGAACTCATCCTGACACCCTACTGAGCCTGTCAGTGACAATATCCGTACAGTCCGGTCCGTTCGTCTATGAGTATCGCATGGCGGGCCTAGGGGGTTGGTAAAAGTCAGACCCCCAAAAGCGGTACAAGTCGTGTCGGAGCGTAGCCCAGAACGCCCTGAGATACTACTGGAATACCTACCAGTAAATCTCCTGCCTCGGCCGAGGGCTTTGCGTAATGGCTCTCCTAGACACAGCGCGACCTCTCCCCCAATACCGGGAGAGACGAACCCCTGAAGATCCGCTCACTGCCTCCATGTGGCTCGGGACTGTACCCAACTAAAACCTGTTTGCACGACTCCTTTGAGCCGTGGTAGGGTAGTAATCAAAGCACAGTGGGAACTCACACGAGACAAATGACGATCCTCAGGTCGATGAACTAACCTGTACACATGTCACCTGGGAACTGCTATCTGACGTCTGGTATAATCCCAACTAGCAGGTTCCCGGCGAGTCCTGTCCGGTGTACTCATAACCCAATGAGCACCTGTATACATCTTAGGTGAACCAACTGACACCAGTGGCTTGTGAGACCGGCCACCGCCCCTCGTCGGGGTCTCGACTGTATACACTAGTCTACTAATGGAGTATCGATGCCCAGTCTCGAAACTCCCACGACTAGGGACCTTTTAAGGATGTGCTTATAGACCCCAGCTCCCACGTATATGATCGCCATCATACTGCTGGTCGTCAAGCAAGAATCCTAGGGGCTCTATCAACGTGTAATAGCGACATGTCAGGTCACCTAAAGCAGTACACGATGATAAAGATAAACCAGATAGCATACTATCATCTCGAGTAAGACTGTCCTACCGGGATAGGTCCTCCCTCAATCATTGCAATCACGTGCCTGTGATCCAATAATTGACTCTGAGGGCACTATCTCCAACATTAAGTGCCTAGGAACCCTACATGTTTGACATCAAGGATGGTCTACGGGTGCTCAATAGAGACTGGGTACACTGGACGGACTCGCCGAGAACTCCCAGATGGTATTATACCACACGTCAGATGGCAGTTCTCCGGTGACACTGGTACAGAGTAGTCTGTTGACCCAAGATCGTCATAGAGTCTTGTGTGATTCCCACTGTGCTTTGATTTCCATCATACCAAGTCCAAGAGGGCCTGCAAAAAGGTGGCTTTTGGGTACAGTCCCGAATCACATGGAGGCAATCAGCGATAGGAGGGGATTCGTCTCTCCCGATATAGAGAGTTGATGTTGCGCTGTGTTCGATTGGCTATAACTGGAAATCCCTGGTCAGGGTTGCTGAGATTTACTGGTAAGTGTTATCAGTAGTTTCTCGAACTGTTATAGACCTCATATCGACACGACTTATCAATCTACTGGGGTCTGACGTTTACCACCCCCCTAGGCGAGATATGCGATATATCAGATGACGAGACCGGACTGTACGGGAGTGTTACTGATTGGATTCGCAGGAGAATATACAGGCTTGCTTGTTGATCTTTTGATTGCTCAAAACATGAGTGGCTGTTACGTTTAGCTGATCGCTTGCAGCTTGTGGGTATTTGATATGATCATCACCTACTGCCGGCGTATTGCCGATTCTTTAGAGTGCTACACAGAGGTTTCTTGGCTTAGGCAAAACGGAGTAGGAGCACGTATATGATATGTGCGGGACCGAGAACAATACGTGTATGTGATACCATATTAGATTCTCGCGATATAAGATATCGGCCGGGTATATGAGATATAGCCGGGTCATCGGATCAAGTGTTGATTCGATGAACTGATACAGATTATATTAGTCGGTTATATTCGATATAGACGGATTGTCGGATGAAGTGTTGATTCGATAATTTAATGTATAATTATATATATGATATATTAAATTACATTAACTAATATTAGCTCACTAAAAGATTCTTTTTCCCACTCGGTTAATACATTGATATATATGCGATATATGTTAATTGTATTATTTTATTTTGTTACAAAATATATTATATATGTGATATATAATATTGTAACATGTTATGATAACTAATGCAACATGATTTGTGGAGATTAAACAAGGTTAAGGTTTGATTTGGGTTAGTGCATTCATGAACCTTCTAGAAGGTTTTCTTTTGTTTTGTGCTAAGAAATTATGGTTGATATTTTAGTGACTCATGGTTAACCCAACCCAAACCCTTCACCCTTGGTTAATTCTCTACATTGGTTAGCCTTTTCATTTAGCAATCATGGTTGCATAAGTTATTATAATTAGATATTCATTATTCATCACAAAAGGATTCTTCATCTTCTTTCTTGAGTTCTTCATGGAAAAGCTTTCTAGCTTTTTCAAAGGTGATGAAAATGAGTGTGAATAAGAAAACAAATTAGAGTAAAAATCCTACCTCATCATCCTCATCTACCCATGCCATTTAGATGAGGGTGTTCACTTCATTTGAGAGTGAGAGCTTGTGTTTAAGAAACTTCAAGGTAGATCATCTTTGTTATCGAAGATCGGAAGCAAGCTTGCATCTTTCTATTCGTGGAGCCACCCGAGAGTCCAGAACTTGATGATCGCAGCGAAGGGACCTCAACACGGAGCTTATGAAGTGATGGACCGGATCTACAAAGGTTGTAATCCCTCTCACTTAGTGTTAAAGTGTTTAACATGCTTGTTTTCGCCTAATCTCTAGTTTAAAGATCTTGTTAAGGGTTGTTCGGCATGTCTAAATTTTAAATCGGGCATGGTTGATGCCTCGTAGACCCTTGTGAGTGTGCCTAGTAACCCTATATAGTATGTAGTTGTATTGCCGGTTTTCGTTGCTATACATCAACGACGATCGGTGTATGCATACTTACTTACGTTGATGATATGTGATATTATGTGTTGCTGTGATATGTTATATTGGATCGTCGTGTTCTGAATAGCCGGGTGTTTTATGTGAGATGAGGGTTTTTATTTTCATTCATGTAAAATTCATTTGTATGTAATATTCTTTTATTGGGGCACTTCCGGGATGAGGTTGATGTCACCAGTGTATATTGTTTACTTTTCCTCATTAGGTAGACCCAAGGAAGGGAGCACAAGTAACCGGGTTCTAGGGTCCAGTGGGAGGCCATCTCGAGGAGTCGAGACCGGGTCTCCTAACCCTAGAATTAGCAGTGTTACTTGCCTCTCTCGTAGGGGTCTAGAGATGTGGGTTTGGCTATTCATCGCGACCGTGGAATCCGTGTTTTATACCGGCTCATATTAAAACACGGACATCCTAGTGTATCCAATATGTCATATATGTTCTTCTGCCGCAATGTTCTGTGATGAGATCATATTACTGCCTGAGATGAATTCTTATACTATATATATATGCTGATATATAAATATTACTGCTTTCGTTTCTTCTGTGATGCTTAGGAAGCATAAAGCTGATGGGATTTTTATTAATGAGATTAATAAAAGAAATGAAACCTAAAAGATGTTGTAGAATCAAAACTTTATAAAAGTGGTAGCTACAGTTTTGCTTTGCACAGCGGTATATATGATATACCCTACACCTTATTCGATGAGGAAAGATCTGAGATCCCTTCACCGGGAGTGACCTCTTTAGCAAAACTGGCAGATGCTACAAACTCACGGTTTAGTTTTTGAAAGCTTCTATAGTACTTGCTTTGCACAGAAGTATACATGATATACCCTGCACCTTATTCGATGGGGAAAGAGCCGAGATCCCTTCACCGGGAGTGGCCTCTTTAGCGAAACTAGAAAACCCTAAAAAACACTCCTTTTCAAAAACACTCGATTCTACGACGATATCAAGTTCATTACGCTCATGCTTTTCTGAAAAATCTGTGTAACCCTCCGTCATTTTAGGAAAATAGAGTACTTAGTATTCGTGCTGCGTTTGTTGACCATAGTTAAGGCGCAGTGTACGGTAGCTGAGTGATGTTTTCCTATATAACATATGATGTGATTAATTAGAACAGTCATACGACTTTGTTGACCATAGTTAAGGGTCGTGTGGGTGGGTCTAAATTAATCAAGAAATGACGGGTAGAACTTGACTCGTACTTATGATTTGTTGACCATAGTTAAGGTCATAAGTCACTAGGGGTAAAAGCATTATCGGGAATTTCAAATGTTGAAATTTGCAATGAGATTGCATACCTTCTATGAGATAGATGGATCCTGATACCCACTACGAGTAAGAGTTACTCATGGGAGAATTTTACACAGGACAATTAGCCGATCAAGTAGGTGTCTAGAAAGGTGTTAACGGGGTTATCCCTCTGGGAAGACGAGGTTAATTTTAATTAGGTCCGTGCGAAAGCACGGGGAACCTCCCTCAAGTACCAACACTGATCTGGCTGAAAAGATTGACGAAATTGTACGGTGTGATTAATCCCGGTTAATCTTACCTTTTAGGGTTTGAAGGAAGATTTGATAAAAACAGTGGGAGACATTCTGATTAGATAAGATAATAACCAATCTAATCTTGCAAGAGCATGCGCTAAAGTGTTTCCTTCTCTCTCTCTCCAGGTAGCGACCATGTCAGGACTTAATCAAGATAATAAAATGGATGTATTGACTGAACCCGCTTATTATACTGAGCAGGGGATCGTTGGTCCCGTTCTTTCTTATAAGAGTTATAAGACTGAACAGGAAACAGGAGAATATCTGGATTCTCATGCCATCCAAAGAAAGAACATGCATGCTGATGCATCTTCTTCAGGTGTGTTAGTTATTGAGAACTATTTCTCAGTTCACCCTACGTCCTGGGTATTAGATACCGGATCGGGATCCCACATATGTAAATTGTTACGTGGGCTACGTAAAGGTAGAGAACTGGGAAACGGTGATCATTCCGTACAAGTAGGGAATGGTGCAAGTATTGCAGCCAAAGCAGTTGGCGAATATCACCTAGTATTACCAAGTAGTAATACACTGATTCTGAATGAGTGCTATTATATACCGAACATGATGTGCAACATTATATCAGTTTCTTTATTATGTAATGAAGGATATAATTTTATAGTACAGGATAATGTTATAAACATCTTCCTAGATCAAAAGTTGATTGGATCAGGCTCGTTACATAATTGCATATTCATTCTCAATCAAAATACAGTCCTTAATATACAAAACACACACAAGAGGAAAAGTTCAGAAATAAACGAATCCTTCTTGTGGTATTGTAGACTTGGTCATATCAATGCGACACGACTAGCTAAGTTACCTAAGGATGGATATTTGAATCCGTTCGAATTATCATCTTATGAAACTTGCCATTCATGTCTCAAAGGCAAAATGACCAAAATTCCGTTTAGTGGACACGGAGAAAGAGTTGCCGAACTCTTAGTGCTGGTACATAGTGATGTATGCGGTCCTATGTCTACACATGTCAGGAACGGTTCTTCCTACTTTATTACATTCACTGACGATCTCTCAAGATTCGGACATGTGTTCCTGATGAAACATAAGTCTGAAGCTTTTGAGAAATTCAGAGAATATAAGCACGAAGTAGAGAACCAAACGGGCAAAAGTATTAAGATCTTTCGATCTGATCGAGGAGGAGAATACTTGAGCAACGAGTTCCGGGATTATCTAAAAGAGAATAGGATTCTCTCTCAGCTTACTCCTCCTTATACACCACAGCACAACGGTGTATCGGAGCGGAGGAATCGCACCCTATTGGATATGGTGCGCTCTATGATGAGCACTGCTGAGTTACCTATCTTCTTTTAGGGTTATGCGCTGGAGACAGCCGCATACCTATTGAATAGAGTTCCAACTAAATCAGTGCCTGCCACTCCATATGAGATTTGGAATGGGAAGAGACCATCTCTTAAAAGAGTTAAGATATGGGGTTGTCCGGCCTATGTTAAAAAGCAAAATCCAGACAAGCTCGAGGCAAGATCAAGTCTATGTAAGTTTGTAGGATATCCAAAAGATTCCTATGGATATATCTTCTACTACGGTAAGGAACAAAAGGTGTTTGTTTCTCAATATGCCACCTTTTTAGAAAAGGAATTTCTTGCAAAAGAAATTAGTGGCGAAGAGGTAAAGCTGGAAGAGGTTCCAGTACCACAAACTACAACTGATGATTTATTGGAGCCAGAGGATTCAGTAGTACCCGACGAACCCCAGCCTCTCCGCCGATCTAGCAGGGTTTCTCATCCACCTGAGAGATACTACAGTTTTCTCATTTATGGTCGAAGCGAGGATTGCATCATAGAAGATGATGGCCCGACTAGTTTCGAGCAGGCCATCACGAGTGGTGACTCTGTGAAATGGCTGGATGCAATGCGATCTGAGATGGAATCCATGTACACCAACAAAGTATGGACTTTGGAAAATGCTCCTGAAGGGGTAAAACCCATTGGGAGCAAGTGGATCATTAAAAGGAAAATTGGTGTAGATGGAAAAGTCGAGACTTTCAAAGCTAGACTTGTTGCAAAGGGTTTTCGTCAACGACTAGGTGTGGATTATGACGAAACCTTTTCTCCAGTGGCTATGCTTAAATCCATCCGGATCTTACTTTCCATTGCTGCATACCATGACTACGAAATCTGGCAAATGGATGTTAAGACCGCCTCTCTAAACGGTGGTGCGTGTACATGACTCAGCCAGAGGGCTTCGTAGATAGTGGGAGCAGCGGAAAGGTGTGCAAACTACTTACATCTATCTATGGCTTAAAGCAAGAATCGCGGAGTTGGAACATCTGTTTTGATGTTGTAGTCAAAGAGTTTGACTTCATCAAAAATATAGATGAACCTTGTATTTATAAGAAGGTTGCAGAGAGTAAGGTTGTATTTCTCGTATTGTACGTGGATGACATACTCTTGATAGGAAATGATGTTTCTATGCTGCAATCAGTCAAGCTCTTCTTATCATAAAGATTCTCAATGAAAGATCTAGGTGATGCCTCCTGCATATTGGGAATTATGTTCTATAGAGATAGATTTAAACGGATACTGGGATTGTCCCAATCCAGGTACATTGACACCACACTAAAGAGGTTTAGTATGGAAGAATCTAAGCGTGGGAACCAACCCACGATCTCTGGACTCACTCTCTCTAAAGAGATGTCTCTCAAGACTGATTTGGAGAGAGCTCGCATGCAAGGGATACCCTATGCTTCGGCAATAGGCTCTATCATGTATGCGATGCTATGTACCAGACCCGATGTAGCATACTCACTAAGTGTCGTGAGTCGGTATCAAGCAGATCCTGGAGAGAGTCACTGGACAGCTGTGAAGAATATTCTCAAGTACTTACGAAAGACTAAAGAGATGTTCTTGGTGTATGGACGACTCTAAGTCGCACTCAGGATTTGTCTTTACCCTCAATGGAGGGGCGGTATATTGGAAGAGTTCCAAATAGGATACCGTTGCAGACTCGACGATGGAGGCTGAATACATCGCTGCCAAAGATGCTGCCAAAGAGGCTGTCTGGATAAAGAAGTTCATTAGTGAGCTTGGTGTGGTTCCATCCATTGATCATCCAATACCTCTGTATTGCGATAACAATGGAGCTGTGGCTTTGACCAAGGAACCCAGGTCCCATCAAAAGTCCAGACATATTCTGAGGCGGTATCACCAGATCAGGGAGAAAGTTGATCGCCGGGAGATCGAGGTCAGGAGAGTAGATACGAAGGACAACACTGCGGATCCACTCACGAAGGCCATTCCCCAGATACAGTTTGAGAGATTACTCGGGATGCTAGGTATGAGATACTACAGCAACTGGCCTTAGTGCAAGTGGGAGATTGTTAGTTATGTATATGCCCTAGAGGCCATTGTTGTACATATGATGTATATTATAATGGATGCTTGGATATATATAGAGAGGACTTTCTTTCTCTTCATGATAGTATGCTATTTGGTTTCACTTTATCTCAACATGTTGAGTTGTATTGGTTTACTGTCTCACTCTCACATGTTGATAAAGCCCTTAGGATCTGTACTCGACTACTGGGACTATGATGAGATCATACTAGTGGGGCCACGGTAGTCGATGAGTACATCCTATAACTGTTCCTAGTCGAGGGTATATCGAGACAGGGCATCGATACACCAGAGTAGACTAGCGTATACGCATCTTGACCCATATGATAAGCGATGGATGATCCCATATCCATCGGTGTTTTGACATCAAGGATGGTGTACGGGTGCTCAGTGGAGACTGGGTACACTGGACGGACTCGCCGAGAACTCCCAGATGGTGATATACCACACGTCAGAATGGCAGTTCTCCGGTGACACTGGTACAGGGTAGTCTGCGGACCCGAGATCGTCATAAGGTCTTGTGTGATTCCCACTGTGCTTTGATTTCCAAGTTACCACGTCCAAGAGAGCGTGCAAAACGGTGGCTTTTAGGTTCAGTCCCGAATCACATGGAGGCAATGAGCGATAGAATGGGATTCGTCTCTCCCGGTATAGGGAGTTGATATTGTGCTGTATTCGATTGGCTAGAACAGGAAGTCCCTGGCCAGGGCTGATATAGAGATTTTCTGGTAAGTGTCACCAGTAGTTTCTCAACCCGTTATGAGCCTCATATCGACACGACTTTGTAAGTCCACGTTACCCATCCCCGGTTCTTTGGGGTTGCGGAAATGGTGAAAAACGATTTTCTTCGGTGGGGTAACATGGACTCAAAAACGGATCTTTGTTAAACTAACTATCTAACAACCTAGCTAGGAGTTTTACCTACTCGGTTAGGGGGTTATACCTTAACTTGAACTCCTTCTCTTCGACTCCTTGTGGTGGTCGGATGGTTCTCTCCTCGTCGTCTCCTTATGCCGAAGATGGATTCACCCGAAAGCTTCTACCTTTGGCTCCAACCTCAATCTAGAGAAAACTAGAACACTTGGTTTGCTAGACCTTGTATACTAGGATGAGTACAGAAGTGTTTTGGGTTTTTATCTCTAAGGAAATGGTTCTCAACTCATGAGAGGGAGTTTCCTTGAGCTAGAGAGAGAGCAAGAGGAAGTGGGAGAGCTTGAGGATGAGAGAGAATGAGAATGATAGAATGAGCAAGACTTTTCTCACCCTTGCTCTCATAATCCAAAATAATCATAACAAATAATAATAATTGAGTATTATGTGATGGTTGTTATCATATCAAATGGCAATATCATTTCATGCATTAAATGCAATTTGTGAACAAAACAAGCAAGCAAAGGTCAATGCCATGAAATGATAGCCATTGTCATGATGATGGTCAACAAGTCCAACCTAGTCAACCGGTCAACGAAGTCAACAAGTCAACAAAGTCAACCTTTCAACCCAACCATGGCACAATAATACTTAATTAATTTTATTATTAATCATATTTCAAATTCTCATTAGGGTTTAGCAAAAGTCAACAGTCAACAACCCTAATGAGAATCCTCTGCCTCTGTCTCTGTCAACCGTGCATACACACCCGCATCCGCGTTCCGAGAAACACGAATACAAACGAGATAAAACCAATCCCAAAACGTATACTAGGATCTGGCTTAAACCAAAGCCCGCTAGTAATAACTGTCCGGACACCAAACGTGCACAAGTGCACGGATGCGACCGAACCCTGTCGCAAAACCATGCGACCTCTACCCTTTTGCCTAAAGGCGAATAGCTCTCTGTGTGGGACTCTAAAGACTCGACACTACACTGGCAGTGGGTTTAACCACAGACCGCAAACGGCACTAGCTGTGCGTAACGGCCCCCAGGTAGATGCCGATAAGAAGACTGACGAGGTGAAACCCATCTGAACTCCTACTGAGCCTGAATATGACAATCTCCGTACAGTCCGGTCTGTTCGTCTGAGAATATCGCATGGCAGGCCTAGGGGGCGGTAAACGTCAGTCCCCTGATAGCGGTACAAGTCATGTCAGAGTGTAGCCTAGAACACCCTGAGATAACACTGGAAACCTACCAGTATATCTCGCTTGCCCTGGCCAAGGACGACTATGTGTAATGGCTCTCTATGACACAGCGCAATATCAACTCCCAATACCGGGAGAGACGAATCCTGCCTAATCGTCACTGCCTCTAAGTGCTTCGGGACTGCACCCAACTACTACCTGTTTGCACGACTCCTTTGAGCCGTGGTAGGGTAGTAATCAAAGTATAGTGGGAACACAATCGAGACGAAGTGACAGTGTCAAGTCAGCGGACTAAGCTGTACTCATGTCACCTGGGAACTGATAACTGACGATAGGTATAGTACCAACCATCAGTTCCCGACGAGTCCTGTCCAGTGTACTCGTAACCTAACGAGCACCCGCATACTATCTCAAGTACGACGTACTGACGGCTGTGGGACAGACTGTCTCCCCTGCTCGGATGAGAAGCACATACGCTAGTCTACTCCGGAGTATCGATGCCCTGTCTCGATAGTCCTATGACTAGGGACCTGTATAAGGATGTGCTTGTTGATTACCCAGCCCCCATGAGTGTGACTGCCATCACAACGCTGGTAATCAAGCAAAGATCCTAAGGGCTCCACTAATGTGTATAGGTGATATACTGAAAGAAACACATGTACACATTAAAGTAGAAAAAAACAAAGTAGCATACTACCATTTTGAGCAAGATTGTCTATACAGCTTTGAATATCCCAAGCTTCCATTAAGTAATATACAAATTAGTATGATACAGTAATGGCCTCTAAGGTATATACACTAACAATCTCCCACTTGCACTAAGGCCATGTACTGGCGTATCGAAGACCTATCATCTCGATCAGCCGCTCGAACTGAGTCTGGGGTAAGGCCTTCGTGAGTGGATCAGCAGTGTTATCTTCCATAGCAACTCTCCGAACCTCGATCTCCTGGCGACCCATGATCTCCCTGATCAGGTGATACCGCCTCAAGATGTGTCTGGACTTCTGATGGGACCTGGTTTCCTTAGCTAAAGCTATAGCCCCGTTGTTGTCGCAATACAGAGGTATTGGATCAACAATGGATGGAACCACCTGAAGTTCCGTTAAGAACTTCCTCATCCAGACGGCTTCTTTTGCGGCATCAGCAGCAGCGATATATTCCGCTTCCATCGTCGAGTCAGCAACGGTTTCCTGTTTGGAACTCTTCCAACACACTGCCCTTCCATTGAGGGTAAAGACATAACCCGACATGGACTTGGAATCATCCTTGTGACTCTGGAAGCTGGAGTCAGCAAAGGCCTCGATCTGGAGGTCTTTTCCGTCATACACCAAGAACATCTCCTTAGTCCTTCTCAGGTACTTGAGAATGTTCTTTACCGCTATCCAGTGCTTCTCCCCAGGGTTTGACTGATACCGGCTTACCACACTCAGTGCATAAGCTACATCTGGTCTGGTACACAACATCGCATACATTATAGAGCCTACCGCAGAAGCGTAGGGTATAATAGACATGCGATCCCTTTCCAAATTAGTCTTGGGAGACATCTCTTTAGAGAGGGTGATCCCGTGACAAGCCGGTAGATTATCGCGCTTGGAATCTTCCATACTGAATCTTTTCAGTATGGTATCGATGTACCTGGACTGCGAAAGTCCTAGCATCCTCTTGGATCTATCACGATGGATCCGAATCATCAGAATGTAAGTGGCATCACCCAGGTCTTTCATGGAGAACCTGTGTGACAAGATCCCTTTGACAGATTGTTGCATAGGAATGTCATTTCCTATCAAAAGAATGTCATCCACGTATAAAACGAGGAATACGACAGTTCTTGCTACAAATCTACTATAGATGTATGGTTCATCTGGATTTTTGATAAAGCCAAAATCTTTGACTGTCTCATCAAAACAGATGTTCCAACTCCGCGATGCCTGCTTTAGTCCATAGATGGACTTGAGCAACTTGCACACCTTTCCGCTGCTCCCACTCTGAATGAAACCCTCTGGCTGGTCCATATAGACACACTTTCCATTTAGAAAAGCGGTCTTTACGTCCATCTGCCAAATTTCATAATCGTGGAAGGCAGCAATAGTAAGAAGGATCCGAATGGATTTCAGCATAGCCACTGGAGAAAAGGTTTCGTCATAGTCCAAACCAGGTCTTTGACGAAAACCCTTTGCAACAAGTCTAGCCTTATAGGTCTCAACCTGTCCATCTACACCAATCTTCATCTTGAAGATCCACTTGCATCCTACGGGTTTTACCCCATCTGGAGCAATGTCCAAAGTCCATACTTTGTTGGTGTACATGGACTCCATTTCGGTCCGCATTGCATCCAGCAATTTTACTGAGTCAACGCTCTGAATGGCCTGCTGGAAGCTAGTAGGTTCATCACTATCAATGATGCAATCCTCTCTATCCCCGTCTGTGAGAAAACCGTAGTATCTCTCGGGCGGATAAGACTGCCTACTACTCCTGCGGAGCGGCATAGGAATGTCATGTTCTTTCGAACCCTTTGGTTCTACTAAGCTTTCAGTAATAGCTCGTGGTTCTGGAATTTCTTCCAGTTCTACTGCGCTTCCACTTATCTGATTTTCCAAAAACTCGGTTTCCAAGAAGCAGGCATGACGAGAAACAAAAACCTTTTGTTCCTCTTCGCAATAGAAGAAATATCCTATGGAGTTCTTTGGATATCCCACAAACTTGCACTGTACTGAGCGAGCCTCGAGTTTGTCCGCATGCTGCTTTTTAACAAAAGCTGGACATCCCTATGTCTTAATGTGCTTAAGATAGAGTTTCTTCCCACACCACATCTGATATGGTGTGGCAGACACAGTCTTAGTTGGAACTCGGTTCAAATGATATGCAGCTGATTCTAGTGCATATCCCCAGAATGATCGCGGTAACTCAGTGTTACTCATCATGGAACGTACCATATCTAATAGGATCTGGTTCCGTCTCTCCGATACACCGTTATGTTGCGGAGTGTATGGAGGAGTAAGCTGAGAGAGAATACCATTCTCTTTTAGGTAATCCAGGAACTCGGCACTCAAGTATTCACCACCTCGATCAGATCTCAGTGTCTTGATACTTTTGCCGGTTTGTTTTTCTACTTCATTCTTATATTCCTGGAATTTTCCAAAGTCTTCAGATTTATGTTTCATTAAGAAGACATATCTGTACCTTGAAAAGTCATCCATAAAAGTAATGAAGTAAGAATAACCGCTTCGCGCATGTGTAGACATAGGACCGCACACGTCGCTGTGTATGAGTCCCAAGAGCTCGCTCGCTCTTACTCCGTGTCCAGTGAACGGAGTCTTTGTAATCTTTCCTTTGAGACAGGATTGACAAGTCGCATATGATTGATATTGGAACGGATCCAAATATCTTTCTTTATGTAACTTCGTCAATCTTCTCTCATTGATGTGACCTAGTCTACAATGCCATAAGAAAGTCTGATTTGTTTCCGGAGACGTTCTTTTGTGTGTATTCTGGACATTGAAAATCTGTGGTTGGTTTAATACGTATATACCATTGCTTAATGTACCTGACCCAATCAAAACTTGATTAAGGTGAATGTTCACAACATTACTTACAAATGCAAATTCATAACCTTCTTTAGATAATAAAGATACAGAAATGATATTACAAGTTGCATTGGGTACAAAATAACAATTACGCAAAACCAAAACGTGTCCATCTGATAATCCCAGGTGATAGTCCCCCACGGACTCAGCATCCATGCCGGCTCCGTTTACAACTCTGAGGGTCATATCACCTGCCTTCAAAACCCTACGCTTTCTCAGCGCCTGCATGGAATTACAGATATGAGATCCTGATCCGGTATCCAATACCCAGGAAGTAGAGTTTATTGATAGACAGTTTTCAATGACATACACACTTGAAGCCGAAGCCGCAACTTGCTTCGGGTCCTGGTTCTTGGCCTTCCAAGCCCTGCAATCCTTTTTCCAGTGTCCTTTCTTATGAAAATAGAAGCACTCTTCCTTTCCCACAAGCTGCCCCGCTATCTTTGTTGCCTTTGCTTTTCCCTTCGTTTCCACTTTACTAACACCGCCCCTTGGTTTGGCGGGGGTTTTCTTCTTCTTTCCCTTGGCTTTCGCCTTGGACTTAGAAGAGGAAGATCCTCCTACAAACAAAGTTGATGTTTTCCTACCTTTCTGTAGGGTGCCCTCTGCACTCTTCAGCAGGTTGAGGAGTTCTGAAAGTTCAACTTCTTTTTCTTGCAAGTTGAAGTTCAGGATAAACTGGGCGTAAGTGGAACGAAGGGACTGGAGAATCAAGTCAGTATAGAGCTCGTTCTCTAACGTTGTCCTAAGGTCCGCGAGCTCTTCAATATAGACAATCATCTTAAGTACGTGTTCCGCTACCGATGATCCGACGGCCAATCTCGCCGAAAACAGCTTTTTCGAGACTTCGTATCTGGCGATACGGGATTGCTCTCCATACAGTTCTTTTGTACGGAGAAATATGGATTCGAGGTCCATATTCTCGTGCCTCCTCTGATGTTCATTGTCCATAGAGGCAAGCACGAGGCACTTGGCCTTCGCGCAGTCGATCTCCCAGGTCTTACGGATTTCCTTATCCGCGACGCTGGAGGTGGGACCTGGGACAGGGGGAGCTTTGGTGGTAAGAAGATACCCCAGCTTGTCGTAAGTGATTGCCATTTTGACATTCCTGAGCCAATCTTTGTAGTTTGGCCCTGTCAGTATGTTTTTATCTAGTAATAACTTAAGCCCAGTCATGACGATTGGTCGCTGCAATTAGGAGAGAGAGAAGAAACACTTTAGCATGATACTCTTGCAAGTTTAGAGTGGTTTTTAGTTTGTCTAAACAGGATGGCTCCCACTGTTTCTCGAATTCCTCCTAAAACCAAAAAGGCAGAATTAGCCGGGATCAATCTCACCGTACAATACTTACTTAACCGTTCAGCCAGGCCAGTGTTGGTACTTCGATGGAGGTTTTCCAACGCTTTCGCGAAATTCCTTAATTAAATAACCTCTTTTCCCTGGGGGCGTAGCCCCGCTAACACCTTTCTAGACACCTACTTGGTTTATAGCATTGATCGTTAAGCGAGAAATTTCCTGAGGAGTAGCATATACTCACAGTAGGATCGGGATCCAAATATCATCGCGTGACAAAACTGAAGGAATCCTACCAGAATCATCACACTCCAAATGGTATGCAACGCTAGCAAGTTTCTGGTTCTTTAGAAACCCCCGATGTGGATTTTTGCCCTATGCTCTTATGACCTTGACTTTGGCCAACAAATCATAAGTCACATGTCAAGTTCTACCCGTCATTCTCCAGGTTAATTTGAACCCACCCGTACCTACCCTTGACTTTGGCCAACAAGGCAGTACGATTGTCCCAAACCAACGCATCTATCTATGCTGCACATGAATACGCAAACCAACGCATCTATCTATGCTGCACATGAATACGCAATAGCTACCAATCACTATGCCTTGACTTTGGCCAACAAACATAGCTTGAATACTATTGACTATCCATGTGAAATGACGGAGGGCTACGAATGGTTTTGCCAAAACCGTGAACGTAGTGAACTTGATATAATCGATGGAACGAGATAGCTTTTCAAAGGAGTGGCTTAAGCTCCGCGTTTAAAAGTTGGTTTTTGAAAAGAAACCGAGTGGTTTTTGAAATTGTTCCAACGACTTTACTTGGGTTTATTTTCCTGCATTAATTTTAATGCATCCCATCATTTAATCCTACCATTGCAGAAAACAACGAAAATATAACGTACGCTTATGCCATCCGCATTCGCCACGGGGCCCCGTCGTTACCCGTTAGGTTACTTAACTAACGACAAAGCAGGGGCTGGACTAGCGCGGATGCAAAACATAAGCAATGCCTAAATAGATATCATATATAGATATATACATTCGTCAGATGCAATGATAGCCCTTCCAGATCACAAATGAACACATTGGATATACTAGGAATCCGCATTCCGTACGAGTCTGTAACGAAAAGAGGATTACACGGTCGCGATGAATAGCCAATACCCCACCCTAGACCCCTACGGGTGCGGCAAACTACTCGCCAAATACCCGAAGTGAAGCAACTTCCCTCAACAACGTGAGTAGGCCACTCGGCACTTCGAGGTACCCGGTAGTTTATGCACCCCTCCATGGGTCTATCCAAGGAGCAAAAACAGTAAAAGAAATTATACAATGACGGCTACAACCTCATCCCGGTTGTGCAGCCATATAAATAATATTACATCAATTATGAATTGAAAGATAAAGAAAACTCTCATCTCACAACCCCCCGGCTAGTCATCCGCGACAATCTAATGAATTCATATACACATACCATCACTATTACAGATCACAGATATGTATAACCCCCACTAATCGACGTATAGCGATTAGCAGACGTTCAATACATATATCACATCACAGATATTACCCGTTAGCTAAAGTCTTTAGAAGTTCGATCAAAATACGGATTTTTAAACGCCAAAAACAAATTTTTCTTTATGGAAAATCTGGGCAAAAAAATCATATTCCAAAAATCCCAAAACACCCCACTGAACACACTGCACGAAAAATTGCCCACGACCGAGTCAACTCGGCCGCGGATCCGCGGCGGGAGCACGCTCCTGCCGCGGTTCAGCGGCGATTTGACCGAGTTAGTGGACCATTTTTCTTACCTGTTCTTTAAAAACCCTGAGCCGATTTTTAGTACATGATTTATTATTTTTACAGCAGTTTAAAAATCGACAGAAAGTTTGTGTTTCGGGCATGTTTCGTGACTTTTTCTCCGATCGAACTTCTATTTACTTTGCTAACATGTTAGATAGTGTTTAACTAGGTTCTGATACCACTGTAAGTCCACGTTACCCGTCCCCGGTTCTTTGGGGTTTCGGAAATGGTGAAAAACGATTTTCTTCGGTGGGGTTACATGGACTCAAAAACGGATCTTTGTTAAACTAACTATATAACAACCTAGCTAGGAGTTTTACCTACTCGGTTAGGGGGTTATACCTTAACTTGAACTCCTTCTCTTCGACTCCTTATGGTGGTCGGATGGTTCTCTCCTCGTCGTCTCCTTGTGCCGAAGATGGATCCATCTACTTTTGGCTCCAACCTCAATCTAGATGAAACTAGTGTTAGTTATATGTATGCCCTAGAGGCCATTACTGTACATTGGATGTATATTGTAGTGGATGCTGGGACATATATAGGTAGAACTTTCTTGCTCGACATGATAGTACGCTATCTGGTTGCTTTTTATCTTAACATGTATACTTTCTGTCTCTCTGTTACATGTTGATAAAGCCCTTAGGATGTGTACTCGACTTCTAGGATTATGATGCAGATCATACTAGTGGGGCCTGGATAGTCCATGAGTACATCCTTTAATGTTCCTAGTCGTGGGAATATCGAGACGGGGCATTGATATTCCAGAGTAGACTAGCGTATATCTTCTCGACCCATGTGATGGGCGATGGATGATCCCATATCCATTGGTGTTTGATATCAGAGATGGTATGCGGGTGCTCAGTAGAGACTGGGTACACTGAACGGACTCGCCGAGAACTCCCAGATGGTATTATACCTTACGTCAGATGGCAGTTCTCTGGTGACACTGGTACAGCTTAGTCTGTTGACCCGAGATCGTCATAGAGACTTGTGTGTCTCCCACTGTGCTTTGATTTCCACCCTACCACGGCTCTACTGAGTCATGCAAACAGGTGGTTTTTGGGTACAGTCCCGATTCACATGGAGGCAATGAGCGATAGGAGGGGATTCGTCTCTCCCGGTATTGGGGGTTGATGTTGCGCTCTGCTCGACTGGCCATAACAGGAAATCCCTGGCCAGGGTTGCAGTGATATACTGGTAAGAGTTATCAGTAGTTTCACGAATGTTATGGACCTTACATCGGCATGACTTATCAAGCTACTGGGGTCAGACGTTTACCACCCCTAGGCAAGATATGCGACATATCAGACGAATAGACCGGACTGTACGGTAAGTGTTACTGGTTGGATTCACAGGAGTATGAGCGGGCTTGCTCGTCAATCTTCTGATCGCTCAATAACCGGGTGGCCGTTACGTTTAGCAGACCGCTTGCGGCTTGTGGGTGTTTGATATGATCATCATCTGCTGCCGGCGTATTGACGAGTCTTTAGAGTCCTACACAGAGGTTTCCTGGCTCAAGCGAAACGAAATAGGAGCGCATATGAGATATGTGCGGGACCGAGAATAATGCATGTATGTGATACCGTATTCTATTCTCGCGATGAATGTATCGATTGGTTGTATGCGATATAACCTAGTTATCGAATCAAGGATTGATTCGATAAGCCGATACATTGGATATTAGTCGGTTATATGCGATATGACCGGATCGTTAAATCAAGTATTGATTTAATGATTTAATGCATAATTATATATTTGATATATTACTTTGCATTAACTAGTATTGGTTCACTTTAAATGGATTTTCTCACTTGAAGTTCACAAGTTGTATATGTGATATACTTTTGTGCACTTGTTTGTATCATGTTTGATGATACATGCTAACTTGAGTTTGTGTGTATGATTAAACCATGGTTATATGAATGGTTAAGGTTTTTTTTACTTATCTATTCATTTATTTATTTATTCATTTTTGCAAAATAAGTCATGGTGGCTTTCTTTGTTTGCTTGTTGAAGCTTCATGAAGCTTTGAACAAGTCCACCATTTTTGTCTCATGCTTAACCATTCAACCTAACCATAGTTCATTCTCTACACCTAACTATGGTTGCCATTATGATATGTATCATTTTATTTCCTTTTTAAAAGACTTATCATATTCTTTCTTCTTCTTCTTCTTCATCAACAAGAAGAAAAACTTGCCTCCATCAATGGCAACTTGAGAAAAAGAGTGAGAAATCCAATTCTAAAGTGAACCCACTTCCTATTTCTTCATCCTCTACCACTTGCCAAGTAGTATAGGGTGTTTTCTTCACAAGTTTCATGACTTGGTGAAGTTGGAGTTTGATCTTGAGTTCCCTCGACGTAGATCATCTTCGGCATCGAAGTCGACGACCTAGCCCGATCAATTCTTCGATGAAACCACCGCGAGAGTCCGAGATCCGATGGGTACAGTGGTGGGACTTCATCACGGAGCTATGGAGGTGGAGGACCGGATCTACAAAGGTTGTAGCCCCTTCCCTTTTAGTTAAAGTCGTTAACTTGCATTGCATCGTCTATACATCTAGTTAACGATCCGTATTAGGGTTTGTAGGAACATGGAAAAGTTTGAATTAGCCATGTTTGATCACTTGTGAGACCTCATTAGTGTGCCTAGGAACCCTACAGTGGTATCAGAGCTACTAGGCATTGGATGTCGACCTATGGGGGGTTCTCACTGTGTGACAGTGTGGCGAAGCACAGGCTCTTACCCCCAGGGTGTCCCAAGACTGGAAGGTGTTCCGGTGGGTTGTAGTCCTCGCGAGGGGGCATGCGTAAACAGTAGCGGCTGAGGGACCCGTTGGTGCAACAGCGACCCCATTGGATGGGATGGCCGCCTGACCAATAGTGGTATCAGAGCCTAGCTAGAGCCTTAGGCGATGCGTAGACGGAGTTTGAAGTCCGATTGAACCGAAACCCTAACTCCAAAATGCTCTCTGGACATTTTTCAAAAACTGGGTTTTTTCCAGATTAAAAATTCTTAAAAAATTCAGCAGGAAGATCTAAGAATTATGGTGCAAAACGAGCTCCTGATTCATCTAAACCGCCGTGGAACAGCGGCAGAAGCATGGCTTATGCGGCGGTTCCGTGGCCGTTTGGTCACATTACCCAATAATTTTTGCACAGTAATTCCTATATTTTGGTTCTGGATTTTCTGGGATTTTTTAAATATCACTCAAGAGTTGAGTTTTCTGGGTTGTATTGGGAGTTCGTAAATTCGATCGGATAATCAAACTTTGTCTGTGTTTTTCCGGGTAATTTTAGAATATGTTAAAAAGTTCGACCAGATATAAATACCCACTTTTTCCCCTGCCGGGAAATTTCTAATTGTTGGACTTTTCCGTAGTTTAATGACGTTCTAAGTAGTGCAAGTAACGCGATGGTCCCTCTAGAAGACAACAAACCTTAACTCGATTATGTGACCGCCTTGAACTGCCCTTTGAACCTTAGGGTTTGGGGCAGTACGGCGTGCCACATGTGAGGCGTTGGCTTGACCCTTCTACGGCTGGACCATTGGTACTGAGGCATGAAATGAATGTTTTTAAACTTGTTTCATGTGTTGAGCTGTTTCGGGAAAGCTTGGGTGTTTGTATGTTCGATCAGAAAGTTTAACATTTTCTATTTATCCGGAATGTGATACAATAATTGGAATTCACAAGTAGTTATGAGATAACTGAATGAATGTTATAAATCTAGCGGTTTAGTCTCACTTGATCGGTTGCCACGGAATTTTGATGTGATCAAAAGTCCGTCGGAATCACGTAGCGTACGCGGATACTCACCGGGTAAAACTTAATAGACAGCTACACTCCATAGCCCCGACCAAGCGACTGTAGGAGAACCCCGTCGCCGAAAGCATCCGTTCGGGTGCTCGCGGCAGCGGTGTTCCGCCTTAGTGCACTTCGTCGACGGTATCGGGGGTGCGGCCGTCTACTAAATTTTGCGACGAGCATTCGATCAGGATGTCGGGAATCTTGTTGAATTGACCGACTTTACATTGAAAAGTGTTTTCGATAATGAGACTAAAATGCGGGGTTTATAATTGTTAGGCATGCGATGTCTAAGTATTTCATTTGATTAGGCATGCGATGTCTAAAGAGATTGTTGTAGGGTTCCTAGGCACACTAATGATGTCTCACAAGTGATCAAACATGGCCAATTCAAATTTTTCATGTGCCTACAAACCCTAATACGGATCGTTAACTAGATGTATAGGCGATGCAATGCAAATAAACAACTTTAAATAAAATGGAAGGGGCTACAACCTTTGTAGATTCGGTCCTCTACCTCCTAGGCTCCGTGATGACATCCCTCCGCTGTCC
The DNA here is from genome assembly GCA_030015575.1 of Agapanthus africanus. NCBI lineage: Eukaryota > Viridiplantae > Streptophyta > Magnoliopsida > Asparagales > Amaryllidaceae > Agapanthus > Agapanthus africanus. Next base: position 371,323,926 of record CM057344.1, on the reverse strand, counting down.
ATATCGAATCCCGGACTCTAGCATCGGCTTCATCGGAGAAATGGGCGGGCTAGGTCGTCGACTTCGATGCCGAAGATGATCTACGTCGAGGCAACTCAAGATCAAACTCCAACTTCACCAAGTCATGAAACTTGTAAAGAAAACACCCTATACTACTTGTCAAGTGGTAGAGGATGAAGAAATAGGAAGTGGGTTCACTTTAGAATTGGATTTCTCACTCTTTTTCTCAAGTTGCCATTAATGGAGGTAAGCTTTTTCTTTGTTGAAGAAGAAGAAGAAGAAGAAAGAATATGATAGAATAAAAAGGATTATTTTCATAAAGGAAAATCCAACTCATTCTTATCATAATCCAACCTTGGTTAAGTGTAGAGAATGAACTAGGGTTAGTTGAATGGTTAGGGTTAAAGGAAAGAAACAAAATGGTCAAGCTTTCAAACCTTCATGAAGTTTCAAAGAAAAGACAAAGCAAGCCACCATTTCATTTTCCTTTCCAAATGAAGAATAAATAAATAAATAGTCAATAAAATCAAAACCCTAACCATTACATAACCATGGTTTAATCATACACTTAACCAAATTAGCATGTATCATCAAACATGATACAATCTTATGCACAAAAGTAAATCACATATACAACTTGTGTACATCAAGTGAGAAAATCCATTTAAAGTGAACAAATACTAGTTAATGCAAAGTAATATATCAAATATATAATTATACATTAAATCATTAAATCAACACTTGATTTAACGATCCGGTCATATCCCATATAACCGACTAATATCCAATGTATCGGCTTATCGAATCAATCTTTGATTTGATAACTAGGTTATATCGCATACAACCAATCGATACATTCATCGCGAGAACAGAATACGATATCACATACACGCATTATTCTCGGTCCCGCACATATCTCATATGCGCTCCTATTTCGTTTCGCTTGAGCCAGGAAACCTCTGTGTAGGACTCTAAAGACTCGTCAATACGCCGGCAGCAGGTGATGATCATATCAAACACCCACAAGCCGCAAGCGGTCTGCTAAACGTAACGGCCACCCGGGTAATGAGCGATCAGAAGATCGATGAGCAAGCCCGCTCACACTCCTGTGAATCCAACCAGTAACACTTACCGTACAGTCGGGTCTGTTCGTCTGATATGTCGCATATCTCGCCTAGGGGTGGTTAACGTCAGACCCCAGTAGCTTGATAAGTCATGCTGACGTAAGGTCCATAACATTCGTGAAACTACAGATAACTTTTACCAGTATATCACTGCAACCCTGGCCAGGGATTTCCTGTTATGGCCAGTCGAGCATAGTGCAACATCAACCCCTAATACCGGGAGAGACGAATCCCCACCTATCGCTCATTGCCTCCATGTGAATTGGGACTGTTCCCAAAAACCACCTGTTTGCACGACTCAGTAGAGCCGTGGTAGAGTGGAAATCAAAGTACAGTGGGAGACACACAAGACTCTATGACGATCTCGGGTCAACAGACTAAGCTGTACCAGTGTCACCAGAGAACTGCCATCTGACGTGAGGTATAATACCATCTGGGAGTTCTCGGCGAGTCCGTTCAGTGTACCCAGTCTCCACTGAGCACCCGCATACCATCTCTGATGTCAAACACCAATGGATATGGGATCATCCATCGCCCATCACATGGGTCGAGAAGATATACGCTAGTCTACTCTGGAATATCGATGCCCCGTCTCGATATTCCCATGACTAGGAACATTGAAGGATGTACTCATGGACTATCCAGGCCCCACTTGTATGATCTACATCATAGTCCTGGAAGTCGAGCGCACATCCTAAGGGCTTTATCAACATGTAATCAGAGAGACAGAGAGTATACATATTAAGATAAAGAGCAACAAGATAGCGTACTATCATGTCGAGCAAGAAAGTCCTACCTATATATGTCCCAGCAACCACTACAATATACATCCAATGTACAGTAATGGCCTCTAGGGCATACATATAACTAACAATCTCCCACTTGGACTAGGGCCATCTGTAGCAGTAGTTGTAGTATCTAATACTCAACCATCCCTTAAAAGTATCTCTTTGGGAAAAGGCCTTCGTGAGTGGATCCACCGTGTTGTCCTCTTAGTCTACTCTCCTAACCTCGATCACCCTGGAGATCAACTATCTCTATAATCAGGTGATGCTGCTCAGAATATGCCTGGGTCAGTGATGGGATGGGGGTTCCTGGGCCGAAGCCACACTTCCATTGTCAAACAATGGTAGGAACCTAGTTCATCTCATGAACCAATATACACCCAAACTGCCTCTTTGGTAGTATCTTTAATAGCGATGTTACCAGCCTTTATCGTCTAGTTTGCCACGGTATCTAGCTTGGAACTCTTCCAACATACCGTCCCTCCACTGAGGGTGAAGACAATGCCTGTGACTGACATTCAGTCATCCTTATCACCCTGGAACACTTCCAGTGATTCTCCCCAGGATCGATTGATACTATCTTACTATAGCTAGTGAGAATCCTAACATCCATTTAGATCTATCTCATAGACCCAAATCCCAGGATTTAGGAGGTATCATCTTTATCCTATGGAGAATCCATGTGATAGGCGGAGATTGACCGTGCGTAGCATAGGAAACTCTTTTCTTATCAAGAGTATATTGTCCACGTACATTACGAGGATGACCACCTAACTCTCTACTACCTTTTTGTATATACAAGGTTCATCTACCATTTTGATGAAGTCAAACTCTTTGACTACCACATCAAAACAGATGTTCCAACTCTGCGATGCCTGCTTTATCCTGTAAAGCAACTTGCACATGTTTCCGCTGCTCCCACTGTTTACGAAGCCCTCTGGCTGTGTACTTATAGACATTCTCTTCTAAATCATTATTTAGAAAAGTAGTCATGGCACCCAACCGCCAGATATCGTAGTCATGGTATGTCGCCGTGGCAAGTAGGATCCGGATGGACTTAAGCATAGCCACTAGAAAAGGTATCATCATTATCCACGCCTGGTCGATGACGAAAACCTTTAACAAGTCTAGCTTTGAAAGTCTCAACTTTTCCATCTATACCAAGTAATCTTCTCAAGATATACTTACTCTTGATGGGGATTTAACCCTTCAGATATCGCAACCAAAGTCCATACTTTGTTGGTGTATGTGGATTCCATCTCAGATCGCTAAGCATCCAGCCATCCTTACAGAGTTCCTACTCTTGATGACCTTCTCGAATCTAGTTGGGTCATCATCTCATGATGCATTCCTCGCTCCCACTGTCATCGAGAAACCGAAGTATCTCTCAGGTAGGTAAGGAACCCTACCAGAACGGCGGAGAGGCTGAGGTTCGTCGGGGACTATTGAATCCTTTGGTTCTGTCAAATCATCAGCTGCAGTTTTGTATAGCTGGAACCTTCCCAGTTCTACAGAACTGACATTGCCTCGATCTTGTCCGGATTATGCTTTTAGATATAGGCCGGACAACCCCAAATCTTAACTAACTTAAGATATGGGCTCGTCCCTTTCCATATCACATATGAAGTGGTAGGCAACTGATTTGATTTGAACCCTATTCAATAGGTATGCAGCTTCTCAAGTGCATAACTCCCAAAAGGAAATAGGAAACTCAGTAGTACTAATCATAGAGCACACCATATCTAATACGGTGCGATTGCTCTGCCCTGATACACCGTTGTGCTGTGGTGTATTCAGAGGAGTAATACGGAGAGACAATCTCATTCTCCTTTAGAATAATCCAGGAATTCTATGCACAAGTATTATCCTCCCTGATCTTATCATAGGACATAACACTTATACCCGGTTTTTGGTTCTCTACTTTTAACTTATATTCTGTGAATATCTCAAAAGTTTCGGATCTATGTTTCAACAGGAACATATGTCTGAATCTTGAGAGATCATCAGAGAACGTAATGAAGTACAAAAAACCAGTCCTGGCATGTGTAGACAGGAGACCTTACATACATCATCATGTATCAGTCCCAAGAGTTTACTAACTCTTTCTCTGTTTCCAAAAAAACAGAGCTATGGCCATCTAATCTTTGTGACATGACTGGCAAGTTTCACAAGATGTAAATTCAAACTGATTTAAATATGCATCTAAAATGTAAGTTCAGCCAGTCGGGTCGCATTGATATGACCTAGTCTACAATGCCTCAAGAAGGATTCGTTCACTTTCTGAACTCTTCCTCTTGTGTATGTTCTGTATACTAGGAACTGTAGTTTGATTTAGAACGTCAATGCTTTTAGATAACGTGCCTGAACCAATCAACTTTTGATATAGGAAATGTTGAAAACATTATCCAACAATACAAAATTTTATCATTTCTTTACTTATAAAGAGACTGATATGATTTTGTATATCAGGTTCGGTATCTAATAGCATTTGTTCAGAATCAATGTATTGGTAATACAGGGTGACAGTGACCAACAGACTTGGCTGCAACACTTGCCCCATTTTCTGTCTCATGAAACTTATCAGCCGTTCTCCGTTTTTCTACCTTTCGGTAGACCTATGTAACAGATTACATATCTGGGATCCTGATCTGGTATCATATACCCAGGATGCAGAGGATACTGAGAAAAAGTTCTTTGTAATGAACACACCCGAAGGAGATGCATCTCATGCACTTTCTTCGTTTGGGCGGCATGGGAATTCTGGTATTCCCCTATTTCCTGCTCTGTCTTATAACAATTATAAGTTGGAGCGGGACCAACGTTCCCCAGCTCAGTATAACAAGCGGGTTCGGTCAATACTTCCATATTATTATCTTGATTAAGGCGTGTTATGGTCGCTACCTGGAGAGAGAGAGAAGAAAAACACTCTGCGTGCGCTCTTGCAAGATCAGATTGGTTATATATTTTATCTAATCAGGATGGCTGCCACTGTTTTTATCAAATCTTCCTTCAAACCTTAAAAGGAAAGACTAGCCGGGATTAATTACAGTACGGACCTAATTACAGTAAACCTCATTTTCCCAGAGGCGTAACCCCGTTGACACCTTTCTAGACACCTACTTGATCGGCTAATTGTAAAGTGCAAAACTCTCCCAGGAGTAACAATTACTCGCAGTGGGTATCGGGATCCAACTATCACATAGAAGGTATGCAATCTCATTGCAAATTTCAACACTTGAAACTCCCGATAATGGTTTTTACCCCTAGCACCTATGACCTTGGCTAAGGTCAACAAATCATAAGTACTAGTCAAGTTCTACCCGTCATTTCGTGATTAGTTAGACCCACCCACATGACCCTTGGCTAAGGTCAACAAAGCCACATGACTGTCCTAACTAATCGCATCATATGCTGTGTAGGAAGACATCACTTAGCTACCGCACACTATGCCTCGGCTATGGTCGACAAACGTAGCACGAATACTAAGTACTCTACTTCCTAAAATGACGGAGGGTTGCGAATGGTTTTTGTGAAAACCTTTAACGCTTTGAACTTGATCTCTTTGCGGAATCAAATGGTTTTTAAATGGAATGTTTTTTAGGCTTTTCTAGTTTTGCTAAAGGGGTCACTCCCGGTGAAGGGATCGTCGGCCTTTTCCTCGTCGTATGAGGTGCGGGATATATCATATATATCACTATGCAAAGCAGAAACTATAGAAGCGATCAAAAGACAAACCGAGTGTGTAGTATCTGCCAGTTATTGCTAAAGGAGTCACTCCCGGTGAAGAGATCTCGGTCCTTTCCTCATCGAATAAGGTCCAGGATGTTCTACAAGGAACACCGCAATGCAAAGCAAGAACTGTAGCTACCAGTTTTTATTTTGAAATTCGATTCCACAACATCAATTAGGTTTATTTTCTTTCATTAATCTCATTAATGAATATCCCATCATTTAAGTCCACCTAAACATCACAGATAAATATAACGTACGCTTATGCCATGCGCATTCTCCTCGAAGTCCCGTCTGCACCGTTAGGTTAGGTAACTAACGCCAGAGCGAGGCAGGGCTAACGCGGGTGTAAAACATACGCAACGTATATATAATATATCATATATACTATATACAATATCTATCTGAACGAATCACATGATCACATCACAGATAACGTAGCAGAAAATATCATATGAAATATTAGATATATTAGGACGTCCGTGTTTTCAATACGACCCAGTATAAAACACGGATTCCACGGTCGTGATGAATAGCCAATCCCACACCCCTAGACCCCTACGAGAGCGGCAAGCAACCCTACCAATTCTAGGGTTAGGAGACCCGGACTCGACTCCTCGAGATGGTCTCCCACTGGACCCCAGAACCCGGTTACTTGTACTCCCCTCCTTGGGTCTATCCTAATGCGGAAAAGTAAATAATATACATCAACGGTGACATCTTCCGCAACCTGGAAGTGCCCCAATAAAAGAATATTACATACAAGTTTTTACATGAATGAAAATGAAAAACACTCATCTCACATAAAACCCCCCCGGCTATTCAAACACGACGATCCAATATAACATGTCCAGCAACACATAACATCACATGTCATCAACGTAAGTAAATATGCGCATCCCAATTGTCGTTGACATATAGCAACGAAACCGGCGATATCACATATTACACTTACGGTCATAGAAAAGAAAGTGTAAAACTACAACAGTTGGAATCCGCAACCTGCATAGACATCGCATGCCTAATCAAATGAATTCCTTAGACATCGCATGCCTAACAATTATAAACCCCGCATTTTAGTCTCATTATCGAAAACACTTTTCAATATCAAGTCGGGCAATCCAACAAGATTCCCGACATTTTGATCGAATGCTCGTCTCAAACTTTAGTAGGCGGCCGCACCCCCGATACCGTCGACGAAGTGCACTAAGGCGGAACACCGCTACTGCGAGCACCCGAACGGATGCTTTCGACGACGGGGTTCTCTTGCAGTCACCTGGTTGGGGCTATGGGGTGAGGCTGTCTATTAAGTTTACCCGGCGAGTATCCGCGTACGCTACATGATTGCGACGGACTTTTGATCACAGCAAAATTCCGTGGCAACCGATCAAGTGAGACTAAAGTGCTTGATTTACAACATTCATTTAGTTATCTCATAACTATTTGTGAATTCCAATTATTGTATCACATTCCGGATAAGATAGAAAATGTTAAACTTTCCGATCGAACAATCGAACACCCAAGTTTTCCCGAAACAACTCAACACGTGTAGTAAGTTCAAAGACATTCACTTCGTGCCTCAGTACCAACGGTCCAGCCGTAGAAGGGTCAAGCCAACGCCTCACATGTGGCATGCCGTACTGCCCCAAACCCTAAGGTTCAAAGGGCAGTTCAAGACGGTCACATAATCGAGTTAAGGTTTATTGTCTTCTAGAGGGACCATCGCGTTACTTGCACTACTTGGAACGTCATTAAACTACGGAAAAGTCCAACAATTGGAAATTTCCCGGCAGGGGAAAAAGTGGGTATATATATTCGGTCGAACTTTTTAACATATTCTAAAATTATCCGGAAAACACACAGACACAGTTTGATAATCCGATCGAATCTACGAACTCCCAATGCAACCCAGAAAACTCAACTCTTGAGTAAATATTAAAAAATCCCAGATAATCCAGAACCAAAATATAGGAATTACCGTGCAAAAATTATTGGGCAATGTGACCATACGGCCGCGGAACCGCCGCAGAAGCCATGCTTCTGCCGCTGTTCCGCTGCGGTTTAGATGAATCAGAAGCTCGTTTTGCACCATAACTCTTAGATCTTCCTGCTGAATTTTTTTAGAATTTTTAATCTGGAAAAAACCCAGTTTTTGAAAAATGTCCAGAGAGCATTTTGGAGTTAGGGTTTCGGTTCGATCGAACTTCTAACCCCGTCTACGCATCGCCTAAGGCTCTAGCTAGGCTCTGATACCACTGTAGGGTTCCTAGGCACACTAATGAAGTCTCACAAGTGATCAAACATGGCCAATTCAAATTTTTCATGTGCCTACAAACCCTAATATGGATCGTTAACTAGATGTATAGGCGATGCAATGCAAATAAACAACTTTAACTAAAAGGGAAGGGGCTACAACCTTTGTAGATCCGGTCCTCTACCTCCTAGGCTCCGTGATGACGTCCCTCCGCTGTCCATATCGAATCCCGGACTCTAGCATCGGCTTCATCGGAGAAATGGGCGGGCTAGGTCGTCGACTTCGATGCCGAAGATGATCTACGTCGAGGCAACTCAAGATCAAACTCCAACTTCACCAAGTCATGAAACTTGTGAAGAAAACACCCTATACTACTTGGCAAGTGGTAGAGGATGAAGAAATAAGAAGTGGGTTCACTTTAGAATTGGATTTCTCACTCTTTTTCTCAAGTTGCCATTAATAGAGGCAAGCTTTTTCTTTGTTGAAGAAGAAGAAGAAGAAGAAAGAATATGATAGAATAAAAAGGATTATTTTCAAAAAGGAAAATCCAACACATTCTTATCATAATCCAACCTTGGTTAAGTGTAGAGAATGAACTAGGGTTAGTTGAATGGTTAGGGTTAAAGGAAAGAAACAAAATGGTCAAGCTTTCAAACCTTCATGAAGTTTCAAAGAAAAGACAAAGCAAGCCACCATTTCATTTTCCTTTCCAAATGAAGAATAAATAAATAAGTAGTCAATAAAATCAAAACCCTAACCATTACATAACCATGGTTTAATCATACACTTAACCAAGTTAGCATGTATCATCAAACATGATACAATCTTCTGCACAAAAGTATATCACATATACAACTTGTGTACATCAAGTGAGAAAATTCATTTAAAGTGAACAAATACTAGTTAATGCAAAGTAATATATCAAATATATAATTATACATTAAATCATTAAATCAACACTTGATTTAACGATCCGGTCATAACGCATATAACCGACTAATATCCAATGTATCGGCTTATCGAATCAATCTTTGATTCGATAACTAGGTTATATCGCATACAACCAATCGATACATTCATCGTGAGAACAGAATACGATATCACATACACGCATTATTCTCGGTCCCGCACATATCTCATATGCGCTCCTATTTCGTTTCGCTTGAGCCAGGAAACCTCTGTGTAGGACTCTAAAGACTCGTCAATACACCGGCAGCAGGTGATGATCATATCAAACACCCACAAGCAACAAGCGGTCTGCTAAACGTAACGGCCACCCGGGTATTGAGCGATCAGAAGATCGACGAGCAAGCCCGCTCACACTCCTGTGAATCCAACCAGTAACACTTACCGTACAGTCCGGTCTGTTCGTCTGATATGTCGTATATCTCGCCTAGGGGTGGTAAACGTCAAACCCCAGTAGCTTGATAAGTCATGCCGACGTAAGGTCCATAACATTCGTGAAACTACTGATAACTCTTACCAGTATATCACTGCAACCCTGGCCAGGGATTTCCTGTTATGGCCAGTCGAGCATAGCGCAACATCAACCCCCAATACCGGGAGAGAAGAATCCCCTCCTATCGCTCATTGCCTCCATGTGAATCGGGACTGTACCCAAAAACCACCTATTTGCACGACTCAGTAGAGCCGTGGTAGGTTGGAAATCAAAGCACAGTGGGAGACACACAAGACTCTATGACGATCTCGGGTCAACAGACTAAGCTGTTCCAGTGTCACCAGAGAACTGCCATCTGACGTGAGGTATAATACCATCTGGGAGTTCTCGGCGAGTCCGTTCAGTATACCCAGTCTCCATTGAGCACCCGCATACCATCTCTGATGTCAAACACCAATGGATATGGGATCATCCATCGCCCATCACATGGGTCGAGAAGATATACGCTAGTCTACTCTGGAATATCGATGCCCCGTCTCGATATTCCCACGACTAGGAACATTGAAGGATGTACTCATGGACTATCCAGGCCCCACTAGTATGATCTACATCATAGTCCTGGAAGTCGAGCACACATCCTAAGGGCTTTATCAACATGTAATCAGAGAGACAGAGAGTATACATATTAAGATAAAGAGCAACCAGATAGCGTACTATCATGTCGAGCAAGAAAATCCTACCTATATATGTCCCAGCATCCACTGCAATATACATCCAATGTACAGTAATGGCCTCTAGGGCATACATATAATTAACAATTGCGGATTCCAACTGTTGTAGTTTTACACTTTCTTTTTAGTGACCGTAAGTGTAATGTGTGATATCACCGGTTTCGTTGCTATATGTCAATGACAATTGGGATACGCATGTTTACTTACGTTGATGACATGTGATGTTATGTGTTGCTGGATATGTTATATTGGATCGTCGTGTTTTAATAGCCGGGGGGTTTTATGTGAGATGAGGGTTTTTCCTATTCATTCATGTAAAAACTTGTATGTAATATTCTTTTATTGGGGCACTTCCAGGTTGCGGAAGATGTCACCTTTTGTATATTATTTACTTTTCCGTATTAGGATAGACCCAAGGAGAGGATCACAAGTAACCGGGTTCTAGGGTCCAGTGGGTGACCATCTCGAGGAGTCGAGTCCGGGTCTCCTAACCCTAGAATTGGTAGGGTTGCTTGCAGCTCTCGTAGGGGTCTAAGGGTGTGGGATTGGCTATTCATCACGACCGTGGAATCCGTGTTTTATACTGGCTCGTATTAAAAACACGGACGTCCTAATATATCCAATATTTCATATGATATTTTCTGCTGCGTTATCTGTGATGTGATCATGTGATATGTTCAGATAGATATTATATATAGTATATATGATATATTATATAGACGTTGCTTATGTTTTACACCCGTACTAGCCCTGCCTCGTTCTGGCGTTAGTTACCTAACCTAACGGTGCAGACGGGACATCGAGACGAATGCGGATGGGATAAGCGTACGTTATATTTATCTGTGATGTTTAGGTGGACTAAAATGATGGGACATTCATTAATGAGATTAATGAAAGAAAATAAACCTAATTGATGTTGTGGAATCGAATTTCAAAATAAAACAGGTAGCTACAGTTCTTGCTTTGCATCGCGGTGTTCATTATAGAACATCCTGCACCTTATTCGATGAGGAAAGGACCGAGATCCCTTCACCGGGAGTGACTCCTTTAGCAATAACTGGCAGATGCTACAACTCTCGGTTTGTCTTTTGATCGCTTCTATAGTTTCCGCTTTGCACAGTGATATATATGATATATCCCGCACCTCATTCGACGAGGAAAGGGCCGATGATCCCTTCACCGGGAGTGACCCCTTTAGCATAACTAGAAAAGCCTCAAAAACATTCCATTTAAAAAACCATTTGATTCCGCAACGAGATCAAGTTCAGAGCATTAAAGGTTTTCTTAAAAACCATTCGCAACCCTCCGTCATTTTAGGAAGTAGAGTACTTAGTATTCGTGCTACGTTTGTTGACCATAGCCGAGGCGTAGTGTACGGTAGCTAAGTAATGTCTTCCTACACCGCATATGATGCGATTAGTTAGGACAGTCATGTGGCTTTGTTGACCTTAGCCAAGGGTCATGTGGGTGGGTCTAACTAATCACGAAATGACGGGTAGAACTTGATTAGTACTTATGATTTGTTGACCTTAGCCAAGGTCATAGGTGCTAGGGGTAAAAACCGTTATTGGGAGTTTCAAGTGTTGAAGCTTGCAATGAGATTGCATACCTTCTATATGATAGTTGAATCCCGATACCCACTGCGAGTAATTGTTACTCCTGGGAGAGTTTTGCACTTTGCAATTAGCCGATCAAGTAGGTGTCTAGAAAGGTGTCAACGTGGTTACGCCTCTAGGAAAATGAGGTTTACTGTAATTAGGTCCGTGCGAAAGCACGGGGAACCTCCCTCAAAGTACCGACACTGGCCTGGATGAAAGATTAGCGAACTTGTAGAGTGTAATTAATCCCGGCTAGTCTTTCCTTTTAGGGTTTGAAGAAAGATTTGATAAAAATAGTGGGAGCCATCCTGATCAGATAAAATATATAACCAATCTAATCTTGCAAGGGCGCACGCAGAGTGTTTTCTTCTCTCTCTCTCTAGGTAGCGACCATATCACGCCTTAATCAAGATAATAATATGGATGTATTGACCGAACCCGCTTGTTATACTGAGCTGGGGAACGTTGGTCCCGCTCCAACTTATAATTGTTATAAGACCGAGCAGGAAATAGGGGAATACCAGAATCCCTATGCCGCCCAAACGAAGAAAGTGCATGAGATGCATCTCCTTCGGGTTTGTTCATTATAAAGAACTGTTTCTCAGTATCCTCTGAATCTTGGGTATTTGATACCGGATCAGGATCCCAGATATGTAATCTGTTACATAGGGCTACAAAAAGGTAGAAAACTGAGAACGGGTGATAAGTTCCATGAGACAGAAAACGGGGCAAGTGTTGCAGCCAAGTCTGTTGGTCACTGTCACCCTGTATTACCAATACATTGATTCTGAACAAATGCTATTAGATACCGAACCTGATGTACAAAATCATATCAATCTCCTTATTTATTTAAGTAATGATAAAATTTTGTATTGATGGATAATGTTTTGAACATTTCCTAAATCAAAAGTTGATCGGTTCAGGCACGTTATCTAAAAGCATTGACGTTCTAAATCAAACTACAGTTCCTAATATACAGAATACACACAAGAGGAAGAGTTCAGAAATGAACGAATCCTTCTTGAGGTATTGTAGACTAGGTCATATCAATGCGGCCCGACTAGCTGAAGTTACGTTTTAGATGCATATTTAAATCAGTTTGAATTTACATCTTATGAAACTTGCCAGTCATGTCACAAAGATTAGATGACCATAGCTCTACTTATTGGAAACAGAGAAAGAGTTAATGAACTCTTGGGACTGATACATGATGATGTATGTAAGGTCTCCTGTCTATAAATGCCAGGACTGGTTCTTTATACTTCATTATGTTCTCTGATAATCTCTCAAGATTCAGACATATGTTCCTGTTGAAACCCAAGTCCGAACCTTTTGAGATATTCAAAGAATATAAGCTAGAAGTAGGGAACCAATATGGGTATAAGTATTATGTCCTATGATAAGATCAGGGAGGAGAATACTTGTGCATGGAATTCTTGGATATTCTAAAAGAAAATGAGATTCTCTTTCAGTATTACTCCTCTGAATGCACCACACCACAACGGTGTATCGGGGTGGAGCAATCGCACCATATTTGATATAGTGTGCTCTATGATGAGTACTACTGAGTTACCTATTTCCTTTTGGGGTTGTGCACTTGAGAAGCTGCAAACCTATTGAATTAGGTTCGAATCAGATCAGTGCCTACCACTCCATATGAGATATGGTATGGGAAGAGCGTATCTCTTAAGTAAGTTAAGATTTAGGATTGTCCGGCCTATGTCAAAAGCAAAATCCGGACAAGATCGAGGCAAGGTCAGTTCTGTAGAACTGGAAAGGTTCCAGCTATACAAAACTGCAGCTGATGATTTGACAGAACCAAAGGATTCAATAGTCCCCGACGAACCTCAGCCTCTCCGCCGATCTGGTAGGGTTCCTCACCTGCCTGAGAGATACTTCGGTTTCTTGATGACAGTGGGAGTGAGGATTGCATCATGAGATGATGACCCAACTAGTTTCGAGCAGGACATCGAGAGTAGGGACTCTGTAAGAATGGCTGGATGCTTAGCGATCTGAGATGGAATCCATGTACACCAACAAAGTATGGACTTTGGTTGCTATATCTGAAGGGTTAAATCCCCATCAGGAGCAAGTATATCTTGAGAAGATTACTTGGTGTAGATGGAAAAGTTGAGACTTTCAAATCTAGACTTGTTAAAGGTTTTCGTCATCGACCAGGCGTGGATAATGATGATACCTTTTCCAATGGCTATGCTTAAGTCCATCCGGATCCTACTTGCCATTGCTACATACCATGACTACGATATCTGGTGGTTGGGTGCCATGACTACTTTTCTAAATAGTGATTTAGAATAGAACGTCTATAAGAACACAGCCAGAGGGCTTCGTAAACAGTGGGAGCAGCGGAAACGTGTGCAAGTTGCTTTACATGATAAAGTAGGCATCGCGGAGTTGGAACGTCTGTTTTGATGTGGTAGTCAAAGAGTTTGACTTCATCAAAATGGTATACGAACCTTGTATATATAAAAAGGTAGTAGAGAGTAAGGTAGTCATCCTCGTATTGTATATGGACAACATACTCTTGATAGGAAAAAAGTTTCCTATACTACGATCGGTCGATCTCCTCTTGTCATAAGGATTCTCCAAATAGGATCAAAGTGATACCTCCTAAACCCTGAGTTTTCATCTATGAGATAGATGTAATTGGATGCTAGGATTCTCACTAGATGTAGTGAGATGGTATCAATCGATCCTGGGGAGAATCACTGGAAGGGTTCCAGGGTGATAAAGACGACTGAATGTCAGTCACAGGCATTGTCTTTACCCTCAGTAAAGGGACGGTATGTTGGAAGAGTTCCAAGATAGATACCGTGGCAAACTAGACGATAAGGCTGGTAACATCGTTATTAAAGATACTACAAAAGAGGCAGTTTGGGTGTATATTGGTTCATAAGATGAACTAGGTTCCTACCATTGTGTGACAATGGAAGTGTGGCTTTGGCCCGTGAACCCTAGTCCCATCAGTGACCCAGACATATTCTGAGGAAGCATCACCTGATCATGGAGATAGTTGATCTCCAGGGTGATCGAGGTTAGGAGAGTAGACTCAGAGGACAACACGGCGGATCCACTCACAAAGGCTTTTTCCCAGATAGAGACTTATATGGGATGGTTGAGTATGTGATACTGCAACCACTGCTACAGATGGCCCTCGTGCAAGTGGGAGATTGTTAGTTATATGTATGCCCTAGAGGCCATTACTGTACATTGGATGTATATTATAGTGGATGCTGGGACATATATAGGTAGGACTTTCTTGCTCGACATGATAGTACGCTATCTGGTTGCTCTTTATCTTAACATGTATACTTTCTGTCTCTCTGTTACATGTTGATAAAGCCCTTAGGATGTATACTCGACTTCCAGGACTATGATGCAGATCATACTAGTGGGGCCTGGACAGTCCATGAGTACATCCTTCAATGTTCCTAGTCGTGGGAATATCGAGACGGGGCATCGATATTCCAGAGTAGACTAGCGTATATCTTCTCGACCCATGTGATGGGCGATGGATGATCCCATATCCATTGGTGTTTGACATCAGAGATGGTATGCGGGTGCTCAGTGGAGACTGGGTACACTGAACGGACTCGCCAAGAACTCCCAGATGGTATTATACCTCACGTCAGATGGAAGTTCTCTGGTGACACTGGTACAGCTTAGTCTGTTGACCCGAGATCGTCATAGAGTCTTGTGTGTCTCTCACTGTGCTTTGATTTCTACCTACCACGGCTCTACTGAGTCGTGCAAACAGGTGGTTTTTGGGTACAGTCCCGATTCACATGGAGGCAATGAGCGATAGGAGGGGATTCGTCTCTCCCGGTATTGGGGGTTGATGTTGCGCTATGTTCGACTGGCCATAACAGGAAATCCCTGGCCAGGGTTGCAGTGATATACTGGTAAGAGTTATCAATAGTTTCATGAATGTTATGGACCTTACGTCGGCATGACTTATCAAGCTACTGGGGTCTGACGTTTACCACCCCTAGGCAAGATATGCGACATATCAGACGAACAGACCGGACTGTACGGTAAGTGTTACTGGTTGGATTCACAGGAGTGTGAGCGGGCTTGCTCGTCGATCTTCTGATCGCTTAATACCCGGGTGGCCGTTACGTTTAGCAGACCGCTTGCGGCTTGTGGGTGTTTGATATGATCATCATCTGCTGCCGGCTTATTGACGAGTCATTAGAGTCCTAAACAGAGGTTTCCTGGCTCAAGCGAAACGAAATAGGAGCGCATATGAGATATGAGCGGGACCGAGAATAATGCGTGTATGTGATACCGTATTCTATTCTCGCGATGAATGTATCGATTGGTTGTATGCGATATAACCTAGTTATCGAATCAAGGATTGATTCGATAAGCCGATACATTGGATATTAGTCGGTTATATGCGATATGACCGGATCGTTAAATCAAGTATTGATTTAATGATTTAATGCATAATTATATATTTGATATATTACTTTGCATTAACTAGTATTGGTTCACTTTAAATGGATTTTCTCACTTGAAGTTCATAAGTTGTATATGTGATATACTTTTGTGCACTTGTTTGTATCATGTTTGATGATACATGCTAACTTGAGTTTGTGTGTATGATTAAACCATGGTTATATGAATGGTTAGGGTTTTGTTTACTTATCTATTCATTTATTTATTTATTCATTTTTGCAAAATAAGTCATGGTGGCTTTCTTTGTTTGCTTGTTGAAGCTTCATGAAGCTTTGAACAAGTCCACCATTTTTGTCTCATGCTTAACCCTAACCATTCAACCTAACCATAGTTCAATCTCTACACCTAACTATGGTTGCCATTATGATATGTATCATTTTATTTTCTTTTTAAAAGACTTATCATATTCTTTCTTCTTCTTCTTCTTCATCAACAAGAAGAAAAACTTGCCTCCATCATTGGCAACTTGAGAAAAAGAGTGAGAAATCCAATTCTAAAGTGAACCCACTTCCTATTTCTTCATCCTCTACCACTTGCCAAGTAGTATAGGGTGTTTTCTTCACAAGTTTCATGACTTGGTGAAGTTGGAGTTTGATCTTGAGTTGCCGCGACGTAGATCATCTTTGGCATCGAAGTCGACGACCTAGCCCGATCAATTATTCGATGAAACCACCGCGAGAGTCCGAGGTCCGATGGGTACAGTGGAGGGACTTCATCACGGAGCTATGGAGGTGGAGGACCGGATCTTCAAAGGTTGTAGCCCCTTCCTTTTTAGTTAAAGTCGTTAAGTTGCATTGCATCGTCTATACATCTAGTTAACGATCCGTATTAGGGTTTGTAGGCACATGGAAAAGTTTGAATTAGCCATGTTTGATCACTTGTGAGACCTCGTTAGTGTGCCTAAGAACCCTACAACTAGAACACTTGGTTTGCTAGACCTTGTATACTAGGATGAGTTGAAAAGTGTTTTGGGTTTTTATCTCTAAGGAAATGGTTCTCAACTCATAAAAGGGAGTTTCCTTGAGCTAGAGAGAGAGCAAGAGGAAGAGGGAGAGCTTGAGGATGAGAAAGAATGAGAATAATAGAATGAGCAAGATTTTTCTCACCCTTGCTCTCATAATCCAAAATAATCATAACAAATAATAATAATTGAGTATTATGTGATGGTTGTTATCATATCAAATGGCAATATCATTTCATGCATTAAATGCAATTTGTGAACAAAACAAGCAAGCAAAGGTCAATGCCATGAAATGATAGCCATTGTCATGATGATGGTCAACAAGTCCAACCTAGTCAACCGGTCAACGAAGTCAACAAGTCAACAAAGTCAACCTTTCAACCCAACTATGGCACAATAATACTTAATTAATATTATTATTAATCATATTTCAAATTCTCATTAGGGTTTAGCAAAAGTCAACAACCCTAATGAGAATCCTCTGCCTCTGTCTCTGTCAACCGTGCATACACACCCGCATCCGCGTTCCGAGGAACATGAATACAAACGAGATAAAACCAATCCCAAAACGTATACTAGGATCTGGCTTAAACCAAAGCCCGCTAGTAATAACTGTCCGGACACCTAACGTGCACAAGTGCACGGATGCGACCGAACTCTGTCGCAAAACCATGCGACCTTTACCCTTTTGCCTAAAGACGAATAGCTCTCTGTGTGGGACTCTAATGACTCGACACTACGCTGGCTGTGGGTTTAACCACAGACCGCAAGCGGCACTAGCTGTGCGTAACGGCCCCCAGGTAGATGCCGATAAGAAGACTGACTAGGTGAAACCCATCTGAACTCCTACTGAGCCTGAATGTGACAATCTCCGTACAGTCCGGTCTGTTTGTCTGAGAATATCGCATGGCGGGCCTAGGGGGCGGTAAACGTAAGTCCCCTAATAGCGGTACAAGTCGTGTCGGAGTGTAGCCTAGAACACCCTGAGATAACACTGGAAACCTACCAGTATATCTCGCTTGCCCTGGCCAGGGACGACTATGTGTAATGGCCCTCCATGACACAGAGCGATATCAACTCCCAATACCGGGAGAGACGAATCCTGTCTAACCGTCACTGCCTCCAAGAGTTTCGGGACTGCACCCAACTACTACCTGTTTGCACGACTCTTTTGAGCCGTCGTAGGATAGTAATCAAAGTACAGTGGGAAAACACCCGAGGCGAAGTGACAGTGTCAAGTCAGCGGACTAAGCTGTACTCATGTCACCTGGGAACTGATAACTGACGATAGGTATAGTACCAACCATCAGTTCCCGATGAGTCCTGTCCAGCGTACTCGTAACCTAACGAGCACCCGCATACTATCTCAAGTACGACATACTAACGGCTGTGGGACAGACCGTCTCCCCTGCTGGGATGAGAAGCGCATACGCTAGTCTACTCCGGAGTATCGATGCCCTGTCTCAATAGTCCTACGACTAGGGACCTGTATAAGGATATGCTTGTGGATTACCCAGCCCCCACGAGTGTGACTGCCATCACAACGCTGGTAATCAAGCAAAGATCCTAAGGGCTCCACTAATGTGTATAGGTGATATACTGAAAGAAACATATGTACACATTAAAGTAGAAACAAACCAAGTAGCATACTACCATTTCGAGCAAGATTTTCTATACAACTGTGAATATCCCAAGCTTCCATTAAGTAATAAACAAACTAGTATGATACAGTAATGGCCTCAAGGGCATATACACTAACAGACTTATCGGTTACTGTGGTCTAACTGTAGGGTTCCTAGGCACTCCCAAGAGGTCTCACAAGGCATCAACCATGCCAATTTCAAATTTTAACGTGCCGAGAAACCCTAAACTACGGATCGTTTGCTAGATGTCTAGGCGAAAAGGAAATCTAGTTAACACTTAACTAAGAGATACGGAAATACAACCTTTGTAGATCCGGTTCTCCACCTCCATAGCTCCTCAATGAAGTCTCCTCGCTGTCCATAAAAAGTCCCGGGCTCTAGCGTCGGCTTCATCGGAGAATGGACGGGCTAGGCCATCGATGTCCATGCCGAAGATGATCTACGTCGAGGCATTGCTAAATCAAGCTCCGACTTCACCAAGTCAAGAAACTTGTGAAGAAAACACACTCTACTACTTGGCAAGAGGTAGAGGATGAAGAAATAGGAAGTGGGTAAACTTTAGAATTGGATTTCTCACTCATTTCCATCAATCACCATTGATGGAGCTAAGGTTTTCTTCTTGAGTTCAGGGAAGAAGAAGAAGAAAATGATATGATAAGTTAATTTTAAAATAGAAAAGAATAATCATCCTTATCATAATCAAACCATAGTTAGGTGTAGAGAATTAACAAGGGTTAGTGAATGGTTGGGTTAAGACATGAAGACAAAATGGTCACTTAGGTCAAACCTTCATGAAGGTTCATAAACAAACAAAGAAAGCCACCATTATCTCTTCATTATTTTCTTTTGCTAAAATATAAACAAAATGGATAAATAAATGAATAAATGAAGCAAAAGAAACCTTAACCATTGACCAACCATGGTTTAATCCATACACCAAACTATCATGTATCATCAAACATGATACAATCAAATGTACAAATGTATATCACATATACAATGTGCACAATCCAAGTGAGAAAATCCATTTAAAGTGAACCAATACTAGTTAATGCAAAGTAATATATCAAATATATAATTATGCATTAAATCATTAAATCAACATTTGATTCAATGATCCGGTCATGTCGCACACAACCGACTAGTATTCAATGTATCGGCTTATCGATTCAACGCTTGAATCGATAACTAGGTTATATCGTATACAACCATCCGACACATTGATCGCGAGAATGAAATACGGTACCACATACTCGCATTATTCTCGGTCCCGCACATATCTCATATGCGCTCCTATTTCGTTTCGCTTGAGCCAGGAAACCTCTGTGTAGGACTCTAAAGACTCGTCAATACGCCGGCAGCAGGTGATGATCATATCAAGCACCCACAAGCCGCAAGCGGTCTGCTAAACGTAACGGCCACCCGGGTATTGAGCGATCTGAAGATCGACGAGCAAGCCCGCTCACACTCCAGTGAATCCAACCAGTAACACTACCGTACAGTCCGGTCTGATCGTCTGATATGTCGCATATCTCACCTAGGGGTGGTAAACGTCAGACCCCAATAGCTCGATAAGTCATGTCTATATGAGGTCTATAACAATTCGAGAAACTACAGGTAACACTTACTAGTAAATCTCAGCAACCCTGGCCAGGGATTTCCTGTTATAGCCAATCGAACACAGCGCAACATCAACTCCCTATACCGGGAGAGACGAATCCCCTCCTATCGCTCATTGCCTCCATGTGACTCAGGACTGTACCCAAAAACCACCGTTTTGCACGCCCTCTTGGACGTGGTAAGGTGGAAATCAAAGCACAGTGGGAACCACACAAGACTCTATGACGATCTCGGGTCAACAGACTACTCTGTACCAGTGTCACCAGAGAACTGCCATCTGACGTGAGGTATAATACCATCTGGGAGTTCTCGGCGAGTCCGTCCAGTGTACCCAGTCTCTACTGAGCACCCGTATATCATCTCTGATGTCAAACACCAATGGATATGGGATCATCCATCGCCCATCTGTATGGGTCGAGAAGGTATACGCTAGTCTACTCTGGTATATCGATGCCCCGTCTCGATACACCCACGACTAGGGACTTTGAAGGATGTACTTATGGACTACCATGTCCCCACTAGTATGATCCGCATCATAGTCCAGGTAGTCAAGTACAGATCCTAAGGGCTTTACCAACATGTAACAGAGAGACAATCAGTATACACGTTAAGGTAAAGTTCAACCAGATAGCATACTATCATGTCGAGCAAGAAAGTCCTCCCTATATATGTCCCAACATCCACTACAACATACATCCAATGTACAGTAATGACCTCTAGGGCATACATATAACTAACAATCTCCCACTTGCACTAGGGCCATCTGATAGCAGTGGTTGTAGTATCTTATACTCAACCATCCCATAAAAATCTCTCTCTGGGAACACGCCTTTGTGAGTGGATCCGCTGTGTTGTCCTCTGAGTCTACTCTCCTAACCTCGATCTCCCTGGAGATCAACTATCTCCATGATCAGGTGATGCTGCCTCAGAATATGTCTGGATCACTGATAGGACCTGCGTTCCTTGGCATAAACCACGACTCCATTGTCACACAATGGGAAGAACATAGTTCATCTCATGAACCAATATACACCCAAACAGCCTCTTTGGTAGCATCTTAAGTAGCGATGTATCCTGCCTTTATCGTCTAGTATGCCACGGTATCTAGCTTGGAACTCTTCCAACATACCGTCCCTTTACTGAGGGTTAAGACAATGCCTGTGACTGACACTCAGTCGTCTTCATCACCCTGGAACCCTTCCAGTGATTCTCCTCAGGATCGGTTGATACTGTCTCACTACAACTAGTGAGAATCCTAACATCCATTTAGATCTATCTCATAGATCCAAAAACCCATGATTTAGGAGGTATCATTTTGATCCTATGTGGAGAATCATTGTGATAAGCGGAGATTGATCGAGCGTAGTATAGGAAACTCTTTCCCTATCAAGAGTATGTCATCCACGTACTCTACGAGGATCACCACCATACTCCCTACTACCATTTTGTTTATACAAGGTTCATCTACCATTTTGATGATGTCAAACTCTTTGACTACTTCATCAAAACAGATGTTCCAACTCCGCGATGCCTGCTTTAATCCTATAAAGCATCTTGCACACGTTTCCGCTGCTCCCACTGTCTACGAAGCCCTCTGGCTGTGTACTTATAGACGCTATCTTCTAAGTCATCATTTAGAAAAGCAGTCAAGACACCCAACCACCAGATATCGCGGTCATGGTATGTAGCCATGACAAGTAGGATCTGGATGGACTTAAGCATAGCTACTTGAAAATGTTTCATCATTATCCACACCTGGTCAATGATGCAAACTTTTAACAAGTCTAGCTTTGAAAGTCTCAACTTTTCAATGTACACCAAGTAATCTTCTCAAGATATACTTGCTCCTGATGGGGATTTAACCCTTCAGATATAGCAACCAAAGTCCATACTTTGTTGGTGTACATGGATTCCATCTCAGATCGCTAAGCATCCAGCCATTCTTACAGAGTCTTACTCCTGATGGCCAGCTCTAAGTTAGTTGGGTCATCATCTCATGATGCAATCCTCGCTCCCACTGTCATAGAGAAACCGAAGTAACTCTCAGGTGGGTGAGAAACCCTACTAAATCGGCGGAGAGGCTGAGGTTCGTTGGTCTCTACTGAATCCTTTGGTTTTATCAAATCATCTGCTGTAGTTTGTATAGCTGGAACCTTTCCAGTTCTACATTACAGACCTTACCTCGAGCTTGTCCGGATTTTTCTTTTAGACATAGGCCGGACAACCCCAAATCTTAACTAGCTTAAGACATGGGCTCTTCCCTTTCCATATCACATATAAAGTGGTTGGTAACTGATTTGATTCGAACCCTATTCAATAGGTATGCAGCTTCTCAAGTGCATAACACCCAAAAGGAAATAGGTAACTCAGTAGTACTCATCATAGAGCACACCTTATCATATAGGGTGTGATTGCTCCGCCCCGATATACCATCGTGCTATGGTGTATACGGAGGAGTAATGCTGAGAGAGAATCTCATTCTCCTTTAGAATAGTCCAGGAATTCCGTGCTCAAGTATTCTCTTCCTTGATCTCATCAAAGGACATAATACTTATACCTGTTATTGGTTCTCTACTTCTAACTTATATTCTGTGAATATCTCAAAAGGTTCGGACTTGTGTTTCAACAGGAACATAGGTCTGAATCTTGAGAGATCATCAGAGAACGTAATGAAGTATAAAGAATCAGTCCTGGCATGTGTAGACAGGGGACCTACATACATCAACATGTATCATCCCAAGAGTTCACTAACTCTTTCTCTGTTTTCAGTAAACGGAGCTATGGTCATCTTATCTTTGTGACATGACTGGCGAGTTTCACAAGATGTAGATTCAAACTGATTTAAATATGCATCTACATGTAACTTCAGCTAGTCGGGTCGCATTGATATGACCTAGTCTACAATAGCTCAAGAAGGATTCGTTCAGTTCTGAACTCTTCCTCTTGTGTGTGTTCCGTATACTAAAGAACTGTAGTTTGATTTAGAACATCAACGCTTTTAGATAACGTACCTGATCCGATCAACTTTTGATATAGGAAATGTTCAAAACATTATCCAACTATACAAAATTTTATCATTTCTTTACTGATAAAGAGATAGATATGATTTTGTATATCAGGTTCGGTATCTAATAACATTTGTTCAGAATCAATGTATTCATAATACAGGGTGACAGTGACCAACAGACTTGGCTGCAACACTTGCCCCGTTTTCTGCCTTATGAAACTTATCACCCTTTCTCAGTTCTCTACCTATCTGTAGCCCTATGTAACAGATTACATATATGGGATCCTGATCTGGTATCGCATACCCAGGACGTAGAGGATACAGAGAAACAGTTGTTTTTAATGAACACACCCGAAGATGATGCATCAGCATGCACTCTCTTCGTTTGGGCGGCATGGGAAATCTGGTATTCCCCAATTTTCCTGCTCTGTCTTATAACAATTATAAGTTGGAGCGGGACCAACGTTCCCCAGCTCAGTATAACAAGTGGGTTCGGTCAATAATCCGTTTTATTATCTTGATTAAGGCGTGATATGGTCGCTACCTGGAGAGAGAGAGAAGAAAACACTCAGCGTGCGCTCTGGCAAGAATAGATTGGTTATTATTTTATCTAATCAGGATGGCTCCCACTGCTTTTTATCAAATCTTCCTTCAAACCCTAAAAGGAAAGACTAGCCGGGATTAATTACACACTACAAGTTCGCCAATATTTCAGCCAGGCCAGTGTCGGTACTTTGAGGGAGGTCCCCCGTGCTTTCGCACGAACCTAATTAATGTAAACCTCGTTTTCCCAGAGGCGTAACCCCGTTGACAACTTTCTAGACACCTACTTGATCGGCTAATTGTAATGTATAAAACTCTCCCAGGAGTAACTCTTACTCGCAGCGGGTATCGGGATCCAACTATCTCATAGAAGGTATGCAATCTCATTGCAAATTTCAACACTTGAAATTCCCGATAATATTTTGCCCCTAGCTCGCTATGACCTTGACGGAGGCCAAACAACCCATAGTCCGCTAGTCAAGTTCAACCCGTCATTTCCTGATTGAATTAAACCCACCCGCACGACCCTTGACGGAGGCCAAACAACGCCGTACGAATACCCTAATCCAATCGCATCATATGCTAGTAGATAAGCACTAGTTAGCTACCGTACACTACGCCTTGACGGAGGCAAAACAACCGCAGCACGAATACTAACTAGTACGTATCTGAAATGACGGAGGGCTACGACAGGTTTTTCTGAAAACCTATTGCGTAATGAACTTGATATCGTTGTAGGATCGAATGATTTTTAAAATGGAGTGTTTTTTAGGCTTTTCTAGTTTTGCTAAAGGAGTCACTCCCGGTGAAGGGATCGTCGGCCCTTTCCTCGTCGAATGAGGTGCGGGATATATCATATATATCCATGTGCAAAGCCAAAACTATAGAAGCGATCAAAGACAAACCGAGTGTGTAGCATCTGCCAGTTATTGCTAAAGGAGTCACTCCCGGTGAAGGGATCTCGGTCCTTTCCTCATCGAATAAGGTGCAGGATATATCACATATACCGCTGTGCAAAGCAAAAACTGTAGCTACCTGTTTTAATTTTGAAATTCGATTCTACAACATCTTAGGTTTCTTTTATTTCATTAATCACATTAATGAAGTCCCATCATTTAAATACCTAAACATCACAGATAAATACGACGTACACTTATGCCATCCGCATTCGTCTCGATGTCCCCTCGTGCACCGTTAGGTTAGGTAACTAACGGCAGAGCAGGGCAGGGCTAGCGCGGGTGTAAAACATAAGTAACGTCTATATAATATATCATATATACTATATACTGTATCTATCACAGAACATCACATGATCACATCACAGATATCGCAGCAGAAGAAACATATGAAATATTGGATATACTAGGACGTCCGTGTTTTCAATACGAGCCAGTATAAAACACGGATTCCACGGTCGTGATGAATAGCCAATCCCACACCCCAAGACCCCTACGAGAGTGGCAAGCAACCCTACCAATTCTGGAGTTAGGAGACCCGGACTCGACTCCTCGAGTTGGTCTCCCACTGGACTCCAGAACCCGGTTACTTGTGCCCTCCTCCTTGGGTCTATCCTAGTGCGGAAAAGTAAATAATATACAAAAGGTGACTACTTCCGCAACCTGGAAGTGCCCCAATAAAAGAATATTACATACAAGTTTTTACATGAATGAAAATGAAAAACACTCATCTCACATAAAAACCCCCGGCTATTCAAACACGACGATCCAATATAACATATCCAGCAACACATAACATCACATGTCATCAACGTAAGTAAATATGCGCATCCCAATTGTCGTTGACATATAGCAACAAAACCGGCGATATCACATATTACACTTACGGTCACAGAAAAGAAAGTGTAAAACTACAACAGTTGGAATCCGCAACCACCTCAGACATCGCATGCCTGACTAAATGAATTCCTTAGACATCGCATGCCTAACAATTATAAACCCCGCATTTCAGTCTCATTATCGAAAACTCTTTTCAATATATCAAGTCGGGCAATTCAACAGGATCCCCGACATTCTGATCGAATGCTCATCGCAAACTTCAGTAGACGGCCGCACCCCCGATACCGTCGACGAAGTGCACCAAGGCGGAACACTGCTGCCGCGAGCACCCGAACGGATGCTTTCGGCGACGGGGTTCTCCTACAGTCACTTGGTCGGGGCTATGGAGTGAGGCTGTCTATTAAGTTTACCCGGCGAGTATCCGCGTACACTACGTGATTGCGACGGACTTTTGATCACATCAAAATTCCGTGGCAACCGATCAAGTGAGACTAAACTGCTACGTTTATAATATTCATTTCGTTATCTCATAACAATTTGTGAATTCCAATTATTGTATCACATTCAAGATAATTAGAAAATGTTAAACTTTTTGATCGAACAGTCAAACACCCAAGTTTTCCCGATACAGATCAACACATGAAATAAGTCTAACAACATTCAGTTCGTGCCTCAGTACCAACGGTCCAGCCGTAGAAGGGTCAAGCCAACGCCTCATATGTGGCATGCC
Source organism: Agapanthus africanus (assembly GCA_030015575.1). NCBI lineage: Eukaryota > Viridiplantae > Streptophyta > Magnoliopsida > Asparagales > Amaryllidaceae > Agapanthus > Agapanthus africanus. The sequence continues at coordinate 371,297,527 of CM057344.1, read as the reverse complement.
GTACTGCCCCAAACCCGAAGGTTCAAAGGGCAGTTCAAGACGGTCACATAATCGAGTTAAGGTTTGTTGTCTTCTAGAGGGTCCATCGAGTTACTTGCACTACTTAGAACGTCGTTAAACTACGGAAAAATCCAACACTTGGAAATTTCCCGACAGGGGAAAAATTGGGTATTTATATCCGGTCGAACTTTTTAACATATTCTAAAAATTTATCCGGAAAGCCACATAGACAAAATTTGATACTCCGATCGAAACACCCGAATCCCCAAATACACAGCAGAAAATTCAACTCCTGAATAAATTTTAAAAATTCCCAGAAAACTCAGCATAATTTATCAGGAATTACTGTGCAATCAAAGTGGGGTGACGTCACCAGATAGCCGCGGAACCGCCGCAGAAGCTAGGCTTCTGCCGCGGTTCCGCCGCAATAAATACTGTTCATTGGAAACTTTTTGCGCCGTAATTCTTATATTTCCCTGCTGAATTTTTAGCAATTTTTAATTCGGAAAAATCCCATTTTTTGAAAAAAGGACAGAGAGCATTTTTGTGATCGGGTTTCGGGTTCGTTCGGACTTCAAACTCCGTCTGAACTTCGCCTAAGGCTCTAGCTAGGCTCTGATACCACTGTAGGGTTCCTAGGCACTCCCAAGAGGTCTCACAAGGCATCAACCATGCCAATTTCAAATTTTAACGTGCCGCGAAACCCTAAACTACGGATCCATTGCTAGATGTCTAGGCGAAAAGGAAATCTAGTTAACACTTAACTAAGAGATACGGAAATACAACCTTTGTAGATCCGGTTCTCCACCTCCATAGCTCCGCAATGAAGTCTCCTCGCTGTCCATAACAAGTCCCGGGCTCTAGCGTCGGCTTCATCGGAGAATGGACGGGCTAGGTCATCGATGTCCATGCCGAAGATGATCTTCATCGAGGCATCGCTAAATCAAGCTCCGACTTCACCAAGTCAAGAAACTTGTGAAGAAAACACACTCTACTACTTGGCAAGAGGTAGAGGATGAAGAAATAGGAAGTGGGTAAACTTTAGAATTGGATTTCTCACTCATTTCCATCAATCACCATTGATGGAGCTAAGGTTTTCTTCTTGAGTTCAAGGAAGAAGAAGAAGAAAATGATATGATAAGTTAATTTTAAAACAGAAAAGAATAATCATCCTTATCATAATCAAACCATAGTTAGGTGTAGAGAATTAACAAGGGTTAGTGAATGGTTGGGTTAAGACATGAAGACAAAATGGTCACTTAGGTCAAACCTTCATGAAGGTTCATAAACAAACAAAGAAAGCCACCATTATCTCTTCATTATTTTCTTTTGCTAAAATATAAACAAAATGGATAAATAAATGAATAAATGAAGCAAAAGAAACCTTAACCATTGACCAACCATGGTTTAATCCATACACCAAACTATCATGTATCATCAAACATGATACAATCAAATGTACAAATGTATATCACATATACAATGTGCACAATCCAAGTGAGAAAATCCATTTAAAGTGAACCAATACTAGTTAATGCAAAGTAATATATCAAATATATAATTATGCTTTAAATCATTAAATCAACATTTGATTCAATGATCCGGTCATGTCGCACACAACCGACTAGTATTCAATGTATCGGCTTATCGATTCAACGCTTGAATCGATAACTAGGTTATATCGCATACAACCCTCCGACACATTGATCGCGAGAATGAAATACGGTATCACATACTCGCATTATTCTCGGTCCCGCACATATCTCATATGCACTCCTATTTCGTTTCGCTTGAGCCAGGAAACCTCTGTGTAGGACTCTAAAGACTCGTCAATACGCCGGCAGCAGGTGATGATCATATCAAGCACCCACAAGCCGCAAGCGGTCTGCTAAACGTAACGGCCACCCGGGTATTGAGCGATCTGAAGATCGACGAGCAAGCCCACTCACACTCCAGTGAATCCAACCAGTAACACTACCGTACAGTCCGGTCTGATCGTCTGATATGTCGCATATCTCACCTAGGGGTGGTAAACGTCAGACTCCAATAGCTCGATAAGTCATGTCGATATGAGGTCTATAACAATTCGAGAAACTACAGGTAACACTTACCAGTAAATCTCAGCAACCCTGGCCAGGGATTTCCTGTTATAGCCAATCGAACACAGCGCAACATCAACTCCCTATATCGGGAGAGACGAATCCCCTCCTATCGCTCATTGCCTCCATGTGACTCAGGACTGTACCCAAAAACCACCGTTTTGCACGCTCTCTTGGACGTGGTAAGGTGGAAATCAAAGAACAGTGGGAACCACACAAGTCTCTATGACGATCTCGGGTCAACAGACTACTCTGTACCAGTGTCACCAGAGAACTGCCATCTGACGTGAGGTATAATACCATCTGGGAGTTCTCGGCGAGTCTGTCCAGTGTACCCAGTCTCTACTGAGCACCCGTATATCATCTCTGATGTCAAACACCAATGGATATGGGATCATCCATCGCCCATCTGTATGGGTCGAGAAGGTATACGCTAGTCTACTCTGGTATATCGATGCCCCGTCTCGATACACCCACGACTAGGGACTTTGAAGGATGTACTTATGGACTACCATGTCCCCACTAGTATGATCCGCATCATAGTCCAGGTAGTCAAGTACAGATCCTAAGGGCTTTACCAACATGTAACAGAGAGACAATCAGTATACACGTTAAGGTAAAGTTCAACCAGATAGCATACTATCATATCGAGCAAGAAAGTCCTCCCTATATATGTCCCAGCATCCACTACAATATACATCCAATGTACAGTAATGGCCTCTAGGGCATACATATAACTAACAATAACGTATACCACCCCTAGACTAGATATGCAATATATCAGACGAAGAGACCGGATTGTACGGGAGTGTTACTGATTGGATTCAAAGGAGAATGTACAGGCTTGCTTGTTGATCTTCTGATCGCTCAATACCTGGGTGGCTGTTACGTTTAGCTGACAGCTTGTAGCTTGTGGGTGTTTGATATGATCATCACCTGCTACCGGCGTATTGACGATTTTTTAGAGTCCTATACAGAGGTTTCTTGACTCAGGCAAAACGGAGTAGGGGCACATATGCGATATGTGAACGACCGAGGATAATGAGATATGAGATACTGTATTATATTCTCGCGATATTTAGATATGAGCCGGGTCATCGGATCAAGTGTTGATTCGATGAATCGGTACATAATATATTAGTCGGTTATATTCGATATAACCGGATTGTCGGATCAAGTGTTGATTCGATAATTTAATGTATAATAATATATATGATATATTGCATTACATTATCTAATTTTGGCTCGCTTTATTGATTCATTTTCACACCGGATAATACATTGATATATGTTAATTGTATTATTTTCTTTTGTTACAAAATATATTATATATGTGATATATAATATTGTAACATAATATGATTACTAATGCAACATGTTTAGTGGAGATTAAATAAGGTTAGGGTTTGAATTGGGTTAGTTCTTTCATGAACCTTCTAGAAGGTTTTCTTTTGTCATGAGCTAAGATATTATGGTTGATATTTTCTAGTGACTCATTCTTAACCCAACCCAAACATTTAGCCTTAGTTAATTCTCTACATGGGTTAGCCTTATTATAGTTGACCATGGTTACATTATTAATCATATATCATTTCATTATTCATCACAAAAGGAATAAATTAATTATTCTTCTTCTTCTTCAACCTTGAGCTTTGAGAAAGCTTTCTAGGTTTTCTTTATGTGATGATTTTGTGTGAGAATTTGATATAAAAGGAAAGCATAAATACTACTCCAACATCCTCATATAATCTAGCCAATTAGATTAGGGTGTTCACCTCATTAGAGAGAGAGAGAGCTTGAGTTATAGAAACTTCGAGGTAGATCATCGGAGAAAAGGAAGACTACAAGCTACCATGGATCGTTCGAGTTGAGGAGCCTCTCTTGAGTCCGGGAGATTGTGGATCGCGTCGAAGGGACTTCTACTTGGAGCTTATGAAGCGAAGGAGCGGACTACAAAGCTTGTAATCCCTCACTCTTAGTTGTAAAAATGTTTACTTGCATGTTAAACCCTAATTATCTTGCAACGATCCCGGCTTTGGGTTGTTCGGCACGTCTAAATTTTTATTCGGGCATGGTTGATGCCTTATTACCCCTTGTATGAGTGCCTAGGAACCCTACATCATGCACTTTTAGCCTTTTGATTCGATATATGCACACTGATGCACATGGTTGTGAGATTATATAGCACGGTATACCTGATTTCGATTTGGATTGAAATGTGTCGTATACCGTCGATTTCGATTGTGATACTCGATATTTGTTTTCGTGCACCTTGTGCACTTGATTTGGATTCTTGCTCATACTTGATGCGCTTGATGCGATTTTGGTGCACGCCAGATGCACTAAATCGAGATTCTTCGTGCATATCAGATGCACCTGATATTGCTGTCAGGCACACCTGTTGCCTTTGATAGGTGTTTCGTGCACACCCATTGCAGTTAGATTTTGTTTCCATGCACATGTATGGCACACTTATGGATTTAGATTTCCATGCACACCAGATGCACGAGGCATTCTTATGCACATTTTGGGATTTATTTCTTTTGGAGCAGTATGTTTTATGGTACTTACTATATGGTATAGTAGCTGAGCAGGACTAATCCGAAGACAGTACCTGAATATATTCTTGCTTGTATTGATAGTTATCGAAGGGATTTCCAAAAAGGAGCTATAGTCTCAGTATTTACCTACATGTCCAAGATGACACGGAAAATTTTTACAAGGGAACCCTTCAAAATTGTTTTCAAAACGGCGGGGCGTGTATGTTAAACGAAGGATATATATATAATTATTTTCTTACAATAGACGTCCGCCACTGTGCCGCGATACGCGCATTGCACATTGATTGGAAAAGAGTTTGGCATGCATTTCTTTCAGATGTTTTAACGATGCGTACACGTACAGTTTGATGTATATCATGTTCGTTTTCTGTCACGACCCGAAATATTAGCTCGTGACCAGCACTTAAATCACGCAACGTCTGAAGGCGTAACATAATTCAAGTAAGCTGAAACCCAGAAATCTAAACCTTTTTAAGAAAATAAAGGAGGTGAAGTTTTTGAAATAAAGGTATAATGAAATCAAGTGTGCTTAAATGCATAGAAAAGAAACATGAATGATGCAAGTGAAATTTACTAGTTTGAAAACATGTTTCGTCCTTTAAAAATTTTGGCAGCACCTCCTTTGTATATTTTGATCCAAAACCACAAATACATAATAATGATAAAGGTATCCCCAAGCGGGAGCTAGCTCTTCGCCAAACGGCAGATCATAACCACGCAATACAGTATAAATAAGTATACGACGCCCAACGGCGAAGTTCACCACAAAAAGATAAAGAAAAGCAAGACATAAAAACCACAAGTAGCGGAAACCCCTCGCTCTAAGTCACGCAACCACAATTCCACTAAGTCTCATTACTTATACAAATTACTAATTTTGATTGATTGCAGGAGTTAACTAGATACAATATGAAATATAATACAAGAGTGGGTACGATACAAATGTCCCACCTACCACTACAAAACACCCAAATGAAGCTGTGTGCCAGCGATGCTGCTACTGATCCAAGCGGTCAATGTAGGGTTAGTAGGCACACTCAAGAGGTTCCACAAGGCATCAACCATGCCAAATTCTAAATTTTTCTTGTGCCGAGAAACCCTAATGCTAGAACGATAACTAGAGGTAAAGGCGAAACAACAACTAGTTAACAACTTAACTACTAAGTGAATGGAAATACAACCTTTGTAGATCCGGTCCACCACTTCTTTAGCACCGTGTTACCGGGATCCCGGACTCTAGTGATGGTTTCGTCGGGGAAATGAGCGGGCTAGGTCGTTGACTTCGATACCGAAGATGATCTACATCGAGGCAACTCTAACTCAAGCTCCATCTTCACTATGTCATGAAACTTGTGAAGAAAACACCCAATACAACATGGCAAGTGGTAGAGGATGAAGAAATAGGAAGTGGGTTCACTTTGGATTTGGATTTCTCACTTGGATTCATCACTTGATAATTTTCAAGAAATGGTTTTCTTTCTTCATGAAGAAGAAGAAGAAGCAAGAAAAGAATATGAATGAATAATCAAAATAGAAAATCAAGTGATGCCTTATCATATAGCAACCATGGGTTAGTAAACTCATGTAAAGAATAAACTAGGGTTTAGGTAATGGTTAGGTTTAGGATAAAACAAAATGGAAGACCATTTCAAAGATGCTTTGAAACTTCAAGAAGCTTCAAGCAAAGAAAGAAAAGAAAGCCACCATTTCATTTTAATTTTGAAAAATAAATGAAATAAAACAAATGAAACCGTAACCATTATCTAAACATGGTGTATAGCATACACACACCCAAGTTTGCATGTATCATCAAACATGATACAATCTTGTGCACAAAAATATATCACATATACAATGTGCACAATCAAGTAAGAAAAACATCTTAAGTGAACCAATATTAGTTAATGTAAAGTAATATATCAAATATATAATTATACATTAAATCATTAAATCAACACTTGACTTAATGATCCGGTCATATTGCATATAACCGACTAATATCAATAGTAACAACTTATCGAATCAACACTTGATCCGATAACCCGGCTATATCGCATATAACCGATCAATGTCACATTTCGCGAGAATAGAACACAAAATCACATACTGGAATTATTCTCGGTCCCGCACATATCTCATATGCGCTCCTATTTCGTTTCGCTTGAGCCAGGAAACCTCTGTGTAGGACTTTAAAGACTCGTCAATACGCCGGCAGCAGGTGATGATCATATCAAACACCCACAAGCCACAAGCGGTCTGCTAAACGTAACGGCCACCCGGGTATTGAGCAATCAAAAGATCAACGAGCAAGCCCGCTCACACTCCTGTGAATCCAACCAGTAACACTTACCGTACAGTCCGGTCTGATCGTCTGATATGTCGCATACCTCGCCTAGGGGTGGTAAACGTCAGACCCCAATAGCTCGATAAGTCTTGTCGATATGAGGTCTATAACAGTTCGAGATATTACTGATAACACTTACCAGTAAATCTCAGCAACCCTGGCCAGGGATTTCCGGTCGAACACAGCGCAACATCAACTCTCTATACCGGGAGAGACGAATCCCCTCCCATCGCTCATTGCCTCCATGTGATTCGGGACTGTATCCAAAAACCACCGTTTTGCACGCCCTCTTGGACGTGGTAAGGTGGAAATCAAAGCACTGTGGGAACCACACAAGACTCTATGACGATCTCGGGTCAACAGACTACTCTGTACCAGTGTCACCAGAGAACTGCCATCTGACGTAAGGTATAATACCATCTGGGAGTTCTCGGCGAGTCCATCCAGTGTACCCAGTCTCCACTGAGCACCCGTATATCATCTCTGATGTCAAACACCAATGGATATGGGATCATCCATCGCCCATCTGTATGAGTCGAGAAGGTATACGCTAGTCTACTCTGGTATATCAATGCCCCGTCTCGATACACCTACGACTAGGGACCTTGAAGGATGTACTTATAGACTACTATGTCCCCACTAGTATGATCTGTATCATTGTCCAGGTAATCAAGTACACATCCTAAGGGCTTTACTAACATGTAACAGAGAGACAATCAGTGTACACGTTAAGGTAAAGAGCAACCAGATAGCATACTATCATGTCGAGCAAGAAAGTCCTCCCAATATATGTCCAAGCATCCACTACAATATACATCCTATCTATAGTAATGGCCTCTAGGGCATACATATAACTAACAATCTTCCACTTGCACTAGGGCCATCTGATAGCAGTGGTTGTAGTATCTCATACTCAACCATCCCATAAAAGTCTCTCTCTGGGAAAAGGCCTTTGTGAGTGGATCCGCCGTGTTGTCCTCTGAGTCTACTCTCCTAACCTCGATCTCCTTGGAGATCAACCATCTCCATGATCAGGTGATGCTGCCTCAGAATATGTCTGGGTCACTGATGGGACCAGGGTTCCTTGGCTAAAGCCACACTTCCATTATCACACAATGGTAGGAACCTAGTTCATCTTATGAACTAATATACACCCAGACAGCCTCTTTGCTAGCATCTTAAGTAGCATGTATCCAGCCTTTATCGTCTAGTAAGCCACGGTATCTATCTTGGAACTCTTCGAACATACCGTCCCTTTACCAAGGGTAAAGGCAATGCCTGTGACTGACATTCAGTCGTCCTTATCACCCTGGAACACTTCCAGTGATTCTCCCCAGGATCAATTGATACCATCTCACTGCATCTAGTGAGTATCCTAACATCCAATTAGATCTATCTCATAGATCAAAACTCAGGATTTAAAAGGTATCACTTTGATCCTATATGGATAATCTTTGTGATAAGCGGAGTTTGACTGAGCGTAGCATAGGAAACTCCTTCCCTATCAAGAGTATGTCATCCACGTACTCTACGAGGATCACCACCGTACTCCCTACTACCTTTTTGTATATACAAGGTTCATCTACCATTTTGATGAAGTCAAACTCTTTGACTACTACATCAAAACAGATGTTCCAACTCCGCGATGCTTGCTTTATCCTATAAAGCAACTTGTGCACGTTTCCGCTGCTCCTACTGTCTACGAAGCCCTCTGGCTATGTACTTATAGACGCCCTCTTCTAAAACATCATTTAGAAAAGCTGCCATGACACCCAACTACCAGATATCGTAGTCATGGTATGTAGCCGTGGCAAGTAGGATCTGGATGGACTTAAGCATAGCCACTGAAAAAGGTTTCATCATTATCCACGCCTGGTCGATAATGAAAACCTTTAACATGTCTAGCTTTGAAAGTCTTAACTTTTCCATCTACACCAAGTAATCTTCTCAAGATATACTTGCTCCTGATGGGGATTTAACCCTTCAGATAAAGCAACCAAAGTCCATACTTTGTTGGTGTATAAGGATTCCATCCCAGATCATTAAGCATCCAGCCATTCTTACAGAGTCTTACTCCTGATGGCCAGCACGAAAGTTGGGTCATCATCTCATGATGCAATCCTCGCTCCCACTGTCATCGAGAAACCGAGGTATCTCTCAGGTGGGTGAGGAACCCTGCTAGATTGGCGGAGAGGCTGAGGTTCGTTCGTTACTATTGAATCCTTCGGTTCTACCAAATCATCTGTTGTAGTTTGTATAGCTGGAACCTTTCCAGTTCTACATAACAGACCTTGCCTCGAGCTTGTCCGGATTTTGCTTTTAGACATAGTCCGGACAACCCCAAATCTTAACCAACTTAAGATATGGGCTTTTCCCTTTCAATATCACATATGAAGTGGTAGGCAACTGATTTGATTTGTACCCTATTCAATAGGTATGCAGCTTCTCATGTGCATAACTCCCAAAAGGAAAATAGGAAACTCAGTTGTACTCATCATAGAGCACATCATATCACATAGGGTGCTATTGCTCCGCCCCGATATACCATCGTGCTATGGTGTATACGGAGGAGTAATGCTGAGAGAGAATCTCATTCTCCTTTAGAATAGTCCAGGAATTCCGTGCTCAAGTATTCTCCTCCCTGATCTCATCAAAGGACATAATACTTATACCCGTTTTGGTTCTCTACTTCTAACTTATATTCTGTGAATATCTCAAAAGGTTCGGACTTGTGTTTCAACAGGAACATATGTCTGAATCTTGAGAGATTATCAGAGAATGTAATGAAATACAAAGAACCGGTCTTGGCATGTGTAGACAGGGGACTTTCATACATCAGCATGTATCAATCCCAAGAGTTCACTAACTCTTTCTCTGTTTCTAGTAAACAGAGCTATGGTCATCTTATCTCTGTGACATGACTGGCAAGTTTCACAAGATGTAAATTCAAACTGATTTAAATATGCATCTTCAATGTAACTTAAGCTAGTCGGGTCGCATTGATATGACCTAGTCTACAATACCTCAAGAAGGAATCGTTCAAGTCTGAACTCTTCCTCTTGTGTGTTCCGTATACTAAGAACTGTAGTTTGATTTAGAACATCAATTCTTTTAGATAACGTGCCTGTACCGATCAACTTTTGATATAGGAAATGTTCAAAACATTATCCAACAATACAAAATTTTATCATTTCTTTACTAATAAAAAGACTGATATGATTTTGTATATCAGGTTCGGTATCTAATAACATTCGTTCAGAATCAATGTATTGGTAATACAGGGTGACAGTGACCAACAGACTTGGCTGCAACGCTTGCACCGTTTTCTGTCTCATGAAACTTATCACCCGTTCTGAGTTCTCTACCTTTCTGTAGCCCTATGTAACAGATTACATATCTGGGATCCTTATCCGGTATCAAATGCCGAGGACGTAGAGGATAAAGAGAAACAGTTCTTTGTAATGAACACACCCGAAGAAGATGCATCTTATGCACTTTCTTCGTTTGGGCGGCATGGGAGTCTTGGAATTCCCCTATTTCCTGCTCTGTCTTATTACATTTATAAGTTGGAGCGGGACCAACGTTCCCCAGCTCAGTATAACAAGCGGGTTCGGTCAATACATCCGTATTATTATCTTGATTAAGGCGTGATATGGTCGCTACCTGGAGAGAGAGAGAAGAAAACAATCAACGTGCGCTCTTGCAAGAATAGATTGGTTATTATTTTAGCTAATCAGGATGGCTCCTACTGTTTTTATCAAATCTTCCTTCAAACCCTATAATGAAAGACTAGCCGGGATTAATTACACGCTACAAGTTCGCCAATCTTTCAGCCAGGCTAGTGGCGGTATTTTGAGGGAGGTCCCCCGTGCTTTCGCACGAACCTAATTAATGTAAACCTCGTTTTCCCATAGGCGTAACCCCGTTGACACCTTTCTAGACACCTACTTGATCGGCTGATTGTAATGTGTAAAACTCTCCCAGGAGTAACTCTTACTCGTAGTGGGTATCGGGATCCAACTATCTCATAGAAGGTATGCAATCTTATTGCAAATTTCAACACTTGAAATTCCCGATAATTTTGCCCCTAACCTCCTATGACCTTGACAAAGGCCAACAAACCATAGGATGCTAGTCAAGTTCAACCCGACATTTCTTGATTGAATTAAACCCACCTGTACGACCCTTGACAAAGGCCAACAAGGTCGTACGACTACCCTAACCCAATCTGCATCATATGCATAAGCAGATAAATACTAGTTAGCTACCGCACACTACGCCTTGACAAAGGCCAACAAACGCAACACGAATACTAACTACTACTTATCTGAAATGACAGAGGGCTACGACAGGTTTTTCTGAAAACCTATTGCGTAATGAACTTGATATCGTTGTAGAATCAAATGATTTTGAAATGGAGTGTTTTTTGAGGCTTTTCTAGTTTTGCTAAAGGGGTCACTCCCGGTGAAGGGATCGTCGGCCCTTTCCTCGTCGAATGAGGTGCGGGATATATCATATATATCACCGTGCAAAGCAGAAACTATAGAGGCAACCAAAAGACAAACCGAGTGTGTAGCATCTGCCAGTTATTGCTAAAGGGGTCACTCCCGGTGAAGGGATCTCGGCCCTTTCCTCATCGAATAAGGTGCAGGATGTTCTACAAGGAACACCGCGATGCAAAGCAAGAACTGTAGCTACCTGTTTTTGAAAATTCGATTCCACAATATCTTTTAGGTTTCTTTTACTTTCATTAATCATATTAATGAAGTCCTATCATTTAAGTTACCTAAACATCACAGATAAATACGACGTACACTTATGCCATCCGCATTCGCCTCGATGTCCCCTCGTGCACCGTTAGGTCAGGTGACTAACGGCAGAGCGGGGCAGGGCTAGCGCGGGTTTAAAACATAAGTAACGTCTATATAATATATCATATATACTATATATAGTAGCTATCACAGAACATCAAATGATCACATAACAGATAACGCAGCAGAAGAAACATATGAAACATTGGATATACTCGGACGTCCGTGTTTTTAATACGAGCCAGTATAAAACACGGATTCCACGGTCGTGATGAATAGCCAAACCCACACCCCTAGACCCCTACGAGAGCGGCAAGCAACCCTTCCAATTCTAGGGTTAGGAGACCCGGACTCGACTACTCGAGTTGGTCTCCCACTGGACCCTAGAACCCGGTTACTTGTGCTCTCCTCCTTGGGTCCATCCTAGTGCGGAAAAGTAAATAATATACAAATGGTGACATCATCCGCAACCTGGAAGTGCCCCAATAAAAGAATATTACATACAAGTTTTTACATGAATGAAAATGGAAAAACACTCATCTCACATAAAAAAAACCCGGCTATTCAAACACGACGATCCAATATAACATATCCAGCAACACATAACATCACATGTCATCAACGTAAGTAAATATGCCCATCCCAATTGTCATTGACATATAGCAACGAAACCGGCGATATCACATATTACACTTACGGTCACAGAAAAGACAGTGTAAAACTACAACAGTTGGAATCCGCAAACGCTTTAGACATCGCATGCCTAAAAAAATGAATTCCTTAGACATCGCATGCCTAACAATTATAAACCCCGCATTTTAGTCTCATTATCGAAAACTCTTTTCAATATCAAGTCAGGCAATTCAACAAGATTCCCGACATCCTGATCGAATACTCGTCGCAAACTTTAGTAGACGGCCGCACCCCCGATACCGTCGACGAAGTGCACCAAGGCGGAACACCGCTACCGCGAGCACCCGAACGGATGCTTTCGGCGACGGGGTTCTCCTACAGTCACTTGGTCGGGGCTAAGGGGTGTAGCTGTTTATTAAGTTTATCCAGCGAGTATCCACGTACGCTATGTGATTGCGACGTACTTTTGATCACATCAAAATTCCGTGGCAACCGATCAAGTGAGACTAAACTGCTATGTTTATAACATTCATTCAATTATCTCATAACTATTTGTGGATTCCAAATATTGTATCACATTCCAGATAAACAGAAAATGTTAAACTTTCCGATCGAACAGTCAAACACCCAAGTTTTCCCGAAACAGCTCAACACATGAAATAAGTTTAAGAACATTCACTTCATGCCACAGTACCAACGGTCCAGCCGTAGAAGGGTCAAGGCAACGGCTCACATTTGGCACGCCGTACAGTCCAAACCCTAAGGTTCAAAGGGCAGTTCAAGACGGTCACATAATCGAGTTAAGGTTTGTTGTCTTCTAGAGGGTCCATCGCGTTACTTGCACTACTTCGAACGTTCTTAAACTACGGAAAGATCCAACACTTGGAAATTTCCCGACAGGGGAAAAAGTGGGTATTTATATCCGGTCGAACTTTTCAACATTTTCTAAAATTATCCGGAAAAACCCAGACGAAGTTAAACTTCCCGATCGAAACACCGAGTCCCCAATACAACCCAGAAAACTCAACTCTTGAGTAAATATTAAAAATTCCCAGAAAATACAGCACTAACAGAGAGAGATTACTGTGCAAACCACGTGTCACAATTCACTAATATGGCCGCGGAACCGCCGCACAAGCCAGGGTGGGGCCGCGGTACCGCGGCGGTTTAGTCGAGTTATGGTCACGTGCTGCACAGTAACTCCTATAAAACCCTGCTGAATTTTCTGACAATTTTTAATTCACAAAAATCCACATTTACAGAAAATGTACGGAGAGGGTTAATGATTAGGGTTTCGTGACTCGATCGGATTTCTAACAACGTCTACTCATCGCCTAAAGCTCTAGCTAGGCTCTGATACCACTGTAGGATTACTAGGCACACTCAAGAGGTTCCACAAAGCATCAACCATGCCAAATTCTAAATTTTTCTTGTGCCGAGAAACCCTAATGCTAGATCGATAACTAGAGGTAAAGGCGAAACAACAACTAGTTAACAACTTAACTACTAAGTGAATAGAAATACAACCTTTGTAGATCCGGTCCACCACTTCTTTAGCTCCGTGATGACGTCCTTTCGCTGCGATCACCGGGATCCCGGACTCTAGCGATGGTTTCGTCGGGGAAATGAGCGGGCTAGGTCGTTGACTTCGATGCCGAAGATGATCTAATTCGAGGCAACTCTAACTCAAGCTCCATCTTCACTAGGTCATGAAACTTGTGAAGAAAACACCCAATACAACATGGCAAGTGGTAGAGGATGAAGAAATAGGAAGTGAGTTCACTTTGGATTTGGATTTCTCACTTAGATTCATCACTTGATAATTTTCAAGAAAGGGTTTTCTTTCTTCATGAAGAAGAAGAAGAAGCAAGAAAAGAATATGAATGAATAATCAAAATAGAAAATCAAGTGATGCCTTATCATATAGCAACCATGGGTTAGTAAACTCATGTAGAGAATAAACTAGGGTTTAGGATAAAACAAAATGGAAGACCTTTTCAAAGATGCTTTGAAACTTCAAGAAGCTTCAAGCAAAGAAAGAAAAGAAAGCCACCATTTCATTTTAATTTTGAAAAATAAATGAAATAAAACAAATGAAACCCTGACCATTATCTAAACATGGTGTATAGCATACACACACCCAAGTTTGCATGTATCGTCAAACATGATACAATCTTGTGCACAAAAATATATCACATATACAATGTGCATAATCAAGTGAGAAAAACATCTTAAGTGAACCAATATTAGTTAATGTAAAGTAATATATCAAATATATAATTATACATTAAATCATTAAATCAACACTTGACTTAATGATCCGGTCATATTGCATATAACCGACTAATATCAATAGTAACAACTTATCGAATCAACACTTGATCCGATAACCCGGCTATATCGCATATAACCGATCAATGTCACATTTCACGAGAATAGAATACAAAATCACATACTGGTATTATTCTTGGCCCCGCACATATCTCATATGCGCTCCTATTTCGTTTCGCTTGAGCCAGGAAACCTCTGTGTAGGACTATAAAGACTCGTCAATACGCCGGCAGCAGGTGATGATCATATCAAATACCCACAAGCCGCAAGCGGTTTGCTAAACGTAACGGCCACCCGGGTATTGAGCGATCAGAAGATCAATGAGCAAGCCCGCTCACACTCCTGTGAATCCAACCAGTAACACTTACCGTACAGTCCGGTCTGATCGTCTGATATGTCGCATATCTCGCCTAGGGGTGGTAAACGTCAGACCCTAATAGCTCGATAAGTCGTGTCGATATGAGGTCTATAACAGTTCGAGATATTACTGATAACACTTACCAGTAAATCTCAGCAACCCTGGCCAGGGATTTCCGGTTATAGCCAATCGAACACAGCGCAACATCAACTACCTATACCGGGAGAGACGAATCCCCTCCTATCGCTCATTTCCTCCATGTGATTCGGGACTGTACCAAAAATCCACCGTTTTGCACGCCCTCTTGGACGTGGTAAGGTGGAAATCAAAGCACAGTGGGAATCACACAAGACTCTATGACGATCTCGGGCCAACAGACTACTTTGTACCAGTGTCACCAGAGAACTGCCATCTGACGTAAGGTATAATACCATCTGGGAGTTCTCGGCGAGTCCGTCCAGTGTACCCAGTCTCCACTGAGCACCCGTATATCATCTCTGATGTCAAACACCAATGGATATGGGATCATCCATCGCCCATCTGTATGGGTCGAGAAGGTATACGCTAGTCTACTCTAGTATATCGATGCCCTGTCTCGATACATCCACGACTAGGGACCTTGAAGGATGTACTTATGGACTACCATGTCCCCACTAGTATGATCCGCATCATAGTCCAGGTAGTCAAGTACACATCCTAAGGGCTTTACCAACATGTAACAGAGAGACAATCAGTGTACATGTTAAGGTAAAGAGCAACCAGATAGCATACTATCATGTCGAGCAAGAAAGTCCTCCCTATATATGTCCAAGCATCCACTATAATATACATCCTATGTATAGTAATGGCCTCTAGGGCATACATATAACTAACAGTCAACCTGCAAGAACTGGGGCACAACGGGGATGAGTTGCTAACTCGTGAATAGAAAAACAACTACAAGTAGAAATCGAATAAACATCGACTCCAAGGTCAACTATATCATAAAGGTAATACTATGATATCTAGAGTGACCGGGTCGGTATATGTGCCAACAAGGTAGTCAAACCTATATGCATGCGGATAACATCCAACAGTAATAATCAATACATGTATGGATGTGGATCTCGTCCAACCATATAATCAACGTATGTAGGCATGTGGATCTCGTCCACCCATATAATCAATGTCTGCAAGCACGTAAATATCATAAAAGAGTGTCATGAAAGTATGAGGATGCAAATCAACGGTGTCCCTCATGACACATCAAAATCATGGAACCTAAGTGCCTAGCATCGACACTCAAAAACATCATGAAAACCGTGCCCAGCATCGGCACGTAAATCCTCATATATCAGGCTCCGTCAGTCCGGATTGGCCCACGGACTCTGTCTGCGGAATTGGCCCTCGGCCCCGGCAGTACAGGTCGGCCCGTATCCATCTCTCATCATTGGTCAGTATCCTCCGGATAACCGCCAGGTCCAACCAATCACCGGTAGGTAGTAGTCCCTCTGCCAGGCTCATTGTCATCAACACGAAATCCCTCTCTCGACCCGGGATACTATACCGGGTCCACCATATACCCGTGATCGGCCTCATCCGCCTCCTCGATTCGGGTTTCACATGTCGCTCTCAGAACCGAGAAAACACATGGTGGACGCACTGAAATATCATATCAAGAGAAACCGGGTTTTTAAAACAACACATAATCTCTTTTGAAATGTCCACCGTTCTCAAATCCAGAAATCTCATGAAAACAGCATATCTCAATGCGTAAAATCATAGAGCATGATGCATGCGACATATAATAGAAATGTAAGCATATCCGTTTTTCATGCAACATGGAACAGTGATATGACATATTAATGGAAAACTGCTCTTTTAAAATGATTCCAGTTTTTAAAATATAACATGCGGTTCCCAATTTCACAATAAAACCAGTTATCTATATAGGTACAATATGTATATACACAAGTATAGATGTACCAATGTATGTGTGCACCAATATGGATATCCATTGTGTATGTGCGCAAATATGGATGTATCAATGTATATGTGCACCAATATGAATATACAATGTGTATGTGCGCAAATATGGATGTATCAATGTGTATGTGCACCAATTTGAAAATACAATGTGTATGTGCGCAAATATGGATGTATCAATGCATATGTGCACCAACATGAATATACAATGTGTATCTGCGCAGATATGGATATATCAATATATATGTGCACCAATATGAATATACAATGTGTATGTGCATAAATATGGATGTATCAACGTATATATGCACCAATATGAATATACAATGTGTATGTGCGCGGATATGGATGTGTCAATGTATATACGCAAGCAGGTTATGCGAAGGGTCATATCATGATGCAGCAATCCTACTGTATAGTGACATGGCAATTATCGATGATGAAGTGTATGAGCCTACAATCTGTGTACGTGTAATATACGCATCATCGATAATGGTGCATGTGTACTATCACAGGTATAAGTAATGCAATGCGAATAACATGAAGGCAGCATAAGGTAAAGCATATGCAAATGCTGACGGGTATACGTATCTAACATAATCGAGTCGGTGAATCTATCAATCGGCATCTAGCCTAAACAACAACGCGTACGGTATAATCCATCATACAACAACATCTAGTCAAGGGTAAGGATCAATCATCAAGTCAACTCATCACGCATGGAAAATTATTATACGGCGGCATTAAGCTAATAGGGATCCTATCATCCTATACGACAAATAAGGGTACGACCTAATATCACGTACGGCCCATCATCCATGATTCACAACAATCTATATATATATATCCCTATATACCTATGTCCCAGGTCACATCCGCAATAATCTCATATCAGGGGACCGGCAGGGTATAAATCATCTCGATCGACTCGCATCCGTATACCATCATCCCATTATCTCATCATCTCATTATATCATCATATCTGTCTTATTTTCTTTCGTCGCATTTATATCTCACATCATGTCAAGTTTACATAAACATTCTATCTCTACTATAAGTATAAGTATCTAATCTAACATACACACCCGAACCATACAAGCAGATTTTAAAAGAAGCGAATCGTAGTTTTGAAAATAGGAGTTACGGTGCTTTTAAGGAAAAGATATCATTTGAAAATCCGTAACGTCCTTTAAGGTAGCTGTTTAAAAGATGCATACGATTCTTCAGTTTAGTAATAGGTATGGTTCGGATGACACATCTACGTCGAATATCTAGTCCTATAGTACCTAAACGGCAATATCGCTAAACGTCATCCTCAAATTCCGTCATCACATATTAGCCGTATTATATCACTTCTACTATTCTTAGTTTCTAATATAGTTTCACTAACTATCATTTAACTCTAACCCTAGTTTCCTAATCTAGGTTTCTTTAACCACATTCTATAAATCAGTTTCCATCAAAACTTTGTGGGGGTGCTATACGCCATCCACCCGACTTCCCCGGTAGATATAGATCTTCTCACCGTGGTCTTCGCTCGCCGAAGTCGATGACGCCTCGCTCCGTCGCTTCGGAATCCACGCAAAGGTACCTACAATAACAATACATATCGTAACGATATTAAAATCAAGTTCTAAAATCCAAAACGGCATGCATTGCTCATAGGTTCGAACCAATAGCTTACGCGTACAAAATCAACCAAACAACTCTTGTTGTCGATGTACAAACATGCGACAACCAAAAACGAATCCAAATATCAAAACACATCATTCAAAATACGGAAACATATCCTAAATCACACACAAGTGTTCCCATATTTTGACTCAGGTCAAATAAATCCAAGCAAACAAGTATAGGGTGATGTATAATGTGTAATTGAGCAACTGAACCAACCCCAACACCCCATACAACCAAATGGCCGGCCCTATCCCTAGAAATTCCGGCGAGACCGGCCCCCCATGCTCAGTTGGGTCTCGTTTTGTCATGGTGGTCTCCTCTGGTCTAAAATTGGTCTCTGGTATTGTTTGGTTGTCTCAGATATTCCATAGATCATCCCAGATTCACAGTAGGCACACTAAAAGTCACAAAACCAATACGGAACAAATCCTAAGTTCGTGCATCGCGTTCACCTCTATGGCTCAGGTCAGGAATCGTGTCACCAAGGTCATGTAAACACTCACCAATGTTCCTAGATTCCACCTACAGTCATTAAGTAAAAATCTAGTAGAACGAAACACCTCCAAACATCTTCAGGTAACTACGCTACAAAACCCAAGCCCTAGCTCTCCTACCCACCCGAGGTCGCCGGAATTTCCTTACTAGCCGCCGTCCAAAACCGATGGGAAAGGGATAGGGTTTCAGGTGAACACTTCAGGTCTCGAGTGTAAGTCTACGGTAGCGCCCCGGCCGTCTGTCCGAGGCCAAAATGCGGAAACGAAAACTTTTTCAAACTAGAAACCAGCGCTATCATATACTATAAACCCAGATCGAACAATTAACCTATAACTAGCAACTAGAGAAAGGGTTGGAAAGCTATACCGATCGATCCGTATCCTTCGGTCTTTGGCCACCATCACAAGCTCCTCGCGGCACCTCCGGTCTCGATCTCCTTGTCGGAAAGGGCACTACATCTACGAGTCTTTTTACGGGCTCCCGCTTCATCCGAAGCAACTCGGGCACGAAGTGTGCTAGCCGACGTGTCCAAGATGTTGTAGAGAATGTTTGTGATCACTTTGTCTCTTGCATCCATTGCTTGGATGGAGTTTAGAGGTGTTGCCATTAATGGAGATTTTGAGCTAGAGGAGGAAGAAGAAGAAGCAACCTTTTTCTTTTTTCTTGTGTAACTATGATAAAAATGAGAGAGAGTGAGTAGAAAAATACAAGACCAAGCTCACCCAAGGCAGCCCCTCTCTCTCTCTTCTTATCATATCATCACCAATCTATCAAATAATGTGACACATGCACAAGAAAAGAGACCATGAGTCACCACTTGTGCATGTGTCACAATAAATGCTCCAAATCATGATATATAGCTCATAATTTCCATTTACAAACATTAATCCAAATGTTTGCAACAATAAAAAGATACGGCAACATCTAAAGTAAACTCATGACGGATCACAAGGATACCCCTCACCTGTATATACATACCTGCACCCGCATTCCGACTGAATGCGAATGCGATGAGACTAAAGTAATCCAACAAATCTAATACTAGGATCCGGCTTAAACCAAAACCCACTAGTATGATCCGCCCGATCATGATCCGTGCACTACTGCATGTATATGATCGAACCCTGCCATATATCATACGGCCTCTACAACGTTTCGCCCAAAACTTGAGAAACTGTCAGTGGGGGACTCTAAAGACTCGTCAATACATTGGCTGTGGATTTAACCACTAGCACGTCAGAGGTACTAGCCGTACGTAACGGGCTACCAGGTATTGACCAAAAGGGAGGTCGATGAGCGAACTCATCCTGACACCCTACTGAGCCTGTCAGTGATAATATCCGTACAGTCCGGTCCGTTCGTCTATTAGCATCGCATGGCAGGCCTAGGGGGTTGGTAAAAGTCAGACCCCCAAAAGCTGTACAAGTCATGTCGGGGTGTAGCCCAGAACACCCTGATATACTACTGGAATACCTACCAGTAAATCTCCTGCCTTGGCCAAGGACTTCGTGTAATGGCTCTCCTAGACACAGCATGATCTCACCCCCAATACCGGGAAAGACGAACCCCTTTCGATCCTTTCACTGCCTTCATGTGGCTCGGGACTGTACCCAACTAAAACCTGTTTGCACGACTCCTTTGAGCCGTGGTTGGGTAGTAATCAAAGCACAGTGGGAACTCACACGAGACAAATGACGATCTCAGGTCGATGAACTAACCTGTACACATGTCACCAGGGAACTGCTATCTGACGTCAGGTATAATACCAACTAGCATGTTCCCAGCGAGTCCTGTTCGGTGTACTCATAACCTAATGAGCACCTGTATACATCTTAGGTGAACCAACTGACACCAATGGCTTGTGAGACCGGCCACCGCCCCTCATCGGGGTTTCGACTGTATATATACTAGTCTACTAATGGAGTATCGATGCCCAGTCTCGAAACTCCCATGACTAGAGACCTTTTAAGGATGTGCTTATAGACCCCAGCTCCCACGTATATGATCGCCATCATACTGCTGGTCGTTAAGCAAGAATCCTAAGGGCTCTATCAGCGTGCAATAGCGACCTGTAAGGTCACCTAAAGCTGTACACGATGAAAAAGATAACCACGGTAGCATACTATTCTCCATCAACGTGTAATAGTGAATCACAATGTCACCTAAAACATGTACACGATGATAAAGACAAACCAGATAGTATACAATCATCCTGAGTAAGATTGTCCTACCAGTATAGGTCCTCCCTCAATCATTGCAATCACGTGCCTGTGATCCAATAATTGACTCTGAGGGCATTATATCCAACAATTTCCTACTTGCACTCAAGGCTAATTATTGCGATGTGGCATACTCACAGCCCGTGTGATACCAAACACTCAACTCCTCTACTAATCAGTCTCACAAAGCTCGTTTGCGAAACTATTGCGTTCGAGAAATAGCCTCAGCTAGTGGATCCGTCCTGATGTTTCTTTCTATGTCTCTCTTCATCTCAAGTTCGAGGAGAAAGCCATCTCCCGAAGTGAGCAATACCTGTCTTAGAATATGTCTGGATATCTGATGGGACCTAGTTCATAAATGAACTCCAAATCCAAACTTCTTAGACTGTATCGTTAACTGAAACCAATCAGTATCCTGCGCCATGCCTCCCTCAGTATCCGCTTGGACCACCTGTCCAAAATACTGCCCCTCGTCAGAGGGAAAACTATAACTCTGACAGCCACTCTGTCATCCAGGTCACCTTGGAAGCCTTGAATGATAACTGTCTCCTAAAAGAGGCTGTTGTTATCATATCCCTAGAACATCCATTTATGTTCTAAAACTGCTTCCGAACGTTTCTCCAGGATAGGATTAATATCAACTTATTGCATCTAGTGCAAAATCAACATCTAGTGTGGTACTTGACATCTCATGATTGACTCAGTTGCCTAAGCAAGTGATCCGCCAATCATACACATCCCTCTCCCCTTTAGTCTGTAAGACAGCTTTAGAGAGGGTGACTCCATCACCTGCAGGTACACTACCGTGCCAGGAGTCGTCCATTCTAAAATACCTTTAGAATATTGTCTAAGTACCCTGATTGGGAAACTACCCAAATCTAGATCTAAAATCATAGATCTAGTAAGCAGAATGTCTGATATTATATCTATATCCTTTATGCGGAGAAACCACTGTGTGACAACCAAAATATAACCGATCGTAGTATAGGAATATCACTTCCTACTATGTGTATGTCATCCAAATACCAGGACATCACACCCTACTACCTTCTTAACAGATTCATCTCATATTCTAATGAAGTCAAACCTATGACTGTCACATTAGAAATAGATGATCTATCTCCGCTATATCTGCTTTAGTCCATAAATAGACATAAGCCACTTGTCCATTATGCTTCCGCTGCTCCCACTAACTACGACAACCCTCTGGCAGAGTCATATACACGTACGCTTCTAAAGCCAGTTCAGAATGACGCTATACTCATCCTCCTGCCGGGTCTCATAGTCCGGAACAACAGCAATGGCAAGTCTGGGTAAACAAGAACCTCCCTGTCACCGTCTTTGAGCATACCGAAGTACCTCTTGAGTGCCTGAGGTTACCCACTATATCTGCGGAGTGGCCAATGGAATGTCAATCCAGATTGAATCTTTAGGTTCTTATCAAATTTTTAGTAATCGTTTGTGGTTCTGGAATCACTTCCAGTTCTACCATACTCCCACTACTGTTTTCTGAAAAAACCCATTTATATTAAAACTGTGGCGAGTCAAGAACAATATCACTATTGATCTTCCAGATGGTAGAAAGTCAACCCTCGTCATAGCCCGGGTCAACCCACAAACAACCATTACAGAAACGTGCCTTGAGTTATCCAGAGTCTGGTTTTAAGCATAAGCCGGACAACTCCCCGTACCTTAACATTGTTAAGATATGAACTATTCTATATCCAATATAGAAACAGAGGCACTGATTTAATTGGAATCAGATTCAAATCATGCAGCTGTCTCCAGTGCATGTCAACTAAATGGAGAGAGGTCGATCAGCATTACTCAACTTAGGAGTGCTTTCAATTATGAGTAACCTGAAAGAGAAGCAAGTTCTCTTAAATACCATACACAAGTATCTACATCTTCGATCATCTTGAAGAATCCTGATACTTGCAACACCTGGTTCTCTACTTTAATCTTATACCTATAACTTCTCAAAACTTAGACCTTGCATTTCTACGAAACACATGTCTAAGAACTAGAGAAGTCACAAGTAAACAGAATATAGTACGAGTACCAACCCCTCTATCCTCATGGACACTGGACAACATACAATACTCTGTATAAGTCCCCCGAGTCTAATAACTCATTCCCTATGTGTCGTAGGTTGAAAACTGTACTTATGGTTAAGAAGAATTACATCGTTGTTTAATGCCTAACCATCCACTGATATAGGTAAATGTCATAGACATAATTTCAAAAAGTTATATCTCACTTTATAAAAATAAACGTACAGATATATCAATTTGAAATTGGTGCATAACAACGGATATTCAAAACCACATATTTGCCATCCGGCAAACAACCCAGGCGATTTCCTCAAATATCACCAATTACAACGAATCCCGATATAATGAGGATGATCACCCAATTCCCAATAACTTACTCCCACTCATCATCTGTAAAACCATACAGATGTGAGAATTAAACCTGGTAAATACATACCCTGGAGCAAGGACTAATTGGGAAATCAGTTTTCTTTTAACAATACACAGTGAAACTGAAACATATAAATATTTCGAAGGGGTATCCGGGTATTCTTAGTTGCCTCTTCCATTATCAGATTCACAACTGTAACCGTATATTTCTTTGCCATCTCTCTAAATCCCTTTATATGTCTTTAGTCATTACCATCTGTACACCCCTTTAGGCCAAATGGTTTTCTTCCTTCCCTACCATTCGGCACCAGCCTATGGTTTGGAAGAAGACTATCCAATAAGCATAATGGGTGTACTGTCCTAATCCTAGGAGCACTCACAATCCGAGAGAAGGTAAAGATAAAAGACAACTGAATAAAACCTTATTCCTATTTCTCCTAAACCAGAATCCATCCCCGAGCAGGAACAAGTTCCTTTGAGTTCGTATATAACCATACGATGGAGTATCCAATAACTGTGGATCTTCGTAGTGATACGGAGTGTCCTGGAGAAATACAAAGGTGAAGTAGGAGTGGCGATGAAATACTTGGTTTGTTCGTGAATAGCAGTCGCAGTTTACTTTGCCCTCTTATTAATCCCTTTATTTGTCTTAACTTATTACCTTCTGTACACCATCGTTAGGCTAAATGGTTTTCTTTCTTCCCTACCTTTCGGCACCTGCCTATGGTTTGGAAGAAGACTATCCAATTAGCATAATAGGTGTACCATCCTAATCCAAGGAGCACTCGCATCCTGAGAGAAGGAAAAAAGGAAAAGACAACTGAATAGTCCTATGCATTTTCTCCATAACCGGAAACCAGCCTCGAATCTGGAACAAGTTCCTTCGAGTTCATATATAACCATACGATGGTTTTATCTAATGGAAGTGGACGTTCGTAGTAATACGGGGTGTCCTGGAGAAAAGGGTAAAAGTAGGAGTGGCAATGAGGTATGCAACTCAGACAATCCAAAAGCCGGTGTTTTAAGAAAGTTCGGTTAACTTGGTCACTGAGTCATAGTCAAGGGTCGGGTCATGGTTGCTGCCAAAGAGAGAGAGAAAAGAAACACTCAGCGTGCACTCTAACCTAGATTAGAATGGTTGTCACTTTATCTAATCAGGAAACCTCCCACTGTATTCTCAAATTCTCCTCCAAACCTGAAAGAAGAATTAGTCGGGATCACCCGAGGAGTAAACCAACTCATCAGTGGGAATCGGGATCCAACTATCATCGCATGATAACGTGATGGAATCCACTCACGTTATCACACTCCAGAAGGTATGCGCATATCTAGCAAGTTTCAGTTTCTTTAGAAACTTCCGATGTGATTTTTACCCTATACTCTTATGACCTTGACGAAGGCCAACATATCATAAGTCACATGTCAAGTTCTACCCGTCATTATCCTGGTTAATTTGAACCTACCCATACATACCCTTGATGAAGGCCAAAAGAGTAGTACGACTGTCCCAAACCAACGCATCTATCTATGCAGCAGAAAAGTAACAAATAGCTACCATACACTATGCCTTGACGAAGGCCAACATACATAGCATGAATACTAAGTGCTGACTTTCTGAAATGACGGAGGGCTACGAATGGTTTTTGGCGAAAAACCTTTAACGTAATGAACTTGATATCGTTGAAAGAACCGGATAGCTTTTTATAAAAATATAGTGGCGAAAACCTTTGCTAAAGAGGTCACTCCCGGTGAAGGGATCTCGGCACTTTCCCCGTAGAATGAGGTGCAGGATATTCCAACTGAATACCACGATGCAAAGCAAAAAGGCAATTGGCTATAGTGAAGTTATTACCCTGACGCAAACATCTGTCCAAGGGGTCACTCCCGGTGAAGGGATCTCGGCCTTTGCCTCGTCGACTGAGGTGCTGCATATTCATAACCGAATACCACTGTGCAAAACAAAAGAGAACGTCCTTCCAATAACAGCTTTTTTTTGGAAAAATATTCCAACAACATCAGAATAGGTTTGTTTAGCTTGTATTGATCCGAATCAATGTAGTCCCATCAATTAATCACACCACAAAAGAACGAAAATATGATGTACGTATATGCTATCCACATTCGCCACTGGGTCCCGTCATCACCCGTTAGGTTACTTAACTAACGACATAGCGGGGACTGGACTAGAGCGTGTGTTAAACATATACAACATCTACTAGTATATATATCAATATATAATATTCGCTCAAGGCGTGATAAAATGCAACATCACAGAAAAGTAATAAGCATCACAGAATAATACAGATAATCTGGGATCCCCGGGTTTCATAGAGCCGCTACTGAAACCCGACGTTCCCCTGGTCGTGTGGATAACCTGTGCAATGAAATCCTAGACCCCTACGGGCGCGACAAGTTACCCGCCAAAACCTGAAGCGAGGCAGCTCCCTTCAACAACGTGAATGGACCACCCAGCACTTCACGAAATCCGGTAACTTGAGCATGTTAGTTATGTATATGCCCTAGAGGCCATTGTTGTACATATGATGTATATGTAAGTCCGTGTTGCCCACCCCGGTGCTTACGGGGAGGCGGAAAACATAATAAAAATCGGATTTTTAATGACTTAGGCAACATGGACTATGCTTGTGAGGATCTTTGCTAAACATAAACTAGCTAACCCTAACTACAAAGTAGCTAAGTGAAGAAAGGTTATACCTTTGGTCTTTAGTCCTTCTCTCCTTGCTCCTAGGTATGGTAGAAAAGGGTCACCTTGCTTGTCTTCTCCCGTCAAAGAAGGATCCACCCGAAAGCCACCACCTTTAGCTTCAACTCCAAGCTAGGAGTAACTAGAGTGCAAGAAATGCTAAGACTTGAACCCTAGAAGTGAGTAGAGAAGATCAAGAGAGGGTTTTTCTCAAGCTTTTTGTTTCTCAACACATGAGAGGGAGAGAGCTTGAGGGAGAGGATGAGCAAGAGAGAGAAATAGAATGAGAGAATGGGAAAAATAGTGAGCCATTCTCACTAATATGTGAGGATAATTTTAATTAGATAATTAGCTTGAAAATTGTCATGATAAATCATGAATTGACCATTATCATTTCATTTTTGCAAAGATCAAAGAGCATCTTCCAAATGAAATGATTATGGTCAAGTTGTCAACATGGTCAACAAGTCAATGAAGTCAAATTGTCAACAACAACCATGCACAATAATTAAGCTAATTATCAATTAACAATAATCCACACAAAATCAATAGGGTTAATAAAATGACAAAGGCCATTAACCCTAAACAAGGTCCTCTCCCCCAATCTCAAGCAACTGTGCATACGCACCCGCATTCGTGATCCGAGGAACACGAACACAATGAGAAAAACCAATCTCAAATCATATACTAGGATCCGGCTTAAACCAAAGCCCGCTAGTATAGACTGTCCGGACAGCAAACGTGCACAAGTGCGCGGATGCGAACGAACCCTGTCGCAAAACCATGCGACCTCTACTCGTTTTGCCTAAAGGCGAATAGCTCTCTGTGTGGGACTCTAAAGACTCGACACTACGCTGGCAGTGGGTTTAACCACAGACCGCAAGCGGCACTAGCTGTACGTAACGGTCCCCAGGTAGATGTCGATAAGAAGACTGACGAGGTGAACCCCATCTGCACTCCTACTGAGCCTGTATGTGACAGTCTCCGTACAGTCCGGTCTGTTCGTCTGATACATCGTATGGCGGGCCTAGGGGGGGCGGTGAACGTCAGTCCCCTAATAGCGGTACAAGTCATGTCGGAGTGTAGCCCAGAACACCCTGAGATAACACTGGAAACCTACCAGTATATCTCGCTTGCCCTGGCCAGGGACTACTCGTGTAATGGCTCTCCTAGACACAGCGCGATGTCAACCCCCAATACCGGGAGAGACGAATCCTGTCTAACCGTCACTGCCTCCAAGTGCTTCGGGACTGCACCCAAAAACTACCTGTTTGCACAGCTCCTTTGAGCCGTGGTAGGGTAGTAATCAAAGTGCAGTGGGAACACACTCGAGGCGAAGTGACAGTGTCAAGTCAGCGGACTAAGCTGTACTCATGTCACCTGGGAACTGATAACTGACGATAGGTATATTACCAACCAACAGTTCCCGACGAGTCCTGTCCAGTGTACTCGTAACCTAACGAGCACCCGCATACTATCCCAAGTACGACGTACTAACGGCTGTGGGACAGACCGTCTCCCACACTGGGATGAGAAGCGCATACGCTAGTCTACTCCGGAGTATCGATGCCCTGTCTCGATAGTCCAACGACCAGGGACCTGTATAAGGATGTGCTTATAGATTACCCAGCTCCCACGAGTGCGAGCGCCATCACAACGCTGGTAATCAAGCAAAGATCCTAAGGGCTCTACTAATATGTATACCAGCAATATGTTAAAAGAAACACATGCACATATTAAAGCAGAGACAAACCAAGTAGCATACTACCATTTCGAGCAAGATTGTATATACAACTGTGAATATCCCAAGCTTCCATTAAGTAATATACAAGCTAGTATGATACAGTAATGGCCTCTAGGGCATATACACTAACAATCTCCCACTTGCACTAAGGCCATGTACTGGCGTATCGAAGACCTATCATCTCGATCAGCCGCTCGAACTGAGTCTGGGGTAGGGCCTTCGTGAATGGATCTGCTGTGTTATCCTCTGATGCAACTCTCCGGACCTCGATCTCCTGGCGATCTACGATCTCCCTGATCAGGTGATACCGCCTTAAGATGTGTCTGGATTTCTGATGGGACCTGGGTTCCTTCGCTAAAGCTATAGCCCCGTTGTTGTCGCAATACAGAGGTATTGGGTCAACAATGGACGGAACCACCTGAAGTTCTTTCAAGAACTTCCTCATCCAGACAGCTTCTTTTGCGGCATCAGATGCAGCGATGTATTCCGCTTCCATAGTCGAGTCAGCAACGGTTTCCTGTTTGGAGCTCTTCCAACACACCGCCCCTCCATTGAGGGTAAAGACAAAACCCGACATGGACTTGGAATCATCCTTGTCACTCTGGAAGCTGGAGTCAGCAAAGGCCTCAACCTGCAGGTCTTTTCCGCCATACACCAAGAACATCTCCTTAGTCCTTCTCAGGTACTTGAGAATGTTCTTTACTGCTATCCAATGTTTCTCCCCTGGGTTTGACTGATACCTGCTTACCACACTCAGTGCATAAGCCACATCTGGTCTGGTACATAACATCGCATACATTATAGAGCCTACCGCAGAAGCGTAGGGTATAATAGACATGCGATCCCTCTCCAAATCAGTCTTGGGAGACATCTCTTTGGAGAGGGTGATCCCGTGACAAGCCGGTAGATTACCGCGCTTGGAATCTTCCATACTGAATCTCTTCAGTATGGTGTCGATGTACCTGGACTGCGAGAGTCCTAATATCCTCTTGGATCTGTCACGGTAGATCCGGATACCCAGAATGTAGGAGGCATCACCCAGGTCTTTCATGGAGAACCTGTGTGACAAGAACCCCTTGACAGATTGTAGCATAGGAATGTCATTTCCTATTAAGAGAATGTCATCCACGTATAACACGAGGAATACTACAGTTCTCGCTACAAATCTACAATAGATGCATGGTTCATCTGGATTTTTGATAAAGCCAAATTCTTTGACCGTCTCATCAAAACAGATGTTCCAACTCCGCGATGCCTGCTTGAGTCCATAAATGGACTTGAGCAACTTGCACACCTTTCCGCTACTCCCACCCTGAATGAAACCCTCTGGCTGGTCCATATAGACACACTCCTCTAAATGACCATTTAGAAAAGCTGTCTTTACGTCCATCTGCCAAATCTCATAATCGTGGAAAGCAGCGATGGCAAGAAGGATCCGAATGGATTTCAGCATAGCTACTGGAGAAAAGGTTTCGTCATAGTCCAAACCAGGTCGCTGACGAAAACCCTTTGCTACCAGTCTAGCTTTATAGGTCTCAACCTGTCCATCTACACCAATCTTCCTTTTGAAGATCCACTTGCATCCTACGGGTTTTACCCCGTCTGGAGCAATGTCCAACGTCCATACTTTGTTGGTGTACATGGACTCCATCTCGGTCCGCATTGCATCCAGCCATTTTACCGAGTCGACGCTCTGAATGGCTTGCTGGAAGCTAGTAGGCTCATCACAATCTAGGATGCAGTCCTCTCTATCCCCGTCAATGAGAAAACCGTAGTATCTCTCGGGCGGATGAGACTGCCTACTACTCCTGCGGAGCGGCGTAGGAATGTCCTGTTCTTTTGAACCTTCTGGTTCCACTAAACTTTCAGTAATAGTTTGTGGTTCTGGAATTTCTTCCAGTTCTATTGCGCTCCCACTTATTTCTTTTTCTAAAAACTGATGTTCCAGAAAGTGGGCATTGCGAGAAACAAGGACTTTTTGTTCCTCTGCGTAATAGAAAAGATACCCCCTGGAGTTCTTTGGGTATCCCACAAACTTGCATAGTACTGAGCGTGCCTCGAGCTTGTCCGTATGCTGCTTTTTGACATAAGCTGGACATCCCCAAATCTTCAAGTATTGAAGATAGGGTTTCTTCCCACTCCATAACTCATATGGTGTGGTAGGCACAGTCTTAGTGGGAACACGGTTCAAAAGATATGCAGCTGTTTCTAGCGCATATCCCCAGAAAGATCGCGGTAACTCAGCATTACTCATCATGGACCGTACCATATCCAATAGGGTTCGGTTCCGTCTCTCCGATACACCGTTATGTTGCGGGGTGTATGGAGGAGTAAGCTGAGAGAGAATTCCATTCTCTTTTAAGTAATTCAGGAATTCGGCACTTAAGTATTCTCCTCCTCGATCCGATCTTAGGATCTTGATACTTTTGCCGGTCTGTTTTTCTACTTCATTCTTATATTCCTGGAACTTATCAAAAGCTTCGGATTTATGCTTTATTAAGAAGACATGTCCGAATCTTGAGAA
The DNA here is from genome assembly GCA_030015575.1 of Agapanthus africanus. Classification (NCBI taxonomy): domain Eukaryota; kingdom Viridiplantae; phylum Streptophyta; class Magnoliopsida; order Asparagales; family Amaryllidaceae; genus Agapanthus; species Agapanthus africanus. Next base: position 371,266,639 of record CM057344.1, on the reverse strand, counting down.
ATCATCCGTAAAAGTTATGAAGTAAGAAAAACCGCTTCGCGCATGTGTAGACATTGGACCGCACACGTCGCTGTGTACGAGTCCCAAGAGCTCGCTCGCTCTTTCTCCGTGTCCAGAAAACGGAGCCTTTGTCATCTTTCCTTTGAGACAGGATTGACAAGTTGCATATGATTGATATTCGAACGAATCTAAATATCCTTCAGTATGTAACTTAGTCAATCTTCTCTCGTTGATGTGACCCAGTCTACAATGCCATAAGAAAGTTTTATTAATTTCTGGAGACTTTCTTTTGTGTGTATTCTGGATATTGAAAACCTGTGGTTGGTTTAAAACGTAAATACCGTTGTTCAATGTACCTGACCCAATCAACACTTGATTAAGGTGAATGTTCACTACATTACTTACAAATGCAAATTCATAACCTTCTTTAGATAATAAAGATACAGAAATGATATTACAGGTTGCATTTGGTACATAATAACAACTACGCAAAACCAAAAAGTGTCCATCTGATAATCCCAGGTGATAGTCCCCCACGGCCTCTGCATCCATGCTAGCACCGTTCGCAACTCTGAGGGTCATGTCACCTGCCTTCAAAACTCTACGCTTTCTCAACGCCTGCAAAGAATTACAGATATGAGATCCTGATCCGGTATCCAATACCCAGGATGTAGAGTTTATTGATAGACAATTTTCAATAACATACACACCTGAAGCTGAAGCTGCAACTCGCTTCAAATCCTGTGTTCTGGCTTTCCAAGCCTTGCAATCTTGTTTCCAGTGGCCACTTTTGTGACAATAGAAGCATTCTTCCTTCCCCACCAGCTTCCCCGCTATCTTTGTTGCTTTACCCTTTCCCTTCGTATCCACTTTACCGACACCGCCTCTTGGTTTGGCGGGGGCTTTCTTCTTCTTGCCCTTGGCTTTCGCCCTGGACCAAGAAGAGGAAGATCCTCCTACAAACAAAGTGGATGTCTCCCTACCCTTCTGTAGGGTGCCCTCAGCAGTCCTCAACATGTTCAGAAGCTCGGCAAGTTCAACCTCCTTTCCTTGCATGTTGAAGTTAAGAATGAACTGGGCGTAAGTGGAAGGAAGGGACTGGAGAATCAGATCAGTATAGAGTTCATTCTCCAACGTGGTCCCAAGGTCCGCGAGCTCCTCTATGTAGCCGATCATCTTAAGCACGTGGTCCGCTACCGATGATCCGACGGCCAACCTTGCCGAAAAGAGCTTCTTCGACACTTCGTATCTTGCGATACGAGACTGCTCTCCATACAGTTCTTTTGTATGGAGAAATATGGACTCTAGGTCCATATTCTCGTGCCTCCTCTGATGGTCATTGTCCATCGAGGCTAGTACGAGGCATTTGGCCCTCGCGCAATCTATCTCCCATGTCTTACGGATTTCTACATCCGCGACGCTGGAGGTGGGACCTGGGACGGGGGGAGCTTTGGTGGTAAGTATATACCCCAGCTTGTCATAAGTGATAGCCATCTTGACATTCCTGAGCCAATCTTTGTAGTTTGGCCCTGTCAATATGTTTTTATCTAATAGTAACTTAAGTCCGGTCATCTTGAATGGTCGCTGCAATTAGGAGAGAGAAAAGAAACACTTTAGCATGATGCTCTTGCAAGTTTAGAGTGGTTTTTAGTTTGTCTAAACTGGATGGCTCCCACTGTCTCTCGAATCCCTTCTCAAACCATAAAGAAAAGGATTAGCCGGGATCATTCTCACCGTACAATACTTGCTTAACCGTTCAGCCAGGCCAGTGTCGGTACTTCGAGGGAGGTTTTCCAACGCTTTCGCGAAGTTCCTTAATTAAGTAACCTCTTTTCCCTGTGGGCGTAGCCCCGCTAACACCTTTCTAGGCACCTACTAGGTTTATAGCATTGATCGTTAAGTGAGAGTTTTCCCGAGGAGTAGCATATACTCACAGTAGGATCGGGATCCAAATATCATCGCGTGATAAAACCGAAGGAATCCTACCAGAATTATCACACTCCAAATGGTATGCAACGCTAGCAAGTTTCAGTACTTATGAAACTCCCGATGTGGATTTTTGCCCCATGCTCTTATGACCTTGGCGTGAGGTCAAAATGTCATAAGTCACATGTCAAGTTCTTCCCATCATTATCCTGGTTAATTTGAACCCACCCGTACCTACCCTTGACGTAGGCCAAAACGGCAGTACGACTGTCTCAAATCAACGCATTCTATCTATGCAACGGATAAATATCCGGCAGCTACCAATCACTATGCCTTGGCGTGAGGTCAAAATACATAGCTTGAATACTACCGAATATTTAACCGAAATGATGGAGGGCTACGGATGGTTTTGGCGAAACCGTGAACGTAGTGAACTTGATATAATCGATGGAACGAGATAGCTTTTAAAAGGAGTGGTTCAAGCTCCGCGTTTAAAAGTTTTAGTTTTGAAAAGAACCGAGTGGTTTTCAAAGTGTTCCAATCGACTTTTACTTGGTTTATTTCTTGCATTAGTTCTTTTAATGCGTCCCATCATTTAATCCTACCATTGCAGAAAACAACCAAAATATGACGTACGCTTATGCCATTCGCATTCGCCACGGGGCCCCGTCATCACCCGTTAGGTTACTTAACTAACGACAGAGCGGGGGCTGGGCTAGCGCGGCTGTAAAACATAAGCAACGCCTAAATAGTTATTATATATAAATATATAGCAATGATAGACATTACAGATCACAGATGAATACATTGGATATACTAGGAATCCGCAATGCGTTCGAGCCTGCAACGCAAAGCGGATTACACGGTCGCGGTGAATAGCCAATACCCCATCCAAGACCCCTACGGGTGCGGCAAACTACCCGCCAAGCACCCGAAGCGAAGCAACCTCCCTCACCACCGTGAGTAGGCCACTCGGCACTTCGAGATACCCGGTAGTTTGTGCACCCCCTCCATGGGTCTATCGTAGGAGCAAAAACAGTAAAAAGAATTATACAATGACGGCTACAACCCCGACCCGGTTGTGCGGCCATACAAAGAATATTATTACATCAATTTACATGTTACAAATGAATGAAAGAAAATAACGCTCATCTCACATCCAACCCGGCTATTCACCCGCGACAATCCAATCCATTCATATCCACAAACCAACAATCACAGATCACAGAGATGTATAACCCCGACTAATCGACTTATAGCGATTAGCCGACGTTCAATACATACAAGCATCACAGATATAACCGATATAGTTAAAGTGTAGTGAAGTTCCGAAAAATACGGATTTATAGGCCCCCAAAAGTAAATTTTAGTTCTGGAAAATCTGGGCACATATAACATATCCTAAAAATCCTAAAACCAACTCAGAAACAAACTGCAGCAAAAACGATACAGAGAGTTGACAAGACGGCCGCGTTTCCGCGGCAAGAGCTTCCTTATGCCGCGGAAGCGCGGTCCTCTTGGCTCCTCTCTGGTTCGTATTTGGTGGTGTTTCACACAAAACCCTGAGACAATTTTACAAGTATACAGTTTTTCATTTTAACCAGGAAAAATTTTAACAGAAAGTTGGATTTTGAAAAAGTTTGGTTTTAGGGTTTTTTCGGTTTCGAAACTTCGTTACACTTAACTACTTAGCTAGTTTGAGTTTAGTTAGGCTCTGATACCACTGTAAGTCCGTGTTGCCCACCCCGGTGCTTACGGGGAGGCGGAAAACATAATAAAAATCGGATTTTTAATGACTTAGGCAACATGGACTATGCTTGTGAGGATCTTTGCTAAACATAAACTAGCTAACCCTAACTACAAAGTAGCTAAGTGAAGAAAGGTTATACCTTTGGTCTTTAGTCCTTCTCTCCTTGCTCCTAGGTATGGTAGAAAAGGGTCACCTTGCTTGTCTTCTCCCGTCAAAGAAGGATCCACCCGAAAGCCACCACCTTTAGCTTCAACTCCAAGCTAGGAGTAACTAGAGTGCAAGAAATGCTAAGACTTGAACCCTAGAAGTGAGTAGAGAAGATCAAGAGAGGGTTTTTCTCAAGCTTTTTGTTTCTCAACACATGAGAGGGAGAGAGCTTGAGGGAGAGGATGAGCAAGAGAGAGAAATAGAATGAGAGAATGGGAAAAATAGTGAGCCATTCTCACTAATATGTGAGGATAATTTTAATTAGATAATTAGCTTGAAAATTGTCATGATAAATCATGAATTGACCATTATCATTTCATTTTTGCAAAGATCAAAGAGCATCTTCCAAATGAAATGATTATGGTCAAGTTGTCAACATGGTCAACAAGTCAATGAAGTCAAATTGTCAACAACAACCATGCACAATAATTAAGCTAATTATCAATTAACAATAATCCACACAAAATCAATAGGGTTAATAAAATGACAAAGGCCATTAACCCTAAACAAGGTCCTCTCCCCCAATCTCAAGCAACTGTGCATACGCACCCGCATTCGTGATCCGAGGAACACGAACACAATGAGAAAAACCAATCTCAAATCATATACTAGGATCCGGCTTAAACCAAAGCCCGCTAGTATAGACTGTCCGGACAGCAAACGTGCACAAGTGCGCGGATGCGAACGAACCCTGTCGCAAAACCATGCGACCTCTACTCGTTTTGCCTAAAGGCGAATAGCTCTCTGTGTGGGACTCTAAAGACTCGACACTACGCTGGCAGTGGGTTTAACCACAGACCGCAAGCGGCACTAGCTGTACGTAACGGTCCCCAGGTAGATGTCGATAAGAAGACTGACGAGGTGAACCCCATCTGCACTCCTACTGAGCCTGTATGTGACAGTCTCCGTACAGTCTGGTCTGTTCGTCTGATACATCGCATGGCGGGCCTAGGGGGGGCGGTGAACGTCAGTCCCCTAATAGCGGTACAAGTCGTGTCGGAGTGTAGCCCAGAACACCCTGAGATAACACTGGAAACCTACCAGTATATCTCGCTTGCCCTGGCCAGGGACTACTCGTGTAATGGCTCTCCTAGACACAGCGCGATGTCAACCCCCAATACCGGGAGAGACAAATCCTGTCTAACCGTCACTGCCTCCAAGTGCTTCGGGACTGCACCCAAAAACTACCTGTTTGCACAGCTCCTTTGAGCCGTGGTAGGGTAGTAATCAAAGTGCAGTGGGAACACACTCGAGGCGAAGTGACAGTGTCAAGTCAGCGGACTAAGCTGTACTCATGTCACCTGGGAACTGATAACTGACGATAGGTATATTACCAACCAACAGTTCCCGACGAGTCCTGTCCAGTGTACTCGTAACCTAACGAGCACCCGCATACTATCCCAAGTACGACGTACTAACGGCTGTGGGACAGACCGTCTCCCACACTGGGATGAGAAGCGCATACGCTAGTCTACTCCGGAGTATCGATGCCCTGTCTCGATAGTCCAACGACCAGGGACCTGTATAAGGATGTGCTTATAGATTACCCAGCTCCCACGAGTGCGAGCGCCATCACAACGCTGGTAATCAAGCAAAGATCCTAAGGGCTCTACTAATATGTATACCAGCAATATGTTAAAAGAAACACATGCACATATTAAAGCAGAGACAAACCAAGTAGCATACTACCATTTCGAGCAAGATTGTATATACAACTGTGAATATCCCAAGCTTCCATTAAGTAATATACAAGCTAGTATGATACAGTAATGGCCTCTAGGGCATATACACTAACAGTATATTATAATTGATGCTTGGATATATATAGAGAGGACTTTCTTGCTCGTCATGATAGTATGCTATTTTGTTTTCACTTTATCTTAACATGTTGACTTGTATTGGTTTACTGTCTTACTCTCACATGTTGATAAAGCCCTTAAGATCTGTACTCGACTACTGGGACTATGATGAGATCACACTAGAGGGACCACGGTAGTTGATGAGTACATCCTATAACTGTTCCTAGTCGAGGGTATATCGAGACAGGGCATCGATACACCAGAGTAGACTAGCGTATACGCATCTTGACCTATATGATGGGCGATGGATGATCCCATATCCATCGGTGTTTTGACATCAAGGATGGTGTACGGGTGCTCAGTGGAGACTGGGTACACTGGACGGACTCGCCGAGAACTCCCAGATGGTGATATACCACACGTCAGATGGCCGTTCTCCGGTGACACTGGTACAGGGTAGTCTGTGGACCCGAGATCGTCATAGAGTCTTGTGTGATTCCCACTGTGCTTTGATTTCCACCTTACCACGTAAAAGAGGGCGTGCAAAACGGTGGCTTTTGGGTGCAGTCCCGAATCATATGGAGGCAATGAGCGATAGGAGGGGATTCGTCTCTCCCGGTATAGGGAGTTGATGTTGTGCTATGTTCGATTGGCTATTGTTAGTTATATGTATGCCCTAGAGGCCGTTACTATACATAGGATGTATATTGTAGTGGATGCTTGGACATATATAGGGAGGACTTTCTCGCTCGACATGATAGTATACTATCTGGTTACTCTTTACCTTAACGTGTATACTGTTTGTCTCTCTGTTACATGTTGGTAAAGCCCTTAGGATGTGTGCTTGACTACCTGGACTATGATGCGGATCATACTAGTGGGGACATGGTAGTCCATAAGTACATCCTTCAAGGTCCCTAGTCGTGGGTGTATCGAGACGGGGCATCGATATACCAGAGTAGACTAGCGTATACCTTCTCGACCCATACAGATGGACGATGGATGATCCCATATCCATTGGTGTTAGACATCAGAGATGATATACGGGTGCTCAGTGGAGACTGGGTACACTGGACAGACTCGCTGAGAACTCCCAGATGGTATTATACCTCACGTCAGATGGGAGTTCTCTGGTGACACTGGTACAGGTTAGTCTGTAGACCCGAGATCGTCATAGAGTCTTGTGTGATTCCTACTGTGCTTTGATTTCCACCTTACCACATCCAAGAGGGCGTGCAAAACGGTGTCTTTTGGGTACAGTCCCGAATCACATGGAGGCAATGAGCGATTGGAGGGGATTCGTCTCTGCCGGTATAGGGGGTTGATGTTGCGCTGTGTTCGATTGGCTATAACCGGAAATCCCTGGCCAGGGTTGCTGAGATTTGCTGGTAAGTGTTACCAGTAGTTTCTCGAACTGTTATAGACCTCATATCGACACGACTTATCGAGCTATTGGGGTCTGACGTTTACCACCCCTAGGCGATATATGCGACATATCAGACGACAAGACCGGACTGTACGGTAAGTGTTACTGGTTGGATTCACAGGAGTGTGAGCGAGCTTTCTCGTCGATCTTCTGATCGCTCAATACCCGGGTGGCCGTTACGTTTAGCAGACCGCTTGCGGCTTGTGGGTGTTTGATATGATCATCACCTGCTACCGGCGTATTGACGAGTCTTTAGAGTCCTGCACAGAGGTTTCCTGGCTCAAGAGAAACGAAATAGGAGCGCATATGAGATATGTGCAGGACCGAGAATAATGCATGTATGTGATACCGTATTCCATTCTCGCGATGAATGTATCGAAAGGTTGTATGCGATATAACCTAGTTATCGAATCAAGGATTGATTCGGTAAGCCGATACATAGGATACTAGTCGGTTATATGCGATATGACCGGATCGTTAAATCAAGTGTTGATTTAATGATTTAATGTATAATTATATATTTGATATATTACTTTGCATTAACTAGTATTGGTTCACTTTAAATTGATTTTCTCACTTAAATTGTGCAAGTTGTATATGTGATATACTTTTGTGCACATGATTGTATCATGTTTGATGATACATGCTTATTTGGTTAAGTGTAAAGCACTAAACCATGGTTAAATTGATGATTAGGGTTTTGCTTATTCATTCATTCATTTATTTATTCTTTTTGGAAATTAAAAGGATAAATTGATATGGTGGCTTTCTTTGTATCTTTCATGAAGCTTCATGACGTGTTGAAAGTTTGACCACTTTTGTCTCATGCTTAACCCTAACCATTCCACTTAACCATGATTCATTCTCTACACTTAACCATGGTTTGTATATGATAAGAATTGATTTTCTTTTCTATTTTATATTCTTATCATAACATCATCTTCTTCTTCTTCTTCTTCTTGAAGATGAAGGAGCTTGATTCCATCAATGGTGATTTGATGAAATGAGTGAGAAATCCAATTCTAAAGTGAACCCACCTCCTATTTCTTCATCCTCTACCACTTGCCAAGTAGTATAGGGTGTTTTCATCACAAGTTTCATGACTTGGTGAAGTGGGAGCTTGATCTTGTGATGCCTCGACGTAGATCATCTTCGGCATCGTAGTCGATGACCTAGCCCGTCCATTTCTCCGATGAAGCCAACGCTAGAGCCCGGGATTTGATTTGGACAGCAAGGGGACTTCATCACGGAGCTATGGAGGTGGAGCACCGGATCTACAAAGGTTGTATTTCCGTTCTTTTAGTTAAGTTGTTAACTAGCTTCTAGTTTCGCCTAAAATTCTAGTTAACGATCCGTATTAGGGTTTCTCGGCACTTGTAAAATTTGAAATTGGCATGGTTGATGCCTTGTGAGACCTCATTAGTGTGCCTAGCAACCCTACAGTGGTATCAGAGCCTAGCTAGAGCCTTAGGCGATGCGTAGACGAAGTTTGAAACCCGATCGACCCGAAACCCTAACCCGATAATGCTCTCTGGACATTTTTCAAAAACTGGGTTATTTCCATATTAAAAATATGCAGAAAATTCAGCAGGGAATTGTAAGAATTACTGTGAAGCCCGTACCCATGACTCCCTTATAGCGCGGCGGAACCGCGGCACAAGCATGACTTGTGCGGCTGTTCCGCGGCCAATTAGTCACATCAGCTTTTAAATTTTGCACAGTAATTCCTATTTTATGGTGCTGAGTTTTCTGGGAATTTTTAATTTGTACTCAAGAGTTGAGTTCTCTGGGATGCTTTGGGGTTTCGATAATTCGATCAGATTTTTTGGTTTTGTCTATGTTTTTTTCCGGGTAACTTTAGAATATGTTAAAAAGTTCGACCGGATATAAATACCCACATTTTCCCCTGTCGGGAAATTTCCATGTGTTGGATTTTTTCGTGGTTTAATAACGTTCTAAGTAGTGCAAGTAGCGCGATGGTCCCTCTAGAAGACAACAAACCTTAACTTGATTATCTGACCGTCTTGAACTGCCCTTTGAACCTTCGGGTTTGGGGCAGTACGGCGTGCCACATGTGAGGCGTTGGCTTGACCCTTCTACGGCTGGACCGTTGGTACTGAGGCATGAACTGGATATTTTTAAACTTGTTTCATGTGTTGATTTGCTTTGGGAAAACTTGGGTGTTCGATTGTTCGATCGGAAAGTTTAATATTTTCTATTTATCTGGAATGTGATACAATAATTGGAATTCACAAGTAGTTGTGAGATAACTGAACGAATGTTATAAACATAGCACTTTAGTCTCACTTGATCGGTTGCCACGGAATTCTGATGCGATCAAAAGTCCATCGCAAGCACGTAGCGTACGCGGATACTCGCCGGGTAAACTTAATAGACAGCCTCGCTCCATAGCCCCGACCAAGTGACTGTAGGAGAACCCCGTCGCCGAAAGCATCCGTTCGGGTGCTCGCGGCAGCGGTGTTCCGCCTTGGTGCACTTCGTCGACGGCGTCGGGGGTGCGGCCGTCTACTGAAGTTTGCGACGAGCATTCGATCAGTATGTCGGGAATCTTGTTGAATTGCCCGACTTGATATTGAAAAGAGTTTTCGATTTTGAGACTAAAATGCGGGGTTTATAATTGTTAGGCATGTGATGTCTAAGGAATTCATTTGATTAGGTATGCGATGTCTATGTAGGTTGCGGATTCCAACTGTTGTAGTTTTACACTTTCTTTTCTGTGACCGTAAGTGTAATATGTGATATCGCCGGTTTCGTTGCTATATGTCAACGACAATTGGGATACGTATGTTTACTTACGTTGATGACATGTGATGTTATGTGTTGCTGGATATGTTATATTGGATCGTCGTGTTTGAATAGCCGGGGTTTTTTATGTGAGATGAGTGTTTTTTATTTTCATTCATGTAAAAACTTGTATGTAATATTCTTTTATTGGGGCACTTCCAGGTTGCGGAAGATGTCACCTTTTGTATATTATTTACTTTTCCGCACTAGGATAGACCCAAGGAGGGGAGCACAAGTAACCGGGTTCTAGAGTCCAGTAGGAGACCAACTCGAGGAGTCGAGTCCGGGTCTCCTAACTCTAGAATTGGTAGGGTTGCTTGCCGCTCTCGTAGGGGTCTAGGGGTGTGGGATTGGCTATTCATCACGACCGTGGAATCCGTGTTTTATACTGGCTCGTATTGAAAACACAGACGTCCTAGTATATCCAATATTTCATATGATTCTTCTGCTGCGATATCTGTGATGTGATCATGTGATATGTTCTGTGATGGTTAATGTATATAGTATATATGATATATTATATAGGCGTTACTTATGTTTTACACCCGTGCTAGCCCTGCCCCGCTCTGCCGTTAGTTACCTAACCTAACGGTGCACGAGGGGACATCGAGGCGAATGCGGATGGCATAAGTGTACGTCGTATTTATCTGTGATGTTTAGGTACTTAAATGATGGGACTTCATTAATGTGATTAATGAAAGTAAAAGAAACCTAAAGATGTTGTAGAATCGAATTTAAAAATTAAATAAAAAGGGTAGCTACAGTTCTTGCTTTGCACAGAGGTATATGTGATATATCCTGCACCTTATTCGATAAGGAAAGGACCGAGATCCCTTCACCGGGAGTGACTCCTTTAGCAATAACTGGCAGATGCTACAACTCTCGGTTTGTATTTTGATTGCTTTTAAGTGTTTTGCTTTGCACAGTGATATATATGATATATCCTGCACCTCATTCGACGAGGAAAGGACCGACGATCCCTTCACCGGGAGTGACTCCTTTAGCAAAACTAGATAAGCCTAAAAAACACTCCATTTTAAAATCATTTGATTCTACAATGATATCAAGTTCATTACGCAAAAGGTTTTCAGAAAAACCTGTCGTAGCGCTCCGTCATTTCAGATAAGTACTAGTTAGTATTCGTGCTACGCTTGTTGACTATGTTAAGCGTAGTGTGCGGTAGCTAATTAGTGCTTATCTGCATAAGCATATGATGCGATTGGATTAGGGTAGTCGTGCGACTTTGTTGACTATGTTAAGGGTCGTGCGGGTGGGTTTAATTCAATCGGGAAATGACGGGTTGAACTTGACTGGCACTTATGATTTGTTGACTATGTTAAGGTCATATAGCTGCTAGGGGCAAAATATTATCGGGAATTTCAAGTGTTGAAATTTGCAATGAGATTGCATACTTTCTATGAGATAGTTGGATCCCGATACCCACTGCGAGTAAGAGTTACTCCTGGGAGAGTTTTACACATTACAATTAGCCGATCAAGTAGGTGTCTAGAAAGGTGTCAACGGGGTTACGCCTCTGGGAAAACGAGGTTTACTGTAATTAGGTTCGTGCGAAAGCACGGGGGACCTCCCTCAAAGTACCGACACTGGCCTGGCTGAAAGATTGGCGAACTTGTAGTATGTAATTAATCCCGGCTAGTCTTTCCTTTTGGGGTTTGAAGGAAGATTTGATAAAAAGCAGTGGGAGCCATCCTGATTAGATAAAATAATAACCGATCTGATCTTGCAAGAGCGCACGCTGAGTGTTTTCTTCTCTCTCTCTCCAGGTAGCGACCATATCACGCCTTAATCAAGATAATAATATGGATATTTGACCGAACCCGCTTGTTATACTGAGCTGGGGAACGTTGGTCCCGCTCCAACTTATAATTGTTATAAGACAGAGCAGGAAATTGGGGATTACCAGAATTCCCGTGCCGCCCAAACGAAGAGAGTGCATGCTGTTGCATCATCTTCGGGTGTGTTCATTATATAGAACTGTTTCTCAGTGTCCTTTACGTCCTGGGTATATGATACCGGATCAGGATCCCGCATATGTAATATGTTACATGGGCTACAGATAGGTAAAGAACTGAGAACGGGTGATAAGTTTCATGAGGCAGAAAACGGGGCAAGTGTTGCAGCCAAGTCTGTTGGTCACTGTCACCCTGTATTACCAATACATTGATTCTGAACGAATGTTATTAGATACCGAACCTGATATACAAAATCATATCAGTCTCTTTATTAGTAAAGAAATGATAAAATTTTGTATTGTTGGATAATGTTTTGAACATTTGCTATATCAAAAGTTGATCGGTTCAGGCACGTTATCTAAAAGGATTGATGTTCTAAATCAAACTACAGTTCTTAGTATACAGAACACACACAAGAGGAAGTGTTCAGAACTAAACGAATTCTTCTTGAGGTATTGTAGACTAGGTCATATCAATGCGACCAGACTAGCTGAAGTTACATATAGATGCATATTTAAATCAGTTTGAATTTACATCTTGTGAAACTTGCCAGTCATGTCACAAAGATACGATGACCATAGCTCTGTTTACTGGAAATAGAGAAAGAGTTAGTAAACTCTTGGGATGATACATGTTGATGTATGTAAGGTCCCCTGTCTACATATGCCAGGACTGGTTCTTTGTACTTCGTTGCATTCTCTGATAATCTCTCAAGATTCAGACATATGTTCCTGTTGAAACATAAGTCCGAACCTTTTGAGATATTCACCGAATATAAGTTAGAAGTAGAGAACCAAAATAAGGGTATAAGTATTATGTCCTTTGATGAGATCAAGGAGGAGAATACTTGAGTACGGAATTCCTGGACTATTCTAAAGGAGAATGAGATTCTCTCTCAGCATTACTCCTCCGTATACACCATAGCACGATGGTATATCGGGGCGGAGCAGTTGCACCCTATGTGATATGGTGTGCTTTATGATGAGTACTACTGTGTTTCCTTTTCCTTTTGGGAGTTATGCACTTGAGAAGCTGCATACCTACTGAATTGGGTTCCAATCAAATCAGTTGCCTACCATTTCATATGTGATATGATAAGGGAAGAGCCCATATCTTAAGTTGGTTAAGATTTGGGGTTGTCCGGGCTATGTCTAAAAGCAAAATCCGGACAAGCTCGAGGCAAGGTCAGTTATGTTGAACTGGAAATGTTCCAGCTGTACAAACTGCAGCTGATAATTTGAAAGAACCAAAGGATTCAATAGTTACCAACGAGCCTTAGCCTCTCCGCCGATCTAGTAAGGTTCCTCACCCACCTGAGAGATACTTCAGTTTCTCTATGACAGTGGTAGCAAGGATTGCATCATGAGATGATGACCCAACTAGTTTCGACCTGGCCATCAGGAGTGAGACTCTGTAAGAATGGCTGGATGCTTAGTGATCTGAGATGGAATCCATGTACACCAACAAAGTATGGACTTTAGTTGCTATATCTGAAGGGTTAAATCCCCATCAGGAGCAAGTATATCTTGAGAAGATTACTTGGTGTACGTGGAAAAGTTGAGACTTTCAAAGCTAGACTTGTTAAAGGTTTGCATCATTGACCAGGTGTGGATCATGAGGAAACCTTTTTCTAAGTAGCTATGCTTAAGTCCATCCAGATCCTACTTACCACGGCTACATACTATGACTACGATATTTGGTGGTTGGGTGTCATGACAGCTTTTCTAAATGATGTTTTAGAATAGAGCGTTTATAAGTACACAGCCAGAGTGCCTCGTAGACAGTGGGAGCAGCGGAAACGTGTGCAAGATGTTTTATGTGATAAAGCAGGCATCGCGGAGTTGGAACATCTGTTTTGATGGATAAGTCAAAGAGTTTGACATCATCAAAATGGTAGATGAACCTTGTATAAACAAAAAGGTAGTAGGGAGTATGGTGGTGATCCTCGTAGAGTACGTGGATGTCATGCTCTTGATAAGAAAGGAGTTTCCTATGCTACGATCGGTCAATCTCCGCTTATCACAAGGATTCTCCATAAAGGATCAAAGTGATACCTCCTAAATCCTGGGTTTTGGATCTATGAGATAGATCTAAATGGATGTTAGGATACTCACTAGTTGTAGTGAGATGGTATCAATCGATCCTGGGGAGAATCACTGGAAGTGTTCCAGGGTGATAAGGACGACTGAATGTCAGTCACAGGCATTGTCTTTACCCTCAGTAAAGGGACGGTATGTTGGAAGAGTTCCAAGCTGGATACCGTGGCATACTAGACGATAAAGGCAGGATACATCGCTACTTAAGATGCTACCAAAGAGGCAGTCGGATGTATATTGGTTCATGAGATGAACTTTGTTCCTCCCATTGTGTGACAATGGAGTTGTGGCTTATGCCAAGGAACGCCGGTCCCATCAGTGATCCAGACATATTCTAAGGCAGTGTCACCTGATCATGGAGATAGTTGATCTCCAGGGTGATCGAGGTTGGGAGAGTAGACTCAGAGGACAACACGGCGGATCCACTCACAAAGGCCTTTTCCCAGAGAGAGACTTTTATGGGATGGTTGAGTATGAGATACTACAACCACTGCTATCAGATGGCCCTAGTGCAAGTGGGAGATTGTTAGTTATATGTATGCCCTAGAGGCCATTACTATACATAGGATGTATATTGTAGTGGATGCTTGGACATATATAGGGAGGACTTTCTCGCTCGACATGATAGTATGCTATCTGGTTACTCTTTACCTTAACGTGTATACTGTTTGTCTCTCTAATACATGTTGGTAAAGCCCTTAGGATGTGTGCTTGACTACCTGGACTATGATGCGGATCATACTAGTGGGGACATGGTAGTCCATAAGTACATCCTTCAAGGTCCCTAGTCGTGGATGTATCGAGACGGGGCATCGATATACCAGAGTAGACTAGCGTATACCTTCTCGACCCATACAGATGGGCGATGGATGATCCCATATCCATTGGTGTTTGACATCAGAGATCATATACGGGTGCTTAGTGGAGACTGGGTACACTGGACGGACTCCCCGAGAACCCCCAGATGGTATTATACCTCACGTCAGATGGCAGTTCTCTGGTGACACTGGTACAGGTTAGTTTGTAGACCCGAGATCGTCATAGAGTCTTGTGTGATTCCCACTGTGCTTTGATTTCCACCTTACCACGTCCAAGAGGGCGTGAAAAACGGCGGCGTACAGTCCCGAATCACATGGAGGCAATGAGCGATAGGAGGGGATTCGTCTCTCCCGGTATAGGGGTTGATGTTGCGCTGTGTTCGATTGGCTATAACCGGAAATCCCTGGCCAGGGTTGCTGAGATTTGCTGGTAAGTGTTACCAGTAGTTTCTCGAACTGTTATAGACCTCATATCGACACGACTTATCGAGCTATTGGGGTCTGACGTTTGCCACCCCTAGGCGATATATGCGACATATCAGACGACGAGACCGGACTGTACGGTAAGTGTTACTGGTTGGATTCACAGGAGTGTGAGCGGGCTTGCTCGTCGATCTTCTGATCGCTCAATACCCGGGTGGCCGTTACGTTTAGCAGACCGCTTGCGGCTTGTGGGTGTTTGATATGATCATAACCTGCTGCCGGCGTATTGACGAGTCTTTAGAGTCCTACACAGAGGTTTCCTGGCTCAAGAGAAACGAAATAGGAGCGCATATGAGATATGTGCAGGACCGAGAATAATGCGTGTATGTGATACCGTATTCCATTCTCGCGATGAATGTATCGAAAGGTTGTATGCGATATAACCTAGTTATTGAATCAAGGATTGATTCGGTAAGCCGATACATAGGATACTAGTCGGTTATATGCGATATGACCGGATCGTTAAATCAAGTGTTGATTTAATGATTTAATGTATAATTATATATTTGATATATTACTTTGCATTAACTAGTATTGGTTCACTTTAAATGGATTTTCTCACTTAAATTGTGCAAGTTGTATATGTGATATACTTTTGTTCACATGATTGTATCATGTTTGATGATACATGCTTATTTGGTTAAGTATAAAGAACTAAACCATGGTTAAATTGATGATTAGGATTTTGCTTATTCATTCATTTATTTATTTATTCTTTTTGGAAATTAAAAGGATAAATTGATATGGTGGCTTTCTTTGTATCTTTCATGAAGCTTCATGAAGTGTTGAAAGTTTGACCACTTTTGTCTCATGCTTAATCCTAACCATTCCACTTAACCATGATTCATTCTCTACACTTAACCATGGTTTGTATATGATAAGAATTGATTTTCTTTTCTATTTTATATTCTTATCATAACATCTTCTTCTTCTTCTTCTTCTTCTTCTTCTTGAAGATGAAGAAGCTTGATTCCATCAATGGTGATTTGATGAAATGAGTGAGAAATCCAATTCTAAAGTGAACCCACCTCCTATTTCTTCATCCTCTACCACTTGCCAAGTAGTATAGGGTGTTTTCTTCACAAGTTTCATGACTTGGTGAAGTGGGAGCTTGATCTTGTGATGCCTCGACGTAGATCATCTTCGGCATCGTAGTCGATGACCTAGCCCGCCCATTTCTCCGATGAAGCCAACGCTAGAGCCTGGGATTTGATTTGGACAGCAAGGTGTAACGTTTTAAAAATTATTAAATAAATAATTAAATGAATAAAAGTGTTTAAGTGAATTTTAGGATTTTCGGTAAAGTAAAATGTATTTTTCGTAAAACCAAACCGTGATTGTTTTCATTATAAAATTTAAAATATCTATTTTAATTATGAAATTACTAGTAAATGGTGTTTATTTAGCCACTTATAAATTTTTATTTTAATAAAATATTTTTCCTAAATTAATTATTTTAAATATTAACACAAGCTTTATTTTTACACTAAATTAGTGTAAATTACAAATTTAAATGGTTTTTGATTTGTAAAAATGAACCATGGCATATTAGAAATTAGTGTGTATCATGCAAAATTTATTTGCAAATTTTTCCTATTTTCTAGAGGTTTCTTGAGTTACTATAGTAAACAAATGAATAAATAATTAAATAAACCATGAAAAGACCTTTAAGTGATAATTCTCCTCTTGAAACTTCTACACTTTTCCTTAATCATTTCTTTCTCTCCCTCACTCCCTCAAGGCCGGCCACAACCCCCCATGGCTGCCCCTCCCCTTTTCCCACCTCGTTTTTATCCAAAATTCATTAAAAACACATCAAAAATTCAAATTAAAATCCACAAAATCCTCATTATTTCATACCCTTTATTCTCTACTCTTCTTTACATGGATTTTGGAGTGGGAAAGCATGCATTTTTTAGGCTCATTTTCAAGTTTGGACATGAGGTTGTGGAGGTATAAATCTTTCTCTTTTGTTTTATTTCCATTAGATGTTTCTTTTAAAGCATAATTGGATTAATTAGATTAATTCTAGTTGCAATTTTAAAAATTCAAGTTAGGGTTTGCAAATTCAAGAGGTGGTTTTTATTAATTAATTAGGGTTTTAATAGCTAGTTTAACATCTTTTAGAGTGGAAAATTCTTACATGGTGGTGGTATAATAAATTGTTTATCGAAATTGTTTTAATTAAACTATTTAGCTAACTAGATTTTTCTAAAATGTGTATGTGGGTAAAATAAAATTCTTATTAAGGTTGTTATCATTAGATGGTAGTTTTAATGAGAATATTAGCATATTAATTGAATGAAAAACTTAGTTGATCACTAGATTACTTTGATAATTGGAAAAATAGTAATAAAATGCTATTATTTTGTAAACTAGATTTTGGAAATTTCTAAATAAAAGGGATTTAAATTATAATTATGGTTTCATTATATCATCATCATCATGAATTGTAATTTAAGACATTAATTCATGCAAAATCATGTTTTGTGGTGGAATTGTGGTGTTTTGCTTGAAAAATGTTGAAAATTGTTAAATGTTGCAAACTAGAAATTTCAAATCAATATAAATTTGTGTAATAAAATTATAGTAACAGTTTGTATAGTCTAGTTATGCTATATAATGAGTTTTACAACTATTGGTTTCATTTAAATGTCAAGTTTTGATGAAAAACGGTAAATTGGCAATTTCGGTTTTTACGAAATTGGACGGTTTGATGGATTTTAGGGTTTCGATGGATTTAATCATGTTTTATAATACAAGTAATGAGTTTTAAAACTACGAGTTATTTGTTAATGTTTATCTCGATCCATCGGAGTTTGTACGCCGATATCGAGCGATATTTGGTTCTTTTGCGTGGACGGGACATAGGCTTTAACCTATGCTGGTTCATTGCGTCGTTTTGACTTTTGTATGTGATTCAGTTTACGATGCTATTTATATGTTTGCGTTTAGGTACCCCTCACGTGGACTGCGGGCGATGAAGAGGAGGATGGCGACACCGTCTTCGGCAGACATGGACCAGGTGAGTAGATGCATATCTACAGGGGGAAGTCGGGTGGATGGCGTTTAGCACCCCCGCAACGTAGAATAGGAATAGTACTTATTGACAATAGGAAACCCGATGTGACCCTAGATTCTTACTGAGCAGGACCCTAGTAATGACCCTAGGCGGGACTAGACTGATTTAGGAAAACCATACCTGAGGATGAATACTTTGGGAGAGGTTCGTAGGTTTCTGATAGAAACACACACGTACACACTAAAACTTGACATGGCGTATACATATATGTGTGTATATATATAAAACTAGGTATAGGTGTATATATATACACAACACGTATATGGGATTCATTGATGTGATATGATATCTGAGGTATGATGAAACAGTATAACTGGGCTTGATGCCGTGATTCTTGACTATACAGTCATATTAAAGTGTTAGCGGATCATTAGAAAATGAGATAATGAACATGAATATATAAATTATAAAGAGTGGTGGTGATATTGATGTACATGGGACGCTAGAATAGTACCGGGACTGTAACTTGTGACTGATCACGATATGATATATGTATAACTTGATTACGACATTATATTGGTGTGACCTGATGCCGATATCATATAAGTATGACTTAATCACAATATGATACGTATGACATGATATTTCTGAGGATAAACTAATGATGCTTATCATGATGGCAATGATATATGTTTGATGTATGCGATCACAGTTTAGCACCTTGATCGTGAGATGTGTTGATGATGACATTATACGAATGAGGAGACACCTAGGAGATACTTGACCGTACCCCGATATTGGGATGCCGTACGATGGATTTTACCGTACGAGGCTTAGAATTGATGATTGATCAGCACTCTTGATTCGAGGAAGCCGTACTACGTACGTGACGCTATTGAGGCGGGATCTCCGACTATTAGAGATATCGATTCGGACCTTAGGTACACTCTAGTTTCTTATTGACTAGTTTCTTAGGTTTAGTTCTTTAGGAGGTTAGATGGACACTAGTTTAGGTTCGATTCATATAGTGATAGTTGTACTCGTATGTCGCAGACGGGTGGATACTGCACATCTGTTTATACATTCATACTGTAATCATCATGGTGCATGTTCTTACATATGTTGCTATAATCAGTAAAAACTTTACCTGTTAGGACACCAGCACTATTACCGATGATGCGCATATTCCACGCACACTTATTTGCCGGCTCACACACATCATCATCGGTAATTGCTATGTCACGTACACTTTAGATCATATTGACTTTTATGGATAGAATCAGTTAACAACTAGACCGCTATAATATTGTGATTATTCTCTGACATTAGTACAGACATGATATTAATTGCTTAGACATTCATGCATTCATATTTTCATGTTATCATGCAGTATTATGGGCATATGCCGACACTTATCATATACTTACTCATGATTTTGAGATTTGGATTTCTATGAGATTTCTGGATTGTTGGGGAAAACCGCAAAAAGATATAAAAGCTTCTCTCTCTCTCCTCTTCTCTTTTTAAAATAAGATGCGGTTTTCTCGTGATGTATGTGTCGTCCACCATGAGATTTCATGTTTTCTGTTGGATTTCGAGACCCGATTCGAGGAGTTGATGAACCGTCTCGGGTACATGGTAGGCCCGGTATGGTACCCCGGGGCAAGAAGATCGAGTTGTAGACGATGAGCCTGGCAGGGGAAGGCTACCTACCGGTGATGTCTGGCGCGGCGGATATCCGGAGGATACCGACCGTTGTCGTGAGATTTGATGATATGGGCCGATCCGGACTGACGGAGCCCGAGATATTGAGACTTGAGATTACATGTGTTGTGTCGATGCTTGACACGGATTTCCGTGGATTTCATTGTTGAGATTTCAGATTCTTATACACATTTTACTATGATAATAACTAAAGATTTCTTATACATATATATCTGGATTTCAGGATTTGTTATTTTACATTCATGGTGCATGCATTTCATGTTATATGACATAGTATTATATGAGGCACTGACACGAGCACGGAGTATTTGCACTTACACGTAGTTTTACCTTGCTATTACTAGTTGATTGGGATATAATAGTGTATTATTATGACCTAGGATAGCGTCGTGCATTCGATTTCTTTTCGTAGATGTCTTCTACTCACGAGTTGGCAACTCACCCCCGTTGTGCCAAATTTTATTTCAGGTTCGACGTACAGGTTTCCGTGGCAGTTTGTTGGCACATCTTTTCTTCAGGGTGATTTGCACGGTAGGTTGGTTCACTTGTATCCGAACCACCATTGTACTTTTATTCATTCATTTGTATCTAGTGAGCTCCATCAACCATACTTGTATTACTTGATAAGTTTATAGGACCAGTCTTTAATTTCGACCTTAGAATCGCGCATGTATTATTCTGATCTGGTGGTTTTGTTTTCTTTTGAGTTTTGAGCCTCGCCTATTGGCGTTGTATATTATTGTGCTTGTTGTGGTTGTTTTCGCCTGTTGGCGTGGATGCTAGCTCCCGTTTGGGGATGCTTTTTATTGTTTATGTATATTATACTTGTTATACCCGTTTGGGGGCCAGTTTTTACAGAGGAGACTCTGCCAAAATTTTTGGTAAATTTGCTGATGTTTTTATACTTGTTTTCTTTTCTTTTCTTCTTTTTCTTCTTTTATGGTTTAGATTTCTGGGCTTCGGCTTACTTAGGTCACGTGGCGCCTCTAGACGCTTCGTAATCTAAGCGCCGGTCACGTTCCGTACTTTCGGGTCGTGACAAAGTTGGTATCAGAGCGCTAGGTTTAACCTTGTATAAGTCTAGGTGACCCTTGGTTGATGGAGTAGGCGATTTTGGTAGAGTAACGTACCGTGGGTATGGTCCGCGGCATACTTACGATACGCTACTCTGCTTAAGGAGCCTCAGGATGTACATTTGTTTGCACCGTATTTCATTCGTTCCTTTGATCTATCTTCGTCGATGTCGGAGGGTGGTTCTGTTACCACGGGCGCACGGGCAGAGGGAGCTGCGGCTCGAATGCGATAACCATTAGAGTATTGGTTATTCTTGAGGATTGAAGCATTGCTTAGCGTGCGGACGAAGGGTATTCACATGCCGTCCGGATGAAGTTGAAGGGTTCGAATAATTATCAGAAAACCATTTTCCTACGTTTAAAGTATTCGGAAGAACATGCAGGTATTTCAATGGACCCTCTAGAAGAATGAAATCCTAACTCGACATAATGACCACGAGAACGCCCTTGAACCTTAGGGTTTACGGCAGTTCCGCTGTGCCATTAGTGAGGCTTGGGTTTGCCTTTCTCCAGCTGGATCATCGATGCTGGGGTATGTACTGGATATTTTTAAACTGTACTTGAGTGTTGAGCTCTCGGGGAATTATGGGATTTTGATGGATCGATCGAAAAGTTTAATGTAGTCCGGATATCAAGTGAAGGGATCGACTATGTGGGAGACTCTAGACATGAGTATTGCCGTTAGTAGCGCAGTTAGCACACCTATGAAAGAACGAGTTCGAAGCAGTCGACATCAGAGGAAAGAGGCGCACATTGACGATAGTGTTTACGATTGTAATTTTGTGATTTGAATTTCCTATTTTCGTTGATTGGATTTTTGTATTTTGAGGACTTTGTTCTACGATTGGTATTTCCTGTGTGTACCTTCATTCTATCTGTGTTTCATAGATCAGTTGTATTGATGTGGTTTAGTACCACCCAGTACACTTGATTTGGTTTTATATATTTTGAGATTTTTTTTGATTTGATTTCGTGCATAGGGGTCACACATGATTTTGACATATGTTTTGACTTAGTTTTCATGCATTTTTGTACTGTGATTTTGATTTTGATATTCGAGGTATGTTTTCGTGCACCATGTGCACCTGATTAGGATTCTTGCGCATACTTGGCGCACTTGATGCGATTTTGTGCACACCAGATGCACTAAATCGGGGTTTTGTGCAGATTAGATGCACCTGATATTGAGTCGTGCACGCCCGTTGCACTTGACAGATGTTTTTGGTGCACACCTGTTGCACTTACTTTTGTTTTTGTGTGTATTCATGGTATCTTTAGTTGGTTTCGATTTCAGTGCGCACCGGACGCACATGATATTTTTATGATGTAATTGGGATTGATTTCAGTTTGAGCAGTATGTTTTCATAGTCATTATTATTTGATTTAGTAACCAGGCGGGACGTGTATGTTAAATAAAAGATATATATATATAGCTATTTTTTTTTAAATTAAACGTCCGCTACTTATGCCGTGACACGTGCATCACACGGCAATTTTCAAAAATAGGTGTTTGCATATTTCCTTATCCAGATATTTGTACGGTTTTACTATGATGCGCACTATATATAAGTTACAGATTGATGTATATTATGATGGTTTTCATATTGGGTTATGATATTTTATTATCGCCATAACTCCGATAATTGCGTTATGCTTGACGGAGTTGATTTTTGTTATGTATTGATGATTTCGGAGCCCCGACGATTTGAATGTTTTGCTAAACGTTTTAGTATTTGGAGGGGGAGTTTTAATTTAAATTCGGGGACCGAATTTCTTAAAGGGGGGAAGATTGTAACGTTTTAAAAAAGATTAAATAAATAATTAAATGAATAAAAGTGTTTAAGTGAATTTTAGGATTTTCGGTAAAGTAAAATGTATTTTTCGTAAAACCAAACCGTGATTGTTTTCATTATAAAATTTAAAATATCTATTTTAATTATGAAATTACTAGTAAATGGTGTTTATTTAGCCACTTATAAATTTTTAGTTTAATAAAATATTTTTCCTAAATTAATTATTTTAAATATTAACATAAGCTTTATTTTTACACTAAATTAGTGTAAATTACAAATTTAAATGGTTTTAATTTGTAAAAATGAACCATGGCATATTAGAAATTAGTGTGTATCATGCAAAATTTATTTACAAATTTTTCCTATTTTCTAGAGCTTTCTTGAGTTGCTATAGTAAACAAATGAATAAATAATTAAATAAACCATGAAAAGACCTTTAAGTGATAATTCTCCTCTTGAAACTTCTACACTTTTCCTTAATCATTTCTTTCTCTCCCTCACTCCCTCAAGGCCGGCCACAACCCCCCATGGCTGCCCCTCCCCTTTTCCCACCTCATTTTTATCCAAAATTCATTAAAAACACATCAAAAATTCAAATTAAAATCCACAAAATCCTAATTATTTCATACCCTTTATTCTCTACTCTTCTTTACATGGATTTTGGAGTGGGAAAGCATGTATTTTTGAGGCTCATTTTCAAGTTTGGACATGAGGTTGTGGAGGTATAAATCTTTCTCTTTTGTTTTATTTCCATTAGATGTTTCTTTTAAAGCATAATTGGATTAATTAGATTAATTCTAGTTGCAATTTTAAAAATTCAAGTTAGGGTTTGCAAATTCAAGAGGTGGTTTTATTAATTAATTAGGGTTTTAATAGCTAGTTTAACATCTTTTAGAGTGGAAAATTCTTACATGGTGGTGGTATAATAAATTGTTTATCGAAATTGTTTTAATTAAACTATTTAGCTAACTAGATTTTTCTAAAATGTGTATGTGGGTAAAATAAAATTCTTATTAAGGTTGTTATCATTAGATAATAGTTTTAATGAGCATATTAGAATATTAATTGAATGATAAACTTAGTTGATCACTAGATTACTTTGATAATTGGAAAAATAGTAATAAAATGCTATTATTTTGTAAACTAGATTTTGGAAATTTCTAAATAAAAGGGATTTAAATTATAATTATGGTTTCATTATATCATCATCATCATGAATTGTAATTTAAGACATTAATTCATGCAAAATCATGTTTTGTGGTGGAATTGTGGTGTTTTGCTTGAAAAATGTTGAAAATTGTTAAATGTTGCAAACTAGAAATTTCAAATCAATATAAATTTGTGTAATAAAATTATAGTAACAGTTTGTATAGTCTAGTTATGCTATATAATGAGTTTTATAACTATTGGTTTCATTTAAATGTCAAGTTTTGATGAAAAACGGTAAATTGGCAATTTCGGTTTTTACGAAATTGGACGGTTTGATGGATTTTAGGGTTTCGATGGATTTAATCATGTTTTATAATACAAGTAATGGGTTTTAAAACTACGAGTTATTTGTTAATGTTTATCTTGATCCATCGGAGTTTGTACGCCGATATCGAGCGATATTTGGTTCTTTTGCGTGGACGGGACATAGGCTTTAACCTATGCTGGTTCATTGCGTCGTTTTGACTTTTGTATGTGATTCAGTTTACGATGCTATTTATATGTTTGCGTTTAGGTACCCCTCACGTGGACTGCGGGCGATGAAGAGGAGGATGGCGACACCGTCTTCGGCAGACATGGACCAGGTGAGTAGATGCATATCTACGGGGGGAAGTCGGGTGGATGGCGTTTAGCACCCCCGCAACGTAGAATAGGAATAGTACTTATTGACATTAGGAAACCCGATGTGACCCTAGATTCTTACTGAGCAGGACCCTAGTAATGACCCTAGGCGGGACTAGACTGATTTAGGAAAACCATACCTGAGGATGAATACTTTGGGAGAGGTTCGTAGGTTTCTGATAGAAACACACACGCACACACTAAAACTTGACATGGCGTATACGTATATGTGTGTATATATATAAAACTATGTATAGGTGTATATATATACACAACACGTATATGGGATTCATTGATGTGATATGATATCTGAGGTATGATGAAACGGTATAACTGGGCTTGATGCCGTGATTCTTGACTATACAGTCATATTAAAGTGTTAGCGGATCATTAGAAAATGAGATAATGAACATGAATATATAAATTATAAAGAGTGGTGGTGATATTGATGTACATGGGACGCTAGAATAGTACCCGGACTGTAACTTGTGACTGATCACGATATGATATATGTATAACTTGATTACGACATTATATTGGTGTGACCTGATGCCGATATCATATAAGTATGACTTAATCACAATATGATACGTATGACATGATATTTCTGAGTATAAACTAATGATGCTTATCATGATGGCAATGATATATGATTGATGTATGCGATCACTGTTTAGCACCTTGATCGTGAGATGTGTTGATGATGACATTATACGAATGAGGAGACACCTAGGAGATACTTGACCGTACCCCGATATTGGGATGCCGTACGATGGATTTTACCGTACGACGCTTAGAATTGATGATTGATCAGCACTCTTGATTCGAGGAAGCCGTACTACGTACGTGACGCTATTGAGGCGGGATCGCCGACTATTAGAGATATTCATTCGGACCTTAGGTTGACTCTAGTTTCTTATTGACTAGTTTCTTAGGTTAAGTTCTTTAGGAGGTTAGATGGACACTAGTTTAGGTTCGATTCATATAGTGATAGTTGTACTCGTATGTCGCAGAGGGGTGGATACTGCACATCTGTTTATACATTCATACTGTAATCATCATGGTGCATGTTCTTACATATGTTGCTATAATCAGTAAAAACTTTACCTGTTAGGACACCAGCACTATTACCGATGATGCGCATATTCCACGCACACTTATTTGCCGGCTCACACACATCATCATCGGTAATTGCTATGTCACGTACACTTTAGATCATATTGACTTTTATGGATAGAATCAGTTAACAACTATACCGCTATAATATTGTGATTATTCTCTGACATTAGTACAGACATGATATTAATTGCTTAGACATTCATGCATTCATATTTTCATGTTATCATGCAGTATTATGGGCATATGCCGACACTTATCATATACTTACTCATGATTTTGAGATTTGGATTTCTATGAGATTTCTGGATTTTGGGGAAAACCGCAAAAATATATAAAAACTTCTCTCTCTCTCCTCTTCTCTTTTTAAAATAAGATGCGGTTTTCTCGTGATGTATGTGTCGTCCACCATGAGATTTCATGTTTTCTGTTAGATTTCGAGACCCGATTCGAGGAGTGGATGAACCGTCTCGGGTACATGGTAGGCCCGGTATGGTACCCCGGGGCAAGAAGATCGAGTTGTAGACGATGAGCCTGGCAGGGGAAGGCTACCTACCGGTGATGTCTGGCGCGGCGGATATCCGGAGGATACCGACCGTTGTCGTGAGATTTGATGATATGGGCCGATCCGGAATGACGGAGCCCGAGATATTGAGACTTGAGATTACATGTGTTGTGTCGATGCTTGACACGGATTTCCATGGATTTCATTGTTGAGATTTCAGATTCTTATACACATTTTACTATGATAATAGCTAAAGATTTCTTATACATATATATCTGGATTTCAGGATTTGTTATTTTACATTCATGGTGCATGTATTTCATGTTATATGACATAGTATTATATGAGGCACTGACACGAGCACGGAGTATCTGCACTTACACGTAGTTTTACCTTGCTATTACTATTTGATTGGGATATAATAGTGTATTATTATGACCTAGGATAGTGTCGTGCATTCGATTTCTTTTCGTAGATGTCTTCTACTCACGAGTTGGCAACTCACCCCCGTTGTGCCAAATTTTATTTCAGGTTCGATGTACAGGTTTCCGTGGCAGCTTGTTGGCACATCTTTTCTTCAGGGTGATTTGCACGGTAGGTTGGTTCACTTGTATCCGAACCACCATTGTACTTTTATTCATTCATTTGTATCTAGTGAGCTCCATCAACCATACTTGTATTACTTGATAAGTTTATAGGACCAGTCTTTTATTTCGACCTTAGAGTCGCGCATGTATTATTCTGATCTGGTGGTTTTGTTTTCTTTTGAGTTTTGAGCCTCGCCTATTGGCGTTGTATATTATTGTGCTTGTTGTGGTTGTTTCCGCCTGTTGCGTGGATGCTAGCTCCCGTTTGGGGATGCTTTTTATTGTTTATGTATATTATACTTGTTGTACCCGTTTGGGGGCCAGTTTTTACAGAGGAGACTCTGCCAAAATTTTTGGTAAATTTGCTGATGTTTTTATACTTGTTTTCTTTTCTTTTCTTCTTTTTCTTCTTTTATGGTTTAGATTTCTGGGCTTCGGCTTACTTAGGTCACGTGGCGCCTCTAGACGCTTCGTAATCTAAGTGCCTGTCACGTTCCGTACTTTCGGGTCGTGACACAAGGGGACTTCATCACGGAGCTATGGAGGTGGAGCACCGGATCTACAAAGGTTGTATTTCCGTTCTTTTAGTTAAGTTGTTAACTAGTTTCCAGTTTCGCCTAAAATTCTAGTTAACGATCCATATTAGGGTTTCTCGGCACTTGTAAAATTTGAAATTGGCATGGTTGATGCCTTGTGAGACCTCATTAGTGTGCCTAGCAACCCTACAGCTATAACTGGAAGTTCCTGGCCAGGGCTGATATAGAGATTTACTGGTAAGTGTTATCAGTAGTTTCTCGACCCGTTATGAGCCTCACATCGACACGACTTATCGGTTACTGGGGTCTGACGTATACCACCCCTAGACTAGATATGCAACATATCAGACAAAGAGACCGGACTGTACGGGAGTGTTACTGATTGGATTCACAGGAGAATGTACAGGCTAGCTTGTTGATCTTCTGATCGCTCAATACCTGGGTGGCTGTTACGTTTAGCTGACCGCTTGCAGCTTGTGGGTGTTTGATATGATCATCACCTGCTACCGGCGTATTGACGATTCTTTAGATTCCTACACAGAGGTTTCTTGACTCAGGCAAAATGGAGTAGGGGCACATATGTGATATGTGCACGACCGAGGATAATGCGATATGAGATACCGTATTATATTCTCGCGATATTTAGATATGAGGCGGGTCATCGGATCAAGTGTTGATTCGATGAATTGGTACATGATATATTAGTCGGTTATATTCGATAAAGCCGGATTGTCGGATCAAGTGTTGATTCGATAATTTAATGTATAATAATATATATAATATATTGAATTACATTATCTAATATTGGCTCGCTTTATTATTTCATTTTCTCACCGGATAATACAATGATATATATGCGATATATATTAATTTTATTATTTTCTTTTGTTACAAATATATAATATATATGTGATATATATTATTGTTACATAATATGATTAATAATGAAACATGTTTAGTGGAGATTAAACAAGGTTAGGGTTTGATTTGGGTTAGTTCTTTCTTACACCTTCTAGAAGCTTTTCTTTTGTCATAAGAAAGATATTATGGTTGATATTTTCTAGTGACTCATGCTTTAACCCAACCCAAACACTAGTCTTAGTTAATTCTCTACAAGAGTTATCCTTGTCATCCTTGACCATGGTTGCATTATTATTCATATATTCATTTCATTATTTATCACAAAATGTTTAATTCATTTTTCTTCTCCTTCTTCAACCTTGAGCTTTAAGAAAGCTTACTAGGTTTTCATTTTGTGATGATTTCATGTGAGAATTTGATATAAAAAGAAAGCATAAATACTACTCTATCATCCTCATCTAATCTAGCCAATTAGATTAGGGTGTTCACCTCATTAGAGTGAGAGAGCTTGAGTTATAGAAACTTCGATGTAGATCATCGGAGAAAAGGAACACTACAAGCTAGCATGGATCGTTCGAGTCGTGGAGCCTCTCTTGAGTCCGGGAGATCGTTGATCGCGGCGAAGAGACTTCTACTCAGAGCTTATGAAGCGAAGGAGCGGACTACAAAGGTTGTAATCCCTCACACTTAGTTGTAATGATGTTTACTTGCATATTAAACCCTAATAATCTAGCAAAGATCCCGTCTTTGGGTTGTTCGGCACGTCTAAAATTTTATTCGGGCATGGTTGATGCCTTATGAACCCTTGTAAGAGTGTCTAGGAACCCTACAGTGGTATCAGAGCCTAGCTAGAATATTAGGCGACGTGTATACGACGTTAAAACTCCGATCGAACCCCGAAACGACGATTTGAACCCCTCTCTGGACAATTTTTAAAAATGTAATTTTTTCTGCATTAAAAATACCCAAAAAAATCAGCAGGGAATTCTAAGAATTACTATGAAATACGAGCCCAAAATACCATGAAGTCGCCGCGGAACCGCGGCAGGAACCTGCTTCCCGCGGTTGTTCCGCGGCCGAACTTTGGCAATTTGGCCACGTGTCTTCAGGGTAATATTCGTAGGTGCTTGTTGCTGCTTCTGGGTATTTTTGATCTCACTCAAGGGTTGAGTGTTCTGGGGATTATTTTGGATTCATTGATTCGATCGGAACATTTAATTTCGTTATGTTTTCCGGATATTTATAAACTGTTAAAATGTTCGAACGGATATCATTAACTCATTTTTTCCCGGCACGAAAAACTTTCAAGTGTTGAATTTTTCTTGGGTTTAAATCTTACGGAAAAACGTGCAAGTAGCGCGGCGGCCCCTCTAGAAGAACACAAACCTTAACTCGATTATGTGACCGTCTGAACTGCCTCTAAACCTTAGGGTTTGGGGCAGTACGGCGTGCCACATGTAAGGCGTTGGCATGACCCTTCTACGGCTGGACCATCAGTACCGTGACATATTCTGGGATTATTTGAACTCCGCTCAAGTGTTGAGCTATTTAGGAAATCTTGGGTATTTGATTATCCGATCGGAAAGTTTAATACCGTCTATTTATCTGGAATGTGATACAATATGTGGTATTCATATAGTTAGGCATGAAATGCGAAGAATGTGATATTTCGGATTTATGATGTCTAAAGTGATTGTGGATTCCAAATGTTGTAGTTTTACAATTTCTTTTCTGTGACCGTAAGTGTAGTATGTAGTTGTATTGCCAGTTTTCGTTGCTATACATCAACGACGATCGGTGTATGCATACTTACTTACGTTGATGATATGAGATATTATGTGTTGCTGTGATATGTTATATTGGATCGCCGTGTTCTAAATAGCCAGGGGTTTTATGTGAGATGAGGGTTTTTATTTTCATTCATGTAAAAATTCATTTGTATGTAATATTCTTTTATTGGGGCACTTCCGGGATGAGGTTGATGTCACCAGTGTATATTATTTACTTTTCCGCATTAGGTAGACCCAAGGAGTGGAGCACAAGTAACCGGGTTCTAGGGTCCAGTGGGAGGCTATCTCGAGGAGTCGAGACCGGGTCTCCTAACCCTAGAATTGGCAGTGTTACTTGCCGCTCTCGTAGGGGTCTAGGGATGTGGGTTTGGCTATTCATCACGACCGTGGAATCCGTGTTTTATACAGGCTCGTATTAAAACACGGACATCCTAGTATATCCAATATTTCATATTTGTTCTTCTACTGCAATGTTCTGTGATGAGATCATATTACTGCCTAAGACGAATGTTTATACTATATATATATGCTGATATATAAATTTTACCGCTTTCATTTCTTCTGTGATGCTTAGGAAGCATAAGCTGATGGGATTTATTAATGAGATTAATAAAAGAAAAGAAATCTAAAAGGTGTTGTAGAATCAAAACTTTATAAAAAGGGTAGCTACAGTTTTGCTTTGCATAGCGGTATATATGATATACCCTGCACCTTATTCAATGAGGAAAGAGCCGAGATCTCTTCACCGGGAGTGACCTCTTTAGCGAAACTGGCAGATGCTACAAACTCGCGGTTTAGTTTTTGACAGCTTATATAGTTCTTCCTTTGCACAGTGGTATATATGATATATCCTGCACCTTATTCGATGGGGAAAGAGCCGAGATCTCTTCACCGAGAGTGTCCTCTTTAGCGAGACTGAAAAAGCCTCAAAAACACTACTTTTCAAAAACAACTTGATTCTACGACGATATCAAGTTCATTACGCTCATGGTTTTTCTTAAAAACCTGTGTAGCCCTTCGTCATTTCAGATAAGTACCACTTAGTATTTGTGCTACGTTTATTGACCATATTAAGTCATAGTGTGCGGTAGCTAATTAGTGCTTATCTGCTAATACATGTAATGTGATTGGATTAGGGTAGTCGTACGACTTTGTTGACCATGTTAAGGGTCGTACGAGTGGGTTTAATTCATCAGGAAATGACGGGTTGAACTTGGCTAGCGCTTATGATTTGTTGACCATGTTAAGGTCATGAGTTGCTAGGGGTAAAATTATTATCGGGAGTTTCAAATGTTGAAATTTGCAATAAGATTGCATACCTTCTATGAGATGGATGGATCCTGATACCCACTACGAGTAAGAGTTACTCATAGGAGTGTTTTACACAGGACAATTAGCCGATCAAGTAGGTGTCTAGAAAATTGCTAACGGGGTTATACCTCTGGGAAGACGAGGTTTATTTTAATTAGGTCCGTGCGAAAGCATGGGGAACCTCCCTCAAGTACAGACACTGATCTGGCTGAAAGATTGACGAAATTGTATGGTGTAATTAATCCCGGCTAATCTTACCTTTTAGGGTTTGAAGGAAGGTTTGATAAAAATAGTGGGAGACATTCTGATTAGATAAGATAATAACCAATCTAATCTTGCAAGAGCATACGCTAAAGTGTTTCCTTCTCTCTCTCCAGGTAGCGACCATGTCAGGACTTAATCAAGATAATAAAATGGATGTATTGACTGAACCCGCTTATTATACTGTGCAAGGGAACGTTGGTCCCGTTCTTTCTTATAAGAGTTATAAGAATGAAAAGGAAACAGGAGAATATCTGGATTCTCATGCCACCCAAACAAAGAACATGCATGCTGATGCATCTTCTTCGGGTGTGTTAGTTATTGAGAACTGTTTCTCAGTTCACCCTACGTCCTGGATGTTAGATACCGGATCGGGATCCCACATATGTAAATTCTTACTTGGGTTACGTAAAGGTAGAGAACTGGGAAAAGGTGATCATTCCGTTCAAGTAGGGAATGGTGCAAGTATTGCAGCCAAAGCAGTTGGCGAATATCACCTTGTATTACCAAGTAGTAATACACTGATTCTGAATGAGTGCTATTATATACCGAACATGATGTGCAACATTATATCAGTTTCTTTATTAAGTAAAGAAGGATATAATTTTGTAATACAGGACAATGTTATGAACATATTCCTAGATCAAAAGTTGATTGGATCAGGCTCGTTACATAATGGCATATTCATTCTCAATCAAAATACAGTCCTTAATATACAAAACAAACACAAGAGGAAGAGTTCAGAAATGAACGAATCCTTCTTGTGGTATTGTAGACTTGGTCATATCAATGCGACCGGCTAGCTAAGTTACATAAGGATGTATATTTGAATCCATTCGAATTATCATCTTATGATACTTGTCATTCATGTCTCAAAGGTAAAATGACCAAAACTCCGTTTAGTGGACACAGAGAAAGAGTTACGGAACTCTTAGGACTGGTACATAGTGATGTATGCGGTCCTATATCTACACATGCCAGGAACGGTTCTTCCTACTTCATTACATTCACTGACGATCTCTCTAGATTCGGACATGTGTTCCTGATGAAACACAAGTCTGAAACTTTTATGAAAATCAGAGAATATAAAAACGAAGTTGAGAACCAAACGGGCAAAAGTATTAAGATCCTTCGATCTGATCGAGGAGGTGAATACTTAAGCAATGAGTTCCTAGATTATCTAAAAGAGAATGGGATTCTCTCTCAGCTTACTCCTCCCTATACACCACAGCACAACGGTGTATCGGAACGGAGGAATCGCACCCTATTAGATATGGTACGCTCTATGATGAGTACAGCTGAATTACCTATTTCCTTCTGAGGTTATGCGCTTGAGACAGCGGCATACCTATTGAATCAAGTTCCATCTAAATCAGTGCCTTCAACCCCATATGAGATATGGAGGGGAATGAGACCGTATTTTAAAAGATTTAAGATATGGGGTTGTCCGGCCTATGTCAAAAGGCAAAATCCGGACAAACTCGAGGCACGATCAGTTCTTTGCAAGTTTGTGGGATATCCAAAGAATTCTCAAGGATATATTTTCTACCACGCTGAGGAACAAAAAGTGTTTGTTTCTCAATATGCCACCTTTTTAGAAAAGGAATTTCTTGCAAAATAAATTAGTGGTAAAGAGGTAGAGCTGGAAGCGGTTCCAGCGACACAAACTGCAACTGAAGATTTAGTGGAACCAGAGGATTCAGTAGTTCCCGACGAACCCCAGCCTCTCCGCCGATCTAGCAGGGTTTCTCATCCACCAGAGAGATACTATGGTTTTCTCATTGATGGTGGAAGCGAGGATTGCATCATGGAAGATGATGACCCGACTAGTTTCGAGCAGGCCATCACGAGTGGTGACTCTGTGAAATGGCTGGATGCAATGCGATCTTAGATGGAATCCATGTACACCAACAAAGTATGGACTTTGGAAAATGCTCCTGAAAGGGTAAAACCCATTGGGAGCAAGTGGATCTTTAAAAAGAAATTTGGTGTAGATGGAAAAGTTGAGACATTCAAAACTAGACTTGTTGCAAAGGGTTTTCGTCAACGACCAGGTGTGGATTATGACGAAACCTTTTCTCCAGTGGCTATGCTTAAGTCCATCCGGATCTTACTTGCCATTGCTGCATACCATGACTACGAAATCTGGCAAATGGATGTTAAGACCGCCTTTCTAAACTGTGGTTTAGAAGAGTGCGTGTACATGACTCAGCCAAAAGGCTTCGTAGATAGTGGGAGCAGCGGAAAGGTGTGCAAGCTGCTTAAATCCATTTATGGGTTAAAGCAAGCATCGCGGAGTTGGAACATCTGTTTTGATGTTGTAGTCAAAGAGTTTGACTTCATCAAAAATATAGATGAACCTTGTATCTATAAGAAGGTAGCAGAGAGTAAGGTTGTCTTCCTCGTATTGTACGTGGATGACATACTCTTGATAGGAAATGATGTTCCTATTCTGCAATCAGTCAAGCTCTTCTTATCACACAGATTCTCAATGAAAGATCTAGGTGATGCCCCCTGCATATTGGGAATCATGATCTATAGAGGTAGATCTAAACGGATACTGGGATTGTCCCAATCCAGGTACATTGACACCATACTAAAGAGGTTTAGTATGGAAGAATCCAAGCGTGGGAACCTACCCACGATCTCTGGACTCACTCTCTCCAAAGAGATGTCTCCCAAGACTTATTTGGAGAGAGCTCGCATGCAAAGAATACCCTATGCTTCGGCAGTAGGCTCTATCATGTATGCGATGCTATGTACCAGGCCCGATTTAGCATACTCACTAAGTTTAGTGAGTCGGTATCAAGCAGATCCTGGAGAGAGTCACTGGACAGCTGTGAAGAACATTCTCAAGTACTTATGAAGGACTAAGGAGATGTTCTTGGTGTATGGTAACGGAGAACTCCAGGTGGAGTCCTTTACCGATTCGAGCTTCCAAAGTGATAAGGACGGCTCTAAGTCGCACTCGGGATTTGTCTTTACCCTCAATGGAGGGGCGGTATGTTGGAAGAGTTCCAAACAGGATACCGTTGCAGACTCGACGATAGAGGCTGAATACATCGCTGCCAACGATTCTGCCAAAGAGGCTGTCTGGATAAAGAAGTTCATTGGTGAACTTGGTGTGGTTCCATCCATTGAGCATCCAATACCTCTGTATTGTGATAACAATGGAGCTGTGGCTTTGGCCAAAGAACCCAGGTCCCATCAAAAGTCCAGACATATTCTGAGACGGTATCACCAGATCAAGGAGATAGTTGATCGTCGGGAGATCGAGGTCAGGAGAGTAGATACGAAGGACAACACTGCGGATCCACTCACGAAGGCCATTCCCCAGATACAGTTTGACAGATTATTCGGGATGCTAGGAATGAGATACTACAGCAGCTGGCTTTAGTGCAAGTGGGAGATTGTTAGTTATGTATATGCCCTAGAGGCCATTGTTATACATATGATGTATATTATAATGAATGCTTGGATATATATAGAGAGGACTTTCTTGCTCGTCATGATAGTATGCTATTTAGTTTTCACTTTATCTTTACATGTTGACTTGTATTGGTTTACTGTCTTACTCTCACATGTTAATAAAGCCCTTAGGATCTGTACTCGACTACTGGGATTATGATGAGATCATACTAGTGGAGCCACAGTAGTTGATGAGTACATCCTATAACTGTTCCTAGTCGAGGGTATATCGAGAAAGGGCATCGCTACACCAGAGTAGACTAGCATATAAGCATCTTGACCCATATGATGGGCGATGGATGATCCCATATCCATCGGTGTTTTGACATCAAGGATGGTGTACGGGTGCTCAGTGGAGACTGGGTACACTGGACGGGCTCGTCGAGAACTCCCAAATGGTGATATACCACACGTCAGATGGAAGTTCTCCAGTGACACTTGTACAGGGTAGTTTGTGGACCCGAGATCGTCATAGAGTCTTGTGTGATTCCCAGTGTGCTTTGATTTCCACCTTACCACGTCCAAGAAGGCGTGCAAACCAGTGGCTTTTGGGTGCAGTCCCGAATCACATGGAGGCAATGAGCGATATGAGGGGATTCGTCTCTCCCGGTATAGGGAGTTGAAGTTGTGCTATATTCGATTGGCTATAACTGGAAGTCCCTGACCAGGGCTGATATAGAGATTTACTGGTAAGTGTTATCAGTAGTTTCTCGACCCGTTATGAGCCTCACATCGACACGACTTATCGGTTACTGGGGTCTGACGTATACCACCCCTAGACTAGATATGCAACATATCCGACGAAGAGACCAGACTGTACGGGAGTGTTACTGATTGGATTCACAGGAGAATGTACAGGCTAGCTTGTTGATCTTCTGATCGCTCAATAACTGGATGGCTGTTACGTTTAGCTGACCGCTTGCAGCTTGTGGGTGTTTGATATGATCATCACCTGCTACCGGCGTATTGATGATTCTTTAGAGTCCTACACAGAGATTTCTTGACTCAGGCAAAACGGAGTAGGGGCATATATGTGATATGTGCACGACCGAGGATAATGCGATATGAGATACCGTATTATATTCTCGCGATATTTAAATATGAGCCGGGTTATCGGATCAAATGTTGATTCGGTGAATCGATTCATGATATATTAGTCGGTTATATTCGATATAGCTGGATTGTCGGATCAAGTGTTGATTCGATAATTTAAAGTATAATAATATATATGATATATTGTATTACATTATCTAATATTGGCTCGGTTTATTATTTCATTTTCTCACCGGATAATACATTGATATATATGCGATATATATTAATTGTATTATTTTCTTTTGTTACAAATATATAATATATATGTGATATATATTATTGTAACATGATATGATTAATAATGAAACATGTTTAGTGGAGATTAAACAAGGTTAGGGTTTGATTTGGGTTAGTTCTTTTTTGCACCTTCTAGAAGCTTTTCTTTTGTCATAAGAAAGATATTATGGTTGATATTTTCTAGTGACTCATGCTTTAACCCAACCCAAACCCTAGCCTTAGTTAATTCTCTACAAGAGTTATCCTTGACCATGGTTGCATTATTATTCATATATTAATTTCATTATTCATCACAAAAGGTTTAATTCATTTTTCTTCTCCTTCTTCAACCTTGAGCTTTGAGAAAGCTTACTAGGTTTTCATTTTGTGATGATTTCATGTGAGAATTTGATATAAAAAGAAAGCATAAATACTACTCCATCATCCTCATCTAATCTAGCCAATTAGATTAGGGTGTTCACCTCATTAGAGTGAGAGAGCTTGAGTTATAGCAATTTCGACGTAGATCATCGGAGAAAAGGAACACTACAAGCTAGCATGGATCGTTCGAGTCGTGGAGCCTCTCTTGAGTCCGGGAGATCGTTGATCGCGGCGAAGGGACTTCTACTCGAAGCTTATGAAGCGAAGGAGCGGACTACAAAGGTTTTAAACCCTCACACTTAGTTGTAAAGATATTTACTTGCATGTTAAACCCTAATAATCTAGCAAAGATCCCGGTTTTGGTTGTTCGGCACGTCTAAAATTTTATTCGGGCATGGTTGATGCCTTATGAACCCTTGTAAGAGTGCCTAGGAGCCCTTACAAGGCACTTTGGCATGTCTACAAAATTTCGGCACGTCTAAAAAATATACACTTTGGCACGTCTATAACCCTTGAGTTATAGAAACTTCGGCACGTCTAAAAAATTTTGTCGATCGGACTACAAATTTTTTAGACGTGCCGAAATTTTTTAGACGTGCCGAAGTGCCTTGTAAGGGTTCCTAGGCACTCTTACATGGGTTCATAAGGCATCAACCATGCCCGAATAAAATTTTAGACATGCCAAACAACTCAAAGCCGGGATCTTTGCTAGATTATTAGGGTTTAACATGCAAGTAAACATCTTTACAACTAAGTGTGAGGGATTACAACCTTTGTAGTCCGCTCCTTCGCTTCATAAGCTCCGAGTAAACTTCCATACGCCACGATCCACGATCTCCCGGACTCAAGAGAGGCTCCACGACTCGAACGATCCACGCTAGCTTGTAGTGTTCCTTTTCTCCGATGATCTACGTCGAAGTTTCTATAACTCAAGCTATCTCATTCTAATGAGGTGAACACCCTAAGCATATTGCCCAGATTAGATGACGATGATGGAGTAGTATTTATGCTTTCTTTTTGTAACGCCTTGAAAAGTCGTTTTGGTGTTTTCCCGAAAATCGGTGAAAATTTGGTATTTTTCCGTAAATCGTCTTTTTTGTTATTTTACAGTTTAGGCCTAATTATACCTAATTTGGATAGGAAATTGCTAGTTTTTAGTAGCTAATGAGTTACTTATAAAATTCTGGTCGTTTAAACTTTTTCCTAATTTTTCAATTTTTAATATTATTTTAAGCCGGTAAAAATACATTAAATTAGCGATAAATACAAATTTCTTTGGGCTAATTTTAATCTTTAGAATCATGTCAACTAAAATCTAGTTTGTAATATTAATTTTTAGTATTTTATTTTAGGTTCTATTTAGTTATAATCGAAGGAAACTAAAATTTTAATTTTTTTGAACTAAAACTTGCAATTTTGGACTTGTGGGGGGTCTTTTTGCATAGAAACTTTTTGTAAAGTCTCTCACACTCACCCTCACTGCCCTTGGCCGGCCTCACACGGCTGGAATCAGCCACTTACCCCTCCTTTTTACCTTAACTCGTGTGAGGAAATGGGTTAAAAAAGGGTTATATATATATATTTATTTGAGGTAAGAATATTATGGTAAATTGAGATGGTTGACTTGGACCTTTTTCCCCAACTCCCCCACACCTCTCCCCACTTCCTTTCAGTTGAGAATCCTGCAAAAAAAACAGCCCCAAATTTTCCTCTCTTTTTCGATCAAAAATTCACCCATTTCCATAAAAAATCAAAGCTAAAATTCAAATCAAAACCCTACCCATTTTCCCTCATCTCTTTTACCATGGATCTTGGTGCAAGGATTTCAATTTGGAGGTCTAGATTTCAAGTTTGATCATGGATTGTGAGGTATAACTTTTGACCTATTGTTCAATTGTTGGTTTAAATTCCTTAATGTAGCTTATTAAGTGCTTGATTATGGTTTAATTGCTAGTTTGGGATATTCTAGAAAAGGGTTTGATTTTCGAATTAGGGTTTGTAAAATTCAAGTGAGGGTTTCTAGCATTAGATTATGGTTCTAATGAGTGATTAACATGTTAATTCTATGCAAAACTAAACCTTGTTGCTTATTGCTAGATTGTTAAATTTAAATTGTCCTAATTATGATTGTTTTGCAAACTAGATTTTTTGTAATTTATATAAAGTAGTGAGATTAAATTCTAGTTAATGGTTGTGTGGCTTAGTTAATATGTTTTAATGAGAATTATGGCCACTAGAATTGTTAAAATATTTAAAGTTGATTAAAACACCAAGTTTTGAGCTAAAATGGAAAATTGTGCTAATTTTGTTAACTAGGTTTTGTAAATATATATATTTTGATGAGATTAAATTATTGGAATGGTTTATATGACTTGGTTATGATATTGAGTGGATATTGCGGCCGCTAGATTTGTTTAAATTTCGAGTTTTGTACTAAAACGGTTATTTTTGCTTGCTAGATTTTCGGAAAAATAGCTTTTAAAGTGAGTTTGAGGTTTTTGTGAATTTTAACCTCTTTTATATTATAATTAGTGCTTGTGATTGTGCAAATGAGTGTGTTTGGGTTGTTCTCGATGGTTTGGCATTTGTACGCCGACGTCGAGGATTTTTGGGTTGATTTGTGAAAGCAACCATAGGTTTTGACCTATGTGGGATTCGTGTGTCGTTTTGGTCATGAGTCGGATTTTAATGCGATACGGTGCGTTATGATATGTAGGTATCCTATGTGAACTTCGAGAC
Source organism: Agapanthus africanus (assembly GCA_030015575.1). Taxonomy (NCBI): domain Eukaryota; kingdom Viridiplantae; phylum Streptophyta; class Magnoliopsida; order Asparagales; family Amaryllidaceae; genus Agapanthus; species Agapanthus africanus. The sequence goes on along the minus strand of CM057344.1, from coordinate 371,227,047 downwards.
GACAAGCAAGCGCGTGGCGACGTCGGCACCGGCGAGCGAGGACCAGGTGAGTAGATTTGTATCTACGGGAAGAAGTCGGGTGGATGGCGTATAGCACCCCCGCGGTTCGTGGTGATATATACGAATACGTATACACACATATATATTGATTATATATTGTTGAGTTTACTGATGATAAAGATAAATTTTAGGTGTGATTGGATAGGTTTAGTGTTGCGAGACCCTAGAGTAGAGGTTGCACCATATTTACACACACGCCCATACTTGCATGCATTTTTCTCTCATATGTGGTTATATGGGGTTATATTATTTTGTGTTCACATGGGTAAGTGACTATGTATTCACATACTGGATTTGAGGATAGTATTTAGGATTTGAGATGAGTCGACAAAATTTGTTTGAGACCGTGAGAACGGTGATATGGCAGGATTCGTACTTGAGATACGTCCTGATATTATAGCGGATCTTGGGACGACGTTACATGTGAATAGTGTTATACATTGAATGGTTGACATGTTATCGTGATATGAGATAAGATATATTAAGATATTTATAATAGGTCGCATTAGGCGATGTATACCTCTTTATGACGATATATGATGATGATATCGGTTTGTATGAGGCTGTAGATCAGCAGTCAGATCATGACTATATTGATGATATTAGTATCGTACTAGACGTAGATCAATACCCAGATTATGATCTTGGATAAAGAGGATACCAGATGAATAATGTGATATTGACCCGTACCCAGATTTGGGGATGCCGTACGACGGATTTACGTACGAGCTATATATTGATGATTGATCCGCACTCTTGACTTGGGATGTCTGATTATAGATATGGTATCGGATATGATATTATTGAGGCGGGATCACCGACTATATATATACAAGTATGTATATATATCGACTCAGATGTTAGGCGGTTTTCTTACCTGTAGTTCAGCTTGTTAGTTCAGCCGTATAGTTTAGTGTAGTTGTTAGACTAGATTAGACTCCTACCTTTTTCAAAACTAACGGATCGTGGGTATTTTAAAAGACAGGTCAAGGGATTCTACGGATATTTCAAAAGGCGTATCTTTTCTTAAAAACACCGTAGCCCTTATTTCCAAAACCCCACGATTTGTGTTATTTCAAATGGCACCATGGTATGACGTATATATATATTAAATGCAGATTAGTTACCGTTGTGTCTAATATTTAGCTCCCGCTCATTATTGCTGTTCGCCCCGCATCGCATACTTACATTGCTATTTCATATTGCATTGTTGATATTATGCTGTTAGGACACCAACACCATTACCGATGATGCGTATGTACCACGTACACTTACTTGCCGGCTCACACACATCTTCATCGGTAATTTCCATGTCACGTACACCTTATAAAATATTATTGCTTGACTTAGCTTGTTAGTTAGTAGTTTGACATGATATTAGTGTACCTGCCTTATATGCCAGTTTAGACATTGTAGTTATTGCTTGTCACTTCATGCATACTGTTATTCATTGTTATGCCGCATTCATAGATTTTCATGCCTATATTCATGGTTTTACGTGCTATTGATGATTTGGATTCTGATTTCATGAGATTTCTTGGATTTGGAGGGAAACCGCAAAAACATAAATAAACTTCTTCTCTCTCTTTTAAATAAAATGTGCGGTTTTCCCATGATGTATGAGTCGTCCACCATGAGTTTGCTGATGGATTTCGAGACCCGAGTTCGAGGAGTGGAGGAACCGTTTCGGGTACATGGTGGGCCCAGTGCGATACCCCAGGGCAAGAGGATCGCAGATGATGGCGTTGAGCCTGGCAGGGGAGCACTACCGACCGGTGATTTTACCCGACGCGTCGGATATCCGGGGGATACCGTCGTGGTCTTGAGATGGATGGTAGGGGCCGGTCTAGACTGACGGCGCCCTAGATATTGAGATTGAGACATTGAGATTTTGAGATATTGAGGTACTGAGATTTGATGATACAGGCCAGTCCGGATAGCCGGAGCCTGAGATTTATGTTTTGTGTCGATGCTATACACTGTTTATGCTGATTTCATTATGATACCTCATTTTAAAAATACAAAGGAAATCTCACTAAATTATGAAAGCAGTTTCTTTAGTACATGTATTCTGTTTTCATGCATTCATACATCATCCATATGATATATTGCTACCTGAGTCACTGACATGGGCATATGGGATTACACTTGGGTTAGATATTTACCCTAGCCATTGTTATTGGCTGCTGGTTATATATTTGAGGATATATTATGATTGTTGACCTAGGATTGCGTTGTTCATGCGATTTCTGTTCGTAGATGTCTTTCTACTCACGAGTTGGCAACTCACCCCCGTTGTACCACAGTTTCTTGCAGGTTTTGCCGTACAGGTTTCATTACGGCTTTGCTGGCATTGCTTCTTTTGGGTGACTTGCTAGTAGGTGGGTTATTGGTATCGTACCCATCATATTACTTTGTATAATATTATTCAGTTGTATCTAGTAAATTCCATCAACCAAACATGTATTTATTTCAGATAGAGACCAGTGATGTTATTCTTTCGACCTTAGAGTCGCGCGTTATATTTCTGTGGATTTCTTATTGTTTTGAGTTTCCTTTTGAGTTTTGATCCTCGCCCTTGGCGTTGTATATTATATTGCTTGTGTGGTTGTGATTGTCGATTGACGAAGAGCTAGCTCCCGCTTGGGGATGCCTTTTTATTGATTTCGTATACTATTCATGTTGTATCCCGTTTGGGGGCCAGTATTTACAAAGGAGACTCTGCCGAAATTTTTAGGAAATATTTGATGTTTTTAAAAACGCATAATTCGGCTTATGCTATTAAAACTACTTGATTTAAATTGGTTTTCCTTCACTCTACTACTTTTCTTGGTTTGGATTTCTGGGTTTTTTGTTTACTTAGATTACGTACGCCTTGAGACGTTTCGTAGTTTAAGTGCCGGTCATGTTCCGTACTTTCGGGACGTGACACTTTTTATATCAAATTCTCACATGAAATCATAATCACAAAATGAAAACCTAGTAAGCTTTCTCAAAGCTCAAGGTTGAAGAAGAAGAAGAAAAAATGAATTAAACCTTTTGTGATGAATAATGAAATGAATATATGATTAATAATGCAACCATGGTCAAGGATGACAAGGATAACTCATGTAGAGAATTAACTAAGGCTAGGGTTTGGGTTGGGTTAAAGCACGAGTCACTAGAAAATATCAACCATAATATCTTTCTCATGACAAAAGAAAAACTTCTAGAAGGTGCAAGAAAGAACTAACCCAAATCAAACCCTAACCTTGTTTAATCTCCACTAAACAAGTTGCATTAGTAATCATATCATGTTACAATAATATATATCACATATATATTATATATTTGTAACAAAAGAAAATAATACAATTAACATATATCGCATATATATCAATGTATTACCCGGTGAGAAAATGAAATAATAAAGCGAGCCAATATTAGATAATGTAATACAATAGATCATATATATTATTATACATTAAATTATCGAATCAACACTTGATCCGACAATCCGGCTATATCGAATATAACCGACTAATATATCATGTATCGATTCATCGAATCAACACTTGATCCGATGACTCGGCTCATATCTAAATATCGCGAGAATATAATACGGTATCTCATATCGCATTATCCTCGGTCGTGCTCATATCACATATGTGCCCCTGCTCTGTTTTGCCTGAGTCAAGAAACCTCTGTGTAAGACTCTAAAGAATCGTCAATACACCGGTAGCAGGTGTTGATCATATCAAACACCTACAATCTGCAAGCGGTCAACTAAACGTAACAGCCACCCAGGTATTGAGCGATCAGAAGATCAACAAGCTAGCCTGTCCATTCTCCTGTGAATCCAATCAGTAACACTCCCATACAGTCCGGTCTTTTCGTCCGATATGTCGCATATCAAGTCTAGGGGTGGTATACGTCAGATCCCAGTAACAGATAAGTCGTGTCGATGTGAGGCTCATAACAGGTCGAGAAACTACTGGTAACACTTACCAGTAAATCTCTATATCAGACCTGGACCGGGACTTTCCAGTTATAGCCAATCAAACACAGCACAACATCAACTCCCTATACCGGGAGAGACGAATCCCCTCCTATCGCTCATTGCCTCCATGTGATTCGGGACTGCACCCAAAAGCCACCGTTTTGCACGCCCTCTTGGACGTGGTAAGGTGGAAATCAAAGCACAGTGGGAATCACACAAGACTCTATGACGATCTCGGGTCTACAGACTACCCTGTACCAGTGTCACCGGAGAACTACCATCTGACGTGTGGTATATCACCATCTGGGAGTTCTCGGCGAGTCCGTCCAGTGTACCTAGTCTCCACTGAGCACCCGTACACCATCCTTGATGTCAAACATCGATGGATATGGGATCATCCATTGCCCATCATATGGGTCAAGATGCGTATATGCTAGTCTACTCTGGTGTATCGATGCCCTGTCTCGACACACCCTCGACTAGGAATAGTTATAGGAAGTACACATCGACTACCGTGGCCCCACTAGTATGATCTCATCATAGTCCCAGTAGTCGAGTATAGATCCTAAGGGCTTTATCAACATGTGAGAGTAAGACAGCAAACATATACAAGTCAACATGTTAAGATAAAGTGAAACCAAATAGCATACTATCATGACGAGCAAGAAAGTCCTCTCTATATATATCCAAGCATCCATTATAATATACATCATATGTACAACAATGGCCTCTAGGGCATATACATAACAAGCAATCTCCCCCTTGCACTAAGGCCAGCTGTTGTAATATCTCATACCTAGCATCCCGAATAATCTCTCAAACTGTATCTGGGGAATGGCCTTCGTGAGTGGATCCGCAGTGTTGTCCTTCGTATCAACTCTCCAGACCTCGATCTCCCTGATCAGGTGATACCGCCTCAGAATATGTCTGGACTTTTGATGGGACATGGGTTCCTTGGCCAAAGCCACAGCTCCATTGTTATCGCAATACAGAGATATTGGATGTTCAATGGATGGAACCACACCAAGTTCACTAATGAACTTCTTTATCCAGACAGCCTCTTTGGCAGCATCGTTGGCAGCGATGTATTCAGCCTCCATCGTCGAGTCTGCAACGGTATCCTGTTTGGAACTCTTCCAACATACCACCCCTCCATTGAGGGTAAATACAAATCCTGAGTGCGACTTAGAGTCGTCCTTATCACTTTGGAAGCTGGAATCGGTAAAGGACTCCACCTGGAGTTTTCCATTACCATATACCAAGAACATCTCCTTAGTCCTTCGCAAGTACTTGAGAATGTTCTTTACAGCTGTCCAGTGACTCTCTCCAGGATCTTCTTGATACCGACTCACTACACTTAGTGAGTATGCTACATCGGGTTTGGTACATAGTATCGCATACATGATAGAGCCTACCGCCGAAGCATAGGGTATCCCTTGCATGCGAGCTCTCTCCAAATCAGTCTTAGGAGACATCTCTTTGGAAAGAGTGAGTTCAGAGATCATGAGTAGGTTCCCATGCTTGGATTCTTCCATACTAAATCTCTTTAATATGGTGTCAATGTACCTGGATTGGGACAATCCCAGTATCCGTTTTGATCTATCTCTATAGATCATAATTCCCAGTATGCAGGAGGCATCACCAAGATCTTTCATTGAGAATTATTGTGATAAGAAGAACTTGACTGATTGCAGTATAGGAACATCATTTTCTATCAAGAGTATGTCATCCACGTACAATACGAGGAATACAACCTTACTCTCTGCAACCTTCTTATAAATACAAGGTTCATCTAAATTTTTGATGAAGTCAAACTCTTTGACTTCTACATCAAAACAGATGTTCCAACTCCGCGATGCTTGCTTTAACCCATAAATGGATTTAAGCAGCTTGCACACCTTTCCGCTGCTCCCACTATCTACGAAGCCCTCTGGCTGAGTCATGTACACGCACTCTTCTAAATCACCGTTTAGAAAGGCGGTCCTAACATCCATTTGCCATATTTCGTAGTCATGGTATGCAGCAATGGCAAGTAAGGTCCGGATGGACTTAAGCATAGCCTCTGGAGAAAAGGTTTCGTCATAATCCACACATGGTCGTTGACGAAAACCCTTTGCAACAAGTCTAGCTTTGAAAGTCTCAACTTTTCCATCAACACCAATTTTCTTTTTAAAGATCCATTTGCTCCCAATGGGTTTTACCCCTTCAGGAGCATTTTCCAAAGTCTATACTTTGTTGGTGTACATGGATTCCATCTCAGATCGCATTGCATCCAGCCATTTCACAGAGTCATTACTCGTGATGGCCTGCTCAAAACTAGTCGGGTCATCATCTTCCATGATGCAATCCTCGCTCCCACCATCAATGAGAAAACCGTAGTATCTCTCAGGTGGATGAGAAACCCTACTAGATCGGCGGAAAGGCTGGGGTTCGTCGGGAACTACTGAATTCTCTGGTTCCACTAAATCTTCAGTCGCAGTTTGTGTCGCTGGAACTTCTTCCAGCTCTACCACTTTGCCACTAATTTCTTTTGCAAGAAATTCCTTTTCTAAAAAGGTGGCATATTAAGAAACAAACACTTTTTGTTCTTCAGCGTGGTAGAAAAAATATCTTTGGGAATTCTTAGGATATCCCACAAACTTACAAAGAACTGATCGTGCCTCGAGTTTGTCCGGATTTTGCCTTTTGACATAGGCCGGACAACCCCATATCTTAACTCATTTAAGATACGGTCTCTTCCCACACCATATCTCATATGGTGTGGTAGGTACAGATTTAGATAGAACTTGATTCAATATGTATGCTGCTGTCTCAAGTGCATAACCCTAGAAGGAAATAGGCAACTCAGTAGTGCTCATCATAGAGCGCACCATATCTAATAGGGTGCGATTCTTCCGCTCCGATACACCGTTGTGCTGTGGTGTATAAGGAGGAGTAAGCTGAGAGAGAATCCCATTCTCTTTTAGATAATCCCAGAACTCATTGCTCAAGTATTCTCCTCCTCGATCAGATCGAAGGATCTTAATACTTTTGCCCTTTTGGTTCTCTACTTCGTGCTTATATTCTCTGAATTTCTCAAAAGCTTCAGACTTGTGTTTCATCAGGAACACATGTCCGAATCTTGAGAGATCGTCAGTGAATGTAATGAAGTAGGAAGAACCGTTCCTACCATGCGTAGACATGGGACCGCATACATCACTATGTACAAGTCCTAAGAGTTCTGTAACTCTTTCTCCGTGTCCACTAAATGGAGCTTTGGTCATTTTGCCTTTGAGACATGAATAGCAAGTATTATAAGATGATAATTCGAACGGATTCAAATATCTATCCTTATGTAACTTAGATAGTCGTGTCGCATTGATATGACCAAGTCTACAATGCCAGAAGAAGGATTCGTTCATTTCTGAACTCTTCCTCTTGTATGTGTTTTGTATATTGAGGACTGTATTTTGATTGAGAATGAATATGCCATTATGTAACGAGCCTGATGCAATCAACTTTTGATTCAGGAAGATGTTCATAACATTATCCTGTACTACAAAATTATATCTTTCTTTACTTAATAAAGAAACTGATATAATGTTGCACATCCTGTTTGGTATATAATAGCACTCATTCAGAATCAGTGTATTACGACTTGGTAATACAAGGTGATATTCGCCAACTGCTTTGGCTGCATTACTTGCACCATTCCCTACTTGAACGGAATGATCACCTTTTCCCAGTTCTCTACCTTTCCGTAGCCCATGTAACAATTTATATATGTGGGATCCTGATCCGGTATCTAATACCCAGGACGTAGGGTGAACTGAGAAACAGTTCTCAATAACTAACACACCCGAAGAAGATGCATCAACATGCATGTACTTTGTTTGGGCGGCGTGAGAATCCAGACATTTTCCTGTTTCCTGTTCAGTTTTATAACTCTTATAAGAAAGAACGAGACCAACGATCCCCTGCTCAGTATAATAAGCGGGTTCAGTTAATACATCCATTTTATTATCTTGATTAAGTCCTGACATGGTCTCTACCTGGAGAGAGAGAGAAGGAAACACTTTAACGTATGCTCTTGTTAGATTAGATTGGTTATTATCTTATCTAATCAGGATGTCTCCAACTGTTTTTATCAAATCTTCCTTCAAACCCTAAAAGGTAAGATTAGCCGGGATTAATTACACCCTATAATTTCGTCAATCTTTCAGCCAGATCAGTGTCGGTACTTGAGGGAGGTTCCCCGTGCTTTTGCACGGACCTAATTAAAATAAACCTCGTCTTCCCAGAGGCATAACCCCGTTAACACCTTTCTAGACACCTACTTGATCGGCTAATTGTCCTGTGTAAAACTCTCCCAGGAGTAACTCTTACTCGTAGTGGGTATCAGGATCCATCTATCTCATAGAAGGTATGCAATCTCATTGCAAATTTCAACACTTGAAATTCCTGATAATGCTTTTGCCCCTAGCAACTTATAACCTTAACATAGTCAACAAATCATAATTGCTAGCCAAGTTCAACCCGTCATTTCCCGATTGAATTAAACCCACCCGCACGACCCTTAACATAGTCAAATAAGTCGTACAACTACCCTAATCCAATCACATCACATGTTTTAGCAGATAAGTATTAATTAGCTACCGCACACTACGCCTTAACATAGTCAACAAACGTAGCACGAATACTAACTAGTCTCTATCTGAAATGACGGAGGGCTACGCAGGTTTTTCAGAAAACCATGAGCGTAATGAACTTGATATCGTCGTAGAATCGAGTGATTTTGAAAAAGGAGTGTTTTTTAGGCTTTTCTAGTTTCGCTAAAGAGGTCACTCCCGGTGAAGGGATCTCGGCTCTTTCCCCATCGAATAAGGTGCAGGGTATATCATATATACCACGGTGGAAAGCAAGAACTATATAAGCTGTCAAAAACTAAACCGTGAGTTTGTAGTATCTGCCAGTTTTACTAAAGAGGTCACTCCCGGTGATGGGATCTCGGCACTTTCCTCATCGAATAAGGTGCAGGGTATATCATATATACCGCTGTGCAAAGAAAAACTGTAGCTACCCTTTTTATAAAGTTTTGATTCTACAACATCTTTTAGGTTTCTTTTCTTTTATTAATCTCATTAATAAAAATCCCATCAGCTTATGCTTCCTAAGCATCACAGAAGAAACGAAAGCAGTAATATTTATATATCAGCATATATATAGTATAAGCATTCGTCTCAGGCAGTAATATGATCTCATCACAGAACATTGCAGCAGAAGAACATATATGAAATATTGGATATACTAGGATGTCCGTGTTTTTAATACGAGCCGGTATAAAACACGAATTCCACGGTCGCGATGAATAGCCAAACCCACATCCTTAGACCCCTACGAGAGCGGCAAGTAACACTGCCAATTCTAGGGTTAGGAGACCCGATCTCAACTCCTCGAGATGGCCTCCCACTGGACCTTAGAACCCCGTTACTTGTGCTCCCCTCCTTGGGTCTACCTAATTCGGAAAAGTAAATAATATACACTGGTGACATCAACCTCATCCTGGAAGTGCCCAAATAAAAGAATATTACATACAAATGAATTTTACATGAATGAAAATAAAAACCCTCATCTCATACAAAACCCCCGGCTATTCAGAACACGACGATCCAATATAACATATCACAGCAACACATAATATCACATATCATCAACGTAAGTAAGTATGCATACACCGACCTTCGTTAATGTATAGCAACGAAAACCGGCAATACAACTACATACTACACTTACGGTCACAGAAAAGAAATTGTAAAACTACAACATTTGCAATCCACAATCACTTTAGACATCGTAAATCCGAAATATCACATATTTCGCATTTCATGCCTGACTATATGAATTCCACATATTGTATCACATTCCAGATAAATAGACAGTATTAAACTTTTCGATCGGATAATCAAATACCCAAGATTTCCTAAATAGCTCAACACTTGAGCGGAGTTCAAATAATCCCAGAATATGTCACAGTACCGATGGTCCAGCCGTAGAAGGGTCAAGCCAACGCCTCACATGTGGCACGCCGTACTGCCCCAAACCCTAAGGTTTAGAGGCGGTTCAGACGGTCACATAATCGAGTTAAGGTTTGTGTTCTTCTAGAGGGACCGCCGCGTTACTTGTATATTTTTCCGAAAGATTTAAACCCAAGAAAAATTCAACACTTGAAAGTTTTTCATGCCGGGAAAAAATGAGTTAATGATATCCGTTCGAACATTTTAACTGTTTCTAAATATCCGGAAAACATAACGAAATTAAATTTTTCGATCGAATCAACGAATACAAAATAATCCCCAGAACACTCAACACTTGAGTCAGATTAAAAATACCCAGAAAAATACTTAATCACCTACGGATATAACCGTGGCAAAACGGGTCAATAAGTCTTCTGTACGGCCGCGGATCCGCGGCAGAGGCAAGGTATTGCCGCGGTTCCGCGGCGGTTTGTACGGCTTATTGCTTCGTTTTTCACAGCGATGCTTATATTTCCCTGTTGGTATTTTTAAGTAGTTTTAATTCAGAAAAAATCACAATTTTAAAAATTGTCCAGAGAGGGGTTCAAATCGTCGTTTCGGGGTTCGATCGGAGTTTTAACTTTGTATACACGTCGCTTAATACTCTAGCTAGGCTCTGATACCACTGTAGGGTTCTTAGGCACTCTTACAAGGGTTCATAAGGCATCAACCATGCCCGAATAAAATTTTAGACATGCCGAACAACCCAAAGGCGGGATCTTTGCTAGATTATTAGGGTTTAACATCCAAGTAAACATCTTTACAACTAAGTGTGAGGGATTACAACCTTTGTAGTCCGCTCCTTCGCTTCATAAGCTCCGAGTAGAAGTCCCTTCGCCGCGATCCACGATCTACCAGACTCAAGAGAGGCTCCACGATCGAACGATCCATGCTAGCTTATAGTGTTCCTTTTCTCCGATGATCTACGTCGAAGTTTCTATAACTCAAGCTCTCTCACTCTAATGAGGTGAACACCCTAATCTAATTGGCTAGATTAGATGAGGATGATGGAGTAGTATTTATGCTTTCTTTTTATATCAAATTCTCACATGAAATCATCACAAAATGAAAACCTAGTAAGCTTTCTCAAAGCTCAAGGTTGAAGAAGAAGAAGAAAAAATGAATTAAACCTTTTGTGATGAATAATGAAATAAATATATGATTAATAATGCAACCATGGTCAAGGATGACAAGGATAACTCATGTAGAGAATTAACTAAGGCTAGGGTTTGGGTTGGGTTAAAGCATGAGTCACTAGAAAATATCAACCATAATATCTTTCTCATGACAAAAGAAAAGCTTCTAGAAGGTGCAAGAAAGAACTAACCCAAATCAAACCCTAACCTTGTTTAATCTCTACTAAACAAGTTGCATTAGTAATCATATCATGTTACAATAATATATATCACATATATATTATATATTTGTAACAAAAGAAAATAATACAATTAACATATATCGCATATATATCAATGTATTACCCGGTGACAAAATGAAATAATAAAGCGAGCCAATATTAGATAATGTAATACAATATATCATATATATTATTATACATTAAATTATCGAATCAACACTTGATCCGACAATCCGGCTATATCGAATATAACCGACTAATATATCATGTACCGATTCATCGAATGAACACTTGATCCGATGACTCGGCTCATATCTAAATATCGCGAGAATATAATACGGTCTCTCATATCGCATTATCCTCGGTCGTGCACATATCACATATGTGCCCCTACTCCGTTTTGCCTGAGTCAAGAAACCACTGTATAGGACTCTAAAGAATCGTCAATACGCCGGTAGCAGGTGATGATCATATCGAACACCCACAAGCTGCAAGAGGTCAGCTAAACGTAACAGCCACCCAGGTATTGAGCGATCAGAAGATCAACAAGCTAGCCTGTCCATTCTCCTGTGAATCCAATCAGTAACACTCCGGTACAGTCCGGTCTTTTCGTCTGATATGTCGCATATCAAGTCTAGGGGTGGTATACGTCAGACCCCAGTAACTGATAAGTCGTGTCGATGTGAGGCTCATAACGGGTCGAGAAACTACTGGTAACACTTACCAGTAAATCTCTATATCAGCCCTGGCCAGGGACTTTCCAGTTATAGGCAATCAAACACAGCACAACATCAACTCCCTATACCGGGAGAGACGAATCCCCTCCTATCGCTCATTTCCTCCATGTGATTCAGGACTGCACCCAAAAGCCACCGTTTTGCACGCCCTCTTGGACGTGGTAAGGTGGAAATCAAAGCACAGTGGGAATCACACAAAACTCTATGACGATCTCGGATCTACAGACTACCCTGTACCAGTGTCACGGGAGAACTACCATCCGACGTGTGGTATATCACCATCTGGGAGTTCTCGGCGAGTCCGTCCAGTGTACCCAGTCTCCACTGAGCACCCGTACACCATCCTTGATGTCAAACACCGATGGTTATGGGATCATCCATTTCCCATCATATGGGTCAAGATGCGTATACGCTAGTCTACGCTGGTGTATCGATGCCCTGTATCGACACACCCTCGACTAGGAACAGTTATAGGATGTACTCATCGACTACCGTGGCCCCACTAGTATGATCTCATCATAGTCCCAGTAGTCGAGTACAGATTCTAAGGGCTTTATCAACATGTGAGAGTAAGTCAGTAAACATATACAAGTCAACATGTTAAGATAAAGTGAAACCAAATAGCATACTATCATGACGAGCAAGAAAGTCCTCTATATATATATCCAAGCATCCATTATAATATACATCATATGTACAACAATGGCCTCTAGGGCATATACATAACTAAAAGTACTCAGACAAATCTGGGCCCAAACAAAAAATACCAGAAACCCCATTTCCAAGACAGAGACCACCTCGGAAAATTTGGTGAACTGTTGCTACAGTACTGCGGTGGATCTGCGGCTAAAACGTGGGTACGGCCGCGCATCCGCCGCGCTACAGTGGGTTTAGCTCACCAAATTTTCTCAGTTCTCTTAGAAAACCCTGCCTGTTTTTCTGCAGCACACTAAATAATTTTTTGACCACAGAAAAAATTCGACAGAAACTGATGACTTGGAAATGCAGTTTTTGGAAATTTCATCCGATCAAAGTTCTAAACACGTTAGAGCAAGCTAGTAAAGGTTAATGGCGTGGCTCTGATACCATGTAAGCCTACGGTAGCGCCCCGGCCGTCTGTCCGAGGGCAAAATGCGGAAACGAAAACTTTTTCAATCTAGAAACTAGCGCTATCGTATACTATAAACCCGGATCGAACCATTAACCTATAACTAGCAACTAGAGAAAGGGTTGGAAAGCTATACCGATCGATCCGTGTCCTTCGGTCTTTGGCAACCATCCCAAGCTCCTCGCGGCATCTCCGGTCTCGATCTCCTCGTCGGAAAGGGCACCACATCTAAGAGACTTTTTACGGGCTCCCGCTTCATCCGAAGCAACTCGGGCACAAAGTGTGCTAGCCGACGTGTCCAAGATGTTGTAGAGAATGTTTGTGATCACTTTGTCTCTTGCATCCATTGCTTGGATGGAGGTCAGAGGTGTTGCCATTAATGGAGATTTTGAGCTAGAGGAGGAGGAAGAAGAAGCAACCTTTTTCTTTTTCTTGTGTTACTATGATAAAAATGAGAGAGAGTGAGTAGAAAAATACAAGACCAAGCTTACCCAAGGCAGCCCCTCTCTCTCTTCTTATCATATCATCACCAATCTATCAAATAATGTGACGCATGCACAAGAAAAGAGACCATGAGTCACCACTTGTGCATGTGTCACAATAAATGATCCAAATCATGATATCTAGCTCATAATTTCCATTTACAAACATTAATCCAAATATTTGCAATAATAAAAAGATACGACAACATCTAAAGTAAACTCATGACGGATCACAAAGATACCCCTCACCGTATATACATACCTGCACCCGCATTCCGACTGAATGCGAATGCGATGAGACTAAAGTAATCCAACAAATCTAATACTAGGATCCGGCTTAAACCAAAGCCCACTAGTATGATCCGCCCGATCATAATTCGTGCACTACTGCATGTATATGATCGAACCCTGCCATATATCATATGGCCTCTACAACGTTTCACCCGAAACTTGAGAAACTGTCTGTGGGGGACTCTAAAGACTCGTCAATACATTGGCTGTGGATTTAACCACTATCACGTCAGTGGTAATAGCCGTACGTAACGGGTTACTAGGTATTGACCAAAAGGGAGGTCGATGAGCGAACTCATCCTGATACCCTACTAAGACTGTCAGTGACAATATCCGTACAGTCCGGTCCGTTCGTCTATGAGTATCGCATGGCGGGCCTAGGGGGTTGGTAAAAGTCAGACCCCCAAAAGCGGTACATGTCGTGACGGAGTGTAGCCCAGAACACCCTGAGATACTACTGAAATACCTACCAGTAAATCTCCTGCCTTGGCCTGTAGCGTTACTAGGCACTCTCACAAGGGTCTATAAGGTTTCAACCATGCCCGATTTAAATTTTAGACGTGCCGAACAAGCCTAACCAAGATCTTTAAACTAGAGATTAGGCGAAACAAAGCATGTTAAACACTTTAATATTTAAGAGTTTGGGATTACAACCTTTGTAGTCCAGTCCTTCACTTCATAAGCTCCGTGTTGTGGTCCCTTCGCTGCGATCATCAAGTTCCGGACTCTCGAGAGGCTTCACGAAGAGAAAGATGCAAACTTGCTTCCGATCTTCGATAACAAAGATGATCTACCTTAAAGTTTCATTAACACAAGCTCTCACTCACTAAATGAAGTGAACACCATAATCTAAATGGCTTGGATAGATTAGGATGATGAAGTAGGATTTTATCTCTCATTTATTTTCATTAACTCACTCATTTTCATCACTTCATAAAAAGCTAGAAAGCTTTTCATGAAAGAAAGAAGAAGGAAGAAGAAGAACAATCCTTTTGTGAAGAATAATGAAAGTTGTCATGAGGTTAGAATTGCAACCATGAGTTAAGTATGATAACTTAACCCATGTAGAGACTTAACCATGGTCATGGGTTGGGTTGGGTTAATAAATATCATAACAAATATCTTTACAAATATCTTTAGTAAGAAACAAAAGAAAAACCTTCTAGAAGCTTCTAGAAAATATTAACCCAAATCAAACCTTAATCATGTTTAATCTCTACTAATCACGTTGCATTAATAATCCTAACATGTTATAATATTATATATCACATATACAATATTTATTGTAACAAAATAAAATAATACAATTAACATATATCGCATATATATCAATGTATTACCCGAGTGAGAAAAAGAATCTTTTAGTGAGCTTATATTAGTTAATATAATTTAATATATCAAATATATAATTATACATTAAATTATCAAATCAACACTTGATCCGATAATCCAGCTATTTCATAAATAACCGACTAATATTATATGTATCAGTTCATCAAATAAACACTTGATCCGATGACCCGGCTATATCACATATACCCGGCCGATATCTCATATCGCGAGAATCTAATACGGTATTACATACATGTATTGTTCTCGGTCCCGCACATATCACATATGTGCTCCTACTCCGTTTTGCCTGAGCCAAGAAACCTCTGTGTAGGACTCTAAAGAATCTTCAATACGCTGGCTGTAGGTGATGATCATATCAAACACCCACAAGCTGCAAGTGGTCAGCTAAACGTAACAGCCACCCAGGTATTGAGCGCTCAGAAGATCAACACGCAAGCCTGTACATTCTCCTGTGAATCCAGTCAGTAACACTCACGTACAGTCCGGTCTCTTCGTCTGATATATCGCATATCTCGCCTAGGGGTGGCAAACATCAGACCCCTGTAGCTCGATAATTCGTGTCGATATGAGGTCCATAACAGTTCGAGAAACTACTGATAACACTTACCAGTAAATCTCAGCAACCCTGGCCAGGGATTTCCAGTTATAGCCAATCGAACACAGCACAACATCAACTCCCTATACCGGGAGAGACGAATCCCCTCCTATCGCTCATTGCCTCCATGTGATTCGGGACTGTACCCAAAAGACACCTTTTTGCATGCCGTCTTGGACGTGGTATGATGGAAATCAAAGCACCGTGGGAATCACACAAGACTCTATGACGATCTCGGGTCTACAGACTAACCTATACCAGTGTCACCGGAGAACTGTCATCTGACGTGAGGTATAATACCATCTGGGAGTTCTCGGCGAGTTCGTCCAGTGTACCCAGTCTCTACTGAGCACCCGTACACCATCTTTGATGTCAAACACCGATGGATATAGGATCATCCATCGCCCATCATATGGGTCAAGATGCGTATACGCTAGTCTACTCTGGTGTATCGATACCCTGTCTCGATACACCCTCGACAAGGAACAGTTATAGGATGTACTCGCCGAATACCGTGGCCCCACTAGTATGATCTCATCATAGTCCCAGTAGTCGAGTACATATCCTAAGGACTTTATCAACATGTATCATAGAGACAATCAGAGTACATGTTAAGATAAAGTATAACCAGATAGCATACTATCATGTCGAGCAAGAAAGTCCTCCCTATATATGTCCAAGTATCCACTACAATATACATCGTATGTATAGTAATGGCCTCTAGGGCATACATATAACTAACAATCTCCCACTTGCACTAGGGCCATCTGTTGTGGTATCGCTTACCCAACAATAAGCTGTGTTTGATGTATCTCATAAACCATCCCATAATAGTCTCTATTGGGAAATAGGCCTTTGTTAGTGGATCCGCGCTGTTGTCCTCTGTGTCTACTCTCCTAACCTCGATCTCCTTGGAGTTCAACCATCTCCATGATCAGGTGATACTGCCTAAGAATTATATCTGGATTTCTGATGGGACGGGGGTTCCTTGGCATAAGCCACAACTCCATTGTCACACAATGGCAGGAACGAAGTTCATCTCATGAACTCATATATATCCAGACTGCCTCTTTGGTAGCATCTTTGGTAACGATGTATCTTGCCTTTAATCGTCTAGTAAGTCACGGTATCTAGCTTGGAACTCTTCCAACATACCGTCCCTCCACTTAGGATAAAGACAATGCCTGCGACTGACATTCAGTCGTCCTTATCACCCTGGAACCTTTTCAGTGATTCTCCCCAGGATCGTTTGATACCATCTCACTACAACTAGTGAGATTCCTAACATCCAATTAGATCTATCCCATAGATCCATAACCCAGGATTTAGGAGGTATCACCATGATCCTATATGGTGAATCATTGTGATAAGAGGAGATTGACCGAGCATAGCATAGGAAACTCCTTCCCTATCAAGAGTATGTCATCCACGTACTCTACGAGGATCACCACCATACTCTCTACTACCTTTTTATATATATAAGGTTCATCTACCATTATGATGAAGTCAAACTCTTTGACTACCATATCAAAACAGACGCTCCAACTCCGCGATGCGTGATTTATCACATAAAACATCTTGCTCACGTTTCCGCTGCTCCCACTGTCTACGAAGCCCTCTGGCTGTGTACTTATAGAGCTCTCTTCCAAATCATCATTTAGAAAAGCAGTCATGACACCCAACCGCCAGATATCGTAGTCATGGTATGTAGCCGTGGCAAGTAGGATCTGGATGAACTTAAGCATAGCTTTGAAAGTCTCAACTTTTCCATGTACACCAAGTAATCTTCTCAAGATATACTTACTCCTGATGGGGATTTAACCCTTCAGATAAAGCAACCAAAGTCCATAATTTGTTGGTGTATAAGGATTCCATCTCATATCACTAAGCATCCAGCCATTCTTACAGAGTCCCACTCCTGATGGCCTGCTCGAAACTAGTTGGGTTATTATCTCATGATGCAATCCTCGCTCCCATTGTCATAGAGAAACCGAAGTTTCTCTCAGGTGGGTGAGGAACCCTACTAGATCGGCGGAGAGGCTGAGGTTCGTTGGTTACTATTGAATCCTTTGGTTCTACCAAATCATCAGCTGCAGTTTGTATAGCTGGAACTTCTTCCAGTTCTACCTCATGACCATTGATTTCTTCACCAGAAATTCCCTTTCACAAGGGTGGCATGCTAAGAAACAAAAACACTTTTTGTTCCCTAGTTTGGTAGAAGATATTCCCTTGCGAATGCTTAGGATATCCAACAAACTTCCACAGAACTGACTTTGCCTCGAACTTGTCCGGATTATGCTTTTAGAGATAGGCTGGACAACCCCAAATCTTAACAAACTTAAGATATGGGCTCTTCCCATTCCATATCACATATGAAGTGGTAAGCAACTGATTTGAATAGAACCCTATTCAATAGGTATGCAGCTTCTTAAGTGCATGACTCCCAAAAGGAAATAGGAAACTCAGTAGTACTCATCATAGAGCACACCATATCACATAGGGTGCTATTGCTCCACCCCGATATACCATCGTGCTATGGTGTATACGGAGGAGTATTGCTGAGAGAGAATCTCATTCTTCTTTAGAATAGTCCATGAATTCCGTGCTCAAGTATTCTCCTCCTTGATCTTATCAAAGGACATAATACTTTTACCCATTTTTGGTTCTCTACTTCTAACTTATATTCATTGAATTTCTCAAATGTTCCAGACTTGTGTTTCAACAAGAACATATGTCTGAATCTTGAGAGATCATCAGTGAATGTAATGAAGTACAAATAACCTGTCCTGGCATATGTAGACATGGGACTAGCATACATCATCATGTATCAATCCCAAGAGTTCACTAACTCTTTCTCTGTTTCCAATAAACGGAGTTGTAGTCATCTTATCTCTGTGACATGACCGGCAAGTTTCACAAGATGTAATCCAAACTAATTTAAATATGCATTGATATGACCTAGTCTACAATACCTCAAGAAGGATTCGTTTATTTTTGAACTCTTCCTCTTGTGTGTGTTCTGTATACTAAGAACTGTAGTTTGATTTAGAACGTCAATACTTTTAGATAACCTGCCTGAACCGATCAACTCTTGATATAGGAAATGTTTCAAAACATTATCCAACAATATAAAATTATATCCTTCTTTACTAATAAAGAGACTGATATGATGTTGTATATCAGGTTCGGTATCTAATAACATTCGTTCGGAATCAATGTATTTGTTAATACAGGGTGTTAACTACCAACAAACTTGGCTGCAACACTTGCATCGTTTCTATCTCATGAAATTTATCACCCGTTCTCAGTTCTCTACCTATCTGTAGCCCATGTAACAAATTACATATGTGGGATCCTGATCCGGTATCAAATACCCAGGACGTAAAGGATATTGAGAAATAGTTCTGTGTAATGAACACACCCGAAAAAGATGCATCAACATGTACTTTCTTCGTTTGGGCGGCACGGGAATTCTGGTAATCCCCAATTTCCTGCTCTGTCTTACAACAATTATAAGTTGGAGTGGGACCAACGTTCCTTAGCGCAGTATAACAAGCGGGTTCGGTCAATACATCCGTATTATTATCTTGATTAAGGCGTGACATAGTCGTAACCAGGAGAGAGAGAGAAGAAAACACTCAGCGTGCGCTTTTACAAGATTAGATTGGTTATCAATTTATCTAATCAGGATGTCTCCCACTATTTTAGTCAAATCTTCCTTCAAACCCTAAAAGGAAAGACTAGCCGGGATTAATTACACTCTACAAGTTCGCCAATCTTTCAGGTAGGCCAGTGCCGGTACTTTGAGGGAGGTTCCCTGCGCTTTCGCACGGACCTAATTAAAATAAACCTCGTTTTCCCAGAGGCGTAACCCCGTTGACACTTTACTAGACACCTACTTGATTGGCTAATTGTAATGTGTAAAACTCTCCCAGGAGTAACTCTTACTCGCAGCAGGTATCGGAATCCAACTATCTCATAGAAGGTATACAATCTCATTGCAAATTTCAACACTTGAAATTCCCGATAATATTTTGCCCCGAGCGATCTATGACCTTGACAAGGTCAACAAACCATAGACCGCAAGTCAAGTTCAACCCGTCATTTCCCGATTGAATTAAACCCACCACCATGACCCTTGACAAGGTCAACAAAGTCACACGACTACCCTAATCCAATCGCATCATATGCTTATACAGATAAGCATAAATAGCTACCACTCACTACGCCTTGGCAAGGTCAACAAACGCAGCACGAATACTATGAAGTACTAATCTGAAATGACGGAGGGCTACGACAGGTTTTTAAGAAAACCCTTTGCGTAATGAACTTGATATCGTTGTAGAATCGAGTGATTTTAAATGGAGTGTTTTTTAGGCTTTTCTAGTATTGCTAAAGAGGTCACTCCCGGTGAAGGGATCGTCGGCTCTTTCCTCATCGAATAAGGTGTAGGATATTTCACAAATACCGCTGTGCAAAGCAAGAACTATAGAAGCAATCAAAAGACAAACCGAGTATGCAGCATCTGCTAGCTCCACTAAAGAGGTCACTTCCGGTGAAGGGATCTCGGCTCTTTCCTTATCGAATAAGGTGCTGGATGTTCTACAAGGAACACCGCTATGCAAAGCAACAACTAGAACTACCAGTTTTTAAACAAGTTTCTACAACATCTTAGGTTTCTTTTAGTTTCATTAATCTCATTAATGAAGTCCCATTTTATTATGCTTCACAAGCATCACATTTGAAACGAAATCAGCAATATAACATATATCTCATATATATAATATAAACATTCGTCTCAGGCAGTAATATGATCTCATCACAGAACATTGCAGCAGAAGAACATATATGAAATATTGGATATACTAGGAGGTCCATGTTTTAATACGATCCTTTATAAAACACGGATTCCACGGTCGTGATGAATAGCCAAACTCACATCCCTAAACCCTTACGAGAGCGGCAAGTAACCCTGCCAGTTCTAGAGTTAGGAGACCCGGTCTCGACTCCTCGAGATGGTCTCCCACTGGACCCTAGAACCCGGTTACTTGTGCTCCCCGCCTTGGGTCTACCTAATGCGGAAAAGTAATAATATACAATGGTGACATCATCCTCAACCCGGAAGTGCCCCAATAAAAGAATATTACATATAAATGAATTTTACATGAATGAAAAAGAAAAACTCTCATCTCACATAAAACCCCCGGCTATTCAAACACGACGATCCAATATAACATATCACAGCAACACATAATATCTCATATCATCAACGTAAGTAAGTATGCATACCCCGATTGTTGTTGATGTATAGCAACGAAAACCGGCGATACAACTACATACTACACTTACGGTCGCAGAAAAGAAAGTGTAAAACTACAACAATTGGAATCCGCAACCTCCTTAGACATCGCATGCCTAACCAAATGAATTCCTTAGACATCGCATACCTAACAATTATAAACCCCGCATTTTAGTCTCATTATCGAAAAACACTTTTCAATATCTGGTCGGGCAATTCAACAAGATTCCCGACAACCTGATCGAATGCTCGTCGCAAACTTTAGTAGACGGCCGCACCCCCGGATGCCGTCGACAAAGTGCACTAAGGAGGAACACCGCTGCCGCGAGCACCCGAACGGATGCTTTTGGCGACGGGGTTCTCCTACAGTCACTTGGTCGGGGCTATGGGGCGTGGCTATCTATTAAGTTTATCCGGTGAGTATCCGCGTACGCTACGTGATTGTGACAGAATTTTGATCACATCAAAATTCCATGGCAACCGATCAACTGAGACTGAACTGCTAGATTTATAATATTCAAATTAGTTATCTCATAACTACTTGTGGATTCCAAATATTGTATCACATTCCAGATAAAAATAGAGTGTTAAACTTTCCGATCAAATAATCAAACACCCAAGATTTCCCAAATAGTTCTCAACACTTGAAATTAGTTTAAAAACATCCATCACATGCCATAGTACCAATGGTCCAGCCGTAGATGGGTCAAGCCAACGCCTCACATGTGACAACGCCGTACTGCCCCAAACCCTAAAGTTTAGAGGCAGTTCAAGATGGTCACATAATCGAGTTAAGGTTTGTTGTCATCTAGAGAGTCTACCGCGTTACTTGCACGACTTAGAACGTTCTTAAACTACGGAAAATCCAACACTTGGAAATTTTCCAGCAGGGGGGAAAAATGAGTTATTGATATCCGTTCGAACTTTTTAACACGTTCTAAAAAATTACCCGGAAAAACTTAAACGAAGTTAAATTATCCGATCGAATCAACGAGTCCCCAATACACCCAGAAAACTCAACACTTGAGTATAATTAAAAAATACCCAGAAATATGGACAAATACCTACGGATCAACCCTGCCAGTACGAGCCCATAACTCCCAAGTACGGATGCGGAACCGCCGCAGGAAGCATGCTCCTGCCGCGGATCCGCGGCGACTTCAGGGAGTTAGGGTGTCGTATTTTAGACTAATCCTTAGAATTTCCTGCTGATTTTTTTGAGTATTTTTAATGCAGAAAAAATCACATTTTTACAAAATTTCCAGAGAAGGGTATAAATCGGGGTTTCCGGGTTCGATCGGACTTTAAACTTTGCCTAGACTTCGCCTAAAGCTCTAGCTTGGCTCTGATACCACTGTAGGGTTACGAGGCACTCTCACAAGGGTCTATAAGGTATCAACCATGCCCGATTTAAAATTTAGACGTGCCGAACAACCCTAACCAAGATCTTTAAACTAGAGATTAGGCGAAACAAAGCATGTTAAACACTTTAACATTTAAGAGTTTGGGATTACAACCTTTGTAGTACGGTCCTTCACTTCATAAGCTCCGTGTTGTGGTCCTTTCGCTGCGATCATCAAGTTCCGGACTCTTGAGAGGCTTCACGAAGAGAAAGATGCAAGCTTGCTTCCGATCTTCGATAACAAAGATGATCTACCTTGAAGTTTCATTAACACAAGCTCTCACTCACTAAATGAAGTGAACACCCTAATCTAAATGGCTAGGATAGATTAGGATGATGAAGTAGGATTTTAGCTTTCATTTATTTTCATTAACTCACTCATTTTCATCACTTCATAAAAAGCTAGAAAGCTTTTCATGAAAGAAAGAAGAAGGAAGAAGAAGAACAATCCTTTTGTGATGAATAATGAAAGTTGTCATGAGGTTAGAATTGCAACCATGGGTTAAGTATGATAACTTAACCCATGTAGAGACTTAACCATGGTCATGGGTTGGGTTGGGTTAATAAATATCATAACAAATATCTTCACAAATATCTTTAGCAAGAAACAAAAGAAAAACCTTCTAGAAGCTTTTAGAAAATATTAACCCAAATCAAACCTTAATCATGTTTAATCTCTACTAATCACGTTGCTTTAATAAGCCTAATATGTTACAATATTATATATCACATATACAATATTTATTGTAACAAAATAAAATAATACAATTAACATATATCGCATATATATCAATGTATTACCCGAGTGAGAAAAAGAATCTTTTAGTGAGCTTATGTTAGTTAATGTAATTTAATATATCAAATATATAATTATACATTAAATTATCGAATCAACACTTGATCCGATAATCCAGCTATTTCACAAATAACCGACTAATATTATCTGAATCAGTTCATCGAATCATAAAATCTTCCGACAGGGGAAAAAGTGAGTTATTGATATCCGTTCGAACTTTTTAACAGTTTCTATAAATTACCTGGACAAACTAAACAAAGTTAAATTATCCGATCGAATCAACGAGTCCCCAATACAACCCTAAAAAACTCAACACTTGAGTGGAATTAAAAAATTCCCAGAAAAAAATAACAAGAAAGGACATAAGAACAATTACATGAAATTCCAGGGACTAAGTCACAATTTGGGCCGCGGAATCGCCGCCAAACCCTTGGTTTGGACGCGGTTCCACGGTCAAATAATTGACTTAGAGGACCGTACTTCACAGTAATTCTTATTTTTTCCAGCTTGTTTTTCTGAGCATTTTTAATTCAGTAAAAACCATATTTTTGAAAAATGTACAGAGAAGGGTTCGTGTCGGGGTTTTCGGGTTCGATCGAACTTTAAATTTCGTCTAGACTTCGCCTAAAGCTCTAGCTTGGCTCTGATACCACTGTAGGGTTGCTAGGCACTGCCACAAGGTTCTACGAAGTATCAACCATGCCCGATTAAAAAATTAGCCGTGCCGAACAACCCGAAGCCGGATCTTTAAACTAGGGTTTAGGCGAAAACGAGCATGCTAAACACTTTAACACTAAGTGAGAGGGATTACAACCTTTGTAGATCCAGTCCTTCACTTCTGAAGCTCCGTGTTGAAGTCCCTTCGCTGCGATCATCGTGTTCCGGACTCTCGAGAGGTTCCACGAAGAGAAAGATGCAGTCTTGCTTCCGATCTTCGATACAAAGATGGTCTACCTTGAAGTTTCGTAAACACAAGCTCTCACTCATAATATGAAGTGAACACCCTCATCTAAATGGCAAGGATAGATGAGGATGATGAAGTAGGATTATTGCTCTCTTTTATTTTCATTTACTCACTCATTTTTCATCACAAATAAAAAGCAAGAAAGCTTTGCAAAAGGAGGAAGAAGAAGAAGAATAGCGATCCATTCTCTTTTGTGATGAATAATGAAAGGATTAATATGATGAAATAATGCAATCATGGTTGACTAAACCATTGTAGAGAATTAACCAAGGGCTAGGGTTTGGGTTGGGTTAAGTATGAGTCATAGATAAATATCAACACAGATATCTTTATCATGACAAAAAGAAACCTTCTAGAATCTACTATAAGTCTTAACCCTAATCCAAACCCTAATCATGTTTAAACTCCACTAAACATGTTGCATTAGTTATCATATCATGTTACAATATTATATATCACATATATAATATTTATCGTAAAAAAATAAAATAATACAATTAACATATATCGCATATATATCAATGTGTTACCCGAGTGAGAAAAAGAATCTTTTAGTGAGCTAATATTAGTTAATGTAATTCAATATATCATATATATTATTATACATTAAATTATCGAATCAACACTTGATCCGATAATCCGGCTATATCGCATATAATCGACTAATATTTATCCGTACCGATTCATCGAATCAACACTTGATCCGATGACCCGGCTGACATCAAATATCGCGAGAATAGAATACGGTATCTCATATCGCATTATCCTCGGTCCCGCACATATCACATACGTGCCCCTACTCCGTTTTGCCTGAGTTAAGAAACCTCAGTGTAGGACTCTAAAGAATCGTCAATACGCCTGCAGTAGGTGATGATCATATCAAACACACACAAGCTGCAAGCGGTCAGCTAAACGTAACAGCTACCCAGGTATTGAGCGCTCAGAAGATCAACAAGCAAGCCTGTACATTCTCCTGTGAATCCAATCAATAACACTCCCGTACAGTCCGGTCTCGTCGTCTGATGTGTCACATATCTCGCCTAGGGGAGGTAAACGTCAGACCCAGTAGCTCGATAAGTCGGGTCGATATGAGGTCTATAACAGTTCGAGAAACTACTGATAACACTTACCAATAAATCTCAGCAACCCTGGCCAGGGATTTTTGGTTATAGCCAATCGAACACAGCGCAACATCAACTCCCTATACCGGGAGAGACGAGTCCCCTCCTACCGCTCATTGTCTCCATGTGATTCGGGAGTGTACCCAAAAGCCACCTTTTTGCACGCCCTCTTGGACGTGGTATGATGGAAATCAAAGCACAGTTGGAATCACACAAGACTCTATGACGATCTCGGGTCAACTGACTACTCTGTACCGGTGTCACCGGAGAACTGCCATCTGACGTGAGGTATAATACCATCTGGGAGTTCTCGGCGAGTCCGTCCGGTGTACCCAGTCTCTACTGAGCACCTGTACACCATCCTTGATGTCAAACACCGATGGATATGGGATCATCCATCGCCCATCATATGGGTCAAGATGCGTATACGCTAGTCTTCTCTGGTGTATCGATGCCATGTCTCGACTCTCGACTAGGAACTGTTATAGGATGTACTCGTCGACTACCGTGGCCCTACTAGTATGATCTCATCATAGTCCCAGTAGTCGAGTACATATCCTAAGAGCTTTATCAACATGTAACATAGAGACAATCAGAGTATATGTTAAGATAAAGTATAACCAGATAGCTTACTATCATCTCGAGCAAGAAAGTCCTCCCTATATATGTCCAAGCATCCATTACAATATACATCGTATGTACAGTAATGGCCTCTAGGGCATACATATAACTAACAATCTCCCACTTGCACTAGGGCCATCTGTTGTGGTATCACATACCCAACAATTAGCTGCGGTTGAAGTATCTCATACTCAACCATCCCATAAAAGTCTCTACCGGGAAAAAGGCCTTTGTGAGTGGATCCGCGCTGTTGTCCTCTGTGTCTACTCTCCTAACCTCGATCTCCCTGGAGATCAACCATCTCCATGATCAGGTGATACTGCCTAAGAATTATATCTGGATTTCTGATGGGACGGGGGTTCCTTGGCTAAAGCCACATCTCCATTGTCACACAATGGTAGGAACGAAGTTCATCTTATGAACTTATATATCCAGACTGCCTCTTTGGTAGCATCCTTGGTAACGATGTATCTTGCCTTTAATCGTCTAGTAAGTCACGGTATCTAGCTTGGAACTCTCCCAACATACCATCCCTCCACTGAGGGTAAAGACAATGCCTGCGACTGAAATTCATTCGTCCTTATCACCCTGGAACCTTTCCAGTGATTCTCCCCAGGATCGATTGATACCATCTCATTACAACTAGTGAGAATCCTAACATCCAATTAGATCTATCTCATAGATCCAAAACCTAGGATTTAGAAGGTATTACCTTGATCCTATATGGAGAATCCTTGTGATAAGCGGAGATTGACCGAGCGTAGCATAGGAAACTCCTTTCCTATCAAGTGTATGTCATCCACGTA
Source organism: Agapanthus africanus (assembly GCA_030015575.1). Classification (NCBI taxonomy): domain Eukaryota; kingdom Viridiplantae; phylum Streptophyta; class Magnoliopsida; order Asparagales; family Amaryllidaceae; genus Agapanthus; species Agapanthus africanus. The sequence goes on along the minus strand of CM057344.1, from coordinate 371,200,023 downwards.
CTCTACGAGGATCACCACCATACTCCCTACTACCTTTTTGTATATACAAGGTTCATCTACCATTTTGATGAAGTTAAACTCTTTGACTACCACATCAAAACAGATGTTCCATCTCCGCGATGCCTACTTTATCCTATAAAGCATCTTGCTCACGTTTCCGCTGCTCCCACTTTCTACAAAGCCCTCTGGCTGTATACTTATAGACGCTGTTTTCCAAATCATCATTTAGAAAAGCAGTCATGACACCCAACCGCCAGATATCATAGTCATGGTATGTAGCCGTGGCAAGTAGGATCTGGATATACTTATGCATAGCTTTGAAAGTCTCAACTTTTCCATGTACACGAAGTAATCTTCTCAAGATATACTTGCTCCAGATGGGGATTTAACCCTTCAGATAAAGCAACCAAAGTCCATACTTTGTTGGTGTATAAGGATTCCATCTCAGATCGCTGAGCATCCAGCCATTCTTACAGAGTCCCACTCCTGATGGCCAGCTCGAAACTAGTTGGGTCATCATCTCATGATGCAATCCTCGCTCCCACTGTCATAGAGAAACCGAAGTTTCTCTCAGGTGGGTGAGGAACCCTACTACATCGGCGGAGAGGCTGAGGTTCGTTGGAAACTATTGAATCCTTTGGTTGTACCAAATCATCAGCTGCAGTTTGTATAGCTGGAACATTTCTAGTTCTACATAACAGACCTTACCTCGAGCTTGTCCGGATTTTTCTTTTAGACATAGGCCGGACAACCCCAAATCTTAACAAACTTAAGATATGGGCTCTTCCCTTTCCATATCACATATGAAGTGGTAGGCAACTGATTTGTTTTGAACCCTATTCAATAGGTATGCAGCTTCTTAAGTGCATAACTCCCAAAAGGAAATAGGAAACTCAGTAGTACTCATCATAGAGCACACCATATCACATAGGGTGCTATTGCTCCGCCCCGATACACCGACGTGCTGTGGTGTATACGGAGGAGTAATGCTGAGAGAGAATCTCATTCTCCTTTAGAATTGTCCAGGAATTCCGTGCTCAAGTATTCTCCTCCTTGATCACATCAAACGACATAATACTTATACCCGTTGTTGGTTCTCTACTTCTAATTTATATTCTGTGAATATCTCAAAAGCTTCGGACTTGTGTTTCAACAGGAACATATGTCTGAATCTTGAGAGATCATCAGAGAATGTAATGAAGTACAAAGAACTGGTCTTGGCATGTGTAGACAGGGGACCTTCATACATCAGCATGTATCAATCCCAAGAGTTCACTAACTCTTTCTCCGTTTTCAATAAACAGAGCTGTGGTCATCTTATCTCTGTGACATGACAGGCAAGTTTCACAAGATGTAAATTCAAACTAATTTAAATATGCATCTATATGTAACTTCAGCTAGTCGGGTCACATTGATATGACTTAATCTACAATGCCTCAAGAAGGATTCGTTCATTTCTGAACTTTTCTTCTTGTGTGTGTTCTGTATACTGAGAACAGTAGTTTGATTTAGAACGTCAATGCTTTTAGATAACGTACCTGAACCGATCAACTCTTGATATAGGAAATGTTCAAAACATTATCCATCAATACAAAATTGTATCACTTCTTTACTAATAAAGAGACTGATATGATATTGTATATCAGGTTCGGTATCTAACAACATTTACTCAGAATCAATGTATTCTGGTAATACAGGGTGATAGTGACCAACAGACTTGGCTGCAACACTTGCACCGTTTTCTGTCTCATGAAACTTATCACCCGTTCTCTGTTCTCTACCTATCTGTAGCCCATGTAACAGATTACATATGCGGGATCCTGATCCGGTATCACATACCCAGGACGTAAAGGATACTGAGAAACAGTTCTCTGTAATGAACACACCCGAAGATGATGCATCAACATGCACTTTCTTCGTTTGGGCGGCACGGGAAATCTGGTATTCCCCAATTTCCTACTCTGTCTTATAACAATTATAAGTTGGAGCGGGACCAACGTTCCCCAGCTCAGTATAACAAGCGGGTTCGGTCAATATATCCGTATTATTATCTTGATTAAGGCGTGATATGGTCGCTACCTAGAGAGAGAGAGAAGAAAACACTCAGCGTATGCTCTTGCAAGATTAGATTGGTTATCTAATATATCTAATCAGGATGTCTCCCACTGTTTTAATCAAATCTTCCTTCAAACCCTAAAAGGAAAGATTAGCCGGGATTAATTACACGCTACAAGTTCGCCAATCTTTCAGTCAGGCCAGTGTCGGTACTTTGAGGGAGGTGCCCCGTGCTTTCGCACGGACCTAATTAAAGTAAACCTCGTTTTCCCAGAGGCGTAACCCCGTTGACACCTTTCTAGACACCTACTTGATCGGCTAATTGTAATGTGTAAAACTCTCCCAGGAGTAACTCTTACTCGCAGCGGGTATCGGGATCCAACTATCTCATAGAAGGTGAGCAATCTCATTGCAAATTTCAACACTTGAAATTCCCAATAATATTTTACCCTTAGTGACTTATGACCTTAACTATGGTCAACAAATCATATGCACTAGTCAAGTTCAACCCGTCATTTCCCGATTTATTAGTCCCACACACATGACCCTTAACTAAGGTCAACAATGTTATATGACTGTCCTAATTAATCGCATCATATGCTATATAGGAAGACATCACTTATCTACCGTACACTGTGCCTTAACTAAGGTCAACAAACACAGCACGAATACTAAGTACTCTACTTCCTAAAATGACGGAGGGTTACGACAGGTTTTTAAGAAAACTTTTTGCGTAATGAACTTGATATCGTTGTAGAATCGAGTGATTTTAAATGGAGTGTTTTTGAGGCTTTTCTAGTTTTGCTAAAGGGGTCACTCCCGGTGAAGGGATCGTCGGCCCATTCCTCATCGAATAAGGTGCAGGATATTTCACAAATATCGCTGTACAAAGCAAGAACTATAGAAGCAATCAAAAGACAAACCGAGTTTGTAGCATCTGCTAGTTTCACTAAAGAGGTCACTCCCGGTGAAAGGATCTCGGCTCTTTCCTTATCGAATAAGGTGCTGGATGTTCTACAACGAACACCGCTATGCAAAGCAAGAACTAGAGCTACCTGTTTTTGAGACAAGTTTCTACAACATATTTAGGTTTCTTTTAGTTTCATTAATCTCATTAATGAACGAAATCTGCAATATAATATATATCTCATATATATAATATAAACATTCGTCTCAGGCATTAATATGATCTCATCACAGAACATTGCAGCAGAAGAACATATATGAAATATTGGATATACTAGGATGTCCGTGTTTTCAATACGAGCCTGTATAAAACACGGATTCCACGGTCGCGATGAATAGCCAAACCCACATCCCTAGACCCTTACGAGAGCGGCAAGTAACATTGTCAATTCTAGGGTTAGGAGACCCGGTCTCGACTCCTCGAGATGGTCTCCCACTGGACCCTAGAACCCGGTTACTTGTGCTCCCCGCCTTGGGTCTACCTAACGCGGAAAAATGAATAATATACAATGGGTGACAACAACCTCATCCCGGAAGTGCCCCAATAAAAGAATATTACATACAAATGAATTTTACATGAATGAAAAATAAAAAAAAACTCTCATCTCACATAAAACCCCCGGCTATTCAAAACGCGACGATCCAATATAACAAATCACAGCAACACATAATATCTCATATCATCAACGTAAGCAAGTATGCGTATCCCGATTGTCGTTGATGTATAGCAACGAAGCCGGCGATATACCACATACTACGCTTACGGTCACAGAAAAGAAGAATAAAACTACAACAGTTGGAATCCGCAACCTCCATAGACATCGCATGCCTAACCAAATGAATTCCTTAGACATCGCATGCCTAACAATTATAAACCCCGCATTTTAGTCTCATTATCGAAAACTCTTTTCTTTATCTAGTCGGGAAATTCAACAAGATTCCCGACAACCTGATTGAATGCTCGTCGCAAACTTTAGTAGACGGCCGCACCCTTGGATGCCGTCGACGAAGTGCACTAAGGCGGAACACCGCTGCCGCGAGCACCCGAACGGATGCTTTTGGCGACGGGGTTCTCCTACAGTCACTTGGTCGGGGCTATGGGGCGTGGCTGTCTTTTAATTTTACCCGGCGAGTATCCTTGTACGCTACGTGATTGCGACGGACTTTTGATCACATTAAAATTCCGTGCCAACCGATCATTTGAGACTAAACTGCTAGATTTATAACATTCAAATTAGTTATCTCATAACTACATGTGGATTCCAAATATTGTATCACATTCCAGATAAATAGACAATGTTAAACTTTCCAATCGAATAATCAAACACCCAAGATTTTCCCAATATATCTCAACACTTGAAATCAGTTTAAAAACATCCATCACATGCCACAGTACCAATGGTCCAGCCGTAGAAGGGTCAAGCCAACGCCTCACATGTGGCACGCCGTACTGCCCCAAACCCTAAGGTTTAGAGGCAGTTCAAGACGGTCACATAATCGAGTTAAGGTTTGTTGTCTTCTAGAAGGTCAACCGCGTTACTTACACGACTTAAAACGTTCTTAAACTCGAGAAAAAATCCAACTTTTGAAAAAATTTCCGATAGGGGAAAAAGTGAGTTATTGATATCCGTTCGAACTTTTTAACAGTTTCTATAAATTACCCGGACAAACTAAACAAAGTTAAATTATCCGATCGAATCAACGAGTCCCCAATACAACCCTAGAAAACTCAACACTTGAGTGGAATTAAAAAATTCCCAGAAAAAAATAATAAGAAAGGACCTAAGAACAATTACATGAAATTCCAGGGACTAAGTCACAATTTGGGCCGCGGAACCGCCGCCAAACCCTTGGTTTGGCCGCGGTTCCGCGGTCAAATAATTGACTTAGAGGACCGTACTTCACAGTAATTCTTATTTTTTCCAGCTTGTTTTTCTGAGCATTTTTAATTCAGAAAAAAACATATTTTTGAAAAATGTACAGAGAAGGGTTCGTGTCGGGGTTTTCGGGTTCGATCGGACTTTAATCTTCGTCTAGACTTCGCCTAAAGCTCTAGCTTGGCTCTGATACCACCGTAGGGTTGCTAGGCACTGCCACAAGGTTCTACGAGGCATCAACCATGCCCGATTAAAAAATTAGCCATGCCGAACAACCCGAAGCCGGATCTTTAAACTAGGGTTTAGGCGAAAACGAGCATGCTAAACACTTTAACACTAAGTGAGAGGGATTACAACCTTTGTAGATCCGGTCCTTCACTTCTAAAGCTCCGTGTTGAAGTCCCTTCGCTGCGATCATCGTGTTACGGACTCTCGAGAGGTTCCACGAAGAGAAAGATGCAGTCTTGCTTCCGATCTTCGATACAAAGATGATATACTTTGAAGTTTCGTTAACACAAGCTAACACTCATAATATGAAGTGAACACCCTCATCTAAATGGCAAGAATAGATGAGGATGATGAAGTAGGATTATTGCTCTCTTTTATTTTCATTTACTCACTCATTTTTCATCACAAATAAAAAGCAAGAAAGCTTTGCAAAAGGAGGAAGAAGAAAAAGAGTAGTGATCCATTCTCTTTTGTGATGAATAATGAAAGGATTAATATGATGAAATAATGCAACCATGGTTGACTAAACCATTGTAGAGAATTAACCAAGGGCTAGGGTTTGGGTTGGGTTAAGTATGAGTCATAGATAAATATCAACACAAATATCTTTATCATGACAAAAAGAAACCTTTTAGAATCTACTAGAAGTCTTAACCCTAATCCAAACCCTAATCATGTTTAAACTCCACTAAACATGTTGCATTAGTTATCATATCATGTTACAATATTATATATCACATATATAATATTTATCGTAACAAAATAAAATAATACAATTAACATATATCGCATATATATCAATGCCGAGTGAGAAAAAGAATCTTTTAGTGAGCTAATATTAGTTAATGTAATTCAATATATCATATATATTATTATACATTAAATTATCGATTCAACACTTGATCCGACAATCCGGCTATATCGCATATAACCGACTAATATTTATCAGTACCGATTCATCGAATCAACACTTGATCCGATGACCCGGCTGACATCAAATATCGCGAGAATAGAATACGGTATCTCATATCGCATTATCCTCGGTCCCGCACATATCACATACTTGCCCCTACTCCGTTTTGCCTGAGTCAAGAAACCTCTGTGTAGGACTCTAAAGAATCGTCAATACGCCGGCAGTAGGTGATGATCATATCAAACACCCACAAGCTGCAAGCGGTCAGCTAAACGTAACAGCTACCCAGGTATTGAGCGCTCAGAAGACCAACAAGCAAGCCTGTACATTCTCCTATGAATCCAATCAGTAACACTCCCGTACAGTTCGGTCTCGTCGTCTGATATGTCGCATATCTTGCCTAGGAGTGGTAAATGTCAGACCCCAGTAGCTTGATAAGTCGTGTCGATATGAGGTCTATAACAGTTCGAGAAACTACTGATAACACTTACCAGTAAATCTCAGCAACCCTGGCCAGGGATTTCCAGTTATAGCCAATCGAACACAGCGCAACATCAACTCCCTATACCGGGAGAGACGAATACCCTCCTATCGCTCATTGTCTCCATGTGATTCGAGACTGTACCCAAAAGCCACCTTTTTGCACGCCCTCTTGGATGTGGTATGATGGAAATCGAAGCACAGTGGGAATCACACAAGACTCTATGATGATCTCGGATCAACAGACTACTCTGTACCAGTGTCACCGGAGAACTGCCATCTGACGTGAGGTATAATACCATCTGGGAGTTCTCGGCGAGTCCGTCCAGTGTACCCAGTCTCTACTGAGCACCCGTACACCATCCTTGATGTCAAACACCGATGGATATGGGATCATCCATCGCCCATCATATGGGTCAAGATGCGTATACGCTAGTCTACTCTGATGTATCGATGCCATGTCTCGATACACCCTCGACTAGGAACTGTTATAGGATGTACTCGTCGACTACCGTGGCCCTACTAGTATGATCTCATCATAGTCCCAGTAGTCGAGTACACATCCTAAGGGCTTTATCAACATGTAACATAGAGACAATCAGAGTACATGTTAAGATAAAATATAACCAAATAGCATACTATCATGTCGAGCAAGAAAGTCCTCCCTATATATGTCCAAGCATCCATTACAATATACATCGTATGTACAGTAATGGCCTCTAGGGCATACATATAACTAACAGATATGAGGTTTATAACAGTTCGAGAAACTACTGATAACACTTACCAGTAAATCTCAGCAACCCTGGCCAGGTATTTCCAGTTATAGCCAATCGAACACAGCACAACATCAACTCCATATACCGGGAGAGACGAATCCCCTCCTATCGCTCATTGCCACCATGTGATTCGGGACTGTACCCAAAAGCCACCTTTTTGCATGCCCTCTTGGACGTGGTATGATGGAAATCAAAGCACAGTGGGAATCACACAAGACTCTATGACGATCTCGGGTCTACAGACTAACATGTACCAGTGTCACCGGAGAACTGCCATCTGACGTGAGGTATAATACCATCTGGGAGTTCTCGGCGAGTCTGTCCAGTGTACTCAGTCTCTAATGAGCACCCGTACACCATCCTTGATGTCAAACACCGATGGATATGGGATCATCCATCGCCCATCATATGGGTCAGGATGCGTATACGCTAGTCTATTTTGGTGTATCGATACCCTGTCTCGATACACCCTCGACTAGGAACAGTTATAGGATGTAATCGCCGACTACCGTCGCCCCACTAGTATGATCTCATCATAGTCCCGGTAGTCGAGTACATATCCTAAAGGCTTTATCAACATGTATCATAGAGACAATCAGAGTACATGTTAAGATGAAGTACAACCAGATAGCATACTATCATGTCGAGCAAGAATGTCCTCCCTATATATGTCCAAGCATCCACTACAATATACATTGTATGTATAGTAATGGCCTCTGGGGCATACATATAACTAACATGGCCAAGGTCTTCGTGTAATGGCTCTCCTAGACACAGCGCGATCTCACCCCCAATACTGGGAGAGACGAACCCCTGCCGATCCACTCACTGCCTCTATGTGGCTCGGGACAGTACCCAACTAAAACCTGTTTGCACGACTCCTTTGAGCCGTGGTAAGGTAGTAATCAAAGCACAGTGGGAACTCACATGAGACAAATGATGATCTCAGGTCGATGAACTAACCTGTACACATGTCACCAGGGAACTGCTATCTGACGTCAGGTTTAATACCAACTAGCATGTTCCCGGCGAGTCCTGTCCGGTGTACTCATAACCCAATGAGCACCTGTATACATCTTAGGTGAACCAACTGACACTAATGGCTTGTGAGACCAGCCACCGCCCCTCGTCGGGGTCTCGACTGTATACACTAGTCTACTAATGGAGTATCGATGCCCAGTCTCGAAACTCCCACGACTAGGGACCTTTTAAGGATGTGCTTATAGACCCCAGCTCCCACGTATATGATTGCCATCATACTGCTGGTCATTAAGAAAGAATCCTAAGGGCTCTATCAGCGTGCAATAGCGACCTTTAAGGTCACCTAAAGCTGTACACGATGATAAAGATAAACCATGGTAGCATACTATTCCCCATCAATGTGTAATAGTGAATCACATTGTCACCTAAAACATGTACACGATGATAAAAACAAACCAGATAGTATACAATCATCCTGAGTAAGATTGTCCTACCAGTATAGGTCCTCCCTCAATCATTGCAATCACGTGCCTGTGATCCAATAATTGACTCTAAGGGCACTATATCCAACATCGAGCACAACACTAGCACACTGTTTGTTTTCACCAACAAGTCTCGGGGTCACAGCAGGTTGTCGATGTCACAAAACGGCACTAAAATACGACATCGTACAAAACTAAGCTAAAAGGAAGAAGTTATACCTCATTTGTTCCCCTCTAGGCAGCACTAACTTCCTAAGGTTGTCAAAATCCCACTTTGCTCGGTTCAACGTGTAGAGGAAGAGATGGAAATTAATTTTTGTGAAGGGAGTGTAGGGCTTTGGGGATTGTTTGGAGATAGATCTAGGGTTCTTTGAGGAGGGAAGTGAGGTTGGAGAATGAAGAAGAAGGAGAAGAAAATGATGGGGCATGGATAAGGCAGCAGCCCCCCCTCTCTCTCACTATTATTTTCACACACTCTCTCTCTCCAAAGTACACCTAACCTAATCATTATGTCCCCTTTTGACTTTTCCTTTTTCTTTTCTCCCTACCAATAAACCATAACACATAACCCAAATGAAATGCAACATGTAACCAAAAGAAATATGTCATGGTGCACTAACCATGAAAACTGTAGAAACACGGATTTGGCTTAATCGCGATTAGCAGTGCACTAATCGGGTTTTTATCAAAACTGCATATAATAAATTTTAAAATTGCCAAATCCGTTAAATATGTTTTTAAATGAATAAATCATTTTAATTTCCTTTTATATCACAATTATTGGTATATATTTATAGCCTTTTTCGAAAACCCCAGTTTCGCAAATAGGGCAGTTTTCGAGAAAAATATTATTTTAATATTAAATTCCAAGAATAATATTTTATATTTTCTGAAATGTTACAATTTTCCCCCCCTAAAGAAATTCGGTCCCCGAATTTAAATTTAAACCCCCAAAATCTAAAACATTTCAATAATCAGCTCAAATCAACGGGGCTCTGAAATCATGGAAAACGCAGAAATAACACAGCGCGTCAAGTGCGCGTGGAAACGAGTACGAAACTCAAAAACTGAACTCCGTCAAGCGTTGCGCAAATCATCGGATTCGCACGCATATCCTTGGAGTTACAATAGAGATATACATCTCGAAATCTACTACTGAAATCCAATATACACTAGTCAAATACTATAATACGTGTATAGTATACATCTTTGGAAAACTTTCAGGAACTAAATAAAACTCATGCAAAAATCTTTTCTAAATCGCCGTGTGATGTGTAACTCATGGCCTAAGTGACAGACGCCCATTTGTAAGGAAATAATATATGTCCATATATATTTTGGTAAATATACGTTCTGTCGTTTTGAAGATATCCTAAAAGGTTTTCCTTTATAAACGTTCGCGTGGCTCACGGACACGTAGGAAATAGCGAGACTACAACTCCTTTGAAAACCTCTTGGTAAGCTTTTAATGCATGCAAAGTACTCAGGTCCTGTCCTCATATCAGTCCTGTTTGGCTACTACACAATATAGTGTCCAACATGAAAACAGAGTGCTCAAAAGAAAAATCAACCTCAAAAGGCGTATCCAAAAATCACATGCGTCTGGTGCGCATGGAAATCAAACCAAATACAGGTGCCACTATAAGCACAAAGCAAAACTAAGTGTAACGGGTGTGTACAAAAGCATCTGTCCATTGCAACGGTGTGCATGACAACAATATCGGGTGCATCTGATATGCACAAGAATCTCGATTTAGTGCATCTGGTGTGCACCAAAATCGCATCTTACATCATGCGCCCAACACGCGCGAAAATCCAACTCAGGTGCATCCAACATGCATGAATAAAATCTATATCATGTGCATCCCACATGCATGAAATCACAAAATCCAATATCAAGCTCCGATCATGCGCAAGGATCCAATTAGGTGCATAAGGTGCACAAAACAATATCGAGTATTAAAATCGAAATCGACGGTATACAACACATTTCGATCCAAATCCAAATCAGGTATACCGTAGCATATAATCTCACAACCATGTGCCTCGGCATGCACAAAAGCAAATCAAATACCAAAAGTGCATGAAAACTATGCCGAAAGCATAAATCAAATCATATGCATGCCCTTGGCATGAAATCACAATAAATATCTCAAATGGCATCAAAACGAAGTCAGGTGCAACTGTGGTGCACAAAATAAGTATCGATGCACTACAAGCACATATAAGCTATACCGAGTGCAAAAATGAAATCATCCCTATGAAATCCACGAAATCATAAACACATGCTACGAAGGTACAAACGACATCAATGCAATAGATATGCACAAATCGCAATTCAACACAACGGTGTATAAAATATATGTCAAGTGCGACAACTATGCACAAAATGTAAATACCCAGTAAGTGCAACCATAGTGCACGAAATCAATATGAGGAAACTCGTCATCAAAACTCAAATCCAAGCGATATTAGCGTGATACTCAGATCATAAACGCAAATCGCAATAAAGGACATCGAGGTACACCTCCTACAATGTCGAAAAATGAGTCGGCGTGCCTAAAACCGGCAGAACCAGAATATCCGCTCGCCTCCTGCTCACGGTCTGGCATCCTCTGTCTCTGGGTACTCATCTTCTCCTCGGATTACTAATTTCGCAATCCATCGGCTCATCGGCCCTGTCAGGTGTGCTAACGGGGACGATTCCGTTTTGGCACTTTTCTGGTCATCTCTCGGTCAATCATCACGACCACTCGTAAGGCAGCACACCACTGGCATCAGTCTTTGGCTCTCTGAGTACACGTGACACATCTGATCCTGCGACCAAATCTCATTGCAGCAGTGTCCCGGAAGGAATCCTGCTCAAGGTCTCTTCCGATCTCGCCTATGCCGAACTGTACGGAGGCTGGTACTCTTACATAATCTTTTCTCATTTTCTGGACATCTGCGTTTCAGCACAACGTTCTGTCGGGAATTGGCCGTATCCCAACGCCTCTGTATGCATATCAGATCTCTAATCTCGACGGGGAGTAGCAACAGCTCGTCAGCATCGCGCATGAACCTCTGGCTCCACCCACCTTTGTCATCGTCCGCTTCGACGCCACGTCTTGCTATCTGCGTTCTGCTACTGTCTTCGTCCACGATCAATCCGAAGTCTCTCGCACGGACTCGAAATCGCATACTCTGTATCCTCATCACTTTGTAGAAGATATCTGGCCGAACACGTCCCTGGGAACTCGTCCCAACCATTGGAGGAATACTCAATACTCGCCCGTCCTCGATCAACTCACAACGGATCGGGGCGAGGTCCTCTATCCGAAACTGGTTAGCTTAATGGTCTCTTATCACATGATATCTGGACGACGTCAAACTTTTCGATCGAGTCATCGGGGTCCCAAAATTTCCCAAAGGCTCAGCATCTGAGCACAGTCTAAAAATATCTGGTACATACCACAGCACCTCTGGACCAGCCGTAGAAGGGCAAACCCAAGCCTCATTGATGGCACCGCTAAACTGCCACAAACCCTAATGTTCAAAGCGGTTCCATGGTCATCATGTCGAGTTAGGGTTTCATTCTTCTAGAGGGTCCACAGAATTACCTGCATGTTCCTCCGAACACTTTAAACTCGGGAAAAATGGGTTTTTGACACTCGTCCGAACTTTTTAGCTTCGCCTATACAACATGTGAATGTTCTTCGCCCGCATGCTAAACAATGCCTCAATCCTCCAGGAAAGGCGATACATCGGCGGTCATCTCTGGATCGGTCTGCTCTAGATCTGAGTAGGACTCTCGACACTGGAAATCTTCAACTCAACTGGGCCTACGTCGGTGCATCAATCTGACGAATCACCTTCGTCCCTCAACTCGGGATAGTAGCTATCATCTGTCGCATCTCTGTCTGGAAGCTCCGGCGATCTTAGCTCGTAAGCTCAGGAAGCGACACTCCATCAGTCTCAGCAACAGCTGCGTTATCTGAGGTATGATGTACATCAACATCTCTGAGGTATGATGTACATCAACAGTCCTCTCACAACTGGCAGCTCTATCAAAGGCCCGATCATCTGGTGCAAAACCAAACACCTTCCTCAACAAGAGGTCATAACACAAAACTACATCGAGACGTTCCCTTGTCACCAGAAAACACAATGGTAGGCCCTCGTACCAGACGAGCTCGCCCAGACCGCAACACTAGCAGCAGCTCAATCTGCGCTCAAACATGGTGACAGAAACCTCAATCGAGTATCGAAGAAAGCAGACCAACGGTATGAAAGGAAACAACAGATCCGGCATGGATACATGATCATAAGAAGGAACAGTATCAATAGAGTATGATCATGGAACAAATAAAATCAAGGATCTCCAATGGATGTATAATCATGGGTATAAAGAGAATCACAGATCTCAAAATATGTACATCCTAAGGTTTCTTAAGTGGAGTATCGTATCGTAAATATGCCGCGGAACATACGTACGGTACGTCACTCTACTCAAGCTACATACACCATCAATCAGGGTCAGCCTATGAAACGAAAGTTCGGGTCTAATACCCCCCCTCCCGTTCAAGTCTAAGTTCCGTAAGGTCAAGCCTAGGTTCCGAAATACATAACCGCCCTAAACTCCGCATAGTCAAACATAGACTTGAAATAAAGTTAAACCTAACGCTCTGATACCAACTTTGTCACGACCCGAAATATTAGCTCGTGACCAGCACTTAGATCCCCCAACGTCTAAAGGCGTAACGTAATTCAAGTAAGATGAAACCCAGAAATCTAAACCTTTTTAAGAAAATAAAGGAGGTGAAGTTTTGAAATAAAGGTATAATGAAATCAAATGTGCTTAAATGCATAGAAAAGAAACATGAATGATGCAAGTGAAATTTACTAGTTTGAAAACATGTTTCGTCTTTTAAAAATTTTGGCAGCACCTCCTTTGTATATTTTGATCCAAAACTACAAATACATAATAATGATAAAGGCAACCCCAAGCGGGAGCTAGCTCTTTGCCAAACGGCGGATCACAACCACGCAATACAGTATAAATAAGTATACGACGCCCAACGACGAAATTCACCACAAAAAGATAAAGAAAAGTAAGACATAAAATCACAAGTAGCGGAAACCCCTCGCTCTAAGTCTCGCAACCACAATCGCACTAAGTCTCATTACTTATACAAATTACTAATTTTGATTGATTGATGGAGTTAACTAGATACAATATGAAATATAATACAAGAGTGGGTACGATACAAATGTCCCACCTACCACTGCAAAACACCCAAATGAAGCTGTGTGCCAGCGATACCGCTACCGATCCAAGCGGTCAACCTGCAAGAACTGGAGCACAACGGGGGTGAGTTGCCGACTCGTGAATAGAAAAACATCTACAAGTAGAAATCGAATAAACAACGACTCCTAGGTCAACTATATCATAAAGGTAATACTATGATATCTAGGGCGACCGGGTCGGTATATGTACAAACAAGGTAGTCAAACCTATATGCATGCGGATAACATCCAACAGGAATAATCAACGCATGTATGCATATGGATCTCGTCCACCCATATAATCAACGTATGTAGGCATGTGGATCTTGTCCACCCATATAATTAATGTCTGCATTCACGTAAATATCATAAAAGAGTGTGCATGAAAGTATGAGGATGTAAATCAACGGTGTCCCTCACGACACATCAAAATCATGGAACCCGAGTGCCTAGCATCGACACTCAAAAACATCATGAAAACCGTGCCCGGCATCGGCACGTAAATCCTCATATATCCGGCTCCGTCAGTCTGGATCGGCCCACGGGCTCCGTCTACGGAATTGGCCCTCGGCCCCGGCAGTACGGGTCGGCCCGTATCCATCTCTCAACTCTGGTCAGTATCCTCCGGATAACCGCCAGGTCCAACCAATCACCGGTAGGTAGTAGTCCCTCTGCCAGGCTCATCGTCATCCACACGAAATCCCTCTCTCGCCCCGGGATACCATACCGGGTCCACCATGTACCCGTAATCGGCCTCATCTGCCTCCTCGAATCGGGTTTCACATGTCGCTCTCAGAACCGAGAAAACACATGGTGGACGCACTGAAATATCATATCAAGAGAAACCGGGTTTTTAAAACAACACATAATCTCTTTTGAAATGTCCATGGTTCTCAAATCCAGAATCTCATGAAAACAGCATATCTCAATACGTAAAATCATAGAGCATGATGCATGCGACATATAATAGAAATATAAGCATATCCGTTTATCATGCAACATGGAACAGTGATATGACATATTAAGGGAAAACCGCTCTTTTAAAATGATTCCGGTTTTTAAAATATAACTCGCGGTTCCCAATTTCCCAATAAAACCAGTATCTATATAAGTACAATATGTATATGCACAAGTGTAGA
This sequence comes from Agapanthus africanus, assembly GCA_030015575.1. Classification (NCBI taxonomy): domain Eukaryota; kingdom Viridiplantae; phylum Streptophyta; class Magnoliopsida; order Asparagales; family Amaryllidaceae; genus Agapanthus; species Agapanthus africanus. The sequence goes on along the minus strand of CM057344.1, from coordinate 371,184,858 downwards.
TGTACCAATGTATGTGTGCACCAATATGGATATCCAATGTGTATGTGCGCAGATATGGATGTATCAGTGTGTATGTACACCAATATGAATATACAATGTGTATGTCCGCAGATATGGATGTATCAGTGTGTATGTGCACCAATATGAATATACAATGTGTATGTGCACAGATATGGATGTATCAATGTGTATGTGCACCAATATGAATATACAATGTGTATGTGCGCAGATATGGATGTATCAATGTGTATGTGCACCAATATGAATATACAATGTGTATGTGCGCAGATATGGATGTATCAATGTATATGTGCACCAATATGAATATACAATGTGTATGTGCGCAAATATGGATGCATCAATGTATATACGCAAGCAGGTTATGCGAAGGGTCATATCATAATGTAGCAATCCTACTGTGTAGTGACATGGCAATTATCGATGATGAAATGTGTGAGCCTACAATTTGTGTACGTGTAACATACGCATCATCGATAATGGTGTATGTGTACTATCACAGGTATAAGTAATGCAATGCGAATAACATGAAGGCAGCATAAGGTAAAGCATATGCAAATGCTGACGGGTATACGTATCTAACATAGTCGAGTCGGTGAATCTATCAATCGGCATCCAGCCTAAACAACATCGCGTACGGTATAATCCATCGTATGACAACCTCTAGTCAAGAGTAAGGATCAATCATCAAGTCAACTCATCACGCACGGAAAATCATCGTACGGCGACATTAAGCTAATATGGATCCTATCATCCTATACGACAAATGAGGGTACGGCCTAATATCATGTACGACCCATCATCCATGATTCACAACATTCTATATATATATATATATCCCTATATACCTATGTCCCAGGTCACATCCACAATAATCTCATATCAGGCGACTGGCAGGGTATAAATCATCTCGATCGACTCGCATCCGTATTCCATCATATCATCATATCATCATATCATCATATCCGTCTTATATTCTTTCGTCGCATTTATATCTCACATCATGTCCAGTTTACATAAACATTCCATCTCTACTATAAGTATAAGTATCCAATCTAACATACACACCCGAACCATACAAGCAGATTTTAAAAGAAGCGAATCGTAATTTTGAATATAGGAGTTACGGTGTTTTTAAGGAAAAGATATCAATTGAAAATCCATAACGTCCCTTAAGGTATCTGTTTAAAAGATGCATACGATTCTTCAGGTTAGAAAGAGGTATGGTTCGGATGACACATCTACGTCGACTATCTAGTCCTATAGTACCCTAAACGGCAATATCGCTAAACGTCATCCTCAAATTCCGTCATCACATATTAGCTGTATTATATCACTTCTACTATTCTTAGTTTCTAATATGGTTTCACTAACTATCATTTAACTCTAACCCTAGTTTCCTAATCTAGGTTTCCTTAACCACATTCTATAAATTAGTTTCCATCAAAACTTTGCGGGGGTGCTATACGCCATCCACCCGACTTCTCCGGTAGATTTAGATCTACTCACCGTGGTCTTCGCTCGCCGAAGTCGATGACGCCTCGCTCCGTTGCTTCGGAATCCACGTGAAGGTACCTACAATAACAAAATATATCGTAACGATATTAAAATCAAGTTTTAAAATCCAAAACGGCATGCGTATTGCTCATAGGTTCGAACCTATAGCTTACGCGTACAAAATAAACCAAACAACTCTTGTTGTCGATGTACAAACATGCGACAACCAAAAATGAATCCAAATATCAAAACTCATCATTCAAAATACGAAAACATATCCTAAATCATACACAAGTGTTCTCAGATTTTGACTCAGGTCAAATAAATCCAAGCAAACAAGTATAGGGTGATGTATAATGTGTAATTGAGCTACTGAACCAACCCCAATACCCAAGACAACTAAGTGGTCGGCCCCATCCCTAGAAATTCCGGTGAGACCGGCCCCCCGTGCTCAGTTGGGTCTCATTTTGTCATGGTGCTGGTCTAAAATTGGTCTCTGGTATTGTTTGGTTTTCTCAGATATTCCCCAGGTCATCCCAGATTCACAGTAGGCACACTAAAAGTCACAAAACCAATACGGAACAAATCCTAAGTTTGTGCGTCGCGTTTACTTCTATGGCTCAGGTCAGGAATCGCGTCACCAAGGTCATGTTAACACTCACCAATGTTCCCAGATTCCACCTACAGTCATTAAGTAAAAATCTAGTAGAACCAAACACCTCCAAACATCTTCAGGTAACTACCCTATAAAACCCAAGCCCTAGCTCTCCTACCCACCCGAGGTCGCCGGAATTTCCTCACTAGCCGCCGGCCAAAACCGATGGAAAAGGGATGGGGTTTTAGGTGAACACCCTAGGTCTCGAGCACAATACTAGCACGCTGTTTGTTTTCACCAACAAGTCTCGGGGTCACAACAGGTTGTCGATGTCATAAAACGACACTAATATACGACATCGTACAAAACTAAGCTAAAAGGAAGAAGTTATACCTCATTTGGTCCCCTCTAGGCAACACTAACTTCCCAAGGTCGTCAAAATCCCACTTTGCTCGGTTCAACGTGTAGAGGAAGAGATAGGGATTAATTTTTGTGAAGGGAGTGTAGGGTTTTGGGGATTGTTTGGAGATAGATCTAGGGTTCTTTGAGGAAGGATGTGAGGTTGGAGAATGAAGAAGAAGGAGAAGAAAATGATGGGGCATGGATAAGGCAGCAGCCCCCCCTCTCTCACTATTATTCACACACACTCTCTCTCTCTCCAAAGTACACCTAACCTAATCATTATGTCCCCTTTTGACTTTTCCTTTTTCTTTTCTCCCCACCAATAAACCATAACATATAACCTAAATGAAATGCAACAATATGTAACCAAATGAAACATGTCATGGTGCACTAACCATGAAAACTGTAGAAATACGGATTTGGCTTAATCGCGATTAGCAGTGTACTAATCGGGTTTTTATCAAAACTGCGTATAATAAATTTTAAAATTGCCAAATCCGTTAAATATGTTTTTAAATGAATAAATCATTTTAATTTATTTTTATATCACAATTATTGGTATATATTTATACCCTTTTTCGAAAACCCCAATTTCGCAAATCGGGCAGTTTTCGAGAAAAATATTATTTTAATAATAAATTCCAAGAATAATATTTTATATTTTCTGAAATGTTACATTTTCGTATTGGGCTTTGACATTGGTGTCTTCGCCATAACTTCGATAATTGCGGGATGCTTGACGGAGTTTTGATTTTGGTTTATATACTCGTTTTTCATGCACATGCATTGCGCTATGGTGTGTTTTATGTATTTATGATTTCGGAGCCCCGACGACTTGATCATTTTACTGAAATGTTTTAGTATTTGAGGGGTTTGAATATAAATTCGGAGACCGAATTTCTTTAAGGGGGGAAGACTGTAACATTTCAGAAAAATAAAATATTATTTTTCGGAATTTTTATAATTAAATAATAAATATTATGAATATTTTATTAATGCGGTATAATTAAATACCGATAAATTGGAAAATATTTGGAAAATTATAGGAATTTCTGAAATGAGCGTGTTTTATATGATTTAAGAAAATTATAAATCTTATGATTAATTATATTCCATTTTATTGCTAATTGCGATTAAAAATCACTAATCGTGCATTAAGCTTGATTTGTGCACATGACATGTACCATGTCATATTACACTTTTTACATTTTTCTACCATGGCTTTTCTTTTTCTTTTTGCTTGGTTTTGTTTTAAAATGAATTGAGAAGAGAAAAGAAAAGAAAAGAAAAGGGATTAGAATATTGGGTATGGGAATGAGAGAGAGAGAGAGAGAAGTGAGGGGTCTTTGACCATTCTCCCATTGTGTTCCCTGATTGTTATTTTCTTCATTCTTCTCCCTCTCCTCACCATGGCAGCCCACTCCCTCCACCTCCTCTTCACCCTCACAAACACCCTCAATCCTTCATCAAAACCTCATCTCCACTTCATTAAAAACATGCACAAGCTCCCTACAAGCACTTTGGACCAAGAAAAATCGGATTTTGAGCACTTGGGGCAACTCAAGAAAATTCTTGAGTTGCCAAATGAGGTACTTTCTTCACCATTAGCATAGTATTTCATTCATTTTAGTATCCATACATGTTTAGAAGTGTTATAGTGATGTTTTGTGAGGTTAGAAAATTCCAAGTTAGGATTTTAAGGAACTCTTGAATTGAGAAAGTGTAATGGAGTTAGTAGTGACCTTAAACCCCCTTTAGTGATTGTATATTGAACTAAAACCAGAGACAAACCCCAATTTACGAACTTTGAAATCCGCCGATACGGAATTTCTGGAAATTGTGGTGATGTATTGAGATCTGCTTTCACCCGGGGACCCTAGGAATTTTTTAGCAAACACAGTGAGTCGTGTAGGAAACCTGGAGTACACCCTAAAGACCCCAGCCCTAATACCTTCAATGTGGCCGCAAATTTAATCTATCTGGCCGCAAATTGCGGCCAAGATAGGGGCATTTGGTGTCACGACCCGAAATTGGCACGTGACGGCCCTAATACTACGCAACGCCTACAGACGTAACGCAGTAGAAGAAAGCCAAAACCCAGAAATCTAAACCATTAAAAAAGACAAGAAAAGATAATAGGAGTTTTGAAACATTTGAAATCACAACACAAATTCTTTAAAAGCCCAATTTATTTCCATTAAAATTTTGGCAGCACCTCCTTTGTAAAAACTAGCCCCAAAAAATGGGTACAACATAAATAAAAGTAAAGCATCCCCAAACAGGAGCAAATACACGTCCAAAGGTGGAAAACAACCACCACAACAAATATACGACGCCGTAGCGAAGAAACAGAAGACGATAGAAAGGAAACTGTATAAAAGACAACAAGTTGTAAGTCGATGTTCAACACCCCAATACCAATGGGGAGGCGGAAATATGAATAACAATCTTGTTCTATGATTAAACATCGAATAACCGTATGAATCATTTGCTAAACAAGTTTTAACAAAAACTATAGAGTTCTAAACTACTATGTTAAGAGATTATACCAAACGGTTCTAGTACTTCGTCTTAATGTTATCTACGGCCTCTTTGGATCTCCACGTCCGCTTCGGCTTTCTTCCGTGATAGACGATCCACCCGAGAACCCTAATCCAAGCTATAACCTCTAAACTTGAGGTTACTTAGTTTCTCTAGTTGCTAAATAGAGTAGCTAAGGTGATGTAGAGATAGGTTATGGAGTAATTAGTCTTTCCTAATCCTTTTTCTCAACTCATGAGGGTAGGATTTGGTTTGATGAAGGAGAGAGAATTTGAAGAGAAAGAGTGAGAAGATGATAATGATAATAATCATGAAAATGAAAAAGCTTCTCACTAGATATATGAAACATAATGAATAAAAAGAAATGAATAATATGAGATTATTCATCATGTTTCATTAATGCAAGTGGGTGATTCATTATGTGAGTCATTAAGCATTTAATAATGCATTAATGACATGATGAATCACTCACAATGAGTCACTAAATCATTAATGGAAAATGCCACCTCTCCCTCCATGTCACATCCTTCTAGAAGCTTCTCGGAAAATTACGAGAACGCCCCTCTCATCCGTGAAAACACGGAAAAACTTTAGACTGTATAAATCCAATAACCTGATACTAGAATCTGGCTTAAACCAAAGCCGGCTAGTAAAAACTGTCCGAATATCGTACGTGCGTTCAAACACGTATGCGTCCGAACCTTTGTCGTAAAACCATACAACCTCTATATCTTTTCGCCTGGGTTTGGAAAATCTCTGTGTGGGACTCTAAAGACTCGACTACTACGCTGGCAGTGGGTTTAACCACAGACCGCAAGCGGCACTAGCAGTACGTAACGGTCCCCAGGTAGTTGTCGATAAGAAAGCTGATGAGGTAACCCATCTGAAATCCTACTGAGCCTGTCTGTGACAATATCCGCGCAGTCCGGTCTGTTCGTCTAAGAGTATCGCATGTATGGTCTAGGGAGGTGGTAGACGTCAGACCCCTAATAACCGTACAAGTCGTGTCGGTATGGTTCAAGACCACCCGAGAATCTACTGATCATTCCATCAGTAATTCTCAATCAGCCCTGGCCAGGGACTTATGGTAATGACCAACCGACCACAGTGCGATATCAACTCCCTATACCGGGAGAGACGAATCCCTAACAGTCGCTCACTGCCTCCACGTGGCTCGGGACTGTGCCCAACTGAAACCTGTTTGCACGACTCCTTTGAGCCGTGGTAGGGTAATAATCAAAGCACAGTGGGAACTCACACGAGACAAATGATGACCTTAAGTAAACGGACTATCTGCACACATGTCACCTGAGAACTGCTATCTGACGTTAGGTATAATACCATCCAGTCAGTTCTCGGCGAGTCCTGTCCGGTGTACTCACACCCAGTGAGCATCTGTATACAATCTTAGGTGAACGGCACCAATGGTTGAGGGACCAATCCATTGCACCTCGTCAGGGTCTAGATATGTATACACTAGTCTACTCCGGAGTATCGATGCCCAATCTCGATACTCCTGCGACCAGGGACATCTAAGGGTGTGCCTATTGACTATCCAGCTCCCACTAGTATGACTGCCATCACAACGCCGGTAGTCAGACAAAACACCTTATGGGCTTTATCAACATATATATATCAAGTAAAAAATATCATACGTTAAGACAAAGTCAAACTAAATAGCGTACTATCATATCATGCAAGACTGTCATGTACATACATATCTCAAGCATCCTATACAATGTAGGCCTCTAGGGAATATATATCCAACAATCTCCCACTTGCACTAAGGCCTATAATTGGCGCAATGAGTACCCACTGTCTCTACCAGATCCAGTTGCTTGCGTACCGCATGCCCAACATCTCAAAAAGCCTCTCGAACTGTACTTGAGGAATGGCCTTGGTGAATGGATCTGCCGTGTTGTCTTTTGTGTCCACTCTCCGTATCTCGATCTCCCGACGATCCATGATCTCCCTGATCAGGTGAAACCACCTTAAGATATGCCTGGATTTCTGATGGGACCTTGGTTCCTTCGCTAAATCTACAACGCCATTGTTATCGCAATACAAAGGTATTGGATTGGCAATGGACGGAACCACCTGAAGTTCAGAAATGAACTTCCTCATCCAGACAGCCTCTTTTGCGGCTTCACTAGCAGCTATATACTCAGCCTCCATAGTTGAGTCTGCGACGGTATCTTGTTTGGAACTCTTCCAACATACCGCCCCTCCATTGAGGGTAAACACAAAACCCGAAATGGATTTAGAATCATCCTTGTCACTTTGGAAGCCAGAGTCGATAAAAGCCTCTACCTGGAGGTCCCCATTACCGTAAATCAAGAACATCTCCTTAGTCCTTCTCAGGTACTTGAGAATGTTCTTCACCGCTCTCCAATGTTTCTTACCTGGGTCAGACTGATACCTGCTTACCACACTAAGTGCGTAAGCTGCATCCGGTCTGGTACATAACATCGCATACATTATTGATCCTACCGCCGAAGCGTATGGTATAATGCCCATGCGAGCCCTCTCTTCATCAGTCTTTGGAGACATCTCTTTGGAGAGGGTGATTCCGTGACAAGCGGGCATATTGCCGTGCTTGGAATCTTCCATACTAAATCTCTTTAGTATAGTGTCTATATACCTGGACAGTGACAATCCCAATATTTTATTAGATCTATCTCGATAGATCTTAATGCCCAGAATGTATGATGCATCTCCCAAGTCTTTCATGGAGAATTTCTGTGACAAGAAGAGCTTTACTGATTGTAGTATAGGTATATCATTCTCTATCAGTAGTATGTCGTCGACGTACAAAACGAGGAAGACTACTGCTCCTTCTACAATTTTCCTATAAATACATGGTTCATCTACATTTTTTATAAAGTCAAATTCCTTGACTGTTTCATCAAAGCAGATGTTCCAACTCCGCGATGCTTGCTTTAACCCATAAATGGATTTAAGCAATTTGCACACTCTTCCGCTGCTCCCACTGTCTAAGAAACCTTCTGGTTGATCCATGTAAACACTCTCTTCTAGATGTCCATTTAGAAAAGCTGTTTTTACATCCATTTGCCAGATTTCATAGTCATGGAAGGCAGCAATGGCAAGCATGATCCGAATGGATTTAATCATAGCTACTGGTGAAAAAGTTTCATCATAGTCCAATCCTGGTCTTTGACGAAAACCTTTTGCTACTAGTCTAGCTTTGTAGGTTTCCACTTGTCCAAATGTACCAATCTTCTTTTTGAAGATCCATTTGCACCCAACTGGTTTTACCCCAGGAGGAGCAACTTCTAAAGTCCATACTTTATTGGTGTACATGGATTCCATTTCGGATCTCATTGCATCCAGCCACTTCACTGAGTCGCTACTCGTGATAGCCTGCTGAAAACTAGTAGGCTCATCATCGATGATGCAATCCTCTCGATCCCCATCAAGAAGAAAACCATAGTATCTTTCAGGAGGATGAGAAAGCCTACTAGATCTGCGGAGTGGCGTTGGTTCGTCATGTTCTATTGAAATCTGAGATTCTTCTAAGTCTTCGGTTGCAGTTTGAGGTTCTGGAATTTCTTCCAGTTCTACCGCGCTCCACTAATTTCTTTTGCAAGAAATTCGCTTTCTAAGAAGACAATGTGACGAGCGACAAACACCTTTTGTTCTTCAGTGTGGTAGACCATGTACCCCCTTGAATGCTTGGGGTATCCTACAAACTTGCATAAAACCGATCGTGCTTCGAGCTTGTCCGGATTATGCTTTTTAACATATACCGGACACCCCCATATCTTGATATACTTGAGATATGGTCTCTTCCCACACCACATTTCATATGGAGTGGTAGGTACAGACTTAGTTGGAACTCTATTCAATAGGTATGCGGCTGATTCTAGAGCAAATCCCTAGAAGGAAAGTGGCAACTCAGCACTACTCATCATTGAACGCACCATATCTAATAGCGTGCGATTCCTTCTTTCTGATACACCATTATGCTGAGGTGTATAAGGTGGAGTAAGCTGAGAGAGAATTCCATTCGCTTTTAAGTATTCAAGGAAACTGGTACTTAAGTATTCTCCACCTCGATCAGATCGAAGTGTCTTGATACTTTTACCAGTTTGTTTCTCTACTTCATTTTTATAATCCTTAAACTTCTCAAAAGCCTCGGATTTATGCTTTATTAAGAACACATGTCCATACCTAGAGAAGTCATCAGTAAAAGTGATGAAGTAGGAGTGACCACTTCGTGCATGTATAGACATCGGACCACATACATCACTGTGTACTAGTCCCAAGAGTTCAGTGGCTCTTTCTCCGTGTCCGGTGAACGGAGATTTGGTCATTTTTCCTTTGATACATGATTGACAAGTTGCATATGATGAATATTCAAACGAATCTAGATATCCATCTTTATGTAACTTATTCAACCTTGTTTCATTTATATGACCAAGTCTACAATGCCATAGGAAGGCTTGATTCGAATCTGGAGCCTTTCTTTTACGCGTGTTTTGAATATTGAAAATTTGAGGTTGATTAAGTATGTATATGCCGTTTTCCAGTGTGCCAAACCCAATCAGTTCTTGATTTAGGAGAATGTTCATGACATTTCTTTCAAGCACAAAATTATATCCTTTATTAGACAACAAAGATACTGATATAATATTACACAACATACTGGGAATACAAAAACAGCTATACAATACCAAAATGTGTCCACTATTCAACCCTAGGTGATATTCCCCTATTGCAACTGCATCTACATGCATTCCATTGCCCATCCGGAGAGTCATATCACCTGTCCCCAGTACTCTACTATTTCTCAGATCCTGCAAAGAATTACAGATGTGAGTACCAGAACCGGTATCAAGCACCCATGAAGTAGAGTTTACTGAAAGACAATTTTCGATTACGAACACACCTGAAGCAGAAGCAACAACTTGCTTCATGTCCTTGGCTTTAAAGGCCAAACAGTCCTTCTTCCAGTGCCCTTGCTTGTGACAATAGAAGCACTCGTTCTTTTCTGCCTTCACCCTTCCTGCCTTGTTCGTTCCCTGCACCTTCTTGACCCCACCCTTCGGTTTGGTGGCTTTTATCTTCTTCTTCCCTTTAGTTTTCGCTTTAGATTTAGAAGAAGATGATTTTCCAACATACAGAACGGGGGTCTTCTCCTTTTTCAAGGAGGTCTCTGCTACCCTCAACATATTGAGGAGCTTTGGAAGATCTGCTTCCATTTCGTGCTTGTTGAAGTTCAGCACGAACTGAGAGAAGGTGTGGGGAAGGGACTGCAAAATCAAGTCGATATACAAATCATTCTCTAGCACGCATCCTAGGTTTGCGAGTTCCTCAATGAGGGTGATCATTTTGAGGACGTGCTCTCCAACAGGCGATCCTGGAGCTAACCTCATCTGGAAGAGTTTCCTTGAGGTTTCGTACCTCGCGATACGGGAGTGTTCACCATACAATTCCTTTCAATGGAGGAATATGGATACAATATCCATACTCTCGTGCTGTTTCTGGAGTTCATTATTCATGGACGCCAGCACGATACACTTAGCACGCTCACAGTCTAGATCCCAGGTTTTACGAACTTCCTTGTCCGCAACTGAGGAATCTGGTCCTGGGATAAGGGGAGGAACAGCGGTGGTAACATATGCAACTTTGTCATAAGTCAGCGCAATATTGACGTTCCTTAGCCAATCTTTATAGTTCTGCCCGGTCAGTATATTCTTTTCAAGTAATAGTTTTAGTCCAGTTATGGTAGCTGCTAGAGAGAGAGAAAAGAAAACACTCAACATATGCTCTTGCAAGTTTAGATTGGTTATTATTTTATCTAAACAGGATGGCTCCCACTGTTTCCTCAAATCCTTCTTCAAAAGCTAAAAGAAGAACTAGTCAGGATTTAATCACACGTTACAATTCTTGCTTAACCTTTCAGCCAGGCTGGTGTTGGTACTTCGAGGGAGGTTTTCCAACGCTTTCGCGAAGTTCCTTAATTAAAGAACCTCTTTTCCCTGGAGGCGTAGCCCCTCTAACACCTTTCTAGGCACCTACTTGGTTTATAGCATTGATTGTTAAGTGAGAGAAATTCCCGAGAGTAATCCTACTCATCAGTGGGATCGGGATCCAACTATCATTGCATGATGCCCTAGATGGAAGCCACTCTAGTCACCACACTCCAGAAGGTAAGCTAAATCTGCAAGTTTCCTTTATGTTTGAAACTCCCGATATGATTTTTACCCCAAGCTCTTATAGACCTTGACGTAGGCCAACAAGTCATAAGACGCAAGTCAAGTTCTACCCGTCGTTGTCCTGATCAATTTAAATACATCGTACAAGCCCTTGACGTAGGCCAACAAGGTGTACGTCTGTATTAAACTAATGCATTTATCTATGCTACAAATAGGCACACACACTGCTACCATTCACTATGCCTTGACGTAGGCCAACAAGCATAGCATGAATACGATGTGCTGTCTATCTGAAACGACGGAGGGTTATGGCTGGTTTTTGGCAAAAAACCGTTAACGTAGTGAACTTGATTTGATCGAAGGAACTAAGATAGCTTTTAAAAGGAGTGGTTTAAGCTCCGCATTAAAATTTGCTTTTTCAAGAAAACCGAGTGGTTTTTAGAAATTGTTCCAACGATTCAGTTTAGGTTTTATTTCCTTTGCATTAATAATAATGCGTCCCATCTTTAACCTATCATTACAGATAACAACGAAAATAAAACGTCCTCTTATGCCATCCGCATTCTCCACGGGGTCCCGTCAGCACCCTTTAGGTTACTTAACTAACGACAGAGCGGGGGCTGGGCTAGCGCGCGTGTAAAACATAAGCGACGTCTAAATAGCTATCATATATAGATATTGTACATTCGTCAGACGCAATAATAGGCATTCCAGATCACAGATAAACAATATTGGATTTGCAAGCAATCCGCATTTCTTTTGAGCCTGCAATGAAAGACGGATTACACAGTTGTGATGAATAGCAATTTTCCTACCCCAGACCCCTACGGGTACGACAAACTACCCGCCAAGTACCAGAAGTGAAGCGGTCTGCCCCAACACTTCAAAATACCCGGTAGTTTGTGCACCCCACCTTGGGTCTATCCTAGGAGCAAAAACAGTAAAAAGAAATAATACAACGGTGGCTACAACCGCAACCTGGATGTGCCCCGCAAAATAATATTACAACTTATTACATTTACATCAAATGAATTAATACAAAAACCCATCACAAAACCCGGCTAAACACCACAACAGTCCAATACAGTTTATATACACAAACAGTTATATATATAACATCACAGATATGTGAAACCCCCTACCAACCGACATACTAGCAGTTAGGGGAGGTTTACGAACACATAAAACATTTCACAGATATAATCAAACAAGCAAATACCGTATAATTTCGATCGATTAAACACATTTAATTTTGCTCCAATATTTCTCTGTAAATCTGAAACCTGAGCAAAAATAAAAATTACCAGAAAACACCAAATATCACAGAGAAATAACACAAGAAATTTGGGATGATGAATCGTCCAAAGCGCGGCGGAATCGCGGCGGATCGGTGGGATCGGCCGCGGTTCCGCGGCGCTATGGCCGATTCATGAGCCCAATTTTCTTGGGTGTTCTTATACATTCATTTAGGTCATTCTGAAGGTCCCTGAAAAATTTTTGGACCTCATTTAGAATTCGATAGAAAGTACATGATATCGGGGGTTTTCCGGTTTGTTTTTCCGTTCGAAATTCATACAAATTTGTAAGTGTGTTAAATACTGTTTAGCTAGGCTCTGATACCACTGTAAGTCGATGTTCAACACCCCAATACCAATGGGGAGGCGGAAATATGAATAACAATCTTGTTCTATGATTAAATATCGAATAACCGTATGAATCGTTTGCTAAACAAGTTTTAACAAAAACTATAGAGTTCTAAACTACTATGTTAAGAGATTATACCAAACGGTTCTAGTCCTTCGTCTTAATGTTATCTACGGCCTCTTTGGATCTCCACGTCATCTTCGGCTTTCTTCCGTGATAGACGATCCACCGAGAACCCTAATCCAAGCTATAACCTCTAAACTTGAGGTTACTTAGTTTCTCTAGTTGCTAAATAGAGTAGCTAAGGTGATGTAGAGATAGGTTATGGAGTAATTAGTCTTTCCTAATCCTTGTTCTCAACTCATGAGGGTAGGATTAGGTTTGGTGAAGGAGAGAGAACTTGAGGAGAGAGAGTGAGAAGATGATAATGATAATAATCATGAAAATGAAAAAGCTTCTCACTAGATATATGAAACATAATGAATAAAAAGAAATGAATAATTTGAGATTATTCATCATGTTTCATTAATGCAAGTGGGTGATTCATTATGTGAGTCATTAAGCATTTAATAATGCATTAATGACATGATGAATCACTCACAATGAGTCACTAAATCGTTAATGGAAAATGCCACCTCTCCCTCCATGTCATATCCTTCTAGAAGCTTCTCGGAAAATTATGAGAACGCCCCTATCATCCGTGAAAACACGGAAAAACTTTAGACTGTATAAATCCAATAACCTGATACTAGAATCTGGCTTAAACCAAAGTCGGCTAGTAAAAACTGTCCGAATGTCGTACGTGTGTTCAAACACGTATGCGTCCGAACCTTTGTCGTAAAACCATACGACCTCTATATCTTTTCGCCTGGGTTTGGGAAATCTCTGTGTGGGACTCTAAAGACTCGACTACTACGCTGGCAGTGGGTTTAACCACAGACCGCAAGCGGCACTAGCTGTACGTAACGGTCCCCAGGTAGTTATCGATAAGAAAGCTGATGAGGTAACCCATCTGAAATCCTACTGAGCCTGTCTGTGACAATATCCGTGCAGTCCGGTCTGTTCGTCTAAGAGTATCGCATGTATGGTCTAGGGAGGTGGTGGACGTCAGACCCCTAATAACCGTACAAGTCGTGTCGGTATGGTTCAAGACCACCCGAGAATCTACTGAGCATTCCATCAGTAATTCTCAATCAGCCCTAGCCAGGGACTTATGGTAATGACCAACCGACCATAGTGCGATATCAACTCCCTATACCGGGAGAGACGAATCCCTAACAGTCGCTCACTGCCGCCACGTGGCTCGGGACTGTGCCCAACTGAAACCTGTTTGCACGACTCCTTTGAGCCGTGGTAGGGTAATAATCAAAGCACAGTGGGAACTCACACGAGACAAATGATGACCTTAAGTCAACGGACTATCTGCACACATGTCACCTGAGAACTGCTATCTGACGTTAGGTATAATACCATCCAGTCAGTTCTCGGCGAGTCCTGTCCGGTGTACTCACACCCAGTGAGCATCTGTATACAATCTTAGGTGAACACCACCAATGGTTGCGGAACCAATCCATTGCCCCTTGTCAGGGTCTAGATATGTATACACTAGTCTACTCCGGAGTATCGATGCCCAATCTCGATACTCCTGCGACCAGGGACATCTAAGGGTGTGCCTATTGACTATCCAGCTCCCACTAGTATGACTGCCATCACAACGCCGGTAGTCAGACAAAACACCCTATGGGCTTTATCAACATATATATATCAAGTAAAAAATATCATACGTTAAGACAAAGTCAAACCAAATAGAGTACTATCATATCAAGCAAGACTGTCATGTACATACATATCCCAAGCATCCTATACAATGTAGGCCTCTAGGGCATATATATCCAACACAAGTCATAAGTCACAACTTAATATACAACATCGTCCTCACCAAGTCTCTAAGTCAACATGAAAATATAGTAGATGGAGAGTACAAGGATACAACGAATATACAATACAACACGAATAACCACAAAACCCACCTAAGCAAAACAGCACACTGTGAGCCGATGCGGTATCCGTAGCAAAAGATGATAGATGAATAGCCTGCCTCGACTACTCTGGGGAACACCCTGCAAAACAACTGTGGCACAACGGGGGTGAGTTGCCAACTCGTGAATAGTAAATAACATATGCAGGTAATCGCAAGTATGCACGTACAGCGTGAATCTAACATATGCAATTAATAGCAATAACAGGTCATATGAATGCACTAACCATGAAAGGTACACTAGCAGGTACAACTAATACATGAAGCAGTACATAAATAATAAATGTGGAGTATGGAAAGAAATATGTCATTTCCACGGAATCCTGACATCGTGGTAGGATCACAATCCATAAAGACAATCCAAATCCCAATTCCTCAAATCAGCCCCCAAATTGGCTCTCATATCATATAAGTCTCACAAATCCTGAATGTACACTATCAAGCAAATCTCACATATCCAGTATGTACAATATCAAGTGTATCTCGTATACCCCTAATGTACAATATCAAGTAGATCTCATATATCCCGAGTGTACAAAATTAGCAATCTCATATATATCCTGTAATCAACATCAGATAAATTCTCAAATGAATCCCCTATATCCCAAATCCAATATCAAGTAAAATTCTAACACCCTAAATATATTTACATGGAATAATATGATGATGTATATAAATTAATGTCAATACACATATATTAGCGTCCCATTCCACTAATATTGGTGTAAGGGCATATATAACAGCGTCCTAACCCTCTCTTATATATACAAAGAAGTAAAAAGGTCAATACACATATATTAGCGTCCCATTCCACTAATATTGGTGTAAGGGCATATATAACAGCGGCCTAAACCCCTGTTATATATACAAAGGAGTAAAAGAAATATCATGAAACCAATGTGTCAAGTATCGACACAGAAATGCTGGTCTATCAGGTGCTGTCACCAAGACTGGCACCCTGATTGGTACGTATCATACGCTATTCCGAAAGCTCTAGTGCCTAGCTCTGACCCTCGCCTCTCGGCGTATCTATACGTACATGACTCCCGTTGGCATCCACATGATAACCGCTGAGTCATTGGTAATATCACCGGTAGGTACTTGCCCACTTTCCAGGCTCAATCGGAAAAGTCTATCGATCATTCTTGCCGAGGGGAACCGTACCGGGCCCCACCATGTACTCTCATATAGCACCCGACCCTCGTATGGAGTATATAATCAAAACCTATAAATCTCATGGTGGATGCTGAAATATCATATCAAGGGAAACCGGGTTTTTCAAATAATGCATAATTTCATGAACTCCCACGGTCCCCAAATCCAGAAAACATCATGAAAAATCCATATCTCAATGCGAAAATCCATGAATATAATATATGCAACATAAAACTGTATAAAAGCATATAAAGGAAAAGCCACTAACTAACTGCAACAAGTTAATATAAATATCATGCGGTTCCTAATTCCTCCAATTCTAAATAACATCAAATAAAGGTAAACATGTAGCTATAACAGGATATATGTGTAAACAATAAGGTATAGCAAGGTATATGTATTTACCTATAAGTAAATGATGTAATATACCCCCAGGGTATAAGTGAAATATGTGTGCAAGGTATACCTGTAGCTATGTCAAAAAGTGTGTATGTATCTATCACTAAGGGTACAATACTCTATAGGTATACATGTATCTAACATGTAAGTATATGAAGGCATATGTATAAGCATGTAGATAGACAGGTATGCTATATGTCATATGCGATAAGAAATATGAATCATTGTCTCAATGTTCCTAACCAAACAATAGCATTTCTATATGTGGGTTGTGCGTGATATGGCAATTATTGACGGTGTTTGTATCATACAATCAGTGCTCGTGCAATATGAATCGTCAATAATATGTGCAGTGTTCTAAGGATACTAGTCCAAGCACAACAATAACTAAGCAGTAGGGTGAATGCGCAAATCCTAAATCTGACATAGAATATGCGACAAAAGTAATATCTATAGCCTAGACGCATAACGCCATGCGGGCGATTCCCCTGTAGATGTTAAATCTACTCACCAACACTCCAAGCTAGATGAAGTCTACCAACTGTTTTCCCCTGGTAGCAATGTCCGAAGTCCCCGCCTACGAACCTGCAACATTAAAACAATAACGCAAATATATATTGATAATAAATCAAACACACGTATAAACTATATTAGACCTACGCAACAACACAAAACATCCTCTCGAGAGTTCGTATCGTGGCTAACGTGCGTAGCGACACGACGAAACTGACCCAAGAGCAAAACCAGACAAAGTGCACGATCCGTGTCGTATAACGTATTGCGCGGACACAAAATACTACAACCTACCTAAGTGATCCCAGATTTTGCAAACAGAGAAAACTAAACAAACAAACAGAACCAAATACACGCAAACCCCGGCATAGACCTACCCTCAAAATCCCATACCCAAACTCCCTACCCGAGCCGAGGTCGCCGGAATCCTCTTCATACGTCGCCGGCCGAGTCCGGTGGGGTGGGTCTCATGTCTCAGGTGAGGTCTTAGGTTCACAGGTACAACACAACCTCATTGTTTGGTTTTCTAGTAAACTTTCCGGGTCACAGCAGGTTACACATATCATAAATAGGCACTAAAAATACGATATTATGCAACAAACTTAACTTTACACTATATAAACTGAAACTAACTAACTACAAAGCACAAAAACTATATAAAGAAAAGATAGGGATCAATACCTATCCCTAAGAACACAAAGATCCAAGCTATCCCACCTCCTATGCAACCAAGAGGCAAAAACCAAGAAAAGATGTGATTTTGATGAAATTTGTGATGTTTAGTAATGGATTTGGTGAGGGAAAGGAGAGTGTTCAGTTTGATGAGGGAGAGATGAGAGAATAAATGAGATAGAGAAAAAGAAGAGAGAGGAAATGATGAAGAGAGAGGGAGGTGAGTGTAGGGTGAGGAATGAGGGTGAGTGTAACCACATCATTAATGCATCATTAATGTTTTCACACACACCTCACCACTCCAAAATAAATATCTCTCTCTCTCACTCAAAAGATCTAAGGTTTAGGTTAAGGATGGATTAAACAAGAATTAAAGCAAAGGGATAGATTAGGTTAAGTGTCAAGGTTGCCAAGAAAAAAATTAGCACAAACAAATCCTCGCATTTACGTGCACACGTGCGTGCATGCTTATAATAAATAATAATAAATTATTAATTAAATGTTATAAAATGTGAGGAACCCGAATTGGTAAACTTTTTTTTTACATTACACCTGCTTTAACGTCTAAACGAACACTAATCGAAATCTAAGGCGTTACAATCTCCCTCCTTATAAAAATCCGTCCCCGAATTTAAAATTCTCACTAAGCGTACCTTCAAAGAGAAGATTACAAAACTCGCAAATCTTGCTCCCAGCCTCCTAAGTGATTACCTCACTAAACGGCTACGTCCAAGAAAACCCTCCACAGATAGCAAGACCCTTGACCGAAGTTTTCTCCACCCGCCGAGCCATTTACACCAATGGCTACCGGTGAACGAAAAGATCGCGTCAAAGCAAATGGTCTGGTGTTGAATCATGTGAGAAAGTCATGAAGGTAATTGCAAAGTATCAACATAAAGAAAACGGGGTGAATACTCAATAATCTGGGCAGAAGTGCCAAATTAAAGGCAACGAAACTAACTCGCTTTAAGGATCTTAAAAGGACCTACAATTCTGGGATAAGCTTCCCAAAACTCAACACGTTATTCATCGGAAAAATCCGTAGGAATACATGATCTCCCACTGCGAACTCAGGTCTGCGACCAACACGGTCGGCATAAGACCTCTGTCCGCAATGCACTACTCTCATCCTGACCTAAATCCACTGGATCAACTCCGAAGTCTCTAGACTAGTTAGGGTCCAAAAATCCTACTACGCAGAGTTAGAAAACAGACTGGTGATCGACACGATCTAACCCCTAAACCTAAAGGTTGCCAATTGGAGTGTCTCCCGATAACAGCTATCAAAGGAGATCCTAACAATGGCAAGTGACGATCCCAACTGCCGACAACAATTAGTACGTACGCACAAGCATAACCTCTAGAGTCGGTATAGCCCGCTCTCACAAAACCATAATCCTGCGGATGGAAAGATAGAGCTAAAGCTCAACCGGTACCCAAGGCTTCCTGAAGCACCTGCCCAAGATGGCAAGCGAATAGGGTGCCCTCATTGGATATGACCCATGAAGGAACTCCGTGCAACGCATAAACATAAAAAAGAACAACTGAGCAACTGAGTAAAACCGGACAACAAACACCCGAATGGAGTCACACCCTGACTAAACCTGGGTAGACACCATAACGAAATTCGTGGAGATCTGCTCCTATTCCCATTTCGGAACGGTTACAGGTTGCAACTCTCCAGCCGGTCTCAGATGCTCAACCAACATAAAGAACTGGTGCAGTTGTCAACCGAATCATCAACTGCCGAAAACCCCGCACACATGCCTCAGTCCAAAGAAAAGAACCTCCTTTCAGGTCAGTCCAGTCAACGGTGCAGCACTACACTAGCAATCCTGCCTGAAACGGCGGTAAAAACCTGCTAAGCCCAAAATCAACGGACCTCCGTCCGTACACAAGTCTGGGCCAAAGCTGTACGGTCTCGATCTCCCTTGGAACCATACAAAACCGTCTCCCGTAACTACAAGACCTAGGAGTCAACACAAAAAAGCCTGAAGAAACACCCCGAGAATCTAGCAAACGGCTGGGGCTCTCCCAATGTCTGCAAAATAAATCCTCAAGTGCTGCTCCTGTTCCTCACGACACATTAGAAAAGACCAGAAAGTCGTCAATAACACAACAATAACTGGTCGAGGAATGGCCTGAAGAAATCTGGTTCATCATATCTACGAATGCTGCTAGGACATTGGTGAGTCCAACGACACCACCAAAACACACAAAGCCCGTAGCGCGCACAAGGCAGTCTTCGGAATGTCATCACTCCGAACCGCAACAATGATGACCTGATCCCAAACAAACTTAGAAAAAATGTCTCGTACTCTGGAGCTGATCGAATAAATCGTCAATGCGAGGTAAAGGATACCTATCCGCACCGTAAGCCGGTTAAATTGACGATCAATCGATACACAATCTCAACTGCTGTCTTTCTCCTTAACGAACAGAAATAGGAGCTCCTCAATGTGAAACACTCAGACGCACTAGCCCGCCAACAAACAACTCTGCAGCTGGTCCTTAAGCTCCCTAAGCTTCGCCGACTCATCTAGAACGACGTCGGAAAACTCTCGTACGATAGGAAACCGGTCCAACAAACCCATTGTGGCTACGGTATCATGAATGAACGCCAAGAATCCTTGATATCTTCTCCTCCAAAGCCGACTAGCGAAAAATGCTGAATTCAAGCTGTGAGAGGCGACACTACTGTCCCCCTACACAACGAGAACTGACTTGCCGGAAAACAAAACCTGACTGTTTCCCGGCGGTAGTCCACAGACGCCTAGCACGTAGCTAACCAGTCCATGCCCAGGAGAACGTCAAGTCCAACATCTCTAGAAAAATCAAGTGACGAATGAATCTCCTAACCGATTGGCACACGACTGCAATACGTGTTGCACAACAAAAGAATCGCTGACAGAAATTAACACAACAAACGGCTGATCTAGCTAACCCGACTCTCGTCCCAACCACGGCACAAGTATGAAAAACAAACAAATACATCAAAAGAACATACGAATTAAGGATACCTGAAAACTCTGCATTGGACGCCCGCGCGTCCCGATGAGTAGAAACAAACCCTCGTGTCTGCCCCCTACCCGCAACTGGCTAAACACCTCCTCTGCTAGACTGACCCCTCTGAGAAAACCTTCCGCGTCCATGACCCCTCTGAATACGATCCTGACGCAGTGCTAAGGAACAATCCCTAATGCGGTGATGAAGGCTCCCATACCAGAAACATCTACGCGTCGACTGCTGACCCTCCTGGGGATGAGAGCTGAACGACTGTCCACGTCCTAAGCCTCTGCTACTCCCGCGTCGGTCATGAAATCTGTCGCGACGACTAGGCCTCTGTCTCTGGGCTGGTACACCGGTACGAGTCCTCCACTGTCCCGGAACTCTCAGAGTCTTTGGAATACGTGTCTCGTAAACTGGGGCTGCATCCACTGGTGCTATGTAGGTGACGGACTGCTGCATGCTGATCGCAAGGAACAACTGGTTAACAGGGGTGACAACCTCCTTTCGCAGCGCTCGAACAACCTCTACCAATGAGCTCATCGTCCGGCGCATGTCCTGCATCTCTGCCACAAGCCTAGCGAGCTGATCTGTCGAAGGCGAATCCGTCTGCACCTGTGCAACGAGCGTGCCATCCTGGTCAGTCCTCGTCTCACCCGAGTCAATCCTGACCTTGGCCCTCCCTGCATCACTCAGAGCCCCCATAGTCATCGGCGGCAAGGCTATAAATGGAAAAAGGATTCAATAAGAATATGAAAATCGAATCACAAGATATGAATCATCAAAGAAGGAATTTCAAGCAACGTACTTACGTCACTTTAGGTGAAGTACCGCATCGTGGGTATGCTATAGACATACACACACTACGTTACTCTTCTTAAGCTACCTACTCCATCATACCAAGGTCATCCTACTCTCCAAAAGGTAAAACCTAGCGCTCTAATACCAACTTTGTCATGACCCGAAATTGGCACGTGACGGCCCTAATACTAGGCAACGCCTACAGACGTAACGCAGTAGAAGAAAGCCAAAACCCAGAAATCTAAACCATTAAAAAAGACAAGAAAAGATAATAGGAGTTTTGAAACATTTGAAATCACAACCCAAATTCTCTAACAGCCCAATTTATTTCCTTTAAAATTTTGGAAGTACCTCCTTTGTAAAAACAAGCCCCAAAAAATGGGTACAACATAAATAAAAGTAAAGCATGCCCAAACGGGAGCAAATACACGCCCAAAGGCGGAAAACAACCACCACAACAAATATACGACGCCATAGCGAAGAAATAGAAGACGGTAGAAATGAAACTGTATAAAAGACAACAAGTCACAACTTAATATACAACATCGTCCTCACCAAGTCTCTAAGTCAACATGAAAATATAGTAGATGGAGAGTACAAGGATACAACGAATATACAATACAACACGAATAACCACAAAACCCACCTAAGCAAAACAGCACACTGTGAGCCGATGCGGTATCCGTAGCAAAAGATGATAGATGAATAGCCTGCCTCGACTACTCTGGGGAACACCCTGCAAAACAACTGTGGCACAACGGGGGTGAGTTGCCAACTCGAGAATGGTAAATAACATATGCAGCTAATCGCAAGTATGCACGTACTAACATATGCAATTAATAGCAATAACAGGTCATATGAATGCACTAACCATGAAAGGTACACTAGCAGGTACAACTAATACATGAAGCAGTGCATAAACAATAAATGTGGAGTATGGAAAGAAATATGTCATTTCCACGGAATCCTGATATCGTGCTAGGATCACAATCCATCAAGACAATCCAAATCCCAATTCCTCAAATCAGCCCCCAAATTGGCTCTCATATCATATAAGTCTCACAAATCCTGAATGTACACTATCAAGTAGATCTCACATATCCAGTATGTACAATATCAAGTGTATCTCGTATACCCCTAATGTACAATATCAAGTAGATCTCACATATCCCGAGTGTACAAAATTAGCAATCTCATATATATCCTGTAATCAACATCAGATAAATTCTTAAATGAATCCCCTATATCCCAAATCCAATATCAAGTAAAATTCTAACACCCTAAATATATTTACATGAAATAATATGATGATGTATATAAATTAATGTCAATACCCATATATTAGCGTCCCATTCCACTAATATTGATGTAAGGGCATATATAACAGCGTCCTAACCCACTGTTATATATACAAAGAAGTAAAAAGGTCAATACACATATATTAGCGTCCCATTCCACTAATATTGGTGTAAGAGCATATATAACAGCGGCTTAAACCCCTGTTATATATACAAAGGAGTAAAAGAAATATCATGAAACCAATGTATCAAGTATCGACACAGAAATGCTGGTCTATCAGGTGCTGTCACTAAGACTAGCACCCTGATAGGTACGTATCATACGCTATCCCGAAAGCTCGAGTGCCTAGCTCTGACCCTCGCCTCTCGGCGTATCTATACGTATATGACTCCCGTCGGCATCCACATGATAACCGCTGAGTCATTGGTAATATCACCGGTAGGTACTTGCCCACCTTCCAGGCTCAATCGGCAAAGTCTATCGATCATTCTTGCCGAGGGGAACCGTACCGGGCCCCACCATGTACTCCCATACAGCACCCGACCCCCGTATGGAGTATATAATCAGAACCGATAAATCTTGTAATACCCAGCCCCTTTTATACCAAAACCTGTATTATATTACTCTAGAATTCCATTTATTTTATTTATAATTCCATTTATTTTATTTATAATTTTATTTATTCTAAACTCCATTTTTCTTTTATCAATTAAACCCAAACCTTTCAATTTATTCAAATCCCAACCAAACTTCTCCCCAGCAGCCCACCAAGCCCGGCCTCACTCTCTTTTCCTCACAAATCTTTTAGTTTCCAAAACCCCGGCCCGGCCTTCTTGTTCCATTCCCTTCAATTCTTTTTTATTTTTGTTGCCAGCCCAACTCCCTTGGCCCGTGACCCGCGCCGACCCGACCCGGCCCACTACCCCTTCCCTTCTTCCTCCAACGGCTCTCCCTTTCTCCCGCCCACGCCATTGATTCTTCGATCCTCTTCCTCCGCCTACGACCACGTCGCAGCGCGCGTTTCCCCACGACCCGCTCCCCAACCTCCACCTTCTACCACTCCCTGCACCTCACGAACCCCATCACATTCGTTTTTCCCTCAACCCTCCACGAGCGCCCACCATCACCTTCGCCCGCCTCGACCCTCCTTCACCGGACACGACCCCACCACCGACCACTTCATCTCTTCATCCGCCGCCTCCCAACACCGCGACACCCACAGCCGCACCCTCCTCGTCGTCATCCAAACACCCCCACTCACTCACTAACTGCACCCGAGCTATACCCCCTGCACCCTCTCGACGGCGGCCACTGCATCTCGTCGACCTCATCATCATCATCACCGTTGCCACCACCCTGTACTCTCTCTCTTGATCCCTCTTCCTCACTCTCCCTCGCTCAATCCCCTTGGTCCCCTCTCTCTTCCTCTGTTCTCGACCTCTCTCTCTCTCTCTCTCTCACTCTGTTTTTCTCTCTCTCTCATGATATCCCACTCTCTTTCCCCTGCTCTCTCTCTCGATTTCCCTCTGCACTCTCAAATCTCTCTCTATACTTTCTAACTTTCCCCCTCTCTGAATTCCTTTCTCTCTCTCTGTGTGTCTTACCCCTCTCTCAATCTCTGTGTTCTCTCTCTCTCTCATTTCTCTCTCTCTCTCTGGCACACTCTCTCTCTCATTTCTCTCTCTCTCTCTCTGGCACTCTCTCTCTCCCTCTCTAAACCTCACCCGTCTTTCCATCCTCTATCAACCTAATACCACCACACGACATTGGCCGAGCCCGCAACAGCCTATTCCCAACCTCGAGCCAAGCCCAAGCGTAGCGGAGACTCGTCGCGTGGTTGCTACCCCGTGCCCGGGACGTGTCACTACTGCCTTCGCTGCCGTGCCGTCAGTTCACCGTGTCCAGGCAAGTTTTCTACTTGCTACATGTTAAGCTATGCTTGTTACTAACTTACATCGTATAGATCCTATAATTAATTTCTGAATAAAATCATATTACGTACATGTTCGATGCATGTTCTCAAAGATAATACATTTCTAAATTGACGGAACTGGATTGTTTATGTTGGTACTTGTTGTGATGAATACCTTGTACAAATTACGCTGAAAAATATGACCGTTAACGACTAAAACGACTACCCCCAATTTCACTCGTAAAACTAGAATTTTATTGTACCTGAAAACCGTTAAAATCGTCATAAATTATGTATACACTGGAATGATGCGTTCGAGGGCTCAAATCGAATCCAACTCGACGAAATTTAACCCTATACTAGTTTCCAGATATTCCTATTCTTGAACTATGACAATATTTGGATCGGAGTGCGACTCTGGACTGCAGTCCAGAGCGACTCCAGTTGTTGCCTGCTGTTCCGTAATGAACACCACCCTGTTTTCTAAACTCGTAGGTTAAGGAACTCCACTGATTATTATAGGGGAATCTGTTATCTAGACAACACAAGTGGTTCCATCCTATTTCGTTATCATTTGTTATTTAATCTGAAATTTAAAAGATCGGGACGCATAACAGTCCCAACAGAATCAGAACTGACATATTAGTGTTAAACAGTGTACAACTCCTGACGTGGAGATGCGATTGACGATCCGTCTATTGCGTTGAAAACTTTACTGAAAACCCTAGAATTCATCCAACTGTATCGTCGCTAAAATCCGATTCCAACTGGGATTAAAATGCGTTGCGAAACGGACTTCTGATTCTGAAACCAGATTTCCAGCCGTGAACGCTTAAAATGAAATGACCATAACTAATGATCCTGAAACCCGATTGGCGTGAAACTATATTCGATAGATAGATAACTGAACATACTAATTATTACATGTTCATCGTCTCACTAAATCGTAACCGTATGATTTATGATAAATTGTGCAAGTGGTAGATTATTGATTGAGGACATCCTAAACATGCTTTATATACTGTTTACGCATCATTTCATACACATGTCGTTGCATTGATAACATAGTGAAAACGTGCATTTACCCAGTGTTAGGTTTTATTGATGATTGTGGCAAGTACGTCAGTGTTCGTGTATAAGTGATTAAGTGAAAGTGATACGTACTTGTACACAATCAGTGAACGTGATTATTCTATTGCATTGTCGACGTCTGTGGGATGCGTGTACGTGTGACTATAAGTGGTATGGGACACTTATGGAAGCTCTTGCACGGGTGTCACAGATAAGGCACCAGACACTGTCATTTATCTTAGGTATTAGTCGGGATTTGCTTGATGGAGGTCCTGCCTCCAGTTCTCGCGCAGACTTGTCACAGACTGATTGGTATTTAGGGTTATGGTTAGCGTTTGGTGTAGACCACGGGGTGTGGGGTAGTTTAAGTGTGAGTTCAACAGAATCTCGGGAGTCCCATGCCGGCTTATATATTTAGAGAGAGATATGGAGATTTACAGGGTATGTGATTATCACCGTGATATACATGTTGGGCCCGTGGTCCCTTGCCCTTGGGTTCTACCCTTGGGTGGAGGACACTCACGAGTGGTTGACTCTCACACTTGGACTGATGATAGGCTTAGTGACCTGTACAGTGAGACTTAGAGACTGATAGGGATACTGGCATTGATATACCTTACATACTGTGTTGACATACATGGCATATCGTTCTACTGCTTTTACTGTTCCGCTGCATTGATTACTGTACATTTTTACTCATGTTGTCATTGATTTACTATTATACATATCTATTACCACTGTTAGAGTTGTCGCATGATTATATATATATTATATTGCTATTGTGTCGCTCTGACGACCTGAGTATGCATGCTCAGTGTGAGGAGAAGATTTAGCCTTGACCAGGACTAGACGTTTATCACAAACACCTCGATTTGTTATCCAGAGTTATATTCGTTTGTTTCCCCTCCGGTCAGTCCTTTACACTGTTTCATCCAGTTACTCCTTTTCTCATTACCTGTGCATCATTTACTGTTTACCATGAAAAACTAGAAGCCGAAGTATGACTACGGCAGGACTTTTCCTTGACCGTAGGAGCATGGCTGGCCTTGTCTACCCCTCGTATTCCGTATTTTGGGAAGCGGGGCGTGACATGGTTTAGTTGGTATCAGAGCCCAGGTTTTGCTTCGATTGGGATTGCAGTTTTCCGTGTATAGCTTGGCAATCTAAGACATTCCTTGGTCTAGGTTGTAAACTTGTCATTCTTGATCCATATTCACATCGTGTGTTCAGCTATACATTCGCTAGGGTTTCAGATGACTTGGCAAAGTTTCGTGGTGGTAATGGTGAACTACATCACGATTACACTACCATACTCTTTTTAAGTGACTTAAAGTCATACAGTTGATTTTCCACTTGTAATGAAATTCATCACCTCTGATATTCTTGAATCTTTGTCCTATCCATATTATATTTGGATTCGTATAGCTTGTGACTTATAACATCCTCAAAAATTATTGTTTCAGGATCATGTCTTCCAACGACTTTTCATCTATATCCGCTCCCCAGAATCAGACCATTGAGATTCTGAGTGTACTGCAAGGTCTAAAGGAAGCCCAGGAGCGAACAAACGACTTGTTGGCTGAAGGACTGAGAAGACAGGTGAATCAGGCATCAGCGGCTGTCTCCAAACATAAAGGGATCCCCGTTAGACGAGGAAAAGAGAAGAAGATGAAACGTCAATTTGTTTCCTCGCGGCAGAAGCAGCAGAAGACCTCATGTTGTGGGTATTGTAAGAGGCCAGGACATCTTCAGAGGGATTGTCGCCGCGCCCAAGGGAAATGTCTGATATGCGGGTCTAACAAACATCTCATCAACGGTTGTCCAGAAAGGAAAGAACTACAAGAAGGAGACTCGTCCACACTCCCCACTTCTGCTAAGTGAGGATTTATGCGTAGTTCGTACTTCGAGGATAAAGCGGATCCAACACAGGATCCAATTTGCGTGACGAGGATGCAGCGGCCTAGTGATCAAAGAAGAATTTTCATGTTTCTCTACTTTCAGTAATAATGTTGTCATTTTCTTATAAATATTTCTTTCCGTTTGGAACCTTGTATCCGTTGAAATTTTAGTTGAATGCAATAAAACTTTGAATCGTAATATATCTATCATTCTCTTGCTTTCTTCTTATTTATAATATTCATCACCACAGCATTGTTATCCTGATATTTTTCAATTCCTGCCACCGCATATCTTTCTACACTTCATACACTTAACTATTTTCATGATATGTTCCATTGTCTAATCATGACTCTTCTTTTCAGGCCATGGCCCACCCCGGAGCAATGCCGCATCTAGATGAGGATGCACGTCATGCGTTTCCTTAGACCACACGCTAATGCGTTCTGACGATGAGATCAACGGTCCCCAGGTCAATTTCGGAAACAACGATTCAGAGGACGAAGGAGTAGCCGCCCCGGAGTTTAACATGATAGCTGATTCCAACGAAGAGGAAGGAGAACCTGAAGAGAACCCGATAGAGGAAGATCCGATAGAAAAAATCCAGTGGAGGAAGACCCCATTGAAGAGAATCCAGAAGAAGAGGATCGCATGGAATCGGACCTCGATGAAGAAGCTCCATCCGAGGAAGAAGAACCAGAAGATCAAGACCCTATTGTGGAAGAACTTCCAATGGCGATGCCCGCGAGGCGTTATGGAAACGGACGCCCCTACCTGAGTGCGCGAGCCTACCGCAACCTGCTGAATCTCCACAACCGCGACTGACGGGATTTCTTTTGATGATTGTCTTATCTGGCCAAATAAATCTGTGTATAGATTAGGGCCACCTTTTATGTTTGAGAATACTTTGTTTATAATCTTCTGGAATGAAATAAATTGCGGAGTTCGCTAATTCTTCAATCTTCTTAGTTCTCTTGATACTTGATTATTTCTTCTATACAATTATTTTTCTACTGAGATCTGTCTACCCTTACTCCTTACTTTGTCTTAGCCCTCACTGAGATTAACTAGTACCACACCCGATCTTTTAGAGATCCACTCTTCATCCTCTGTCTGTGCCCCGTTTGAGATCCTTCTGGGAGGAGAACTTTTCTAGTGAAATTTCCGAGTTCGTTAACCCTTCAAATTTTGATTCATATGATATACCGACCGCTGTTCTCTCCATACTTTTTTCACTTGTAGTCCTTGCTGCCCACCCTTATCCCATTCTCTTTGACCGCTAGTCTAAAGCCGCCACACTCCAACCTTTGAATGATCCACACTTCCTTGTAATCCTTACCCTAGCTAGCCCTCCACATCTTGTGTTTTCTATTACCCTATAAATATTTAGGGACTTTATTACTCAAAAATTTGGCTTCCATTATTTTATATTTATCGAAGAGTGGGTTTTATCGACTATTTCCCGTTTTACGCATTTCAGATACTCCACTACTAGCCTTCCCATTATTTTCAGTAGCGCGACCTTACACCGCGCATATTTTGTTCCATATTTTTTATTTCCACGATATGAGTTTTCTAAGTTATTTTTTTAAAACTATTTGATCGATACAATATCCTCAAATGTTTTAATCTACCGACAAATCCTTCACTACTTCATTATCGTTACTTTATTCTCGGGTGTTGTACCTATGTTTACTATTATAAATGATTGTGCCTTATACTTACTATTTCTGATGTGCTACTTTTGATATACGTATATATGCATATAAATGAGTTTCGATTTTATCGAGTACGCCTCGAATAATATTGTTCGTTATTATTGTTATTTATATTCCCGTATATATGTAGTTGCTCTTATAGTTGTTCCAGCCTTATACTTATTTAGACCCATCCTTTTGTATTTTGTTCTTACATATATAAACCTTCAAATTTTCTTTATCTGCCTATATCAAGTAAGGCTGCAGGTGTTAGTTTGCGATATAATAGCTTCCGCTTATGTATGTATAACGTATCGTTTATTTTAAATTTCGAGGACGAAATTTTTGTAAAGGTGGTATGATGTAATACCCAGCCCCTTTTATACCAAAACCTGTATTTTATTACTCTAGAATTCCATTTATTTTATTTATAATTCCATTTATTTTATTTAAAATTTTATTTATTCTAAACTCCATTTTTCTTTTATCAATTAAACCCAAACCCTTCAATTTATTCAAATCCCAACCAAACTTCTCCCTAGCAGCCCACCAAGCCCGGCCTCACTCTCTTTTCCTCACAAATCTTTTAATTTCCAAAACCCCGGCCCGGCCCACTTGTTCCATTCCCTTCAATTCTTTTTTATTTTTGTTGCCAGCCCAACTCCCTTGGCCCGTGACCCGCGCCGACCCGACCCGACCCGGCCCACTACCCCTTCCCTTCTTCCTCCAACGGCTCTCCCCTTCTCCCGCCCACGCCATTGATTCTTCGATCCGCTTCTTCCGCCCACGCCCATGTCGCAGCGCGTGTTTCCCCACGACCCGCTCCCCAACCTCCACCTTCTACCACTCCCTGCACCTCACCAACCCCATCACATTGGTTTTTCCCTCAACCCTCCACGAGCGCCCACCATCACCTTCGCCCGCCTCGACCCTCCTTCACCGGACACGACCACACCACCGACCACTTCATCTCTTCATCTGCCTCCTCCCAACACCGCGACACCCACAGCCGCACCCTCCTCGTCGTCATCCAAACACCCCCACTCACTCACTAACCGCACCCGAGCTCCACCCCCTGCACCCTCTCGACGGCGGCCACTGCATCTTGTTGACCTCATCATCATCATCATCATCATCGTCACCGTTGCCACCACCCTGTACTCTCTCTCTTGATCCCTCTTCCTCACTCCCCCTCGCTCAATCCCCCTGGTCCCCTCTCTCTTCCTCTGTTCTCGACCTCTCTCTCTCTCACTCTGTTTTTCTCTCTCTCTCAAGATATCCCTCTCTCTCCCCTGCTCTCTCTCTCTCGATTTCCCTCTGCACTCTCAAATCTCTCTCTATACTTTCTAACTTTCCCCCTCTCTGAATTCCTTTCTCTCTCTCTGTGTGTCTTCCCCCTCTCTCAATCTCAGATTTATCTCTGTCCTCTCTAACTCTCTCCCTCTGTGTTCTCTCTCTCTCTCTCTCTCTCATTTCTCTCTCTCTCTCTCTAGCACTCTCTCTCTCCCTCTCTAAACCTCACCCGTCTTTCCATCCTCTATCAACCTACTACCACCACACGACATTGGCCGAGCCCGCAACAGCCTATTCCCAAGCTCGAGCCAAGCCCAAGCCTAACCGATACTCGTCGCGTGGTTGCTACCCCGTGCCCGGGACGTGTCACTGCTGCCTTCGCTGCCGTGCCGTCAGTTCACCGTGTCCAGGCAAGTTTTCTACTTTCTACATGATAAGCTATGCTTGTTACTAACTTACATCGTATAGATCCTATAATTAATTTCTGAATAAAATCATATTACGTACCTGTTCGATGCATGTTCTCAAAGATAATACTTTTCTAAATTGACGGAACTGGATTGTTTATGTTGGCACTTGTTGTGATGAATACCTTGTACAAATTGCGCTGGAAAATATGACCGTTAACGACTAAAACGACTACCCCCAATTTCACTCGTAAAACTAGAATTTTATTGTACCTGAAAACCGTTAAAATCACCATAAATTATATATACACTGGAATGATACGTTCGAGGGCTCAAATCGAAGCCAACTCGACGAACTTTAACCCTATACTAGTTTCCAGGTATTCCTGTGCTTGAACTGTGACAATATTTGGATCGGAGTGCGACTCTGGACTACAGTCCAGAGCGACTCCAGTTGTTGCCTGCTGTTCCGTAATGAACACCACCCTGTTTCCTAAACTCGTAGGTTGAGGAACTCTGCTGATTATTATAGGGGAATCTGTTATCTAGACAACACAAGTGGTTCCATCCTATTTCGTTATCATTTGTTATTTAATCTGAAATTTAAAATATCGGGACGCATAACAGTCCCAACAGAATCAGAACTGACATATTAGTGTTAAACAGTGTACAACTCCTGACGTGCAGATGCGATTGATGATCTGTCTATTGCATTGAAAACCTTACTGAAAACCCTAGAATTCATCCAACTGTTACGTCGCTAAAATATGATCCCAACTAGGATTAAAATGCGTTGCGAAACGGACTTCTAATTCTGAAACCAGATTTCCAGCCGTGAACGCTTAAAATGAAATGACCATAACTAATGATCCTGAAACCCGATTGGCGTGAAACTAAATTCGATAGATAGATAACTGAACATACTAATTATTACCTGTTCATCGTCTCACTAAATCGTAACCGTATGATTTATGATAAATTGTGCAAGTGGTAGATTATTGATTGAGGACATCCTAAACATGCTTTATCTACTGTTTACGCATCATATCATACACATGTCGTTGCATTGATAACATAGTGAAAACGTGCATTTACCCAGTGTTAGGTTTTAGTGATGATTGTGGCAAGTACGTCAGTGTTCGTGTATAAGTGATTAAGTGAAAGTGATACGTACTTGTACACAATCAGTGAACCTGATTATTCTATTGCATTGTCGACGTCTGTGGGATGCGTGTACGTGTGACTATAAGTGGTATGGGACACTTATGGAAGCTCTTGCATGGGTGTCACAGATAAGGCACCAGACACTGCCATTTATCTTAGGTATTAGTCGGGATGTGCTTGATGGAGGTCCGCCTCCAGTTCTCGCGCAGACTTGTCACAGACTGATTGGTATTTAGGGTTATGGTTAGCGTTTGGTGTAGACCACGGGGTGTGGGGTAGTTTAAGTGTGAGTTCAACAGAATCTCGGGAGTCCCATGCCGGCTTATATATTTAGGGAGATATATGGAGATTTACAGGGTATGTGATTATCACCGTGATATACATGTTGGGCCCGTGGTCCCTTGCCCTTGGGTTCTACCCTTGGATGGAGGACACTCACGAGTGGTTGACTCTCACACTTGGACTGACGATAGGCTTAGTGACCTGTACAGTGAGACTTAGAGACTGATAGCGATACTGGCATTGATATACCTTACATACTGTGTTGACATACGTGGCATATCGTTCGACTGCTTTTACTATTCCGCTGCATTGATTACTGTACATTCTTACTCATGTTGTCATTGATTTACTATTATACATATCTATTACCACTGTTAGAGTTGTCGCATGATTATATATATATATATTATATTGCTATTGTGTCGCTCTGACGACCTGAGTATGCATGCTCAGTGTGAGAAGAAGATTTAGCCTGGACCAGGACTAGACGTTTATCACAGACACCTCGATTTGTTATCCAGAGTTATATTCGTTTGTTTCCCCTCAGGTCAGTCCTTTACACTGTTTCATCCAGTTACTGCTTTTCTCATTACCTGTGCATCATTTACTGTTTACATGAAAAACTAGAAGCCGAAGTGTGACTACGGCAGGACTTTTCCTTGACTGTAGGAGCACGGCTGGCCTTGTCTACCCCTCGTATTCCGTATTTTGGGAAGCGGGGCATGACAAATCTCATGGTGGATGCTGAAATATCATATCAAGGGAAACCGGGTTTTTCAAATAATGCATAATTTCATGAACTCCCACGGTCCCCAAATCCAGAAAACATCATGAAAAATCCATATCTCAATGCGAAAATCCATGAATATAATATATGCAACATAAAACTGTATAAAAGCATATAAAGGAAAAGCCGCTAATTAACTGTGACAAGTAAATATAAATATCATGCGGTTCCTAATTCCTCCAATTCTAAATAACATCAAATAAAGGTAAACATGTAGCTATAACCAGATATATGTGTAAACAATAAGGTATAGCAAGGTATATGTATTTACCTATAAGTAAATGATGTAATATACCCCCGGGGTATAAGTGAAATATGTGTGTAAGGTATACCTGTAGCTATGTCAAAAAGTGTGTATTATCTATCACTAAGGGTACAATACTCTATAGGTATACATGTATCTAACATGTAAGTATATGATGGCATATGTGTAAGCATGTAGATAGACAAGTATGCTATATGTCATATGCGATAAGAAGTATGAATCATTGTCTCAATATTCCTAACCAAACAATAGCATTTCTATATGTGGGTTGTGCGTGACATGGCAATTATTAACGGTGTGTGTAGCATACAATCTGTGCTCGTGCAACATGAATCGTCAATAATATGTGCAGTGTCCTAAAGATACTAGTCCAAGCACAACAATAACTAAGCAGTAAGGTGAATGCGCAAATCCTAAATCTGACATAGAATATGCGACAAAAGTAACATCTCTAGCCCAGACGCATAACGCCATGCGGGCGATTCCCCTGTAGATGTTAAATCTACTCACCAACGCTCCAAGCTAGGTGAATTCTACCACCTGTTTTTCCCTGGTAGCAGTGTCCGAAGTCCCCGCCTACGAACCTGCAACATTAAAACAATAACGCAAATATATATTAATAATAGATCAAACACACGTATAAACTACATTAGACCGACGCAACAACACAAAACATACTCTCGAGAGTTCGTATCGTGGCTAACGTGCGTAGCGACACGATGAAACTAACCCAAGAGCAAAACCACACAAAGTGCACGATCCGTGTCGTATAACGTATCGCGCGGACACAAAACACTACAACCTACCTAAGTGATCCCAGATTTTGCATACAGAGAAAACTAAACAAACAAACAGAACGAAATACACCCAAACCCCAGCATAGACCTACCCTCAAAATCCCACACCCCAACTCCCTACCCGAGCCGAGGTCGCCGGAATCCCCTTCATACTCCGCCGGCCGAGTCCGGTGGGGTGGGTCTCATGTCTCAGGTGAGGTCTTAGGTTCACAGGTACAACACAACCTCATTGTTTGGTTTTCTACTAAACTTTCCGGGTCACAGCAGGTTACACATATCATAAATAGGCACTAAAAATACGATATTATGCAACAAACTTAACTTTACACTATCTAAACTGAAACTAACTACAAAGCACAAAAACAATATAAAGAAATGATAGGGATCAATACCTATCCCTAAGAACACAAAGATCCAAGCTATCCAACCTCCTATGCAACCAAGAGGCAAAAACCAAGAAAAGATGTGATTTTGATGGAGTTTGTGATGTTTAGTGATGGATTTGGTGAGGGAAAGGAGAGTGTTCAGTTTGATGAGGGAGAGATGAGAGAATAAATGAGATAGAGAAAAAGAAAGAGAGGAAATGATGAAGAGAGAGGGAGGTGAGTGTAGGGTGACGAATGAGGGTGAGTGTAATCACATCATTAATGCATCATTAATGTTTTCACACACACCTCACCACTCCAAAATAAATATCTCTCTCTCTCACTCAAAAGATCTAAGGTTTAGGTTAAGGATGGATTAAACAAGGGTTAAAGCAAAGGGATAGATTAGGTTAAGTGTCAAGGTTGCTAAGAACAAAATTAGCACAAACAAATCCTCACATTTACGTGCACACGTGCGTGCTTGCTTATAACAAATAACAATAAATAATTAATTAAATGTTATAAAATGTGAGGAACCCAAATTAGTAACCTTTTTTTCTACCGTACACCCGCATTAACGTCTAAACGAACACTAACTGAAATCTAAGGCGTTACATTTGGTTTCGTGTTTGTTCCAAGGCTTTATCTTCAGTAAATTAGACCCTCCACATGTGCAAAATTAGCTAATTTCACATAGGGTAAAATCTGGGACCATTTTCTTGAGTTGCTGCATTGTTTTGCGACTTCGTTTAAATTTGGGATTTAGTATTTGATATTGTGTTTCGTCATCTGATGTTTGTACGTCAGCGACGGGGATTGTTTGGTGATTTTGCAGGCGTAGGCTATAGGTTCTAACCTATAAGCGATTCGCATGCTGTTTTGGTTTTCATGTTCGATTCTTGAAACTATATGACGCATTGGAAATTGTAGGTACCCCTACGTGGACTTCGAGACGACGAGGATGAGCATAACGTCATCGACACCAGCAAGCGAGGATCGAGGTATGTAGATATATATCTATGGGGGAAGTCGAGTGGATGGCGTATAGCACCCCCGCAGTTTCGTAGTGTAGTATACGAATACGTATACCTATATATATATAATTATGTTTATTTTTAGACTAGATGATTATCTAGATAGACTTTAGGAGTTCGTGGATAAATTTTAGTGTAATTGGATGATGGTGTCATTAGCTAGTTTTAGTCGCGAAACCCTAGAATAAGATACATACAAGCATACATTTTACTTGTGCGTATATGGAGATATAAATATATATATACGTATATGTATGTGAGTATGTGTGTGTGTGTGTGTGTGGATAATGAGGATAGTATATGGTATTTGGAGATGAGTCGATCTGATTTGGGCATGATGCCATGAGATCGGTGATGTGATTTAGTTCGTATTGTGATATACAACCTGATGTTATAGCGGGTACTTAGGCGATGTGTTTTCACGCACACGCATATATATATATTGATGGTATCAGATTGTACTAGATTTTAGATCAGTACCCCTAATTCAGGATTGTAAGTCGATGTGCAACACCCCATGACTTGCGGCGAGGCGGAAATATGAAAAACGATCTTGTTCTTTGCTTAAACATCGACTAACCGCATGAATCGAAGCTAAATGATAACTAACAACTATCATAGAAGTTCTAAACTACTATGTGAAGTGATTATACCTCAAGAACAGTGTCCTTCGGGTCTTCATCGCTGTCCTCCACTCCTCGTAGGCTCCTTGGAACATCGACAACTTCACGGCCTCCTCAAATCAAAGACGATCCACCCGAAAGCTTCTACGCCAAGCTTAATCTCAAACTTGAGATAACTAGGTTGCTTAAAGTGCTAATCTAAGCTACCTAGAGGATATAGAGTGAGGTTATGGATGTTTTAGTCTATCTAACCCTTGATCTCAACACATGAGAGGTTAGGGTTAGGGTTTCAAGAGAGAGTGAGCTTGAGGAGAGAGAAGGTGAGAATGATAATAAGAACAAAAGTCCTTCTGACTTGAATATATGATACATAATGAATTATCAAATAATATCAATTAACTGATTATTCACCATGTTTCATTTAATCAAGGAGAGTGATTCATCATGTTAGTCATTAGATCATTAATGAAGCATTAATGATATGATGAATCATATAAATGAGTCACACAAAGCAATCATGAAAAAGCCACCTCAACCCTTCATGTCACCACTCTTCTAGAACCTTCTCGACAAATTACGAGAACGCTCCTCCAATCCGTGAAAACACGGAAAAACTTTAGACTGTATAAATCCAATAACCTGATACTAGAATCTGGCTTAAACCAAAGCCAGCTAGTAAAAACTGTCCGAAAAGTCATACGTGCGTAAACACACGTATGCATCCGAACCCTTGTCGTAAAACCCTACGACCTCTATATCGTTTCGCCTGGAGCAGGGAAACTCTCTGTGTGCGACTCTAAAGACTCGACACTATGCTGGCAGTGGGTTTAACCACAGACCACAAGCGGCACTAGCTGTACGTAACGGTCCCCAGGTAGATGTCGATAAGAACGCCGATGAGGAAAATCATCCGAACTCCCACTGAGCCTGATGTGACAATCTTCGTACAGTCCGGTCTGTTCGTCTAAGACTATCGCATATCAAGCCTAGGGGGCGGCAAGCGTCAGTTCCCTAATAGCTGTATAAGTCGTGTCGGAGCGAAGCCCATTACACCCTGAGAAGCTACTGGAACCTACCAGTATATCTCGTTTGCCCTGGCCGGGGACTTTGTGTAATGGCTCTCTGACACAGCACGATATCATCTCCCAATACCGGGAGAGACGAATCCTATCTAACCGCCACTGCCTCCAAGTGCTCGGGACTGCACCCAACTGCTACCTGTTTGCACGACTCCATTGAGCCGTGGTAGGGTAGCAATCTAAGAACAGTGGGACACACTCGAGGAGAAGTAGCAGTGTCAAGTCTGCGGACTATGCTGTACTCATGTCACCTGGGAACTGATAACTGACGATGGGTATAATACCAACCAATCAGTTCCTCGGCGAGTCCTGTCCAGTGTACCCGTAACCTAACGAGCACCTGTATACTATCTCCAGTACGACGTACTGATGGCTGTGGGACAGACCATTTCCCCAACTGGGATGAGAAGCGTATACACTTAGTCTACTCCGGAATATCGATGCCCTATCTCGACAATTCTATGACCAGGGACCTGTATACGATGTTGCTTACAGACTACCCAGCCCCTACTAGTGTGACTGCCATCACGACGCTGGTAATCAAGCAAAGATCCTATGGGCTCTACTAATATGTATAAGTGATACGTTATAAGAAACATATGCACATATTAAAGTAGACTCAATACCAAGTAGCATACTACCATGTTTAGCAAGACTGTTATATACAACTGTGAATATCCCAAGCTTCCATTAAGTAATATACATGCTAGTATGATACAATAATGGCCCCTAGGGCATATACACTAACAATCTCCCACTTGCACTAGGGCCATAAGCTGGCATATCGTAGACCTATCATCTCGAATAGCCTCTCGAACTGCGTCTGAGGAAGGGCCTTTGTGAATGGATCAGCAATGTTATTCTCCGTCTCTACTCTCTTCACCTCGATCTCCCGGCGATCTACGATCTCCCTGATCAGGTGATACCGCCTTAAGATGTGTCTGGACTTCTGATGGGACCTGGGTTCCTTCGCTAAAGCTATAGCGCCGTTGTTGTCACAATACAGAGGTATTGGACCAACACTGGTAGGAACCACCTGAAGTTCTATGAGGAACTTCTTCATCCAGACTGCTTCTTTTGCAGCTTCGCAAGCAGCTATGTACTCTGCTTCCATCGTTGAGTCAGCAACAGTCTCCTGTTTGGAACTCTTCCAACAGACCGCCCCTCCATTGAGGGTAAAGACATAACCCGACATGGACTTGGAGTCATCTTTGTCACTCTGGAAGCCGGAGTCGGCAAAGGCCTCCATCTGTAGGTCTTTTCCGCCATACACCAAGAACATCTCCTTAGTCCTTCTCAGGTACTTGAGAATGTTTTTTACTGCTATCCAGTGCTTCTCCCCTGGGTTTGCCTGATACCGGCTTACAACGCTCAATGCGTATGCTACATCTGGTCTGGTACATAACATCGCATACATTATAGAGCCTACCGCAGAAGCGTAGGGTATAATCGACATGCGATCCCTTTCCAAATCAGTCTTGGGAGACATCTCTTTGGAGAGGGTGATTCCGTGACAAGCCGGTAGATTACCGCGCTTAGAATCATCCATACTGAATCTCTTCACTATGGTGTCTATGTACCTGGACTGCGAAAGTCCTAATATCCTCTTTGATCTATCACGATAGATCCGGATTCCCAGAATGTAGGTGGCATCACCCAAGTCTTTCATGGAGAATTTATGTGACAAGAATCTTTTGACTGACTGTAACATAGGAATATCATTTTCTATTAGGAGAATGTCATCCACGTACAAGACGAGGAATACTACAGCTCTCCCTACAATCTTACTGTATATGCATGGTTCATCTGGATTTTTGATAAAGTCAAATTCTTTGACAGCATCATCAAAACAGATGTTCCAACTCCGTGATGCCTGCTTTAGTCCATAAATGGACTTAAGCAACATGCATACTTTATCGCTGCTCCCACTCTGAATAAATCCTTCTGGCTGATCCATATAGACGCTTTCTTCCAAATTTCCATTTAGAAAGGCCGTCTTTACGTCCATCTGCCAGATTTCATAATCGTGGAAGGCAGCAATAGCAAGAAGGACCCGAATAGATTTAAGCATAGCCACTGGAGAAAAGGTTTCGTCATAGTCCAAACCAGGTCTTTGACGGAAACCCTATGCAACAAGTCTAGCCTTATAGGTTTCAACCTGTCTATCTACACCAATCTTCTTTTTGAAGATCCATTTGCATATTACGGGTTTTACCCCATCTGGAGCAATGTCCAAAATCCAAACTTTGTTAGTGTACATGGACTCCATTTCGGTCCGCATTGCTTCCAGCCATTTTACTGAGTAACCGCTCTGAATGTCTTGCTGGAAGCTAGTAGGCTCATCATAGTCAATAGTGCAATCCTCTCTATCCCCGTCAATGAGAAAACCGTAGTAT
Source organism: Agapanthus africanus (assembly GCA_030015575.1). NCBI lineage: Eukaryota > Viridiplantae > Streptophyta > Magnoliopsida > Asparagales > Amaryllidaceae > Agapanthus > Agapanthus africanus. Next base: position 371,145,031 of record CM057344.1, on the reverse strand, counting down.
CTCTCGGGCGGATGAGATTGCCTACTACTCCTGCGGAGTGGCGTTGGGATGTTCCTTTCTTCTGAAACCTCTGGTTCTACCATGCTTTCAGTAACAGTTTGTGGTTCTGGAATTTCTTCCAGTTCTATTGCGCTCCCACTTTTCTGATTTTCCAAAAATTCAGTTTCCAAGAAGCAGGCATGAAGAGAAACAAAGACCTTTTGTTCCTCTGCGTAATAGAAATAATATTCCTTGGAGTTCTTTGGATATCCCATAAATTTGCATTTTACTGAGCGTGTCTCGAGCTTGTCCGCATGCTGCTTCTTTACAAAAGCTGGACATCCCCATGTCTTAAGATACTTAAGACTAGGTTTCTTTCCACTCCACATCTGATATGGTGTGGTAGGCACAGTCTTGGCTGGAACTCGGTTCAAAAGATATGCAGCTGATTCTAGTGCATATCCCCAGAATGTTCGCGGCAACTCAGCGTTACTCATCATGGAACGTACCATATCCAATAGGGTTCGGTTCCGTCTCTCCGATACACCGTTATGTTGTGGTGTGTATGGAGGAGTAAGCTGAGAGAGAATTCCATTCTCTTTTAAGTAACCTAGGAATTCGGCACTTAAGTATTCACCACCTAGATCAGATCTCAGTGTCTTGATACTTTTCCCTGTTTGTTTTTCAACTTCATTTTTGTATTCCTGAAATTTCTCAAAAGCCTCGGATTTATGCTTTATCAAGAAGACATGTCCATACCTAGAGAAATCATCTGTGAAAGTAATGAAGTAGGAATAACCACCTCGCGCATGTGTAGACATCGGACCGTACACGTCACTGTGTACGAGTCCCAAGAGCTCGCTTGCTCTTGCTCCGTGTCCAGTAAACGGAGTCTTTGTCATCTTTCCCATGAGACAAGATTCACAAGTAGCATAAGATTGATATTCGAACGGATTTAAATATCCTTCTCTATGGAACTTAGTCAACCTTCTCTCATTGATGTGACCTAGTCTACAATGCCATAAGAAAGCCTTATTTGTTTCCGGAGACTTTCTTTTAAGTGTGTTCTGGATACTGAAAATCTGAGCTTGATTTAATACGTATATTCCATTTTCTAATGTACCTGACCCAATCAAATCTTGATTTAGGTGTATGTGAACCACATCTCTTGTAAAAGCAAAATCATATCCTTCCTTAGAAAGTAAGGGTACAGATATGATATTACAAGTCTTACCTGGTACATAAAAACAGTTACGCAGAATCAATATCTGCCCAGTTGTCATTCCAAGATGATATTCTCCTACGGATTCAGCGTCCATGCTCATTCCGTTAGCAACTGTGAGGGTCATATCACCTATCCCGATAACCCTACGATTTCTCAGAGCCTGTAATGAATTACAGATGTGAGTTCCTGATCCGGTATCCAATACCCAGGAAGTAGGGTTAACTGACATACAGTTCTCTATCATAAACACACCCGAAGTCGAAGCCACAATATGCTTCGTATCCTGGTTACTGGCTTTTAAAGCCCTGCAATCTTTCTGCCAATGTTCATTCCTGTAACAATAGGAACGTCCCTGTTTTTACTATATCTAGTCCCGAAACTTTTGCCTTTCTCTTTCCTTTTCCTTCCCTGGTTTCCTTCAGGGTAGAAGGCAAAGACTGTAGAATCAAGTCAGTGTTTGACTCGTTTCCCAACGCGGTCTCCAGGTCCTGGAGCTCATCAATACAGCTAGTCATTGTAAGGACGTTGTCCCCTACAGATGACCCGTCAGCTAACCTTGCTTGAATTAATTCGTTCGAGGTTTTATATCTAGTGATATGAGATTGCTCTCCATATAAATCTTTATTATGGAGAAAAATGTAAACTAATTCCATCTTCTCGTGCTGCTTCTGGTATACACCATCAACTGAAGCTAACACGAAGCAGTTAGCTTTCGCTTTATCTTTTTCCCTTGTCTGACGGATATCCATGTCCGCGACAGTGGAAACTGGATCTGAGACGGCGGGATCTTGAGTAGTAATAGGGTGGTCCAGATTGTCATAGCCAATGGACATCTGGACAGACCTTTGCCAATCATATAAGTCAGATTCAGTCAATTTGTTATCTAGATGTAACCTATGTGTAGTCACAGGGTCGCTGCAATTAAGAGAGAGAGAAGAAAACATTTTAGCATGATGCTGTTGCAAGTTTAGATTGGTTTTTAATTTATCTAAACAAGATGGCTCCCACTGTTTCTCGAATCCCTCCTCAAACCATATAAGAAGAATTGGCCAGGACTATTCTCACCGTACAATTCTTGCTTAACCGTTTAGCTAGGCTAGTGTCGATAATTCGAGGGAGGTTTTCCAACGCTTTCGCGAAGTTCCTTAATTAAATAACCTCTTTTCTCTGAGGGCGTTGCCCCGCTGACACCTTTCTAGGAACCTACTTGGTTTATAGCATTGATCGTTAAGTAATAAATCTCCTGATAAGTAGCATGTACTCACAGTAGGATCGGGATCCAAAATATCATCGTAAGATAATGTTGAAGGAATCCTACCAACATTCATCAAACACCAAAATGGTATGCATCTCTCTGCAAATTTCAGTTTCTTTTGAAACTCCCGATATGGATTTTTGCCCCATGCTTTTATGACCTTGACTTTGGCCAACAAATCATAAGTCACATGTCAAGTTCTACCCGTCATTGTCCAGGTTAATTTGAACCCATCCGTACATACCCTTGACTTTGGCCAACAAAGCAGTACGACTGTCCCAAACCAACGCATCTATCTATGCTGCATATGAATATTCAATAACTACCAAACACTGTGCCTTGAGTTTGGCCAACAAACATAGCTTGAATACTATTGAATACCCAAATGAAATGACGGAGGGCTACGAATGGTTTTGGCAAAACCGTGAACGTAGTGAACTTGATATAATCGAAGGAACCTGATACTTTTTAAAAGGAGTGGCTAAAGCTCCGCAATTAAAAATTCTGCTCTTTTTAAAATAACCGAGTGGTTTTTTTTAAATTTGTTCCAACGATTTAAATTTTGGTTTATTTTCTTTGCATTATAATAATGCGTCCCATCATTAACCTATCATTGCAGAAAACAACGAAAATACAACGTCCTCTTATGCCATCTGCATTCGCCACGGGGTCCCGTCATCACCCGTTAGGTTACTTAACTAACGACAGAGCGGGGGCTGGGCTAGCGCGGGTGTAAAATATAAGTGACGTCTAAATAGCTATCATATATAGATATTGTACATTCGTCAGACGCAATAATAAGCATTCCAGATCACAGATGAACTTTATTGGATTTATTAGCAATCCGCATTTGCTTTGAGCCTGCAATAAAAGACGGATTACACAGTTGTGATGAATAGCCATTACCCCACCCAAGACCCTTACGGGTACGGCAAACTACCCGTCCGGCAGTTTGTGCACCCCATCTTGGGTCTATCCTAGGAGCAAAAAACAGTAAAATGAAATAATACAACGGTGGCTACAACCGCAACCTGGATGTGCCCCGCAAAATAATATTACAACAAATTACATTTACATCAAATGAATTAAATAATAACCCATCACACAACCCCGGCTATACATCACAACAGTCCAACACAGTTCATATACACAAACAGATAAAATCCATTACAGAAATGTGCAACCCCCTGCCAACCGACATACTAGCAGTTAGGGGAGGTTTACGAACACATTATACAAACACAGATATAATCCAACAAGCAAATACCATATAATTTCGATCGATTAAACACATTTAATTTTGCTCCAATACTTCTCTGTAAATCTGAAACCTGAGCAAACATTAAAAAATTCCAGAAAATACCCAATATCACATAGAACCATCACAGGAAATCTGGGCCGGTGAATCGGCAACTCGGCGGCGGAATCGCGGCGGATCGGGGGGATTCGCCGCGGTTCCGCTGCGGTTTAGTCGATTCGTGAGCCCAGTTTTCTTGGGTGTTCTTATACTATCATTTTGGGCTTTCTGAACCTGCCCGAAAAATTTTTGGACTTCATTTAAAAATCGACAGAAACCATGATATCGGGGTTTTCCGGTTTTGGTTTTTTCCGTTCGAAATTCATACAATTTTGCAAGTGAGTTAATTATTGTTTAGCGAGGCTCTGATACCACTGTAAGTCGATGTGCAACACCCCACGACTTGTGGGGAGGCGGAAATATGAAAAACGATCTTGTTCTTTGCTTAAACATCGACTAACCGCATGAATCGAAGCTAAACGATAACTAACAATTATCATAGAAGTTCTAAACTACTATGTGAAGTGATTATACCTCAAGAACCGTGTCCTTCGGGTCTTCATCGCTGTCCTCCACTACTCGTAGGCTCCTTGGAACATCGACAACTGATTAGACTGATTTAGCGTGCTTACGCTTTCTAAAAGATAGATCAAAAATATTTGTAACCGCAATCAAGAACGGCGTCGCTTTGCAGCTAGCCGGTGAGTACGGGTCGGTCCACAGGGATGTTGTGAATTTCCGATTCGTTCTTACGAGTTAATTCCGAATTGTATTCGGATTGATTATTAAATCTAAAATCCTAAATTATTCTACCTAGGGCAATTAATTGAAAGTTATAACTAGGGCAGAGAAATAAAATCTATACTAGGGCAGGAAAATAAATTTAATCTAGGGCATGAATTGAAATTATTTAGGGCAAGAAAATAAACAAATCTACTTACTTTACAGATGCATTTCTCCAATCATCCATGCAGGCTTGTCAGATCTGAATTTCAGAATTGAAGAGAGGCACCGATGCTCTCCATAAAGAATTTTGGAATTTTTATTAAAAGGAGGCATGAAAAGAATACAATTATTTGGGCTTCTATTTATAGGAAATAGAAACCCTAGGTTACAATTGATTCGCATGTCTACATTTACCAAAATATCCTTAGGAAGACCCAGTCAAAGTAGACTTCCAAGCTTTGGTAAAATTTTATGTCTGGAAATTTTGGAACTGATTCTGGGCTTCTTGGGCTTTTTATTTCTTTGGATCTTTATTCAATTTGTCTTTTCTATTTCTTCCAGATCTCTAGTGAATAATTGCGGTGGACTTTTAACCGTTCACTTTGTAATCTTGGGCCTTGCATTGCCTTGTACTTTGTGAATTTTATTTTTGATGTAGGCTTGATCAAGAGTCTTCTGTTTGTTGGTCAAAGTCAACTTTTGCATCGTCTTTTCATCGTTTTCACTGTTTTCGCTCCAAGAACCTGTAACCTGTAACATGTAGCAGACAAGCGTCAAAAGCACCTATTTATTTATAAAAAGAATAAGAATGGGGAATATAATAATGCAATATTAGGGTGTGAACAAATACCCCCAAACTTATCTTTTGCTCGTCCTCGTGCAAACTTATTTTTATTCACGAAAATTCTAACCACACTTTCGTAGGGAAACGCGATTGCACTGAGCACGTGCAACAAGCCGTTAAACCTCTAGGTGTCCCTAGTAGGAGGACTGTTGTCTCCTGAGGGTTTTCAGCGGATTACACCCACAAAATCCTATCAATTCGGCCTTTCGACTTTTGTTCTCCAATTAGGTTTTCTAGCAAGGAATTCTATAATCATTGACTTGTAAATTATCCACCCATATTCTTCACACTTCCTCATTATTCAACTTAAGATTATATATGTTCTGTAGACTTACATAGCTTTCGGCATCTCTTAAGTTTTCCTTCTAGGGTTTCATCTCCACTTAGGAATTTTTATCAATTCTACTAAAGATACAAGTTCTATTCTTCATTCCTTTCTCTTATCTAAACTCCAATCACATATCCCTACGTGTGTGTATGAATCACCCCTACACTTGGAAATTCAAATCAAGCAATCATACCCTTGTCCGTTGTCCAAAATACTTATTAGTAGGTGAATTTTTAATTGAATTTTGCTTACACATCCTTCATGCGACCGTTAATACTTCTTGAGGTACCAACAACCGATTACAAGATATGTTTGCACTTTAAAGCGTAATATCTAGTCTTGCAACACCCAAGGCTTTTAGCAGTGACTCCCAAACCAGTTGGTCTAAGGCACTAGGTGATGAAGCACCCTCGCTAAATATTTTTCTATTTTTACAGCTTTAAGTAATCACAAAAACCAGTGTTCATTTTTTTCTTTTCTTTATTCACTCATTTTTTATTTTCTTTTATTTTCTTCGTACTAAGGACTTTAGACAAGAGCATTTCAAGGTCTCTTCTACTATTCCAAGTTTCAAGGTGCGTGATTGTGCAAATTGTAGGGTATACGTTTTCAGAATCTAGACTTAAGCTAGGAACTATTTTTCAAACTCATATTTTAATAAAAATATCAATACTCTTCCCTTGTTTTAACTTAGCCCAAGAAGTAGACTCAAAATTTGCCTATTTCTAAATAAGCTACAAAGGCATATACTTTCTACCGTTAAACTTTAAGGAAGGTTATTTTTAGGGTTTTTAATTTACTAAGTCTAAGGTCTAGTTGTTCCTAGCCAGTTAACCCATTCATCAAACTCAAGTCAATTAGCCAAAATTGAATACAATTATTTTTATAATTTTTCAAATTTTTTCAATTTTTATTGGTTTTCAAATAAGTATGCAAATGCAAAAATATGTACAAATGAATGCGAAGGAAGAAGACGTACCGAGCATGCCCCCAAACTTGAACTTGACAGTGTCCTCACTGTCATGCTAAACCAAGAGGGTCAAAATACTGGCACTCCCCTGTTTATTTATTCATAATTTTTATATTTTTAATGTTTTGAAATTTTTTTTTATTTTTTTATAGAAAAGAAAACAAAAAAAATATATACATATATACAAAGATCCCCCCAAACTTAAGCTTCGCCTTACACAAGCCAAATGTTAGCACCAACCATTCAAAAATCTTATCATGGTAAAGGTATAGTCGGTGCAAGAATGAGATGGAGATGAAAGAAATGAGAAACACGCGAGACCGTGTGGAAATAAGAATGATAGAATATGGTCTTGGTGGGGGGAAAGAAGGGCGGAAAGGAGAAAGAAGGATCGCGCGAACTTGAGAGTGTAAATCGAGTGAATAAATTAGTGCAATATGTGATGACCGATGTGTTATAAGCGATTGCGCTAACCTATCCACCCGTCGGGAAATGGGGTCAAATCCCTCAAGATTCGCAAGAAAACATGGGTACGCCGAACTTGGTATAGGAGATGAAAGCGTAACGGTCTCTTGTTCTGTCGGAACAATGGTTGAGACGAAAGGAAGTGAATTAGGGATAGTATCTTTCTCACCGTAGTAAACTGTTTCGAACTTGAAAGATTCCATTAATGGTTCGAAACTACTATAATCAACCGAGTCTGATGGTTCATCTGAAAATGTAAAGGACTCAAACTCGGGCGGTGAGTCATCAACATCGTCCGAAAAAGTGAAACACTCGTAAGTGTTATTATCTGTGAGAACAGTATCTGATTCAAAGGAAAATCTTTCAAGCTCACAGTCTTCAAGCGGGGTCGGAACGATGGGAAGGAGGGAGGGTGATATAACAGTCAAAGGTTCAGGAGGATGAATTGGAAAATCAGACACATCAAACAAAAATGATTCAACCTCAATATTATCCTCAAGACTCTCCTCAATACTATCCTCAATATTCAACTCATCCATGCCATTATCATCAAAATCTAGACGCATATGAGATTCGGGAGAAACATTTAATAACTCAGGATGATGATTTGAACATAAAATTTCAAGCAAATCGACAGGTTCATCATCCGAAATATTCCCGGCGTCTATATCCTCAATCAAGTGAAAATAAATTTCTTTAGACACCTCATCAAAAGCATGGATATTTATCGATTTAGATTCTAGATTGGAGGTGTAAAGGTCAAACGGATTAGGTGCGGTTTCACTCGAAAGGGGTTCCTCACAATTTGAAAAATCAAAAACTGCAAAATCACACAACTCGTTTTTATTTTGAACTTGTGAATCATTTAGGACATTCGATGGAAAACTGGAGTTGTGGGCTTCAATTGGGTAAGGGAAGGTTTGATTTGGAAATCCTCTCTCATTCTCACTCTATCCAACCGCCTCCTTATACATTGAAAAATTTGGAGCTAGCGGGACACTAGCTAGCGTTTCACTAGGTTGCATAAGGGCGGCCACGGACGCTTCCACATTCCTAGTCATTTTGTTTTTTGCTGCGATATATGCCTCCAACGACTCTGCCAAACTAGACTTAGATGGTGAGGGGGTTTCGGTAAAAGATTCGAAATCGTGTGGATATGCAAAACTCCCAATTGGCTGTGTAGAAACAGTGTCTAGTGAAGGTGGTAAGGTCGGGTAGGACTGGTAGGAAGTGGGTGGTTGGGCAGGGGTAGGGTCAACATGTGGATAAAAAGGTGAATAATCGTGCGGATCTCTAGAACTAGATGAGTGGAGAGGGGTGAAAGATCGACTGCGAGATTGAGCAATATGCTCAGCAATGGATATCGGCTTAGGAGTGACAGAAGGACTTGAAAAAGTGGTATCAACATATGGAAGTGGTGAAGGTTGACTTGGTTGACACAAAGTGGGTTGAAAAGTCAAACTGTTTCTCCTAGACGCCTCTATTTGATCTTTCAAAGATTATTTAGGCAAGGAAGGATCGTCTTTAAATTGACCGAACAAATTGATGCACGACGCAAAATTAGGTTCAGGATACCAAAGTTCGGCTAATGATTTATTATGTGGGTACCCATATAAGAAGAAGATAGGGTGAAAGAAAGAAAGTTGGGTGGTGGTGCAAGGATTTATTTGCGGCAAAGGTTTGCAAGTTTTCTAATAAAAATTTTCCTTTTTCATTTTATCTTTATTTGGAAAAATTTTGTTGCAAAAAGATTTTCGAGAAAAAAATATGCAACAGAAAATTTACTTGCAATCTATTTCTAATTTAAACAAATCGCAAAAATCCTGCACAAGATTGTTATATGGAAGGGAAGATTTTTTTAAGTGCAAGGAATCCTGCAGAAGATTTGACAAAAAATATATGGGGATTTGCAGAGGGAAGAAATAGGAAACAAACTATGCAAAAATTTCGCGATGATGATGCAAGAGGGCCGCGGAAAGGCGGCGGGAGCGTGCTTAGGCCGCGGTTTAGCGGTGGGATGGAGGCTTCAGGGCTCCAAAAAATTTCTACTGTTCTGTACTTGTAATCCCTCTCTGTTTTGATGTATCCTTTTCTGTTTCGAACTCTGAAATTTTTCCAGACCCGATTTTGTATATCCTACAAAATTCAAACAACAAAGTATCCCTTCGAAAAATAACAGATGAAATATTTTTATATTTTTTATGATTTTTCAGATTTTTATGATTTTTTATTTTATTAAGATTAACCCGAAATTGCAAAAAGGAAATTTCTACGCCATCCCCGGCAACGGCGCCATTTGATTAGACTGATTTAGCGTGCTTACGCTTTCTAAAAGATAGATCAAAAATATTTGTAACCGCAATCAAGAACGACGTCGCTTTGCAGCTAGCCGGTGAGTACGGGTCGGTCCACAGGGATGTTGTGAATTTCCGATTCATTCTTACGAGTTAATTCTGAATGGTATTCGGATTGATTATTAAATCTAAAATCCTAAATTATTCTACCTAGGGCAATTAATTGAAAGTTATAACTAGGACAGAGAAATAAAATCTATACTAGGGCAGGAAAATAAATTTAATCTAGGGCATGAATTGAAATTATCTAGGGCAAGAAAATAAACAAATCTACTTACTTTACAGATGCATTTCTCCAATCATCCATGCAGGCTTGTCAGATCTGAATTTCAGAATTGAAGAGAGGCACCGATGCTCTCCATAAAGAATTTTGGAATTTTTATTAAAAGGAGGCATGAAAAGAATACAATGATTTGGGCTTCTATTTATAGGAGATAGAAACCCTAGGTTACAATTGATTCACATGTCTATATTTACCAAAATATCCTTAGGAAGACCCAGTCAAAGTAGACTTCCAAGCTTTGGTAAAATTTTATGTCTGGAAATTTTGGAAATGATTCTGGGCTTCTTGGGCTTTTTATTTCTTTGGATCTTTATTCAATTTGGCTTTTCTATTTCTTCCAGATCTCCAGTGAATAATTGCGGTGGACTTTTAACCGTTCACTTTGTAATCTTGGACCTTGCATTACCTTGTACTTTGTGAATTTTATTTTTGATGTAGGCTTGATCAAGAGTCTTCTGTTTGTTGGTCAAAGTCAACTTTTGCTTCGTCTTTTCATCGTTTTTACTGTTTTCGCTCCAAGAACCTGTAACCTGTAACATGTAGCAGACATGCGTCAAAAGCACCTGTTTATTTATAAAAAGAATAAGAATGGGGAATATAATAATGCAATATTATGGTGTGAACAACAACTTCACGGCCTCCTCAAATCAAAGACGATCCACCCGAAAGCTTCTACGCCATGCTTAATCTCAAACTTGAGATAACTAGGTTGCTTAAAATGCTAATCTAAGCTACCTAGAGGATATAGAGTGAGGTTATGGATGTTTTAGTCTATCTAACCCTTGATCTCAATACATGAGAGGTTAGGGTTAGGGTTTCAAGAGAGAGTGAGCTTGAGGAGAGAGAAGGTGAGAATGATAATAAGAACAAAAGTCCTTCTCACTTGAATATATGATACATAATGAATTATCAAATAATATCAATTAATTGATTATTCACCATGTTTCATTTAATCAAGGAGAGTGATTCATCATGTGAGTCATTAGATCATTAATGACGCATTAATGATATGATGAATCATATAAATGAGTCACACAAAGCAATCATGAAAAAGCCACCTCAGCCCCTCATGTCACCACTCTTCTAGAACCTTCTTGACAAATTACGAGAACGCCCCTCCAATCCATGAAAACACGGAAAAACTTTAGACTGTATAAATCCAATAACCTGATACTAGAATCTGGCTTAAACCAAAGCCAGCTAGTAAAAACTGTCCGAAAAGTCGTACGTGCGTAAACACACGTATGCATCCGAACCCTTGTCGTAAAACCCTACGACCTCTATATCGTTTCGCCTGGAGCAGGGAAACTCTCTGTGTGGGACTCTAAAGACTCGACACTATGCTGGCAGTGGGTTTAACCACAGACCGCAAGCGGCACTAGCTGTACGTAACGGTCCCCAGGTAGATGTCGATAAGAAGGCCGATGAGGAAAATCATCCGAACTCCCACTGAGCCTGATGTGACAATCTTCGTACAGTCTGGTCTGTTCGTGTAAGACTATCGCATATCAAGCCTAGGGGGCGGCAAGCGTCAGTCCCCTAATAGCTATATAAGTCGTGTCGGAGCGAAGCCCATTACACCCTGAGAAGCTACTGGAACCTACCAGTATATCTCGTTTGCCCTGGCCAGGGACTTTGTGTAATGGCTCTCTGACACAGCACGATATCATCTCCTAATACCGGGAGAGACGAATCCTATCTAACCGCCACTGCCTCCAAGTGCTCGGGACTGCACCCAACTGCTACCTGTTTGCACGACTCCTTTGAGCCGTGGTAGGGTAGCAATCTAAGAACAGTGGGACACACTCGAGGCGAAGTAGCAGTGTCAAGTCTGCGGACTATGCTGTACTCATGTCACCTGGGAACTGATAACTGACGATGGGTATAATACCAACCAATCAGTTCCTCGGCGAGTCCTGTCCGGTGTACCCGTAACCTAACGAGCACCTGTATACTATCTCCAGTATGACGTACTGATGGCTGTGGGACAGACCATTTCCCCAACTGGGATGAGAAGCGTATACACTTAGTCTACTCTGGAATATCGATGCCCTATCTCGACAATCCTATGACCAGGTACCTGTATAGGATGTTGCTTACAGACTACCCAGCCCCTACTAGTGTGACTGCCATCACGACGCTGGTATTCAAGCAAAGATCCTATGGGCTCTACTAATATGTATAAGTGATACGTTACAAGAAACATATGCACATATTAAGGTAGACTCAATACCAAGTAGCATACTACCATGTTTAGCAAGACTGTTATATACAACTGTGAATATCCCAAGCTTCCATTAAGTAATATACATGCTAGTATGATACAATAATGTCCCCTAGGGCATATACACTAACAAGGATATGATGATAAAGATACCAGATGAATAGTGTGATATTTGACCAGTACCCAGATTTGGGATGCCGTACGATGGATTTACCGTACGAGCTATATATTGATGATAGATCCGCACTCTTGACTCGAGGATGTCATATTATATAGTGTATCGTATGTGATACTAGTGAGTCGGGATCACCGACTATATATATATATATATATATATATATATATATATCGACTCAGATTTAAGTGGTTTCCTTACCCTTTCGACTAGTCTGTTAGTTTAGTCATGTAGTTTACTTGTAGATGTTAGACTGCACTCGAGTCATGCCTATTTCAAAACTAACGAATCGTGAGTATTTTAAAGACAGGCCAAGGGATTCTACGGATATTCCAAAGGACGTACCTTTTCTTAAAAACACCGTAGCCCTTATTTTCTAAACACACGATTCGTGTTATTTCAAATGTCAAGACTGTATGACTCATAAATATTAATGTAGATCATTTATTGTTGCGTTTATTATTCTTTTTCTGCACATTCTTGCTATTCGCATCGCATTGCATATTTAAATGTGTTTTATTGTCATATTGAACCCATGTTATCAGGACATCAGCACCATTACCGATGATGCGTATGTCTATGAACACATACTTGCCAGCTCACCCACATCATCATCGATAATTGCCATGTCACGTACACTTTAGAGAATATTAATTAATTGATATCGCTTGTTAGCTGATAGTTCCGATATATTATTATTGTGCTAGATTAGACATTGCATTTATTATTGAGATACTTCATGCATTTATATATTCATTTGCCATGACATTATGGGCTAGTCCGGATTGCCGGAGCCCAATATTATGGAATTCATTGTTTATTTACCCTTGAGATTGAGATTTCGTATTTTCATGAGATTTCTGGATTTGGAGAAACCGCAAGGATTTTATAAACTGATTATCATTTTAAAATGAAAGTTGCGGTTTTCTCATGATATGATTTGAAAGAAGTCCACCATGAGTTTCCTCGGCTCTTGAGCGATATGATACACCCGATTCGAGGAGTAGGAGGAACCGTCTGTGGGTGCATGGTGGACCCGGTACGGTACCCCGGGGCAAGATGGTCGCTGATGATGGCGTTGAGCTTGGCAGGGAAGCACTACCGACCGGTGATTTTATTATGACTCGACGGATATCCGGAGGATACCGATCGGAGTATAGGCCAGTCCGGATTGCCGGAGCCTGAGGTTTTGAGATTTGATTTTATGAGCCAGTCCGGATAGCCGGAGCCCTAGATATTGAGATTCGAGGATACAGGCCAGTCCGGATTGCCGGAGCCTGAGATATTGAGATATTAGGATATATGTTTTGTGTCGATACTTGACACTGATTCTATATTGATTTCATTGATAATACCTCGATTTATATATTTACAGAAATCTCACTATATAAAGAAAACAGTTTTCTCATTCATGATGTATTCTGTTTTCATTTAGAGCATTCATATCTCATATTTATGATATGTTGCTACCTGGGGCACTGATACGAGCACTTGGTATTACACTTATGTATAGATGTTTACCCTTGCCATTTTATTAGATGCTTCAGGCCATATTATTTGCGGATATATTATGATCGTATGACCTAGGATTGAGTCATACATACGATTTCTGCTCTGTGATGTTTTCTACTCACGAGTTGGCAACTCACCCCCGCTGTGCCACAGTTTCTTGCAGGTTTTGCCGTACAGGTTTCCTTGGCGGCTTTGCTAGCACACTACTTCATTTCAGGTGATTGCTTTGGTAGGTGGGTTCACTCGCATCGTGACTACCATTGTACTTTATTATTTCAGTTGTATCTAGTAAACTCCATCAAGCAGACTTGTACATTTTATAACCTTAGATGACTTGTGTATTTTCTTTCGACCTTAGTGTCGCGCGTTGTATTATTATGGGTTTTCTTGATGATATTGAGTTTCCTTTTGAGTTTTGATCCTCGCCCTTCGGTGTTGTATATTATATTACTTGCGTGGTTGTGGCCGCCAATTGGCGAAGAGCTAGCTCCCGCTTGGGGATGCCTTTATTCATATTATGCATGTTGTACCCGTTTGGGGCCAGTATTTACAAAGGAAACTCTGCCGAAATTTTCAGAAAAGACTTGAGATTTTAAAATGCAATGCTTCGTCTTATGTTATTAAAACTACTTGTTTTAAAACCAGTTTTCTACACTTCTTCCTTAAAATGGTTTAGATTTCTGGGATTTTTGGCTTACTTGAATTAGATGGGGTCCTATAGACTTCATATGATTCAAGTGCCAGTCACGTGCCATTTCGTGTCGTGACTTTACTGATAAGTGTTATCAGTAGTTTCTCGACCTGTTATGAGCCTCACATCGACATGACTTATCAAGTTATTGGGGTGTGATGTTTACCATCCCCAGACTCGATATGCGACATATCATACGAAGAGACCGGATTGTACGGTAGTGTTACTTATAGGCTTTGCAGGAGTTTGGACAAGCTTGCTTGCTGATCTTCTGATCGCTCAATACCTGGGTAGCCGTTACGTCCAGCTAGTACCGCTGACGGCTTGTGGGTGACTAGTATGATCATTACCTACTGCTGGCGTATTGATGAGTCTTTAGAGTCCCACACAGAGGTTTCCTAGCTCAAGCGAAACGAAGTAGGGCACATAAGTGGTATGTGCGGGACCGAGATTAAATACGTGTATGTGGTACCGTATTCTAATCTCGCGATATAGGTTATATGTGATATAACCGGATTATTGAATCAAGTGTTGATTCAATGATTTGTTATATGTACATTTGATATACATAGAAATGATATTAGTCGGTTATATATGATATAGCCAGATTATTAAATCAAGTGTAGATTTAATAATTTAATATATAATTATATATTTGATATATTAATATATATTAACTAATATTAGCTCACTAAAGAATTTCTTCTCTTGTTTTTTTATATGGTGATATATATATATATATATATATATATATATATATATTTGTGTATATGTCATATATACTATTATGTCTTGCTAGATGATACATTGGACATAGGCATATGAGACTCACACTAAGCTAAAGATAATTTGGGTGATTTAATTATTAAGGGAAAAACCAAAATTAGGTGGAAATTAGCATAGCTTAAGATGCTTGTGGAAACATGTAGAAGCCTTGACTTTTTCCACTAATTTTGTTTTACTCTAGATATTTATTAACCCAACCATTATTTTTAGCCATGGATAACTCTCTACTAATATCTATGAGATATTTTTCCACCCATGGTTCACTACAAGTTTATCTTCTTCATCTCATTTTTTCTCTCTAGCTTTGAGTGAGGTGAGAAAAGAAAAGGAGAGAGAGAATTCTAAAGTGAGCACAATTCCTACTTCATCAACCTACTCTCATCTAGCCCATTAGTGTAGATTGTTTGCTTCACTAATTTCTTAGTTAGTGAAGAGGTAGCTTGAGTTATAGTTTCCTCAAGGTGGATCATTTTCGGCCTCGAAGATCCTTAAGCAAGCTTATACCTTTCACCAAATCGAGCCTACGAAGAGTTCGAGGGACCATTACTTGGATTTAAGGGACTACTACATGGAGCTTTAGAAGTGAAGGACCGGTCTACAAAGGTTGTATTCTCTATTCACTTAGTGTAAAGTTTGTTTACATGCATGCATAGAAACCCTAATTCTCTAGTTCGATTCTAGGATAGCATGCAATAGCACACTAGATTATTTAAAATTGTATACTTGATACTTATAAAAACCTAGTAGTGGTGCTAAGGTATGCTTTCATGGTATTAGAGCCAAGTTATAGTATTAGGAGTGTTCTAGGCGAAGTTAAAGTGTCCGATCAACTTTTCGAAACCCAAGTTTTATAGTTTCTGGAATTTTTTCCGAAAGTTGGAATTTTTAAAATTAAAAATTCTCAGAAAATCATGCTGGTTATTTGATGGAGCCTTAAGAAATTCGAGGCCTCAACTCTCCCAAGCTGCCGTGGAACCGCCGCCAAACGCATGGTTCCGCCGCGGTTCCACCACAGTATTGAGGAGTTGTTGGCTCTATTTTCTTGTGCTGCTCCATCTTGTTATTGACTACTCTCTGGGAATTTTTAGTGAGTCTCATGTGTCGAGGTCTCTGTGATTTGTGGGTGTTTGAGATATCGGTCGAAATGTTTAACATCGTCTAGATAATTTTGATATGTGATACAATATTTGGAATCCACAATAATTAGTTTTTTGAAAACTAGTTAGTATATTGTAAATCTAGCAATTTTAGTCTCATTTGATAGATTGCCTCGGAGTTTTGATTTGGATCAAAACTCCGTCGCAATCTCGTATTGTACACGGATAGTCGCCGGCTAACACTACTAGATAGCCATGCCCCATAGCTCCGACAAAGTGACTGTAGGACAACTCCGTTGCCAAAAGCAACCGGTTGGGTACTCGCGGCCACGGTATTCAGCCTAAGTGCACTTCGTCGACGGCATCGGGGGTGCGGCCATCTACTAATGATTCCAACGAGCATTCGATCAGGTAGTCGGGAATCTTTTTGAATTACCCGACTGGTTATTGAAAAGTGTTTTCAATTCAAGACTAAAATGTAAGTCCACGTTGCCCACCCCGGTACTTGCGGGGAGGCGGAAAACGGAATAAATATCGAATTTTTATGAGCTTAGGCAACATGGACTACACTATGAAGGATCTTTGCTAAACAAAAACAAGCTAAAGCTAACTAGAAACTAGCTAAGTGCTAGAAAGGTTATACCTTGGGCTTTATGTCCTTCTCTCCTTGCTCCTTGGAGTGGTGGAAGGAGGTCACCTTTGTCGTCTTCTCTCGTCGAAGAAAGATCCACCCGAAAGGCTCAACCTTTGGCTTCAACTCCAAGCTAGAAGTAACTAGGGTGCAAGAAGTGCTAATCCTTGAACCCTAGATGAGAGTAGAGATTATCAAGAGAGGGTTTTTCTCAAGCTCAAGTGTTTCTCAACACATGAGAGAGGAGAGCTTGAGGGAGAGGAAGAACAAGAGAGAGAATGTGAATAAATAGAATGAGAGAATAATATGAAGCATTCTCTCATATATGTGAATTATTGTAATTAGAAAATTAGTGAGATAATTGTCATGGCTTAATCAAGACATGACCATTATCATTTCATTATTAATGCAAATTGCAAGGATCAAAGAGCATCTTCCAAATGAAATGATGATGGTCAAAGTGTCAACAAGGTCAACAAGTCAAGATGGGTCAAATGGTCAACAACCATAACCATGCACAATTATTAAACTAATATCAATTAACAATAATACACACATAAGCATTAGGGTTAATAAAATGACAATAGTCATTAACCCTAATCAAAGTCCTCTCCCTCTGTCTCAAGCAACTGTGCATACGCACCCGTATTCGTGATCCGAGGAACACGAATACAATGATAAAAAGCCAATCCCAAATCATATACTAGGATCCGGCTTAAACCAAAGCCCGCTAGTATAAGCTGTCCGGACAGCAAACGTGCACAAGTGCGCGGATGTGAACGAACCCTGTCGCAAAACCATGCGACCTCTACTCATTTTGCCTAAAGGCGAATAGCTCTCTGTGTGGGACTCTAAATACTCGACACTACGTTGGCAGTGGGTTTAACCACAGACCGCAAGCGGCACTAGCTGTACGTAACGGTCCCCAGGTAGATGTCGATAAGAAGACTGACGAGGTTAACCCCATCTGAACTCCTACTGAGCCTGCATGTGACAATCTCCGTACAGTCCGGTCTGTTCGTCTGATACATCGCATGGCGGGCCTAGGGGGCGGTGAACGTCAGTCCCCTAATAGCGGTACAAGTCGTGTCGGAGTGTAGCCCAGAACACCCTGAGATAACACTGGAAACCTACCAGTATATCTCTCTTGCCCTGGCCAGGGACTACTCGTGTAATGGCTCTCCTGGACACAGCGCGATGTCAACCCCCAATACCGGGAGAGACGAATCCTGTCTAACCGTCACTGCCTCCAAGTGCTTCGGGACTGCACCCAAAAACTACCTGTTTGCACGACTCCTTTGAGCCGTGGTAGGGTAGCAATCAAAGTGCAGTGGGAACACACTCGAGGCGAAGTGACAGTGTCAAGTTAGTGGACTAAGCTGTACTCATGTCACCTGGGAACTGATAACTGACGATACGTATAATACCAACCAATAGTTCCCGATGAGTCCTGTCCAGTGTACTCGTAACCTAACGAGCACCCGCATACTATCTCAAGTACGACGTACTGATGGCTGTGGGACAGACCGTCTCCCACACTGGGATGAGAAGCGCATACGCTAGTCTACTCCGGAGTATCGATGCCCTGTCTCGATAGTCCAACGACTAGGGACCTGTATAAGGATGTGCTTATAGATCACCCAGCTCCCACGAGTGTGAGCGCCATCACAACGCTGGTAATCAAGTAAAGATCCTAAGGGCTCTACTAATATGTATATCAGCGATATGCTAAAAGAAACACATGCACATATTAAAGCAGAGACAAACCAAGTAGCATACTACCATTTCGAGCAAGATTGTATATACAACTGTGAATATCCCAAGCTTCCATCAAGTAATATACAAACTAGTATGATACAGTAATGGCCTCTAGGGCATATACACTAACAATCTCCTACTTGCACTAAGGCCATGTACTGGCGTATCGAAGACCTATCATCTCGATCAGCCGCTCGAACTGAGTCTGGGGCAAGGCCTTGGTGAATGGATCTGCTGTGTTATCTTCTGAAGCAACCCTCCGAACCTCGATCTCCTGGCGATCCACGATCTCCCTGATCAGGTGATACCGCCTTAAGATGTGTCTGGATTTCTGATGGGACCTGGGTTCCTTCGCTAAAGCTATAGTCCCGTTGTTGTCGCAATACAGAGGTATTGGGTCAACAATGGACGGAACCACCTGAAGTTCTCTCAAGAACTTCCTCATCCAGACAGCTTCTTTTGCGGCATCAGATGCAGCAATGTATTCCGCTTCCATAGTCGAGTCAGCAACGGTTTCCTGTTTGGAGCTCTTCCAACACACCGCCCCTCCATTGAGGGTAAAGACAAAACCCGACATGGACTTGGAATCATCCTTGTCACTCTGGAAGCTGGAGTCAGCAAAGGCCTCAATCTGCTGGTCTTTTCCGCCATACACCAAGAACATCTCCTTAGTCCTTCTCAGGTACTTGAGAATGTTCTTTACTGCTATCCAATGTTTCTCCCCAGGGTTTGACTGATACCTGCTTACCACACTCAGTGCATAAGCCACATCCGGTCTGGTACACAACATCGCATACATTACAGAGCCTACCGCAGAAGCGTAGGGTATAATAGACATGCGATCCCTCTCCAAATCAGTCTTGGGAGACATCTCTTTGGAGAGGGTGATCCCGTGACAAGCCGGTAGATTACCACGCTTGGAATCTTCCATACTGAATCTCTTCAGTATGGTGTCGATGTACCTGGACTGTGAAAGTCCTAATATCCTCTTGGATCTGTCACGGTAGATCCGGATACCCAGAATGTATGAGGCATCACCCAGGTCTTTCATGGAGAACCTGTGTGACAAGAACCCCTTGACAGATTGTAGCATAGGAATGTCATTTCCTATTAAGAGAATGTCATTTCCTATTAAAACGAGGAATACTATAGTTCTCGCTACAAATCTACAATAGATGCATGGTTCATCTGGATTTTTGATAAAGTCAAATTCTTTGACCGTCTCATCAAAACAGATGTTCCAACTCCGCGATGCCTGCATCAGTCCATAAATGGACTTAAGCAACTTGCACACCTTTCCGCTGCTCCCACTCTGAATGAAACCCTCTGGCTGTTCCATATAGACACACTCCTCTAAATGTCCATTTAGAAAAGCTGTCTTTACGTCCATCTGCCAAATCTCATAATCGTGGAAGGCAGCAATGGCAAGAAGGATCCGAATGGATTTCAGCATAGCTACTGGAGAAAAGGTTTCGTCATAGTCCAAACCAGGTCGCTGACGAAAACCCTTT
This sequence comes from Agapanthus africanus, assembly GCA_030015575.1. NCBI lineage: Eukaryota > Viridiplantae > Streptophyta > Magnoliopsida > Asparagales > Amaryllidaceae > Agapanthus > Agapanthus africanus. The sequence continues at coordinate 371,124,920 of CM057344.1, read as the reverse complement.
GCTACCAGTCTAGCTTTATAGGTCTCAACCTGTCCATCTACACCAATCTTCCTTTTGAAGATCCACTTGCATCCTACGGGTTTTACCCCATCTGGAGCAATGTCCAACGTCCATAATTTGTTAGTGTACATGGACTCCATTTCGGTCCGCATTGCATCCAGCCATTTTACCGAGTCGACGCTCTGAATGGCTTGCTGGAAGCTAGTAGGCTCATCAAAGTCTATGATGCAATCCTCTCTATCCCCGTCAATGAGAAAACCGTAGTATCTCTCGGGCGGATGAGACTGCCTACTACTCCTGCGGAGTGGCGTGGGAATGTCCTGATCTTTCGAACCCTCTGGTTCTACTAAGCTTTCAGTAATAGCTTGTGGTTCTGGAATTTCTTCCAGTTCTATTGCGCTCCCACTTATTTCCTTTTCCAAGAACTGATGTTCCAGAAAATGGGCATTACGAGAAACAAGGACTTTTTGTTCCTCTGCGTAATAGAAAAGATACCCCCTGGAGTTCTTTGGGTATCCCACAAACTTGCACAGTACTGAGCGTGCCTCTAGTTTGTCCGCATGCTGCCTTTTGACATAAGCTGGACATCCCCAAATCTTCAAGTATTGAAGATAGGGTTTCTTCCCACTCCATAACTCATATGGTGTGGTAGGCACAGTCTTAGTGGGAACACGGTTCAAAAGGTATGCAGCTGTTTCTAGCGCATATCCCCAGAACGATCGCGGCAACTCAGCGTTACTCATCATGGACCGTACCATATCCAATAGGGTTCGGTTCCGTCTCTCCGATACACCGTTATGTTGCGGAGTGTATGGAGGAGTAAGCTGAGAGAGAATTCCATTCTCTTTTAAGTAACCCAGGAACTCGGCACTCAAGTATTCACCACCTCGATCAGATCTCAGCGCCTTGATACTTTTGCCTGTTTGTTTTTCTACTTCATTCTTATATTCCTGGAACTTATCAAAAGCTTCGGATTTATGCTTCATTAAGAAGACATGTCCGAACCTTGAGAAATCATCCGTAAAAGTAATGAAGTATGAATAACCGCTTCGTGCATGTGTAGACATTAGACCGCACACGTCGCTGTGTATGAGTCCCAAGAGCTCGCTCGCTCTTACTCCGTGTCCAGTGAACGGAGTCTTTGTCATCTTTCCCTTGAGACAGGATTGACAAGTTGCATACGATTGATATTCAAACGAATCCAAATATCCTTCTGCATGTAACCTAGTCAACCTTCTCTCATTGATGTGACCCAGTCTACAATGCCATAAGAAAGTTTTATCGATTTCTGGAGACTTTCTTTTGTGTGTATTCTGGACATTGAAAATCTGTGGCTGGTTTAATACGTATATACCGTTGTTCAATGTACCTGACCCAATCAAAACTTGATTAAGGTGAATGTTCACTACATTACTTACAAATGCAAATTCATAACCTTCTTTAGATAATAAAGATACAGAAATGATATTACAGGTTGCATTCGGTACATAATAACAACTACGCAAAACCAAAAAGTGTCCATCCGACAATCCCAGGTGATAGTCCCCCACGGCCTCAGCATCCATGCTAGCACCGTTTGCAACTCTGAGGGTCATGTCACCTGCCTTCAAAACTCTACGCTTTCTCAACGCCTGCAAAGAATTACAGATATGAGATCCTGATCCGGTATCCAATACCCAGGATGTAGAGTTTATTGATAGACAGTTTTCAATAATATACACACCTGAAGTTGAAGCTGCAACTCGCTTCAAATCCTGTGTTCTGGCCTTCCAAGCCTTGCAATCATGTTTCCAGTGACCACTTTTGTGACAATAGAAGCATTCTTCCTTCCCCACCAGCTTTCCTGCTACCTTTGTTGCTTTTCCTTTTCCCTTCGTATCCACTTTACTGACACCGCCACTTGGTTTGGCGGGGGCTTTCTTCTTCTTGCCCTTGGCTTTCGTCCTGGACCTAGAAGAGGAAGATCCTCCTACAAACAAAGTGGATGTCTCCCTACCCTTCTGTAGGGTGCCCTCAGCACTCCTCAACATGTTTAGAAGCTCGGAAAGTTCAACCTCCTTTCCTTGCATGTTGAAGTTAAGAATAAACTGGGCGTAAGTGGAAGGAAGGGACTGGAGAATCAAATCAGTATAGAGTTCGTTCTCCAACGTGGTCCTAAGGTCCGCGAGCTCCTCAATGTAGCCAATCATCTTAAGCACGTGTTCCGCTACCGATGATCCGACGGCCAACCTTGCCGAAAACAACTTCTTCGACACTTCGTATCTTGCGATACGAGACTGCTCTCCATACAGTTCTTTTGTATGAAGAAATATGGACTCTAGGTCCATATTCTCGTGCATCCTCTGATGTTCGTTGTCCATCGAGGCTAGTACGAGGCATCTGGCCTTCGCGCAATCTATTTCCCAGGTCTTGTAGATTTCCCTATCTACGACACTGGTTTTGGGACCTGGGACAGGGGGAGCTTTGGTGGTAAGGACATACCCCAACTTGTCGTAAGTGATTGCCATCTTGATATTCCTGAGCCAATCTTTATAGTTTGGCCCTGTCAATATGTTTTTATCTAGTAATAACTTAAGTCCGGTCATGTTGAATGGTCGCTGCAATTAGGAGAGAGAAAAGAAACACTTTAGCATGATGCTCTTGCAAGTTTAGAGTGGTTTTTAATTTGTCTAAACTGGATGGCTCCCACTGTTTCTCGAATCCCTTCTCAAACCGTAAAGAAAGGATTAGTCAGGATCAATCTCACCGTACAATACTTGCTTAACCGTTCAGCCAGGCCAGTGTCGGTACTTCGAGGGAGGTTTTCCAACGCTTTCGCGAAGTTCCTTAATTAAGTAACCTCTTTTCCCTGTGGGCGTAGCCCCGCTAACTGTTGGAGATAGTGCCCTCAGAGTCAATTATTGGATCACAGGTACGTGATTGCAATGATTGAGGGAGGACCTATCCCGGTAGGACAGTCTTACTCGAGATGATAGTATGCTGTCTGGTTCACCTTTATCATCGTGTACTGTTTTAAGTGACCTGACACGTCGCTATTACACGTTGATAGAGCCCCTAGGATTCTTGCTTGACCACCAGCAGTGTGAGGGCGATCATATAAATGGGAGCTGGGGGTCTATAAGCATATCCTTAAAAGGTCCCTAGTCGTGAGATTTTCGAGACAGGGCATCGATTCTCCATAGTAGACTAGTGTATACAGTCGAGACCCCGACGAGGGGCGGTGGCCGGTCTCACAAGCCACTGGTGTCAGTTGGATCACCTAAGATGTATACAGGTGCTCATTGGGTTATGAGTACACCGGACAGGACTCGCCGGGAACATGCTAGTTGGTCATATACCAGACGTCAGATGGCAGTTCCCTGGTGACATGTGTGCAGGTTAGTTCATCGACCTGGGGATCGTCATTTGTCTTGTGTGAGTTCCCACTGTACTTTGATTACTACCCTACCACGGCTCAAAGGAGTCGTACAAACAGGTTTTAGTTGGGTACAGTCCCGAGCCATATGGAGGCAGTGAGCGTATCTTCAGGGGTTCGTCTCTCCCGGTATTGGGGGTGAGGTCGTGCTGTGTCTAGGAGAGCCATTACACGAAGCCCTCGGCCGAGGCAAGGAGATTTACTGGTAGGTATTCCAGTAGTATCTCAGGGTGTTCTGGGCTACACTCCGACACGACTTGTACCGCTTTTGGGGGTCTGACTTTTACCAACCCCCTAGGCCCGCCATGCGATGCTCATAGACGAACGGACCGGACTGTACGGATATTGTCACTGACAGGCTCAGTAGGGTTGTCAGGCTGAGTTCGCTCGCAGACGTCCCTTTTAGTCAAATCCTGTGTTCTGGCCTTCCAAGCCTTGCAATCATGTTTCCAGTGACCACTTTTGTGACAATAGAAGCATTCTTCCTTCCCCACCAGCTTTCCTGCTACCTTTGTTGCTTTTCCTTTTCCCTTCGTATCCACTTTACTGACACCGCCACTTGGTTTGGCGGGGGCTTTCTTCTTCTTGCCCTTGGCTTTCGTCCTGGACCTAGAAGAGGAAGATCCTCCTACAAACAAAGTGGATGTCTCCCTACCCTTCTGTAGGGTGCCCTCAGCACTCCTCAACATGTTTAGAAGCTCGGAAAGTTCAACCTCCTTTCCTTGCATGTTGAAGTTAAGAATAAACTGGGCGTAAGTGGAAGGAAGGGACTGGAGAATCAAATCAGTATAGAGTTCGTTCTCCAACGTGGTCCTAAGGTCCGCGAGCTCCTCAATGTAGCCAATCATCTTAAGCACGTGTTCCGCTACCGATGATCCGACGGCCAACCTTGCCGAAAACAACTTCTTCGACACTTCGTATCTTGCGATACGAGACTGCTCTCCATACAGTTCTTTTGTATGAAGAAATATGGACTCTAGGTCCATATTCTCGTGCATCCTCTGATGTTCGTTGTCCATCGAGGCTAGTACGAGGCATCTGGCCTTCGCGCAATCTATTTCCCAGGTCTTGTAGATTTCCCTATCTACGACACTGGTTTTGGGACCTGGGACAGGGGGAGCTTTGGTGGTAAGGACATACCCCAACTTGTCGTAAGTGATTGCCATCTTGATATTCCTGAGCCAATCTTTATAGTTTGGCCCTGTCAATATGTTTTTATCTAGTAATAACTTAAGTCCGGTCATGTTGAATGGTCGCTGCAATTAGGAGAGAGAAAAGAAACACTTTAGCATGATGCTCTTGCAAGTTTAGAGTGGTTTTTAATTTGTCTAAACTGGATGGCTCCCACTGTTTCTCGAATCCCTTCTCAAACCGTAAAGAAAGGATTAGTCAGGATCAATCTCACCGTACAATACTTGCTTAACCGTTCAGCCAGGCCAGTGTCGGTACTTCGAGGGAGGTTTTCCAACGCTTTCGCGAAGTTCCTTAATTAAGTAACCTCTTTTCCCTGTGGGCGTAGCCCCGCTAACTGTTGGAGATAGTGCCCTCAGAGTCAATTATTGGATCACAGGTACGTGATTGCAATGATTGAGGGAGGACCTATCCCGGTAGGACAGTCTTACTCGAGATGATAGTATGCTGTCTGGTTCACCTTTATCATCGTGTACTGTTTTAAGTGACCTGACACGTCGCTATTACACGTTGATAGAGCCCCTAGGATTCTTGCTTGACCACCAGCAGTGTGAGGGCGATCATATAAATAGGAGCTGGGGGTCTATAAGCATATCCTTAAAAGGTCCCTAGTCGTGAGATTTTCGAGACAGGGCATCGATTCTCCATAGTAGACTAGTGTATACAGTCGAGACCCCGACGAGGGGCGGTGGCCGGTCTCACAAGCCACTGGTGTCAGTTGGATCACCTAAGATGTATACAGGTGCTCATTGGGTTATGAGTACACCGGACAGGACTCGCCGGGAACATGCTAGTTGGTCATATACCAGACGTCAGATGGCAGTTCCCTGGTGACATGTGTGCAGGTTAGTTCATCGACCTGGGGATCGTCATTTGTCTTGTGTGAGTTCCCACTGTACTTTGATTACTACCCTACCACGGCTCAAAGGAGTCGTACAAACAGGTTTTAGTTGGGTACAGTCCCGAGCCATATGGAGGCAGTGAGCGTATCTTCAGGGGTTCGTCTCTCCCGGTATTGGGGGTGAGGTCGTGCTGTGTCTAGGAGAGCCATTACACGAAGCCCTCGGCCGAGGCAAGGAGATTTACTGGTAGGTATTCCAGTAGTATCTCAGGGTGTTCTGGGCTACACTCCGACACGACTTGTACCGCTTTTGGGGGTCTGACTTTTACCAACCCCCTAGGCCCGCCATGCGATGCTCATAGACGAACGGACCGGACTGTACGGATATTGTCACTGACAGGCTCAGTAGGGTTGTCAGGCTGAGTTCGCTCGCAGACGTCCCTTTTAGTCAATACCTGGTAGCCCGTTACGTATTAGCTTATACCTCTGACGTGCTAGTGGTTAAATCCACAACCGTGGTGTTGACGATTCTTTAGAGTCCCCCACATTTCAGTTACTCAGCTTTCGGGCGAAAGGTTGTAGAGGCCGTATGGAGATATGGCAAGGTCCGATCAGATACGTGCGGTATTGCACGGATCAGGATCGGACAGTTTGTACTACAGGCCGTATGGTTATATGGCAGGGTTCGATCAGGTACGTGCGGTATTGCACGGATCAGGATCGAACAGATATTACTAGCCGGTTTTAGTATAAGCCGGATTCTAGTATAGTACAGTGTAGATTTTGTCTCATTGCATTTGTATTTCGGTCGAAATACAGATGCAGGTGTGTATGCACAGTATCGGGGTTTTCCTGTAATTTATTACGGGACCTGTTTTCTGGAGTTGCCAGTTTGCTTTCCGTTTCGGCCAATTTCCATTGTTCCGTTCATTGGCCGAAGATTGGTGGAGGAGGGCTTATTTGCATTGTTGCAAATAAGTGTTTGTGGAGGGGGTCTTTGCTTATTTCCTTGTATCATGATGATGCTGTAAGTGCACGGCGGCGCCCTGGCCGTCAATCCGACGGCCAAATGCGGAAGCGGTGATAAACTTTAATTTTTCTTGAACTGGCAAACCGCCGCGCACTAATACCCGGATCGAACCACTAACTAGTCCTAGCTAACAATAAGATGGGAAAGAGATATACCGACGATCCAAGTCCTCCGGTCTTCTCATCATCGTCCCGATCTCTTGCGGAATGTCCCGTCTCCTCCTCATCGCCGGAAGTGCACCACATCGCCTACTTCTTTTACGGGCTCCCACCTCAATGCCGAGGCAACTCGGGCACGAAGCCGGCTACTCGACGTGCCCAAGATTCGCTGTAGAATGTGTAGTGTAGAAGTCTCTTTTGGGGTTGTAGGAATTGCCATTGGTGGAGGGATTGAACTAAGGAGTTTTTAGATGGAACTTGTGGATATTTGGGAACATGAAATGAGCCAAAATTCCCTCACTCCAAATTGGGACAGCCCCCCAAAGTGGCCGGCCTCTCCATAGCAAGAGGGTGAGTGAGTGAGAGAGAGGAGGGAATTGCAAAGCATGAGAAAGATATCCAATAATCCAAGGGAGAGAAAGAGAGGGCTATCATGCAAAGAATCATCATTCCAATAATTCCCAACACTCAAAAGCAACCATCATCTCATGCATGATGGCTTCAAAAAGTCAAGCCATCATGAGAAGAAGAAGTCAAGTGATGGTGCTCATCATGAAAACCATCATGATACAAATATAAGCAAAGAACCCCCTCCACTAATGCCTATTTGCAACAATGCAAATAAACCCTCCTCCACCAATCTTCGGCCAATGAACGGAACAATGGAAATTGGCCGAAACGGAAAACAAACTGGCAACTCCAGAAAACTGGTCCCGTAATAAATTACAGGAAAACCCCGATACTGTGCATACACACCCGCATTTGTATTCCGACCGAAATACAAATGCAATGAGACAAAATCTACACTGTACTATACTAGGATCCGGCTTAAACCAAAACCGGCTAGTGATATCCGTTCGATCCTGATCCGTGCAATACCGCACGTATCTGATCGAACCCTGCCATATGACCATACGGCCTATAGTACAGACTGTCCGATCCTGATCCGTGCAATACCGCACGTATCTGATCGGACCTTGCCATATCTCCATACGGCCTCTACAACCTTTCGCCCGAAAGCTGAGTAACTGAAATGTGGGGGACTCTAAAGACTCATCAACACCTTGGTTGTGGATTTAACCACTAGCACGTCAGAGGTATAAGCCAATACGTAACGGGCCACCAGGTACTGACTAAATGGGATGTCTGTGAGCGAACTCAGCCTGACTCCCTACTGAGCCTGTCAGTGACAATATCCGTACAGTCCGGTCCGTTCGTCTATGAGCATCGCATGGCGGGCCTAGGGGGTTGGTAAAAGTCAGACCCCCAAAAGCGGTACAAGTCGTGTCGGAGTGTAGCCCAGAACACCCTGAGATACTACCGGAATACCTACCAGTAAATCTCCTTGCCTCGGCCGAGGGCTTCGTGTAATGGCTCTCCTAGACACAGCACGACCTCACCCCCAATACCGGGAGAGACGAACCCCTGAAGATACGCTCACTGCCTCCATGTGGCTCGGGACTGTACCCAACTAAAACCTGTTTGCACGACTCCTTTGAGCCGTGGTAGGGTAGTAATCAAAGTACAGTGGGAACTCACACGAGACAAATGACGATCCCCAGGTCGATGAACTAACCTGCACACATGTCACCAGGGAACTGCCATCTGACGTCTGGTATATGACCAACTAGCATGTTCCCGGCGAGTCCTGTCCGGTGTACTCATAACCCAATGAGCACCTGTATACATCTTAGGTGATCCAACTGACACCAGTGGCTTGTGAGACCGGCCACCGCCCCTCGTCGGGGTCTCGACTGTATACACTAGTCTACTATGGAGAATCGATGCCCTGTCTCGAAACTCTCACGACTAGGGACCTTTTAAGGATATGCTTATAGACCCCCAGCTCCAACTTATATGATCGCCCTCATACTGCTGGTGGTCAAGCAAGAATCCTAGGGGCTCTATCAACGTGTAATAGCGACGTGTCAGGTCACTTAAAACAGTACACGATGATAAAGGTAAACCAGATAGCATACTATCATCTCGAGTAAGACTGTCCTACCGGGATAGGTCCTCCCTCAATCATTGCAATCACGTACCTGTGATCCAATAATTGACTATGAGGGCACTATCTCCAACAATCTCCCACTTGCACTCAAGGCTAATTATTGCGATGTCGCATACTCACAGCCCGTGTGATACCGAACACCCAACTCCTCTACTAGTCAGTCTCACAAAGCTCGTTTGCGAAACTATTGCGTTCGAGGAATAGCCTCAGTGAGTGGATCCGCTTAGTTGTTCCTTTCTATGTCTCTCTACATCTCAAGTTCGCGGAGAAGCCCATCTCCCGAAATGAGCAATACCTGTCTTAGAATGTGTTTGGATGTCTGATGGGACATAGCTCATAAATGAACTCCAAATCCAAACTTCTTAGACTGTATCGTCAACTGAACTTAATCAGTATCCTGCGCCATGCCTCCCTAAGTATTGCCTTGGACTACCTGTCCAAAATACTGCCCCTCGTCAGAAGGAAAAACTATAACTCTGACAACCTCCTTGTCGTCCGGGTCACCTTGGAAGCCTGGAATGATAACTGTCTCCCGAATGAGGCTGTTGTTATCATATCCCTAGAACATCCACTTATGTTCTAAAACTGCTTCCGACTGTTTCTCCAGGATTGGATTAATGTCAACTTATTGCATCTAGTGCAAGAATAACATCTAGTGTGGTACTTGACATATCACGATTGACTCAATTTCCTGAGCAAGTGATCTGCCAATCATGCACATCCCTCTCCCCTTTAGTCTATAAGACACCTTTAGAGAGGGTGACTCCATCTCCTGCAGGTACACTACCGTGCGAGGAGTCGCCCATTCTAAATACTCTTAGACTGCTGTCAAGTACCCTGATTGGGAAACCACCCAAATCTAGATCTAATACCATAGATCCAGTAACCAGTATGTCTGATATAAAATCCATTTCCTTTGTGGAGAAACCACTGTGTGACGACCAAAGTATAACCGATCGTAGTATAGGAGTTTCCTTTCCTACTCTGTGTATGTCATCCAAATACCAGGATATCACACCCTACTACCTTCTCAACAGATCCATCCCCTATTCTGATGAAGTCAAACCTATGACTGTCACGTCAGAAATAGATGATCTATCTCCGCTACTGGTGCTTCAGTCTATAAATAGACATAAGCTACCTGTCCACCAATGCTTCCGCTGCTCCCACTGACTACGACAACCCTCTGGCAGAGTCATATATACGTACACTTCTAAAACTAGTTTAGAACGACGCTATACTCATCCTCCCACCGGGTCTCGCAGCCTGGAACAACAGCAATGGTAATTGTGGGTAAACAAGAACTTCCCTGTCACCGTCCTTGAGGCTACCGTAGTACCTCTCGGGTGCCTGAAGTTACCCACCTTATCTGCGGAGTGGCCAATGGAATGTCAATCCAGATTGAATCTTTAGGTTCCTTATCAAATCTTCAGTAATCGTTTGTGGTTCTGGAATCACTTCCAGTTCTACCATACTCCCACTACTGTTTTCTGAAAAAATCCATTTTTATTAAAACTGTGGTGAGTCTAGAACAATATTGCTATTGTTCATCCAGATGGTAGAAAATCAACCCGCGTCATAGCCTGGGTCAACCCACAAACAGCCATTACAGAAACGTGCCTTGAGTTGTCCAGTGTCTGGTTTTAAGCATAAGCCGGACAACTCCCATACCTTAACATCGTTAAGATATGAACTGTTCTATATCCCATATAGGACCAGAGGCACTGATTTAATTGAACCAGATTCAAATCATGCAACTGTCTCCAGTGCATGCCAACTAAATGGAAGGAGGCCGATCAGCGTTACTCAACTTAGGAATGCTTCCAATTATGAGTAACCTGAAAAAGAAGCAATTTCTCTTTATCATTACTATCAACTGAATACCATACATAAGTATCTACATCTTCGATCACTTTGAAGAATCCCGATACTTGCTATACCTGGTTCTCTACTCTATTCAAATACCTATAACTTCTCAAAATTCGGACCCTGTGTTTCCGCGAAACACCTGTCTAAAAACTAGAGAAGTCATAAGTAAACCGAATATAGTACGAGGACCAACCCCTCTGTCCTGATGGACCCTGGACAACATACAATACTCTGTATAAGTCCCTTGAGTCTGATAACTCATTCACTGTGTGTCGTAGGTTGAAAACTGTACTTATGGTTAAGAAGAATTACACCGCTGTTTAATGCTCCTTACCTAACCATCCACTGATATAGGTAAATGTCGTAGACATAATTTCAAAAAGGTATATCTCACTCTATGAAAATAGACGTACAGATATATCGATTTGAAATTGGTGCATAACAGCGGATATTCAAAACCAAATATTTGCCGACCGGCAAACAGCCCAGGTGATTTCCTCAAATATCACCGATTACAACGAATCCCGATATAATGAGGATGATCACCCAATTCCCAATAACTTACTCCCACTCATCATCTGTAAAACCATACAGATGTGAGAATCGTACCTGGTAAATATATACCCTGGAGTAAGTATATGTTCGGGAAATCAGTTTTCCTTTAACAGTACACAGTGAGACTGAAACATTGAAATGTTTCGATGGGGTATCCCGGTATTCCTAGTAATGCCTCTTCCAGATTCACGATTGTAACCGTATAATTCTTTGCCACCTCTCCAAATCCCTTCATATGTCTTTAGTCTTTACCTTCTGTACACCGCTTTAGGCCAAATGGTTTTCTTCCTTCCCTACCGTTCGGCACCAGCTTATGGTTTGGAAGAAGACTATCCAATAAGCATAATGGGTGTACTGTCCCAATCTTAGGAACATTCGCAATGAGAGAGGGTGAAGATAAAAGACAACCGAATAAACCTTATTCCTATTTCTCCTGAACCAGAATCCATCCCCGAACTGGAACAAGTTCCTTTCGAGTTCGTATATAACCATACGATGGAGTATCCAAATAAACTGTGGATCTTCGTAGTGATACGGAGTGTCCTGGAGAAATACAAAGGTGATTTGGGAGTGGTAACGGAATATTTGGTTTGGTCGTGAATATCTGTTGCAATTTACTTTGCCCTCTTACTAATCCCTTGCTTTGTCTGAACTTAATACCTTCTGTACACCATCGTTAGGCTAATTGGTTTTCTTCATTCCCTACCGGTCGGCACCAGCCTAAGGTTTGGAAGAAGACAATCCAATTTGCGTAATAGGTGTACTACCCCTAAACCAAGGAGTACTCGTATCCTGAGAGAGGGTAAAAGGAAAAGACAACTGAATAATCCTATCCGTTTTCTCCAGAACCTGAAACCATCCTCGAATAAATTCCTTCGAGTTCGTATCTAACCATACGATGGTTTTGTCCAATGGAAGTGGACGTTCGTAGCAACACGGGGTGTCCTGGAGAAAAGGGTAAAAGTAGGAGTGGCAATGAGGTTAGCAACTCTGACAATCCAAAAGCCAGTGTTAAGAAAGTTCGGTCAACTTGGTCACTGAGTCATAGTCTTAGGGTCGGGTCAATGGTCGCTGCCAAAGAGAGAGAGAAAAGAAACACTCAGCGTGCACTCTAACCTAGATCAGAATGGTTACCAATTTATCTAATCTGGAAACCTCCCACTGTACCTCAAATTCTCCTCCAAACCTGAAAGAAGAATTAGTCGGGATCAGCCGAGGAGTATACCAACTCATCAGTGGGAATCGGGATCCAACTATCATCGCATGATAACGTGACGGAATCCGCTCATGCTACCATACTCCAGAAGGTATGCGCATATCTGGCAAGTTTCAGTTCTTTTGAAACTCCCGATGTGATTTCTGCCCCATGCTCTTATGACCTTGACGAAGGCCAACAAATCATAAGTCACATGTCAAGTTCTACCCGTCATTCTCCAGGTTGATTTGAACCCACCCGCACAAGCCCTTGACGAAGGCCAACAAGGCTATACGACTGTCCCAAACCAACGCATCTATCTATGCTGCAGAAAGGCAACAAGCAGCTACCATACACTATGCCTTGACGAAGGCCAACAAACATAGCATGAATACTACGTGCTACCCGTCTGAAACGACGGAGGGCTACGAATGGTTTCTGGCGAAAACCTTTAACGTAATGAACTTGATATCGTTGAAGGAACGGATAGCTTTTAAAAATATAGTGACGAAAACCTTCGCTAAAGAGGTCACTCCCGGTGAAGGGATCTCGGCTCTTTCCCCGTAGAATGGGGTGCAGGATATTCTAACTGAATACCACGGTGCAAAGCAAAAGTAGTCGGCTATAGTGAAGTTAATGCCCTGACGCAAACTTCTGTCCAAGGGGTCACTCCCGGTGAAGGGATCTCGGCCCTTGCCTCGTCGACTGAGGAGCAGGATATTCTAACTGAATACCACGATGCTTAACAAAAGTGAACGTCTTTGCAATAACAGCTTTTTGAAAAGTGTTCCAACAACATCAGATTAGGTTTGTTTTTAACTTGCATTGATTCGAATCAATGCAGTCCTATCAATTGATCACACCACAAAGAACGAAAATATACTGATGTACGTATATGCCATCCGCATTCGCCACTGGGTCCCGTCATTACCCGTTAGGTTAGCTAACTAACGACAGAGCGGGGACTGGACTAGCGCGGATGTAAAACATATACAACATCTACTAATATATATACCAACATATTATATTCGCTCAAGGCGTGAATAAAATGCAACATCACAGAAATGTACAGCATCACAGAAACAATACAGATATCTGGGATCCCCGGGTTTCACAGAGCCGCTGAAAACCGAAGTTCCCCTGGTCGTGTGGATAGCCTGTGCAATGAAATCCTAGACCCCTACGGGCGCGGCAAGTTACCCGCCAAAACCTGAAGCGAGGCAGCCCCCTTCAGCTCCGTGAATGGACCACCCAGCACTTCACGGAATCCGGTAACCTGGGCACCCCTCCTGGGTCAACCTGTACCCCCTACGAGTGCGGCGAATAGCCCGCCAATCCCAGAGTGAAGCCCCCTCCGTCTCAATGCCATGAGATGCGGGCTTGTTGCCCTCTAGAATCCGGCTATCCGTGCACCCCTCCGCGGGGCAATCCTAGTACAGAAAGTAAAATATACATACACCGGGTACATCGACCGCAACCAGGTCGTGCCCCAAAATAATAATACAATCAGGCAGTGACGGCAGTCCACATGTCGGACGCTCGCCCCGCAATATCAAATGTACATAATACAACCACAACTGTACTAGCATTGCATCCAGGCTATCCCCCATGACCGATCCGCAACATCACAGCAAAAACAGAACATCAACGTGAAAGTCACGTTCGCAAATCCGTCTAACCGGGCTATAGCAGTTAGACCGGATTTACCGATCAAGTGACATTCACGGTCGCAGATATAATGTAAATACTGTGAAAAAATGTGTTTAAAATATCCGATCGATCAAAAATTAACAAGTGGGCCCCAAAGGAATACTGTAGCACTCACAGAAATAATTGGCCCAATTTTAATATTCCAAAACCCCTATTTTAAGCCCAGAAGCCCACTGGAAAAAATTGATGCAGTCACGACACCAATGTGCGGCGGATCCGCGGCCCAATGGGGGGTTTGGCCGCGGATCCGCGCTACATTGGTCGACTGACTGTGTCGAATTTTTCCAGTAGTCTTAGAATTTCCTGCACAGTACTTTTGTACAACCTGAAAAATTTTTGGACACCAAAAAATTTCAACAGAAAACTGTCGTGAGCAAATACGGGTTTTTGGACATTTCGATCGATCGGAACTGAAAAACACATCAAACGAAGCTAGACTAAGTTAATGGCGAGTCTCTGATACCACTGTAAGTGCACGGCGGCGCCCCGGCCGTCAATCCGACGGCCAAATGCGGAAGCGGTGATAAACTTTAATTTTTCTTGAACTGGCAAACCGCCGCGCACTAATACCCGGATAGAACCACTAACTAGTCCTAGCTAACAATAAGATGGGAAAGAGATATACCGACGATCCAAGTCCTCCGGTCTTCTCATCATCGTCCCGATCTCTTGCGGAATGTCCCGTCTCCTCCTCATCGCCGGAAGTGCACCACATCGCCTACTTCTTTTACGGGCTCCCACCTCAATGCCGAGGCAACTCGGGCATGAAGCCGGCTACTCGACGTGCCCAAGATTCGCTGTAGAATGTGTAGTGTAGAAGTCTCTTTTGGGGTTGTAGGAATTGCCATTGGTGGAGGGATTGAACTAAGGAGTTTTTAGATGGAACTTGTGGATATTTGGGAACATGAAATGAGCCAAAATTCCCTCACTCCAAATTGGGACAGCCCCCCAAAGTGGTCGGCCTCTCCATGGCAAGAGGGTGAGTGAGTGAGAGAGAGGAGGGAATTGCAAAGCATGAGAAAGATATCCAATAATCCAAGGGAGAGAAAGAGAGGGCTATCATGCAAAGAATCATCATTCCAATAATTCCCAACACTCAAAAGCAACCATCATCTCATGCATGATGGCTTCAAAAAGTCAAGCCATCATGAGAAGAAGAAGTCAAGTGATGGTGCTCATCATGAAAACCATCATGATACAAATATAAGCAAAGAACCCCCTCCACTAATGCCTATTTGCAACAATGCAAATAAACCCTCCTCCACCAATCTTCGGCCAATGAACGGAACAATGGAAATTGGCCGAAACGGAAAACAAACTGGCAACTCCAGAAAACTGGTCCCGTAATAAATTACAGGAAAACCCCGATACTGTGCATACACACCCGCATTTGTATTCCGACCGAAATACAAATGCAATGAGACAAAATCTACACTGTACTATACTAGGATCCGGCTTAAACCAAAACCGGCTAGTGATATCCGTTCGATCCTGATTCGTGCAATACCGCACGTATCTGATCGAACCCTGCCATATGACCATACGGCCTATAGTACAGACTGTCCGATCCTGATCCGTGCAATACCGCACGTATCTGATCGGACCTTGCCATATCTCCATATGGCCTCTACAACCTTTCGCCCGAAAGCTGAGTAACTGAAATGTGGGGGACTCTAAAGACTCATCAACACCTTGGTTGTGGATTTAACCACTAGCACGTCAGAGGTATAAGCCAATACGTAACGGGCCACCAGGTACTGACTAAAAGGGACGTCTGTGAGCGAACTCAGTCTGACTCCCTACTGAGCCTGTCAGTGACAATATCCGTACAGTCCGGTCCGTTCGTCTATGAGCATCGCATGGCGGGCCTAGGGGGTTGGTAAAAGTCAGACCCCCAAAAGCGGTACAAGTCGTGTCGGAGTGTAGCCCAGAACACCCTGAGATACTACTGGAATACCTACCAGTAAATCTCCTTGCCTCGGCCGAGGGCTTCGTGTAATGGCTCTCCTAGACACAGCACGACCTCACCCCCAATACCGGGAGAGGCGAACCCCTGAAGATACGCTCACTGCCTCCATGTGGCTCGAGACTGTACCCAACTAAAACCTGTTTGCACGACTCCTTTGAGCCGTGGTAGGGTAGTAATCAAAGTACAGTGGGAACTCACACGAGACAAATGACGATCCCAGGTCGATGAACTAACCTGCACACATGTCACCAGGGAACTGCCATCTGACGTCTGGTATATGACCAACTAGCATGTTCCCGGCGAGTCCTGTCCGGTGTACTCATAACCCAATGAGCACCTGTATACATCTTAGGTGATCCAACTGACACCAGTGGCTTGTAAGACCGGCCACCGCCCCTCGTCGGGGTCTCGACTGTATACACTAGTCTACTATGGAGAATCGATGCCCTGTCTCGAAACTCTCACGACTAGGGACCTTTTAAGGATATGCTTATAGACCCCCAGCTCCCACTTATATGATCGCCCTCATACTGCTGGTGGTCAAGCAAGAATCCTAGGGGCTCTATCAACGTGTAATAGCGACGTGTCAGGTCACTTAAAACAGTACACGATGATAAAGGTAAACCAGATAGCATACTATCATCTCGAGTAAGACTGTCCTACCGGGATAGGTCCTCCCTCAATCATTGCAATCACGTACCTGTGATCCAATAATTGACTATGAGGGCACTATCTCCAACAGGTGCACCATTCTTTTGACCTTGACTTCTTCTATCATGATTGCTTG
Organism: Agapanthus africanus; assembly: GCA_030015575.1. NCBI lineage: Eukaryota > Viridiplantae > Streptophyta > Magnoliopsida > Asparagales > Amaryllidaceae > Agapanthus > Agapanthus africanus. The sequence goes on along the minus strand of CM057344.1, from coordinate 371,108,189 downwards.
ACTTTGTGAGCAATCATGGTTGTTGTAGGTGGGTTTTTGGAGTATGGGTTTGATTTTGTGATCATTGCTTTTCATGATAACCATTCCTCTCTCTCTCTTGCTTGATATGAGAATGACTCCCATTATTTTTGATACACTCTCATTCACTCCCTCCCTCATCTAGCATGGACGGCCACTCTCTTGAAGGGATTCATTTCAGGGGATGGGATTCATTTCATGAGGTAGGATTTTTGTATCTTGAGCTTTGAGAAATCCCTACAACTCCCTCTCTAAAAGTTCACTTCAATTCCTCCACAAAAGGCAATTCCTACAACCCCAAATGAGACTTCTTCTCTAGACATTCTACAGCGAACCTTGGGCACGTCGAGTAGCCGGCTTCGTGCCCGAGTTGCCTCGGCATTGAGGTGGGAGCCCGTAAAAGAAGTAGGCGATGTGGTGCACTTCCGGCGACGAGGAGGAGACGGGACATTCCGCAGGAGATCGGGACTATGACGAGAAGACCGGAGGACTTGGATCGTCGGTATATCTCTATTCCCTTTCTTGTAGATAGCTAGGACTAGTTAGTGGTTCGATCCGGGTATTAGTGCGCGGCGGTTTGCCAGTTCAAGAAAATTTAAGTTTATCACCGCTTCCGCATTTGGCCGCCGGATTGACGGCCGGGGCGCCGCCGTGCACTTACAGTGGTATCAGAGACTCGCCATTAACTTAGTCTAGCTTGGTTTAATGTGTTTTGCATTTCCGATCGACCAAAATTCCAAAATCTACATTTTTGTTCACATCAGTTTTCTGTTGAAAATTTTTGGTGTCGAAATTTTTTTCAGGTTGTATAAAAGTACTGTACAGGAAGTTATAAGGCTTCTGGAAAAATTCGGGTCATTGATCCATCAAGGGGAGCGCGGAACCGCGGCCAAAACCCACCTTGGGCCGCGGTTCCGCCGCAGTATGTAAGGATCAATGGGCCAAATTTCTCCAGTGGGCTTCTGGGGTGAAAATTGGGGTTTTGGAATATTAATTTTGGGCCCAGAATTTCTTGATGTGCTACAGTAGTACTTGGGGGCCCACTTGTTAAAGTTTGATCGATCGGATATTTTAAACACATTTTTCACAGTATTTACATTATATCTGCGACCGTGAATGTCACTTGATCGGTAAATCCGGTCTAACTGCTATAGCCCGGTTAGACGGATTTGCGAACGTGACTTTCACGTTGATGTTCTGTTTTTGCTGTGATGTTGCGGATCGGTCGTGGGGGATAGCCTGGATGCAATGCTAGTACAGTTGTGGTTGTATTATATACATTTGATATTGCGGGGCGAGCGTCCGACATGTGGACTGCCGTCACTGCCTGTTTGTATTATTCTTTTGGGGCACGACCTGGTTGCGGTCGATGTACCCGTTGTATGTATATTTTACTTTCTGTACTAGGATTACCCCGCGGAGGGGTGCACGGATAGCCGGGTTCTGGAGGGCAACAAGCCCGCATCTCATGGCATTGAGACGGAGGGGGCTTCACTCTAGGATTGGCGGGCCATTCGCCGCACTCGTAGGGGGTACAGGTTGACCCAGGAGGGGTGCCCAAGTTGCCGGATTCCGTGAAGTGCTGGGTGGTCCATTCACGGTGCTGAAGGGGGCTGCCTCGCTTCAGGTTTTGGCGGGTAACTTGCCGCGCCCGTAGGGGTCTAGGATTTCATTGCGCAGGCTATCCACACGACCAGGGGAACGTCGGGTTTCAGCAGTGGCTCTATGAAACCCGGGGATCCCAGATATCTGTATTGTTTCTGTGATGCTGTACATATCTGTGATGTTGCATTTTATTCACGCCTTGAGCGAATACTATATATTGGTATATATATTAGTATATGTTGTATATGTTTTGCATCCGCGCTAGTCCAGTCCCCGCTCTGTCGTTAGTTAGCTAACCTAACGGGTAATGACGGGACCCAGTGGCGAATGCGGATGGCATATACGTATATCAGTATATTTTCGTTCTTTGTGGTGTGATCAATTGATGGGACTGCGTTGATTCGGATCAATGCAAGTTAAAAACAAACCTAATCTGATGTTGTTGGAACACTTTTGAAAAAACTGTTATTGCAAGGACGTTCACTTTTGTTTTGCATCGTGGTATTCAGTTGGAATATCCTGCTCCTCAATCGACGAGGCAAGGGCCGAGATCCCTTCACCGGGAGTGACCCCTTGGACAGAAGTTTGCGTCAGGGCATTAACTTCACTATAGCCGATTACTTTTGCTTTGCACCGTGGTATTCAGTTGGAATATCCTGCACCCCATTCTACGGGGAAAGAGCCGAGATCCCTTCACCGGGAGTGACCTCTTTAGCAAAGGTTTTCGTCACTATATTTTTAAAAGCTATCCGTTCCTTCAACGATATCAAGTTCTTTACGTTAAAGGTTTTCGCCAGAAACCATTCGTAGCCCTCCGTCATTTCAGTTAAATATTCGGTAGTATTCAAGCTATGTATTTTGACCTCACGCCAAGGCATAGTGTTTGGTAGCTGCCGGGTATTTATCTGTTGCATAGATAGATGCGTTGGTTTGGGACAGTCGTACTACTATTTTGGCCTACGTCAAGGGTATGTACGGGTGGGTTCAAATTAACCTGGATAATGACGGGTAGAACTTGACATGTGACTTATGATATTTTGACCTCACGCCAAGGTCATAAGAGCATGGGGCAGAAATCACATCGGGAGTTTCAAAAGAACTGAAACTTGCCAGATATGCGCATACCTTCTGGAGTATGGTAGCGTGAGCGGATTCCGTCACGTTATCATGCGATGATAGTTGGATCCCGATTCCCACTGATGAGTTGGTATACTCCTCGGCTGATCCCGACTAATTCTTCTTTCAGGTTTGGAGGAGAATTTGAGGTACAGTGGGAGGTTTCCAGATTAGATAAATTGGTAACCATTCTGATCTAGGTTAGAGTGCACGCTGAGTGTTTCTTTTCTCTCTCTCTCTTTGGCAGCGACCATTGACCTGACCCTAAGACTATGACTCAGTGACCAAGTTAACCGAACCTTCTTAAACACTGGCTTTTGGATTGTCAGAGTTGCGAACCTCATTGCCACTCCTACTTTTACCCTTTTCTCCAGGACACCCCGTATTACTACGAACGTCCACTTCCATTGGACAAAACCATCGTATGGTTAGATACGAACTCGAAGGGATTTATTCGAGGATGGTTTCCGGTTCTGGAGAAAACGGATAGGATTATTCAGTTGTCTTTTCCTTTTGCCTCCTCTCCGGTTGCGAGTGCTCCTTGGTTTAGGAGTAGTACACCCATTATGCTTATTGTGTTGGAGATAGTGCCCTCAGAGTCAATTATTAGGTCACAGGTACGTGATTGTAATGATTGAGGGAGGACCTATCCCGGTAGGACAGTCTTACTCGAGATGATAGTATGCTATCTGGTTTACCTTTATCATCGTGTACTGCTTTAGGTGACATGACACGTCGCTATTACACGTTGATAGAGCCCCTAGGATTCTTGCTTGACCACCAGCAGTATGAGGGCGATCATATAAGTGGGAGCTGGGGGTCTACAAGCATATCCTTAAAAGGTCCCTAGTCGTGGGAGTTTCGAGACCGGGCATCGATACTCCATTAGTAGACTAGTGTATACAGTCGAGACCCCGACGAGGGGCGGTGGCCGGTCTCACAAGCCACTGGTGTCAGTTGGATCACCTAAGATGTATACAGGTGCTCATTGGGTTATGAGTACACCGGACAGGACTCGCCGGGAACATGCTAGTTGGTCATATACCAGACGTCAGATGGCAGTTCCCTGGTGACATGTGTGCAGGTTAGTTCATCGACCTGGGGATCGTCATTTGTCTCGTGTGAGTTCCCACTGTACTTTGATTACTACCCTACCACGGCTCAAAGGAGTCGTGCAAACAGGTTTTAGTTGGGTACAGTCCCGAGCCACATGGAGGCAGTGAGCGTATCTTCAGGGGTTCGTCTCTCCCGGTATTGGGGGTGAGGTCGTGCTGTGTCTAGGAGAGCCATTACACAAAGTCCTTGGCCAAGGCAAGGAGATTTACTGGTAGGTATTCCAGTAGTATCTCAGGGTGTTCTGGGCTACACTCCGACACGACTTGTACCGCTTTTGGGGGTCTGACTTTTACCAACCCCCTAGGCCCGCCATGCGATACTCATAGACGAACGGACCGGACTGCACGGATATTGTCACTGACAGGCTCAGTAGGGTGTCAGGATGAGTTCGCTCATCGACGTCCCTTTTTGGTCAGTAGCTGGTGGCCCGTTACGTATTGGCTTATACCTCTGACGTGCTAGTGGTTAAATCCACAGCCATAGTATTGACGAGTCTTTAGAGTCCACCACACTTTCAGTTACTCAAGTTTCGGGCGAAACGCTGTAGAGGCCGTATGGAGATATGGCAGGGTCCGATCAGATGCGTGCGGTATTGCACGGATCAGGATCGGACAGTTTTGTACTAATGGCCGTATAGTTATATGGCAGGGTTCGATCAGATACGTGCGGTATTGCACGGATCAGGATCGAACGGATTTTACTAGCCGGCTTTGGTTTAAGCCGGTCCTAGTTTAGTACAGTGTAGATTTTGTCTCTTTGCATTTGTATCCGGACGGAATACAGATGCGGGTGTGTATGCACAGTATCGGGGTTTTCCTGTAATTTATTACGGGACCAGTTTTCTGGAGTTGCCAGTTTGCATTCCGTTCCGGCTGGTTTTCCTTTGTTCTTTCCCGGCCGAACTTTTCCGATGGAGGGTGTTATTTGCAGTTTTGCAAATAACATTTTGTGGAGGGTTTCTTTGCATATTGTTTGATATGATAGCTTTCATATCTTTTCCACCATACTTTTGCTTTTTGTGATTTGATTGAATGAGGATGAGATTTGAAAGGGTATGGTTGGTTTTTAAATGAAGTATGGTTGTTGTTTGTATGTGGTCACCTCTTGACCTCTCCTACCCTCACCTCCCTTCATGATATGTATTTTGTTCCCTCCACCATTTTCCAAGATGACTTGGCCGGCCACACATTAGGAGGAGAAGAAAAAAATGAGAGATTCATTTTTTGTGCTTCATTCTTCATCTCATTTTCCTTGCAAAAATTGGTAGTTTGATTTCCCTCCAAAGTTCAATCCTCATTCCTCCATCCAAAGGCAACAAACCCCAAAGAGACAAGTAGCCTCTACACTACACTTCCTACAGCATATCTTGGGCACGTCGAGTAGCCGGCTTCGTGCCCGAGTTGCCTCGGCATTGAGGTGGGAGCCCGTAAAAGACGAAGGCGATGTGGTGCCCTTTCCGGCGAGGAGGCGACGATGTGGACGGAGATCCCGCGAGGAGATCGGAGTGGAGATGAAGACCGGAGGACTCGGATCAGTCGGTACAACATTTCCACACTCTTTACTGTTTGTTAGTTTAGCAATAATGGCAGATCCGGGTGAAAGTATACGATAGCGCCAAGTTAAAAAGTTTTATTCCGCATTTGGCGTCTGTAGACTGCCAGGGCGCTAACGTAGACTTACAGTGGTATCAGAGCCTCACCATTTTGCTATGCTAACTTGTGCTAACGCGTTTAAAACTTCGATCCGACCGGAAATCGAAAACTGCAAAAATCCAAGCCGACAGTTTCTGTTGTTTTTAAACGGTCTCAAAAATTATTTCTGGATATCTTAAAAATCAGAGAAGGAACTTTTAAGAGTCACGACAAAATTTGGGGTCGTGATCCCTCCAAACCGCCGCGGAAGCGCGGCCTAACCCATGGTTTGGCCGCGCAACCGCGGTCACGTGGGGAGCACGTGCTCCCAAATTTTGTCAGATGGTTCTCTGTGGGTTTTTGGGGTTTTTGATATATATCGTTTTTGCCCAGATTTTGTTACTGTTCACCAGTAAGTCGTGGGGCCCACTTATTGATATTTTGTCGATCGAAATTTAAACACGTTAGTTTTCACAGTATTTACATTATATCTGCGACCGTGAATGTCACTCGATCGGTAAATCCGGTCTAACTGCTATAGCCCGGTTAGACGGATTTGCGAACGTGATTTTCACGTTGATGTTCTATGTATTTGCTGTGTTGTTGCGGATCGGTCGTGGGGGATAGCCTGGATGCAATACTAGTACAGTTTTGTTGTATTATGTACATTTGATATTGCGGGGCGAGCGTCCGACATGTGGACTGCCGTCACTGCCTGATTGTATTATTCTTTTGGGGCACGACCTGGTTGCGGTCGATGTACCCGGTGTATGTATATTTTACTTTTTGTACTAGGATTACCCCGCGGAGGGGTGCACGGATAGCCGGGTTCTAGAGGGCAACAAGCCCGCATCTCATGGCATTGGGACGGAGGGGGCTTCACTCTAGGATTGGCAGGCTATTCGCCGCACTCGTAGGGGGTACAGGTTTGACCCAGGAGGGGTGCCCAAGTTGCCGGATTCCGTGAAGTGCTGGGTGGTCCATTCACGGCGCTGAAGGGGGCTGCCTCGCTTCAGGTTTTGGCGGGTGACTTGCCGCGCCCGTAGGGGTCTAGGATTTCATTGCACAGGCTATCCACACGACCAGGGGAACGTCGGGTTTCAGCGGCTCTGTGAAACCCGGGGATCCCAGATATCTGTATTGTTTCTGTGATGCTGTTCATTATCTGTGATGTTGCATTTCATTCACGCCTTGAGCGAAATATAATATATTGGTATATATATTAGTAGATGTTGTATATGTTTTACATCCGCGCTAGTCCAGTCCCCGCTCTGTCGTTAGTTAGCTAACCTAACGGGTAATGACGGGACCCAGTGGCGAATGCGGATGGCATATACGTACATCAGTATATTTTCGTTCTTTTTGGTGTGATCAATTGATGGGACTGCATTGATTCGAATCAATGCAAAGTTAAAAACAAACCTAATCTGATGTTGTTGGAACACTTTTCAAAAAGCTGTTATTGCAAGGACGTTCACTTTTGTTTTGCATTGCGGTATTCATTTAGAATATCCTGCTCCTCAGTCGACGAGGCAAGGGCCGAGATCCCTTCACCGGGAGTGACCCCTTGGACAATAAGTTTGCGTCAGGGCATTAACTTCACTATAGCCGATTACTTTTGCTTTGCACCGTGGTATTCAGTTGGAATATCCTGCACCCCATTCTACGGGGAAAGAGCCGAGATCCCTTCACCGGGAGTGACCTCTTTAGCGGAAGTTGTCGTCACTATATTTCTAAAAAGCTATCCGTTCCTTCAACGATATCAAGTTCATTACGTTAAAGGTTTTCGCCAGAAACCATTCGTAGCCCTCCATCATTTCAGTTAAATATTCGGTAGTATTCAAGCTATGTATTTTGACCTCACGCCAAGGCATAGTGTTTGGTAGCTGCCGGGTATTTATCTGTTGCATAGATAGATGCGTTGGTTTGGGACAGTCGTACTACTATTTTGGCCTACGTCAAGGGTATGTACGGGTGGATTCAAATTAACCTGGATAATGATGGGCAGAACTTGACATGTGACTTATGATATTTTGACCTCACGCCAAGGTCATAAGAGCATGGGGCAGAAATCACATCGGGAGTTTCAAAAGAACTGAAACTTGCCAGATATGCGCATACCTTCTGGAGTGTGATACCGTGAGCGGATTCCGTCACGTTATCATGCGATGAGAGTTGGATCCCGATTCCCACTGATGAGTTGGTTTACTCCTCGGGTGACCCCGACTAATTCTTCTTTCTGGTTTGGAGGAGAATTTGAGGTACAGTGGGAGGATTCCAGATTAGATAAATTGGTAACCATTCTGATCTAGGTTAGAGTGCACGCTGAGTGTTTCTTTTCTCTCTCTCTCTGGCAGCGACCATTTGACCCGACCCTAAGACTTTGACTCAGTGACCAAGTTGACCGAACCTTCTTAAACACCGGCTTTTGGATTGTCAGAGTTGCAGACCTCATTGCCACTCCTACTTTTACCCTTTTCTCCAGGACACCCCGTATTTCTACGAACGTCCACTTCCATTGGACAAAACCATCGTATGGTTAGATACGAACTCGAAGGGATTCGAGGATGGTTTCCGGTTCTGGAGAAAACGGATTGGACTATTCAGTTGTCTTTTCCTTTTACCCTCTCTCAGGTTACGAGTACTCCTTGGTTTAGGGGTAGTACACCTATTACGCAAATTGGATTGTCTTCTTCCAAACCTTAGGCTGGTGCCGACCGGTAGGGAATGAAGAAAACCAATTAGCATAACGATGGTGTGCAGAAGGTATTAAGTTCAGACAAAGCAAGGTATTAGTAAGAGGGCAAAGTAAATTGCAACAGGTATTCACGACCAAACCAAATATTTCGTTACCACTCCCACATCACCTTTGTATTTCTCCAGGACACTCCGTATCACTACGAAGATCCACAGTTTATTTGGATAATCCATCGTATGGTTATATACGAACTCGAAAGGAACTTGTTCCAGTTCGGGGATGGATCCTGGTTCAGGAGAAATAGGAATAAAGTACATTCAGGTGTCTTTTATCTTCACCTTCTCTCGCATTGCGAGTGTTCCTAGGATTGGGACAGTACACCCATTATGCTTATTGGATAGTCTTCTTCCAAACCATAGGCTGGTGCCGAACGGTAGGGAAGGAAGAAAACCATTTGGCCTAAGGGGTGTGCAGAAGGCAAAGACTAAAGACATGAAAAGGGATTTGGAGAGGTGGCAAAGAACTATACGGTTACAGTCGTGAATCTGGAAGAGGCATTACTAGGAATACCAAAATACCCCATCGGAACATTTCAATGTTTCAGTTTCACTGTGTAATGTTAAAGAAAAACTGATTTCCCGATTAGATACTTACTCCAGGGTATGTATTTACCAGGTACGATTCTCACATCTTTATGGTTTTACAGATGATGAGTGGGAGTAAGTTATTGGGAATTGGGTGATCATCCTCATTATATCGGGATTCGTTGTAATCGGTGATATTTGAGGAAATCACCTGGGTTATTTGTCGGTCGGCAAATATTTGGTTTTGAATATCCGCAGTTATGCACCAATTTCAAATTGATATATCTGTACGTCTATTTTCATAGAGTGAGATATACCTTTCTGAAATTATGTCTACGACATTTACCTATATCAGTGGATGGTTAGGTAAGGAGCATTAAACAACGGTGTAATTCTTCTTAACCATAAGTACAGTTTTCAACCTACGACACACAGTAAATGAGTTATCAGACTCAAGGGACTTATACAGAGTATTGTATGTTGTCCAGGGTCCATCAGGACAAAGGGGTTGGTCCTCGTACTACATTCAGTTTACTTATGACTTCTCTAATTTTTAGACAGGTGTTTCGTGGAAACACAGGGTCCGAATTTGGAGAAGTTATAGGTATTTGAATAGAGTAGAGAACCAGGTATAGCAAGTATCGGGATTCTTCAAAGAGATCGAAGATGTAGATACTTGTGTATGGTATTCAGTTGATAGTAATGATAAAGAGATCTTGCTTCTCTTTCAGGTTACTCATAATTGGAAGTATTCCTAAGTTGAGTAACGCTGATCGACCTCTTTCCATTTAGTTGACATGCACTGGAGACAGCTGCATGATGTGAATCTGGTTCAAATAAATCAGTGCCTCTGATTCTATATTGGATATAGAACAGTTCATATCTTAACGATGTTAAGGTACGGGGAGTTGTCCGGTTTATGCTTAAAACCAGATATTGGACAACTCTAGGCACGTTTCTGTAATGGCTGTTTGTGGGTTGACCCAGGCTATGACGACGGTTGACTTTCTACCATCTGGATGAACAATAGCGATATTGTTCTAGACTCGCCACAGTTTTATTAAAAATGGATTTTTTCAGAAAACAGTAGTGGGAGTATGGTAGAACTGGAAGTGATTCCAGAACCACAAACGATTACTGAAGATTTGATAAGGAACCTAAAGATTCAATCTGGATTGACATTCCATTGGACACTCCGCAGATAAGGTGGGTAACTTCAGGCACCCGAGAGGCACTACGGTGGCCTCAAGGACGGTGACAGGGAAGTTCTTGTTTACCCACAATTACCATTGCTGTTGTTCCAGGCTGCGAGACCCGGCGGGAGAATGAGTATAGCGTCGTTCTAAACCAGTTTTAGAAGTGTACGTCTATATGACTCTGCCAGAGGGTTGTCGTAGTCAGTGGGAGCAGCAGAAGCATTGGTGGACAGGTTGCTTATGTCTATTTATAGACTAAAGCAGATGTAGCGGAGATAGATCATCTATTTCTGACGTGACAGTCATGGGTTTGACTCCATCAGAATAGGGGATGGATCTGTTGAGAAGGTAGTAGGGTGTGATATCCTGGTATTTGGATGATATACACAGAGTAGGAAAAGAAACTCCTACACTACGATCGGTTATACTTTGGTCGTCACACAGTGGTTTCTCCACAAAAGACATGGATTTTATATCAGACATACTGGTTACTAGATCTATGGTTTTAGATCTAGATTTGGGTGGTTTCCCAATCAGGGTACTTGACAGCATTCTAAGAGTATTTAGGATGGACGACTCCTGGCACGGTAGTGTACCTGCAGGTAATGGAGTCACCCTCTCTAAAGGTGTCTTACAGACTAAAGGGGAGAGGGACGTGCATGATTGGCAGATCACTTGCTTAGGCAATTGAGTCAATCATGAGATGTCAAGTACCACACCAGATGTTGTTCTTGCACTAGATGCAATAAGTTGACATTAATCCAATCCAGGAGAAACAGTCGGAAGCAGTTTTAGAACATAAGTGCATGTTCTAGAGATATGATAACGACAGCCTCATTCAGGAGACAGTTATCATTCCAGGCTTCCAAGGTGACATGGACGACAAGGAGGTTGTCAGAGTTATAGTTTTCCCTCTGACGAGGGGCAGTATTTTGGACAGGTGATCCAAGGCAGTACTGAGGGAGGCATGGCGCAGGACACTGATTAAGTTCAGTTGTCAATACAGTCTAAGAAGTTTGGATTTGGAGTTCATTTATGAGCTAGGTCCCATCAGACATCCAGACATATTCTAAGACTGATTTTGCTCATTTCGGGAGATGGCTTTCTCCGCGAACATGAGATATAGAGAGACATAGAAAGAAACAACTAAGCGGATCCACTCACTGAGGCTATTCCTCGAACGCAATAGTTCCGCAAACGAGCTTTGTGAGACTGACTAGTAGAGGAGTTGGATGTTCGGTATCACACGGGCTGTGAGTATGCGACATCGCAATAATTAGCCTTGAGTGCAAGTGGGAGATTGTTGGAGATAGTGCCCTCAGAGTCAATTATTAGGTCACAGGTACGTGATTGTAATGATTGAGGGAGGACCTATCCCGGTAGGACAGTCTTACTCGAGATGATAGTATGCTATCTGGTTTACCTTTATCATCGTGTACTGCTTTAGGTGACATGACACGTCGCTATTACACGTTGATAGAGCCCCTAGGATTCTTGCTTGACCACCAGCAGTATGAGGGCGATCATATAAGTGGGAGCTGGGGGTCTACAAGCATATCCTTAAAAGGTCCCTAGTCGTGGGAGTTTCGAGACCGGGCATCGATACTCCATTAGTAGACTAGTGTATACAGTCGAGACCCCGACGAGGGGCGGTGGCCGGTCTCACAAGCCACTGGTGTCAGTTGGATCACCTAAGATGTATACAGGTGCTCATTGGGTTATGAGTACACCGGACAGGACTCGCCGGGAACATGCTAGTTGGTCATATACCAGACGTCAGATGGCAGTTCCCTGGTGACATGTGTGCAGGTTAGTTCATCGACCTGGGGATCGTCATTTGTCTCGTGTGAGTTCCCACTGTACTTTGATTACTACCCTACCACGGCTCAAAGGAGTCGTGCAAACAGGTTTTAGTTGGGTACAGTCCCGAGCCACATGGAGGCAGTGAGCGTATCTTCAGGGGTTCGTCTCTCCCGGTATTGGGGGTGAGGTCGTGCTGTGTCTAGGAGAGCCATTACACAAAGTCCTTGGCCAAGGCAAGGAGATTTACTGGTAGGTATTCCAGTAGTATCTCAGGGTGTTCTGGGCTACACTCCGACACGACTTGTACCGCTTTTGGGGGTCTGACTTTTACCAACCCCCTAGGCCCGCCATGCGATACTCATAGACGAACGGACCGGACTGCACGGATATTGTCACTGACAGGCTCAGTAGGGTGTCAGGATGAGTTCGCTCATCGACGTCCCTTTTTGGTCAGTAGCTGGTGGCCCGTTACGTATTGGCTTATACCTCTGACGTGCTAGTGGTTAAATCCACAGCCATAGTATTGACGAGTCTTTAGAGTCCACCACACTTTCAGTTACTCAAGTTTCGGGCGAAACGCTGTAGAGGCCGTATGGAGATATGGCAGGGTCCGATCAGATGCGTGCGGTATTGCACGGATCAGGATCGGACAGTTTTGTACTAATGGCCGTATAGTTATATGGCAGGGTTCGATCAGATACGTGCGGTATTGCACGGATCAGGATCGAACGGATTTTACTAGCCGGCTTTGGTTTAAGCCGGTCCTAGTTTAGTACAGTGTAGATTTTGTCTCTTTGCATTTGTATCCGGACGGAATACAGATGCGGGTGTGTATGCACAGTATCGGGGTTTTCCTGTAATTTATTACGGGACCAGTTTTCTGGAGTTGCCAGTTTGCATTCCGTTCCGGCTGGTTTTCCTTTGTTCTTTCCCGGCCGAACTTTTCCGATGGAGGGTGTTATTTGCAGTTTTGCAAATAACATTTTGTGGAGGGTTTCTTTGCATATTGTTTGATATGATAGCTTTCATATCTTTTCCACCATACTTTTGCTTTTTGTGATTTGATTGAATGAGGATGAGATTTGAAAGGGTATGGTTGGTTTTTAAATGAAGTATGGTTGTTGTTTGTATGTGGTCACCTCTTGACCTCTCCTACCCTCACCTCCCTTCATGATATGTATTTTGTTCCCTCCACCATTTTCCAAGATGACTTGGCCGGCAACACATTAGGAGGAGAAGAAAAAAATGAGAGATTCATTTTTTGTGCTTCATTCTTCATCTCATTTTCCTTGCAAAAATTGGTAGTTTGATTTCCCTCCAAAGTTCAATCCTCATTCCTCCATCCAAAGGCAACAAACCCCAAAGAGACAAGTAGCCTCTACACTACACTTCCTACAGCATATCTTGGGCACGTCGAGTAGCCGGCTTCGTGCCCGAGTTGCCTCGGCATTGAGGTGGGAGCCCGTAAAAGACGAAGGCGATGTGGTGCCCTTTCCGGCGAGGAGGCGACGATGTGGACGGAGATCCCGCGAGGAGATCGGAGTGGAGATGAAGACCGGAGGACTCGGATCAGTCGGTACAACATTTCCACACTCTTTACTGTTTGTTAGTTTAGCAATAATGGCAAATCCGGGTGAAAGTATACGATAGCGCCAAGTTAAAAAGTTTTATTCCGCATTTGGCGTCTGTAGACTGCCAGGGCGCTAACGTAGACTTACATATTGGATAGTCTTCTTCCAAACCATAGGCTGGTGCCGAATGGTAGGGAAGGAAGAAAACCATTTAGCCTAATGATGGTGTGCAGAAGGTATTAAGTTCAGACAAAGCAAGGGATTAGTAAGAGGGCAAAGTAAATTGCAACAGATATTCACGACCAAACCAAATATTTCGTTACCACTCCCACATCACCTTTGTATTTCTCCAGGACACTCCGTATCACTACGAAGATCCACAGTTTATTTGGATACTCCATCGTATGGTTATATACGAACTCGAATGGAACTTGTTCCAGTTCGGGGATGGATTCTGGTCCAGGAGAAATAGGAATAAGGTTTATTCGGTTGTCTTTTATCTTCACCCTCTCTCATTGCGAGTGTTCCTAGGATTGGGACAGTACACCCATTATGCTTATTGGATAGTCTTCTTCCAAACCATAGGCTGGTGCCGAACGGTAGGGAAGGAAGAAAACCATTTGGCCTAAAGGGGTGTACAGAAGGTAAAGACTAAAGACATAAGAAGGGATTTGGAGAGGTGGCAAAGGATTATACGGTTACAGTCGTGAATCTGGAAGAGGCATTACTAGGAATACCGGGATACCCCATCGAAACATTTCAATGTTTCAGTCTCACTGTGTACTGTTAAAGGAAAACTGATTTCCCGATTAGATACTTACTCCAGGGTATGTATTTACCAGTTACGATTCTCACATCTGTATGGTTTTACAGATGATGAGTGGGAGTAAGTTATTGGGAATTGGGTGATTATCCTCATTATATCGGGATTCGTTGTAATCGGTGATATTTGAGGAAATCACCTTGGCTGTTTGCCGGTTGGCAAATATTTGGTTTTGAATATCCGCAGTTATGCACCAATTTCAAATTGATATATCTGTACGTCTATTTTCATAGAGTGAGATATACCTTTCTGAAATTATGTCTACGACATTTACCTATATCAGTGGATGGTTAGGTAAGGAGCATTAAACAGCGGTGTAATTCTTCTTAACCATAAGTACAGTTTTCAACCTACGACACACAGTGAATGAATTATCAGACTCAAGGGACTTATACAGAGTATTGTATGATGTCCAGGGTCCATCAGGACAGAGGGGTTGGTCCTCGTACTATATTCGGTTTACTTATGACTTCTCTAGTTTTTAGACAGGTGTTTCGTGGAAACACAGGGTCCGAATTTGGAGAAGTTATAGGTATTTGAATAGAGTAGAGAACCAGGTGTAGCAAGTATCGGGATTCTTCAAAGTGATCGAAGATGTAGATACTTGTATATGGTATTCAGTTGATAGTAGTGATTAAGAGAAATTGCTTCTCTTTCAGGTTACTCATAATTGGAAGCATTCCTAAGTTGAGTAACGCTGATCGGCCTCCTTCCATTTAGTTGACATGCACTGGAGACAGTTGCATGTTTTGGATCTGGTTCAATTAAATCAGTGCCTCTGGTTCTATATTGGATATAGAACAGTTCATATCTTAACGATGTTAAGGTACGGGGAGTTGTCCGGCTTATGATTAAAACCAGACACTGGACAACTCAAGGCATGTTTCTGTAATGGCTGTTTGTGGGTTGACCCAGGCTATGACGAGGGTTGACTTTCTACCATCCGGATGAACAATAGCAATATTGTTTTAGACTCGCCACAGTTTTAATAAAAATGGATTTTTTCAGAAAACAGTAGTGGGAGTATGGTAGAACTGGAAGTGATTCCAGAACCACAAACGATTACTGAAGATTTGATAAGGAACCTAAAGATTCAATCTGGATTGACATTCCATTGGCCACTCCGCAGATAAGGTGGGTAACTTCAGGCACCCGAGAGGTACTACGGTAGCCTCAATGACGGTGACAGGGAAGTTCTTGTTTACCCACAATTACTATTGCTGTTGTTCCAGGGTGCGAGACCCGGCGGGAGGATGAGTATAGCGTCGTTCTAAACTAGTTTTAGAAGTGTACGTGTATATGACTCTGCCAGAGGGTTGTCGTAGTCAGTGGGAGCAGCGGAAGCATTGGTGGACAGGTAGCTTATGTCTATTTATAGACTAAAGCAGATGTAACGGAGATAGATCATCTATTTCTGACGTGACAGTCATAGGTTTGACTTCATCATATTAGGGGATGGATCTGTTGAGAAGGTAGTAGGGTGTGATATCCTGGTATTTGGATAACATACACATAGTAGGAAAAGAAACTCCTATACTACAATCGGTTATACTTTGGTCGTCACACAGTGGTTTCTCCACAAAGGAAATGGATTTTGTATCAGACATTCTGGTTACTGGATCTATGGTTTTAGATCTAGATTTGGGTAGTTTCCCAATCTGGGTACTTAGACAGCATTCTAAGAGTATTTAGAATGGACGACTCCTGGCACGGTAGTGTACCTGCAGGTGATGGAGTCACCCTCTCTAAAGGTGTCTTACAGACTAAAGGGGAGAGGGATGTGCATGATTGGCAGATCACTTGCTCAGGCAATTGAGTCAATCATGAGATGTCAAGTACCACACCAGATGTTGTTCTTGCACTAGATGCAATAAGTTGACATTAATCCAATCCTGGAGAAACGGTCGGAAGCAGTTTTAGAACATAAGTGGATGTTCTAGGGATATGATAACGACAGCCTCATTCGGGAAACAGTTATCATTCCAGGCTTCCAAGGTGACGTGGACGACAAGCAGGTTGTCAGAGTTATAGTTTTCCTTCTAACGAAGGGCAGTATTTTGGACAGGTGATCCAAGGCAATACTGAGGGTGGCATGGCGCAGCATACTGATTAAGTTCAGTTGTCAATACAGTCTAAGAAGTTTGGATTTGGTGTTCATTTATGAACTAGGTCCCATCAGACATCCAGACACATTCTAAGACAGGTATTGCTCATTTCGGGAGATGGCTTTCTCCGCGAACATGAGATTTAGAGAGACAGAGAAAGAAACAACAAAGCGGATCCACTCACTGAGGCTATTTCTCGAACGCAATAGTTTCGCTAACGAGCTTTGTGAGACTGACTAGTAGAGGAGTTGGGTGTTCGGTATCACACGGGCTGTGAGTATGCGACATCGCAATAATTAGCCTTGAGTGCAAGTGGGAGATTGTTGGAGATAGTGCCCTCAGAGTCAATTATTGGATCACAGGTACGTGATTGCAATGATTGAGGGAGGACCTATCCCGGTAGGACAGTCTTACTCGAGATGATAGTATGCTGTCTGGTTCACCTTTATCATCGTGTACTGTTTTAAGTGACCTGACACGTCGCTATTACACGTTGATAGAGCCCCTAGGATTCTTGCTTGACCACCAGCAGTATGAGGGCGATCATATAAATGGGAGCTGGGGGTCTATAAGCATATCCTTAAAAGGTCCCTAGTTGTGAGATTTTCGAGACAGGGCATCGATTCTCCATAGTAGACTAGTGTATACAGTCGAGACCCCGACGAGGGGCGGTGGCCGGTCTCACAAGCCACTGGTGTCAGTTGGATCACCTAAGATGTATACAGGTGCTCATTGGGTTATGAGTACACCGGACAGGACTCGCCGGGAACATGCTAGTTGGTCATATACCAGACGTCAGATGGCAGTTCCCTGGTGACATGTGTGCAGGTTAGTTCATCGACCTGGGGATCGTCATTTGTCTCGTGTGAGTTCCCACTGTACTTTGATTACTACCCTACCACGGCTCAAAGGAGTCGTGCAAACAGGTTCTAGTTGGGTACAGTCCCGAGCCACATGGAGGCAGTGAGCGTATCTTCAGGGGTTCGTCTCTCCCGGTATTGGGGGTGAGGTCGTCCTGTGTCTAGGAGAGCCATTACACGAAGCCCTCGGCCGAGGCAAGGAGATTTACTGGTAGGTATTCCAGTAGTATCTCAGGGTGTTCTGGGCTACACTCCGACATGACTTGTACCGCTTTTGGGGGTCTGACTTTTACCAACCCCCTAGGCCCGCCATACGATGCTCATAGACGAACGGACCGGACTGTACGGATATTGTCACTGACAGGCTCAGTAGGGTTGTCAGGCTGAGTTCGCTCGCAGACGTCCCTTTTAGTCAATACCTGGTAGCCCGTTACGTATTGGCTTATACCTCTGACATGCTAGTGGTTAAATCCACAACCGTGGTGTTGACGAGTCTTTAGAGTCTCCCACATTTCAGTTACTCAGCTTTCGGGCGAAAGGTTGTAGAGGCCGTATGGAGATATGGCAAGGTCCGATCAGATACGTGCGGTATTGCACGGATCAGGATCGGACAGTTTGTACTACAGGCCGTATGGTTATATGGCAGGGTTCGATCAGGTACGTGCGGTATTGCACGGATCAGGATCGAACAGATATTACTAGCCGGTTTTGGTATAAGCCGGATTCTACTATAGTACAGTGTAGATTTTGTCTCATTGCATTTGTATTTCGGTCGAAATACAGATGCAGGTGTGTATGCACAGTATCGGGGTTTTCCTGTAATTTATTACGGGACCTGTTTTCTGGAGTTGCCAGTTTGCTTTCCGTTTCGGCCAATTTCCATTGTTCCGTTCATTGGCCGAAGATTGGTGGAGGAGGGCTTATTTGCATTGTTGCAAATAAGTGTTTGTGGAGGGGGTCTTTGCTTATTTCCTTGTATCATGATGGTGCACCATTCTTTTGACCTTGACTTCTTCTATCATGATTGCTTGACTTTGTGAGCAATCATGGTTGTTGTAGGTGGGTTTTTGGAGTATGGGTTTGATTTTGTGATCATTGCTTTTCATGATAACCATTCCTCTCTCTCTCTTGCTTGATATGAGAATGACTCCCATTATTTTTGATACACTCTCATTCACTCCCTCCCTCATCTAGCATGGCCAGCCACTCTCTTGATGGGATTCATTTCAGGGGACGGGATTCATTTCATGAGGTGGGATTTTTGTATCTTGAGCTTTGAGAAATCCCTACAACTCCCTCTCCAAAAGTTCACTTCAATTCCTCCACAAAAGGCAATTCCTACAACCCCAAATGAGACTTCTTCTCTAGACATTCTACAGCGAACCTTGGGCACGTCGAGTAGCCGGCTTCATGCCCGAGTTGCCTCGGCATTGAGGTGGGAGCCCGTAAAAGAAGTAGGCGATGTGGTGCACTTCCGGCGACGAGGAGGAGACGGGACATTCCGCAGGAGATCGGGACTATGACGAGAAGACCGGAGGACTTGGATCGTCGGTATATCTCTATTCCCTTTCTTGTAGATAGCTAGGACTAGTTAGTGGTTCGATCCGGGTATTAGTGCGCGGCGGTTTGCCAGTTCAAGAAAATTTAAGTTTATCACCGCTTCCGCATTTGGCCGCCGGATTGACGGCCGGGGCGCCGCCGTGCACTTACACTAACACCTTTCTAGACACCTACTAAGTTTATAGCATTGATCGTTAAGTGAGTGTTTTCCCGAGGAGTAGCATATACTCACTGTAGGATCGGGATCCAAATATCATCGCGTGATAAAACCGAAGGAATCCTATCAGAATTATCACACTCCAAATGGTATGCAGCGCTAGCAAGTTTCAGTACTTATGAAACTCCCGATGTGGATTTTTGCCCCACGCTCTTATGTCCTTGGCGTGAGGTCAAAATGTCATAAGTCACATGTCAAGTTCTTCCCATCATTATCCTGGTTAATTTGAACCCACCCGTACCTACCCTTGATGTAGGCCAAAATGGCAGTACGACTGTCTCAAACCAACGCATTCTATCTATGCAACAGATAAATATCCGGCAGCTACCAATCACTATGCCTTGGCGTGAGGTCAAAATACATAGCTTGAATACTACCGAATATTTAACTGAAATGATGGAGGGCTACGGATGGTTTTGGCGAAACCGTGAACGTAGTGAACTTGATATAATCGATGGAACGAGATAGCTTTTAAAAGGAGTGGTTCAAGCTCCGCGTTTAAAAGTTTAGTTTTGAAAAGAACCGAGTGGTTTTCAAAGTGTTCCAATCGACTTTTACTTGGTTTATTTTCTTGCATTAGTTCTTTTAATGCGTCCCATCATTTAATCCTACCATTGCAGAAAACAACCAAAATATGACGTACGCTTATGCCATTCGCATTCGCCACGGGGCCCCGTCATCACCCGTTAGGTTACTTAACTAACGACAGGGCGGGGGCTGGGCTAGCGCGGCTGTAAAACATAAGCAACGCCTAAATAGTTATCATATATAAATATATAGCAATGATAGACATTACAGATCACAGATGAAAACATTGGATATACTAGGAATCCGCAATCCGTTCGAGCATGCAACGAAAAGCGGATTACACGGTCGCGGTGAATAGCCAATACCCCACCCAAGACCCCTACGGGTGCGGCAAACTACCCGCCAAGTACCCGAAGCGAAGCAACCTCCCTCACCACTGTGAGTAGGCCACTCGGCACTTCGAGATACCCGGTAGTTTGTGCACCCCCTCCATGGGTCTATCCTAGGAGCAAAAACAGTAAAAAGAATTATACAATGATGGCTACAACCCCGACCCGGTTGTGCGGCCAAACAAATAATAATATTACATCAATTTACATGTTACAATGAATGAAAGAAAAAGCAACACTCATCTCACATCCACCCCGGCTATTCATCCGCGACAATCCAACCCATTCATATACACATACCATCATCAATCACAGATCACAGATATGTTTAACCCCGATTAATCGACATATAGCGATTAGCCGACGTTCAATACATATAAATATCACAGATATAACCTTTTAGTCAAAGTGTATTGAAGTTCGGAAAAAAATACGGATTTATAGGCCCCCAAAAACAAATTTCTATTCTGGTAAATCTGGGCACATATAAACCATGTTAAAAATCCTAAAACCAAGCCAGAAATACACTGCACCAAACTCGACCCAGTGAAGAACCAAGACGGCCGCGGTTGCGCGGCAATAGCTTGCTATTGCCGCGGAACCGCGGTTCTTTGGTCGAATCACTGGATCGTTTTTGGTGGATTTCTTTAAAAAACCCTGAGATGATTTTTGGAGTATGACAAATTTTATTTTGAACAGAAAAAAAATTAACAGAAACTTAGGGTTTTGAAAACACGGTTTTTCGATTTTTCCGATTCGAACTTCGATACACTCTACTACCTAGCTAGTTTATGTTTAGTTAGGCTCTGATACCACTGTAAGTCCACGTTGCCCATCCCGGTACTTGCGGGGAGGCGGAAAACGGAATAAATATCGAATTTTTATGAGCTTAGGCAACATGGACTACACTATGAAGGATATTTGCTAAACAAAAACAAGCTAAAGCTAACTAGAAACTAGCTAAGTGCTAGAAAGGTTATACCTTGGGCTTTATATCCTTCTCTCCTTGCTCCTTGGAGTGGTGGAAGGAGGTCACTTTTTTCGTCTTCTCTCGTCGAAGAAAGATCCACCCGAAAGGCTCAACCTTTGGCTTCAACTCCAAGCTAGAAGTAACTAGGGTGCAAGAAGTGCTAATCCTTGAACCCTAGATGAGAGTAGAGATTATCAAGAGAGGGTTTTTCTCAAGCTCAAGTGTTTCTCAACACATGAGAGAGGAGAGCTTGAGGGAGAGGAAGAACAAGAGAGAGAATGTGAATAAATAGAATGAGAGAATAATATGAAGCATTCTCTCATATATGTGAATTATTGTAATTAGAAAATTAGTGTGATAATTGTCATGGCTTAATCAAGACATGACCATTATCATTTCATTATTAATGCAAATTGCAAGGATCAAAGAGCATCTTCCAAATTAAATGATGATGGTCAAAGTGTCAACAAGGTCAACAAGTCAAGATGGGTCAAATGGTCAACAACCATAACCATGCACAATTATTAAACTAATATCAATTAACAATAATACACACATAAGCATTAGGGTTAATAAAATGACAATAGTCATTAACCCTAATCAAAGTCCTCTCCCTCTGTCTCAAGCAACTGTGCATACGCACCCGTATTCGTGATCTGAGGAACACGAATACAATGATAAAAAGCCAATCCCAAATCATATACTAGGATCCGGCTTAAACCAAAGCCCGCTAGTATAAGCTGTCCGGACAGCAAACGTGCACAAGTGCGCGGATGTGAACGAACCCTGTCGCAAAACCATGCGACCTCTACTCATTTTGCCTAAAGGCGAATAGCTCTCTGTGTGGGACTCTAAAGACTCGACACTACGCTGGCAGTGGGTTTAACCACAGACCGCAAGCGGCACTAGCTGTACGTAACGGTCCCCAGGTAGATGTCGATAAGAAGACTGACGAGGTTAACCCCATCTGAACTCCTACTGAGCCTGTATGTGACAATCTCCGTACAGTCCGGTCTGTTCGTCTGATACATCGCATGGCGGGCCTAGGGGGCGGTGAACGTCAGTCCCCTAATAGCGGTACAAGTCGTGTCGGAGTGTAGCCCAGAACACCCTGAGATAACACTGGAAACCTACCAGTATATCTCTCTTGCCCTGGCCAGGGACTACTCGTGTAATGGCTCTCCTGGACACAGCGCGATGTCAACCCCCAATACCGGGAGAGACGAATCCTGTCTAACCGTCACTGCCTCCAAGTGCTTCGGGACTGCACCCAAAAACTACCTGTTTGCACGACTCCTTTGAGCCGTGGTAGGGTAGCAATCAAAGTGCAGTGGGAACACACTCGAGGCGAAGTGATAGTGTCAAGTCAGCGGACTAAGCTGTACTCATGTCACCTGGGAACTGATAACTGACGATAGGTATAATACCAACCAATAGTTCCCGACGAGTCCTGTCCAGTGTACTCGTAACCTAACGAGCACCCGCATACTATCTCAAGTACGATGTACTGACGGCTGTGGGACAGACCGTCTCCTACACTGGGATGAGAAGCGCATACGCTAGTCTACTCCGGAGTATCGATGCCCTGTCTCGATAGTCCAACGACTAGGGACCTGTATAAGGATGTGCTTATAGATCACGCAGCTCCAACGAGTGTGAGCGCCATCACAACGCTGGTAATCAAGCAAAGATCCTAAGGGCTCTACTAATATGTATAGCAGCGATATGCTAAGAGAAA
Organism: Agapanthus africanus; assembly: GCA_030015575.1. NCBI lineage: Eukaryota > Viridiplantae > Streptophyta > Magnoliopsida > Asparagales > Amaryllidaceae > Agapanthus > Agapanthus africanus. Next base: position 371,085,661 of record CM057344.1, on the reverse strand, counting down.
CACATGCACATATTAAAGCAGAAACAAACCAAGTAGCATACTACCATTTCGAGCAAGATTGTATATACAACTGTGAATATCCCAAGCTTCCATCAAGTAATATACAAACTAGTATGATACAGTAATGGCCTCTAGGGCATATACACTAACATAAAATGCAAGATTTATTTATTAGACATGAAATCTGAAGTATGAGATATTCCGGGTTTATGATGTCTAAGGTGTTACAGATTCTAATTGTTGTAGTTTTCATTTCTTTTCTGCGACCGTAAGTGTAATATGTGATGTATCGCCGATTTCATTGCTATACGTCAACGACAATTGAGATACGCATATTTATTTACGTTGATGACATGTGATGTTATGTGCTGCTGTGATATGTTATATTGGATTGTCGTAATTGAATAGCCGGGGGATTTTGCGTGAGATGAGAGTTTTTCATTTTCATTCATGTAAAATTTTGCATGTAATATTCTTTTATTGGGACACTTCTGGGTTAAGGATGATGTCACCATTGATGTATATTATTTACTTTTCCGCATTAGGATAGACCCAAGGCGGGGAGCACAAGTAACCGGGTTCTAGAGTCCAGTGGGAGACCATCTCGAGGAGTCGAGACCGGGTCTCCTAACTCTAGAATTGGCAGGGTTGCTTGTCGCTCTCGTAGGGGTCTAGGGATGTGGGTTTGGCTATTCATCACGACCTTGGAATCCGTGTTTTTTACTGGCTTGATTTAAAACATGAACTTTCTAGTATATCCTATATTTCATATGTTGACTTCTGCTACAATGTTCTGTGATGAGATCATATAACCGCGTGAGACAAATATTTTATATATGATATATAATAAACGTTGTTTATGTTTTGCATCCGCGCTAACTCTGGCCCCACTCTGCCGTTAGTTAAGTAACCTAACGGTGCATGACGGGACCCCGTGGCGAATTCCGATGGCATAAGCGTATGTTCTATTTTTGTTTCTTGTTTGATGTTTAGGAAACATAAATGATAGGACTTCATTAATGAGATTAATGAAAAGGAAAGAAAGCTAAAGATGTTGTAGAATCAAATTTTCAAAATGGTAGCTCTAGTTCTTGCTTTACATAGCGGTATTCTTTATGAATATCCAGCACTTCATTCGATGAAGAAAGAGCCAAGATCCCTTCACCGGAAATGACCTCTTTAGCAAAAGCTAGCAAATGCTACAACCCACTCAGTTTGTTTTGACAACTATTCGATTTTAAAAAGCGGAGCTTAAACCACTCTTTTTCAAATCACTCGATTCTACGACCATATCAAGTTCATTACGCAAAAGGTTTTCTTAAAAACCTGTCGTAGCCTTCCGTCATTTCAGATCAGGACTATTTAGTATTTGTGCTGCATTTGTTGGCCTGCGTCAAGGCGTAGTGTACGGTGGCTGATTAGTGCTTATCTGGCGCATACGATGCGATTGGATTAGGGTAGTCATACGACCTTGTTGGCCTGCGTCAAGGGTCATGCGGGTGGGTTTAATTCAATCACGAAATAAATGGGTTGAACTTGACTAGCACCGTTTTTTGGCCTGCGTCAAGGTCATAGGATGCTAGGGGTAAAAAAAATTATTGGGAATTTTCCAATGTTGAAAAATTTGCAATGAGATTGCATACCTTCTATGAGATAGTTAGATCCCGATACCCACTGTGAGTAAATGTTACTCGTGGGAGAGTTTTGCACTTTACAATTAGCTGATCCAGTAAGTGTCTAAGAAAGGTGTTAACGGGGTTATGCCTATGCGGAAATGATGTTATTTAATTAGTTCCATGCGAAAGCACGGGGTGACTCCCTCGGAGTACCAATACCTACTTAGCTGAACGATTAGCGAACTTGTAGGGTGTAATTAATCTCGGCTAGTCTTACCTTTTAGGGTTTGAAGGAAGATTTGATAAAAACAGTGGGAACCATCCTGATTAGATAAAATAATAACCAATCTAATCTTGCAAGAGCGCACACATTTTTTTCTTCTCTCTCTCTTCTGGTAGCGACCATGACATGCCTTATTCAAGATAATAATATTGATGTATTGACCGAACCCGCTTGTTATACTGAGCTAGGGACAGTTGGTTCCGCTCTACCTTATAACTGTTATAAGTCTGAGCACGAAATAGGGGAATACCCGGATTTCCATGTGACCCGAACAAGGAATGAGCATGTTGATGCATCTTCTTCGGGTGTGTTCGTTACCCAGAACTGTTTCTCAGTATACTCTACATCCTGGGTATTAGATACCGGATCAGGACCATACATTTGTAATATGTTAGATGGGCTAAAGAAAGGTAGAGAACTGGGAATAGGTGATCATTCTCTCAGAGTAAGGAATGGTGCAATGGTTGCAGCCAAAGCTGTTGGCACATATCACCTAGTATTACCTAATGGTAATACATTGATTCTAAACGACTGTTATTACGTACCAGAAATGATGTGCAATATTATATCGGTATCTATATTACATAAAGATGGATATAATTGTAGGGTTACTAGGCACTCTCACAACGGTCTACGAGGCATCAACCATGCCCGATTTAAAATTTAGACGTGCCGAACAACCCTTAACCAAGATCTTAAACAAGAGATTAGGCGAAACAAAGCATGTTAAACACTTTAACATCTAAGAGTTTGGGATTACAACCTTTGTAGTCCGGTCCTTCACTTCATAAGCTCCGTGTTGTGGTCCCTTCACTGCGATCATCAAGTTCCGGACTCTTGAGAGGCTCCACGAAGAGAAAGATGCAAGCTTGCTTCCGATCTTCGATAACAAAGATGATCTACCTGAAAGGTTCCTAGGCACTCTAGTAAGGTCTCACAAGGCATCGAACATGCCAATTAAAATTTTTTTTGTGCCGAGAAACCCTAGACTACGGATCTTAAACTAGATGTTTAGGCGAAAGGAAAACTTAGTTAACACTTAACTACTGGGATACGGAAATTACAACCTTTGTAGATCCGGATATCCACCTCCACGGCTCCGCAACGAAGTCTTCTCGCTGTACATCATGAATCCTAGACTCCTCCGTCGGGTTCATCGGGAAAACGTGCGGAATAGGTCGTCGGCTTCGTGTCAAAGACGATCTACGTCGAGGTTGCACAAACTCAAGCTCCGACTTCACAAACTTGTGAAACTTGTGAAGTAAACACCCAAAACAACTTGGCAAGAGGTAGAGGGTGAAGAAATAGGAGGTGGGTTCACTTTAGAATTGGATTTATCTCACTAGATCTCAAGTTGCCATTGTTGTAGCAAGCTTGAAGAAGAAGAAGAAGATGAGCTCAAGAAAAGAATATGATAAGTCTTGTGTTAAAAATAAATTTTAAATCAAATACTTATCATAACTTGAACTAGGGTTAAGTGTAGAGAATTAACCATGGTCACTTGGATGGGTTAGGGTTAAGCATGAAGATAAGGATGGTTAGCAAAGTCAAAGCTACATGAAGCTTCAATATAAAACAAACTTAGCCACCATTCTTATCATAACTCATTTCAAATAAATAAATAAACAAATAAATAAATAAATGAATATGCAAAACCCTAATTATCAAATTAACCATGGATTAATTCTATAAACTTAACTATATGATCAAGCATCATCAAACATGATACAAAGTAGTGCACTAAAGCATATCACATATACAATGTGCATCAAGTGAGAAAAATCCGTTTAAAGTGAACCAACAATAGTTAATGCAATGCAATATATCAAATATATAATTATGCATTAAATCATTAAATCAACATTTGATTCAATGATCCGGTCATGTCGCACATGACCGACTAGAATGTAATGTATCGATTTATCGAATCAATGATTCGATAACTAGGTCATATCGAATATAACCAATCGAAACATATATCGCGAGAATGAAATGCGGTATCACATACACGCATTATTCTCGGTCCTGCACATATCTCATATGCGCTCCTATTTCGTTTCGCTTGAACCAGGAAACCTCTGTGTAGGACTCTAAAGACTCGTCAATACGCCGGTAGCAGATGATGATCATATCAAGCACCCACAAGCCGCAAGCGGTCTGCTAAACGTAACGGCCACCCGGGTATTGAGCGATCAGAAGATCGACGAGCTAGCCCGCTCACACTCCTGCGAATCCGACCAGTAACACTTACCGTACAGTCCGGTCTCTTCGTCAGATACGTCGCATATCAAGTCTAGGGGTGGTAAACGTCAGACCCCAATAACCCGATAAGTCGTGCTGATGTGAGGCTCGTAACGGGTCGAGAAACTACTGGTAACACTTACCAGTAAATCTCTGATCAGCCCTGGCCAGGGACTTCCCTGCTACGGCCAATCGAGCACAGCGCAACATCAACTCCCAATACCGGGAGAGACGAAACCCCTCCTATCGCTCATTGCCTCCATGTGACTCGGGACTGTACCCAAAGACCACCGTTTTGCACGCCCTCATGGACGTGGTAAGGTGGAGATCAAAGCACAGTGGGAATCACACAAGACTCTATGACGATCTCGGGTCTACAGACTAACCTGTACAAGTGTCACCTGAGAACTGCCATCTGACGTGAGGTATAATACCATCTGGGAGTTCTCGGCGAGTCCGTCCAGTGTACCCAGTCTCCACTGAGCACCCGTATACCATCTCTGATGTCAAACACCAATGGATATGGGATCATCCATCGCCCATCACATGGGTCGAGAAGCGTATACGCTAGTCTACTCTGGTATATCGATGCCCCGTCTCGATACACCCACGACTAGGGACCTTGAAGGATGTACTTGTGGACTACCATGTCCCCACTAGTATGATCTGCATCATAGTCCAGGTAGTCAAGTACATATCCTAAGGGCTTTACCAACATGTAACTATAAGACAGTATAAAGAGACTAGTGTACATGTTAAGATAAAGAGCAACCAGATAGCATACTATCATGTCGAGCAAGAAAGTCATCTCTATATATGTCCAAGCATCCAATATAATATACATAATTTGTACAATACTGGCCTCTAGGGCATACATACAACTAACAATCTCCCACTTGCACTAGGGCCAGCTGCTGTAGTATCTCATACCGAGCATCCCGAAGAGTCTCTCAAACTGTATCTGGGGAATGGCCTTCGTGAGTGGATCCGCCGTGTTGTTCTTCGTGTCAACTCTCCTGACCTCGATCTCCCGGCGATCAACTATCTCCCGGATCAGGTGATACCGACTCAGAATATGCCTGGACCGCTGATGGGACCTGGGTTCCTTGGCCAAAGCCACCGCTCCATTGTTATCGCAATACAAAGGTATTGGACGCTCAATGGATGGAACCACACCAAGTTCAGTAATGAACATCTTGATCCAAACAGCTTCTTTAGCAGCATCGTTGGCAGCGATGTATTCAGCCTCCATCGTCGAGTCTGCCACGGTTTCCTGCTTGGAACTCTTCCAGCTAACTTCCCCTCCGTAAAGGGTAAAGACAAAGCCCGACTGCGACTTAGAGTCGTCCTTATCACTCTGGAAGCTCGAATCGGTAAATGACTCCTCTTGGAGTTCTCCGTTACCATACACCAAGAACATATCTCTAGTCCTTCGCAAGTACTTGAGAATGCTCTTCACAGCTGTCCAGTGACTCTCTCCAGGATCAGCTTGATACCTGCTCACTATACATAGTGAGTATGCTACATCGGGTCTGGTACATAGCATCGCATACATGATAGAGCCTACTGCCGAAGCATAGGGTATCCCTTGCATGCGAGCTCTCTCCAAATCAGTCTTGGGAGACATCTCTTTGGAGAGAGTGACTCCAGAGATCGTGGGCATGTTCCCACGCTTGGACTCTTCCATACTAAACCTCTTTAGTATGGTGTCAATGTACCTGGATTGGGACAATCCCAAAATCCGTTTGGATCTATCTCTATAGATCCTGATTCCCAATATGCAGGAGGCATCACCAAGATCTTTCATTGAGAATCTTTGTGATAAGAAGAGCTTGACCGATTGCAGCATAGGAATATCATTTCCTATCAAGAGTATGTCGTCCACATACAATACGAGGAAGACAACCTTACCCTCTGCCACCTTCTTGTAGATACAAGGTTCATCTGGATTTTTGACGAAATCAAACTCTTTGATAACGACATCAAAGCAGATGTTCCAACTCCGCGATGCTTGCTTTAATCCATAAATGGATTTAAGCAGCTTGCACACCTTCCCGCTGCTCCCACTGTCTACGAAGCCCTCTGGCTGAGTCATGTACACGCACTCTTCTAAATCACCATTTAGAAAGGCGGTCTTAACATCCATTTGCCAGATTTCGTAGTCATGAAAGGCAGCAATGGCAAGCATGATTCGGATGGATTTAAGCATAGCCACTGGAGAAAAGGTCTCGTCATAGTCCACACCTGGTCTTTGACGAAAACTCTTTGCTACAAGTCTAGCTTTGAAAGTCTCCACTTTCCCATCTACACCAAGTTTCTTCTTGAAGATCCACTTGCTCCCAATGGGTTTTACCCCTTCAGGAGCAACTTCCAAAGTCCATACTTTGTTGGTGTACATGGATTCCATCTCGGACCGCATAGCATCCAGCCATTTCACTGAGTCCCTACTCGTGATGGCCTGCTCGAAGCTAGTTGGGTCATCATCCTCCATGATGCAATCCTCGCTCCCACCGTCCATAAGAAAACCGTAGTATCTCTCAGGTTGGCGAGGAACCCTACTAGATCGGCGGAGAGGCTGAGGTTCATTGGGAGCTACTGAATCTTCTGGTTCCACTAAATCTTCAGTTACTGTTTGTGTATCTGGAACCTCTTCCAGCTCTACCACTTTGCCACTAATTTCTTTTTCAAGAAATTCCTTTTCTAAAAAGGTGGCATATTGAGAAACAAACACTTTTTGTTCTTCAGCATGGTAGAATAAATATCCTTGGGAATTCTTAGGATATCCCACAAACTTGCAAAGAACTGACCGTGCCTCGAGTTTGTCTGGATTTTGTCTTTTGACATAGGCCGGACAACCCCATATTTTAACTCGTTTAAAATATGGTCTCTTCCCACTCCATATCTCATATGGTGTGGTAGGTACAGATTTAGATGGAACTTGATTCAATAGGTATGCTGCTGTCTCCAGCGCATATCCCCAGAAGGAAATAGGTAACTCAGCTGTGCTCATCATAGAGCGCACCATATCTAATAGGGTGCGGTTCCTCCGTTCAGATACACCGTTGTGCTGTGGTGTATATGGAGGAGTCAGCTGAGAGAGAATCCCATTCTCTTTTAGGAAGTCCAGGAATTCATTGCTCAAGTATTCACCTCCTCGATTAGATTGAAGGATTTTAATACTTTTTCCGGTTTGGTTCTCGACTTCTTGTTTATATTCTCTAAATTTCTCAAAAGCTTCTGATTTGTGTTTCATTAGGAACACATATCCGAATCTAGAGAGGTCGTCAGTGAATGTAATGAAGTACGAAGAACCATCCCTGGCATGTGTAGACATGGGACCACATACATCACTATGTATCAGTCCTAAGAGTTCGGTAACTCTTTCTCCGTGTCCCGTAAACGGAGTCTTGGTCATCTTGCCTTTGAGACATGACTGGCAAGTGTCATAAGATGAAAATTCGAAAGGTTTCAAATATCCATCTTTATGCAACTTAGCCAGTCGTGTCACATTGATGTGACCCAGTATACAATGCCATAAGAAGGATTCGTTGAGTTCAGAACTCTTCCTCTTGTGTGTGTTTGTTATGTTTAGAACTGTTGATTGACTTAGAACATAAATGCCATTGCATAACGTGCCTGATCCAACCAACTTTTGGTTATGGAAAATGTTCATAACATTGTCCTGTAATACAAAATTATATCCTTCTTTACTTAGCAAAGAAACCGATATAATGTTGCAAATCAGGTTCGGCATGTAATAGCATTCGTTCAGAACCAATGTATTACCAGTTGGTAATACAAGGTGATATTCCCCGACAGTCTTAGCTGCAACAATTGCACCATTTTCAACCCTAATGTCTTTATCACCTTCTCCAAGTTCTCTACCTCTCCTTAGCCCATGTAACTGATTATATATATGGGATCCCGACCCGGTATCCAATACCCAGGACGTAGAGCAAATGGAGAAACAGTTCTCAGTAACGAACACACCCGAAGAAAATGCATCATCATGTACTTTCTTCATTCGGGTGGCATGGGAATCCTGGTATTCCCCTATATCCTGTTCATTCCTATAACTCTTATAAGAATGAACGGAACCAACGTTCCCCAGCACAGTATAATATGCGGGTTCGGTCAATACATCCATATTATTATCTTTATTAAGGCATGAAATGGTCGCTACCTGGAGAGAGAGAGAAGAAAACACTTTAGCGTATGCTCGTGCAAGATCAGATTGGTTATTATCTTATCTAATCAGGATGGCTCCCACTGCTTTTTATCAAATCTTCCTCCAAACCCTAAAAGGAAAGACTAGCCGGGATTAATTACACACTACAAGTTCGCCAATCTTTCAGCCAGGCCAGTGTCGGTACTTTGAGGGAGGTCCCCCGTGCTTTCGCACGAACCTAATTACTGTAAACCTCGTTTTCCCAGAGGCGTAACCTCGTTAACACCTTTCTAGACACCTACTTGATCGGCTAATTGTAATGTATAAAACTCTCCCAGGAGTAACTCTTACTCGCAGTGGGTATCGGGATCCAACTATCTCATAGAAAGTATGCAATCTCATTGCAAATTTCAACACTTGAAATTCCCAATAATCTTTTGCCCCTAGCAGCTATATGACCTTAACATAGTCAACAAATCATAAGTGCTAGTCAAGTTCAACCCGTCATTTCCCGATTGAATTAAACCCACCCGCACGACCCTTAACATAGTCAAGAAAGTCGCACGACTACCCTAATCCAATCGCATCATATGCTTATACAGATAAGCACTAATTAGCTACCGCACACTACGCCTTAACATAGTCAACAAACGTAGCACGAATACTAACTAGTACTTATCTGAAATGACGGAGGGCTACGACAGGTTTTTCTGAAAACCTATTGCGTAATGAACTTGATATCGTTGTAGAATCAAATGAAGTTTTAAAATGGAGTGATTTTGAGGCTTTTCTGGTTTTCCTAAAGGAGTCACTCCCGATGAAGGGATCTCGGTCCTTTCCTCGTCGAATGAGGTGCGGGATATATCATATATATCGCTGTGCAAAGCAAAAACCCAAAAGCAGTCAAAAGCAAACCGAGTCTGTAGCATCTGCCAGTTATTGCTAAAGGAGTCACTCCCGGTGAAGGGATCTCGGTCCTTTCCTCATCGAATAAGGTGCAGGGTATATCATATATACCGCTATGCAAAGCAAGAACTGTAGCTACCTGTTATATTTTAAAATCTGATTCTACAACATCTTAGGTTTCTTATCTTTCATTAATCACATTAATGAAGTCCCATCATTTAAATACCTAAACATCACAGATAGATATGACGTACACTTATGCCATCCGCATTCGCCTCGATGTCCCCTCGTGCACCGTTAGGTTAGGTAACTAACGACAGAGCAGGACAGGGCTAGCGCGGGTGTAAAACATAAGTAACGTCTATATAATATATCATATATACTATATACTATATCCATCACAGAGTCACAACACAGATATCGCAACAGAATAAACATATGAAATATTGGATATACTAGGACGTCCGTGTTTTCAATACGAGCCAATATAAAACACGGATTCCACGGTCGTGATGAATAGCCAATCCCACACCCCTAGACCCCTACGAGAGCGGCAAGCAACCCTGCCAATTCTAGGGTTAGGAGACCCGGACTCGACTCCTCGAGTTGGTCTCCCACTGGACCCCAGAACCCGGTTACTTGTGCTCCCCTCCTTGGGTCTATCCTAATGAGGAAAAGTAAATAATATACAAAGGGTGACAGCTTCCGCTACCTGGAAGTGCCCCAAATAAAAGAATATTACATACAAGTTTTTACATGAATGAAAATGAAAAACACTCATCTCACATAAAAACCCCCGGCTATTCGAACACGACGATCCAATATAACATATCCAGCAACACATAACATCACATGTCATCAACGTAAGTAAGTATGCATACCCCAATTGTCGTTGACGTATAGCAACGAAACCGGCGATATGAACATACTACACTTACGGTCACAGAAAAGAAAGTGTAAAACTACAACAATTGGAATCCGCAACGGCTTTAGACATCACATGCCTAATCAGATATAAATCCCGCATTTTAGTCTCATTATCGAAAACTCTTTTCAATATCATATGGGACTAAATTGCTAGATTTATAACATTCATTCAGTTATCTCATAACTACTTGTGAATTCCAATTATTGTATCACATTCCAGATAAACAGAAAATGTTAAACTTTCCGATCGAACAATCGAACACCCAAGTTTTCCAAATACAGATCAACACATGAAATAAGTCTAACAACATTCAGTTCGTACTTCAGTACCAACGGTCCAGCCGTAGAAGGGTCAAGCCAACGCCTCACATGTGGCACGCCGTACTGCCCCAAACCCGAAGGTTCAAAGGGCAGTTCAAGACGGTCACATAATCGAGTTAAGGTTTGTTGTCTTCTAGAGGGACCATCGAGTTACTTGCACTACTTAGAACGTCGTTAAACTACGGAAAAATCCAACACTTGGAAATTTCCCGACAGGGGAAAAATTGGGTATTTATATCCGGTCGAACTTTTTAACATATTCTAAAATTTATCCGGAAAGCCAAATAGACAAAATTTGATACCCCGATCGAAACACCGAATCCCCAAAACAATTGCAGAAAATTCAACTCTTGAATCAATATTAAAAATTCCCAGAAAACTCAGCAGAATTTATCAGGAGTTACTGTGCAAACAAAGTGGGCTGACGTCACCAATTGGCCGCTGATCAGCCGCAGAAGCCATGATTCTGCCGCTGATCCGCCGCGAAAAACACTGTTCACCAGAAACTTTTTGCACCGTAATTCTTATTTTTTCCTGCTGAATTTTTTAGCAATTTTTAATTTGGAAAAATCCACTGTTTTCAAAAAAGTACAGAGAGCATATTTTGGGTTTCGGTTTTGGGTCGTTCGGACTTCAAATTCCGTCTACGCTTCGCCTAAGGCTCTAGCTAGTCTCTGATACCAGTGAAAGGTTCCTAGGCACTCTAGTAAGGTCTCACAAGGCATCGAACATGCCAATTAAAATTTTTTTTGTGCCGAGAAACCCTAGACTACGGATCTTAAACTAGATGTTTAGGCGAAAGGAAAACTTAGTTAACACTTAACTACTGGGATACGGAAATTACAACCTTTGTAGATCCGGATATCCACCTCCACGGCTCCGCAACGAAGTCTTCTCGCTGTACATCATGAATCCTAGACTCCTCCGTCGGGTTCATCGGGAAAACGTGCGGAATAGGTCGTCGGCTTCGTGTCAAAGACGATCTACGTCGAGATTGCACAACCTCAAGCTCCGACTTCACAAACTTGTGAAACTTGTGAAGTAAACACCCAAAACAACTTGGCAAGAGGTAGAGGGTGAAGAAATAGGAGGTGGGTTCACTTTAGAATTGGATTTATCTCACTAGATCTCAAGTTGCCATTGTTGTAGCAAGCTTGAAGAAGAAGAAGAAGATGAGCTCAAGAAAAGAATATGATAAGTCTTGTGTTAAAAATAAATTTTAAATCAAATACTTATCATAACTTGAACTAGGGTTAAGTGTAGAGAATTAACCATGGTCACTTGGATGGGTTAGGGTTAAGCATGAAGATAAGGATGGTTAGCAAAGTCAAAGCTACATGAAGCTTCAATATAAAACAAACTTAGCCACCATTCTTATCATAACTCATTTCAAATAAATAAATAAACAAATAAATAAATAAATGAATATGCAAAACCCTAATTATCAAATTAACCATGGATTAATTCTATAAACTTAACTATATGATCAAGCATCATCAAACATGATACAAAGTAGTGCACTAAAGCATATCACATATACAATGTGCATCAAGTGAGAAAAATCCGTTTAAAGTGAACCAACACTAGTTAATGCAATGCAATATATCAAATATATAATTATGCATTAAATCATTAAATCAACATTTGATTCAATGATCCGGTCATGTCGCACATGACCGACTAGAATGTAATGTATCGATTTATCGAATCAATGATTCGATAACTAGGTCATATCGAATATAACCAATCGAAACATATATCGCGAGAATGAAATGCGGTATCACATACACGCATTATTCTCGGTCCTGCACATATCTCATATGCGCTCCTATTTCGTTTCGCTTGAACCAGGAAACCTCTGTGTAGGACTCTAAAGACTCGTCAATACGCCGGTAGCAGATGATGATCATATCAAGCACCCACAAGCCGCAAGCGGTCTGCTAAACGTAACGGCCACCCGGGTATTGAGCGATCAGAAGATCGACGAGCTAGCCCGCTCACACTCCTGCGAATCCGACCAGTAACACTTACCGTACAGTCCGGTCTCTTCGTCAGATACGTCGCATATCAAGTCTAGGGGTGGTAAACGTCAGACCCCAATAACCCGATAAGTCGTGCTGATGTGAGGCTCGTAACGGGTCGAGAAACTACTGGTAACACTTACCAGTAAATCTCTGATCAGCCCTGGCCAGGGACTTCCCTGCTACGGCCAATCGAGCACAGCGCAACATCAACTCCCAATACCGAGAGAGACGAAACCCCTCCTATCGCTCATTGCCTCCATGTGACTCGGGACTGTACCCAAAGACCACCGTTTTGCACGCCCTCATGGACGTGGTAAGGTGGAGATCAAAGCACAGTGGGAATCACACAAGACTCTATGACGATCTCGGGTCTACAGACTAACCTGTACAAGTGTCACCTGAGAACTGCCATCTGACGTGAGGTATAATACCATCTGGGAGTTCTCGGTGAGTCCGTCCAGTGTACCCAGTCTCCACTGAGCACCCGTATACCATCTCTGATGTCAAACACCAATGGATATGGGATCATCCATCGCCCATCACATGGGTCGAGAAGCGTATACGCTAGTCTACTCTGGTATATCGATGCCCCATCTCGATACACCCACGACTAGGGACCTTGAAGGATGTACTTGTGGACTACCATGTCCCCACTAGTATGATCTGCATCATAGTCCAGGTAGTCAAGTACATATCCTAAGGGCTTTACCAACATGTAACTATAAGACAGTATAAAGAGACTAGTGTACATGTTAAGATAAAGAGCAACCAGATAGCATACTATCATGTCGAGCAAGAAAGTCATCTCTATATATGTCCAAGCATCCAATATAATATACATAATCTGTACAATTCTGGCCTCTAGGGCATACATACAACTAACACTACCTTGAAGTTTCATTAACACAAGCTCTCACTCGCTAAATGAAGTGAACACCCTAATCTAAATGGCTAGGATAGATTAGGATGATGAAGTAGGATTTTAGCTCTCATTTGTTTTCATTAACTCACTCATTTTCATCACTTCATAAAAAGCTAGAAAACTTTTCATGAAAGAAAAGAAGAAGGAAGAAGAAGAACAATCAATCCTTTTGTGATGAATAATGAATTGTGATAATATCATTATAAAAGCAACAATGGTTAAGTCAAAAAAGACTTAACCATTGTAGAGATCTAACCAGAGTAAAGGGTGTGGGTTGGGTTAAGTAAATATCTTGCAAAATATCTTTGCAAAAACAAAATGGAAACTTTCTAGAAGGTTCAAGAAAGAACTAACCCAAATCTAACCCTAACCTGGTTTAATCTCCACTAAACATGTTGCATTAGTAATCATATCATGTTACAATATTATATATCACATATACAATATTTTTTGTAACAAAATAAAATAATACAATTAACATATATCGCATATATATCAATGTATTACCCGAGTGAGAAAAAGAATCTTTTAGTGAGCTTATATCAGTTAATGTAATTTAATATATCAAATATATAATTATACATTAAATTATCGAATCAACACTTGATCCGATAATCCGGCTATTTCACAAATAACCGACTAATATAATCTGTATCAGTTCATCGAATCAACACTTGATCCGATGACCCGGCTATATCACATATACCCGGCCGATATGTCATATCGTGAGAATCTAATACGGTATCACATACACGTATTGTTCTCGGTCCCGCACATATCATATATTTGCTCCTACTCCGTTTTGCCTGAGCCAAGAAATCTCTGTGTAGGAGTCTAAAGAATCGTCAATACGCCGGCAGTAGGTGATGATCATATCAAACACCCACAAGCTGCAAGCGGTCAGCTAAACGTAACAGCCACTCAGGTATTGAGCGCTAAGAAGATCAACAAGCAAGCCTATACATTCTGCTGTGAATCCAGTCAGTAACACTCCCGTACAGTCCGGTCTCGTCGTCTGATATGTCGCATATCTCGCCTAGGGGTGGTATACGTCAGAGCCCAGTAGCTTGATAAGTCGTGTCGATATGAGGTCTATAACAGTTCGAGAAACTACTGATAACACTTACCAGTAAATCTCAGCAACCCTGGCCAGGGATTTCCAGTTATAGCCAATCGAACACAGCACAACATCAACTCCCTATACCGGGAGAGACGAATCTCCTCCTATCGCTCATTGCCTCCATGTGATTCGGGACTGTACCCAAAAGCCACATTTTTTATTGTTAGTTATGTATATGCCCTAGAGGCCATTGTTGTACATATGATGTATATTATAATGGATGCTTGGATATATATAGAGAGGACTTTCTTGCTCGTCATGATAGTACGCTATTTGGTTTCACTTTATCTTAACATGTTGACTTGTATTGGTTTACTGTCTTACTCTCACATGTTGATAAAGCTCTTAGGATCTGTACTCGACTACTGGGACAATGATGAGATCATACTAGTGGGGCCATGGTAGTCGATGAGTACATCCTATAGCTGTTCCTAGTCGAGGGTGTGTCGAGACAGGGCATCGATACACCAGAGTAGACTAGCGTAAACGCATCTTGACCCATATGATAGGTGATGGATGATCCCATATCCATCGGTGTTTGACATCAAGGATGGTGTATGGGTGCTCAGTGGAGACTGGGTACACTGGACAGACTCGCCGAGAACTCCCAGATGGTGATATACCAAACGTCAGATGGCAGTTCTCCGGTGACACTGGTATAGGGTAGTCTGTAGACCCGAGATCGTCATAGAGTCTTATGTGATTCCCACCGTGCTTTGATTTCCATCTTACCACGTCCAAGAGGGCGTGCAAAACGGTGGCTTTTGGGTGCAGTCCCGAATCATATGTAGGCAATGAGCGATAGGAGGGGATTCGTCTCTCCCGGTATAGGGAGTTGATGTTGTGCTCTGTTCGATTGGGTATAACTGGAAAGTCCCTGGCCAGGGCTGATATAGAGATTTACTGGTAAATGTTACCAGTAGTTTCTTGACCCATTATGTGTTAGTGTATATGCCCTAAGGGCCATTATTGTATCATACTAGTTTGTATATTACTTAATGGAAGCTTGGGATATTCACAGTTATATAACAGTCATGCTAAACATGGTAGTATGCTACTTGATTTTATCTATCTTAATATGTGAGTATACGTATTGATAAAGCTCTTAGGATCTTGCTTGACTACCAGCGTTGTGATGGCAGTCACACTAGTAGGGGCTGGGTAGTCTACAAGCACATCTTTTTCCAGGTCCCTAGTCGTAGGATTATCGAGACAGGGCTTCGATACTCCGGAGTAGACTAGTGTGTACGCTTCTCATCCTAGCTGGGGAGATGGTCTGTCCCACAGCCATCAGTACGTCGTACTGGAGATAGTATACAGGTGCTCATTAGGTTACAGGTACACCGGACAGGACTCGCAGGGAACTGTTGGTTGGTATTATACCCGTCGTCAGTTAACAGTTCCCAGGTGACATGAGTACAGCATAGTCCGCAGACTTGACACTGCTACTTCGCCTCGAGTGTGTCCCACTGTTCTTAGATTGCTACCCTACCACGGCTCAAAGGAGTCGTGCAAACAGGTAGCAGTTGGGTGCAGTCCCGAGCACTTGGAGGCAGTGGCGGTTAGACAGGATTCGTCTCTCCCAGTATTGGGAGTTGATATCGCGCTGTGTCAGAGAGCCATTACGCAAAGTCCCTGGTTAGGGCAAGCGAGATTTACTGGTAGGTTCCAGTAGTTTCTCAAGGTGTAATGGGCTTCACTCCGACACGACTTATACCGCTATTAGGGGACTGACGCTTGTCGCCCCCTAGGCCTGATATGCGATAGTCCTAGACGAACAGACCGGACTGTACGGAGATTGTCACATCAGACTCAGTAGGAGTTCGGATGGGTTTCCTCATCGGCCTTCTTATCGACATCTACCTGGGGACCGTTACGTACAGCTAGTGCCGCTTGCGGTCTTTGGTTAAACCCACTGCCAGCGTAGTAGTCGAGTCTTTAGAGTCCCATATAGAGAGTTTCCCTGCTCCAGGCGAAACGATATAGAGGTCGTATGGTTTTACGACAAGGGTTCGGACGCATACGTGTGTTTACGCACGTACGACATTCGGTCAGTTTTTACTAGCTGGCTTTGGTTTAAGCCAGATTCTAGTATCGGGTTATTGGATTTATACAGTCGAAAGTTTTTCTGTGTTTTCACGGATAGGAGGGGCGTTCTCGTAATTTCGCGGGAAGCTTCTAGAAGGATGGTGACTTGGGGGTTTAGGTGGCATTTGCATTTATTGTTTTAATGACTCATTTGTGTGATTCATCCATGGAGTTAATGCTTCATTAATTGATCTAATGACTCATAAGATGAATCACTCATAGGAATAAATGAAGCATGGTTGTTAAATCATTTAATTTATTTATTTGATAAAAGATAATGCTTCATATATATTCAAATGAGTTCATTATTTCTTCTCATTCTCTTGCTCACCTTCTCTCTCCTCAAGCTCTCTCTCTTCAAACCCTAATCCTCCCCTCTCATGTGTTGAGATCAATGATTAAATAGACTAATTAATCCATAATCTCACTCTATATCACCTAGGTACCTTTGATTAGCAACTAATGAAACCTAGTTACCTCAAGTTTAGAGGTGAAGCTTGGAATAGAAGCTCTCGGGTGGATCGTCTATTACATAGAGGAGGCCGAGGAGGAAGTGGATAACGAAAAGAAGAAGGACTAGGTTCACTTGGTATAATCTCTTTTCATACTAGTTAAGAACTCCAATGTATATGTTAGTTATAGTTTAGCAAAGATTCTTCGGTTAGTCGATGTTAACTCAAAGTACAAGATTGTTTTTCATATTTCCGCCTCCCCGCAACTCGTGGAGTGTTGTATATCGACTTACAGTGGTATCAGAGCCTCGTTAAACAATAATTAACTCATTAGCAATGTTGTAAGAATTTCGAACGCAAAACGAACCAGAAAAAACATCAAAATCACTAAGTTTCTGTCGATTTTAAAACAGGCCCTAAAAATTTTTCAGGGACCTCTAAAAATACAAGCAGGGAAATACAAGAACTCTGGAAAAAATTGGGTGCATGAATCGGCCAAACCGCCGCGGAACCGTGGCCGATCCCACCGATCCGCCGCGGATCCGCGGCCGAGTTGAAGCCGATTCACCCCAAATTTTCCCAGAACTCTTCTGTGATGTTTTTTGTCTTTTCTGGAATGTTTATTTTCTGCTCAAGTCTCAGGTGCACAGAGAAGTTTTGGAGTAGAATCTAATGTGTTTGCTCGATCGAAATTATACGATGTTTGGCTAATAAGATTATATCTGTCATTGTATAATGTGTTCGTAAACCTCCCCTAACTGCTAGTATGTCGGTTGGCAGGGGGTTGCACATTTCTGTAATGGATTTTACTGTTTGTGTTTATGAACTGTATTGGATTGTTGTGATGATTAGCCGGGGTTTGTGATGGGTTGTTATATTCATTCATTCAATGTAATTGTAATATGTTGTAATATTATTTTGCGGGGCACATCCAGGTTGCGGATGTAGCCACCGTTGTATTATTTTATTTTACTGTTTTTGCTCCTAGGATAGACCTAAGGTGGGGTGCATAAACTACCGGGTACTTTGAAATGTTTAGTGGCCTACTCACGTTGTTGAGGGAGACCGCTTCACTTCGGGTACTTGGCGGGTAGTTTGTCGTACCCGTAGGGGTCTAGGGTGGGGTAATGGCTATTCATCACAACTGTGTAATCCGTCTTTCGTTGCAGGCTCAAAAGAAACGCGGATTGCTTGCATATCCAATAATGTTCATCTGTGATCTGGAATGCCTATTATTGCGTCTGACGAATGTACAATATCTATAAATGATAGCTATTTAGACGTCACTTATTTTTTACACCCGCGCTAGCCCAGCCCCCGCTCTGTCGTTAGTTAAGTAACCTAACGGGTGATGACGGGACCCAGTGGCGAATGCGGATGGCATCAGAGGACGTTGTATTTTCGTTGTTTTCTGCAATGATAGGTTAATGATGGGACGCATTATTATTAATGCAAAGAAAATAAACCAAAGTTGAATCGTTGGAACAGTTTAAAAGAAACCACTCGGTTATTTTTAAAACAGAAGATATTTTTAATTGCGGAGCTTTAACCACTCCTTTTAAAAGCTATCAGGTTCCTTCGGTTATATCAAGTTCACTACGTTCACGGTTTGCCAAAACCATTCGTAGCCCTCCGTCATTTCATTTGGGTATTCAGTAGTATTCAAGCTATGTATTTTGACCAACGCCAAGGCATAGTGTTTGGTAGCTGCTGGGTATTCATTTGTTGTATAGATAGATGAGTTAGTTTGGGACAGTCGTATTATCATTTTGGCCAACGTCAAGGATATGTACGGATGGGTTCAAATTAACAAGATAATGATGGGTAGAACTTGACATGTGACTTATGACATTTTGATCAACGCCAAGGTCATAAGAGCATGGGGCAAAAATTTATATCGGGAATTTCTAAAGAAACTAAAATTTGCAAAGAGATGCATACAATTTGGAGTTTGATGAATGTTGGTAGGATTCCTTCAACATTATCATACGATGATATTTGGATCCCAATCCTACTGTGAGTATATGCTACTCATCAGGAGATTCGTCACTTAACAATCAATGCTATAAACCAAGTAGGTGCCGAAAAAGGTGTCAGCGGGGCTACGCCCCCAGAGAAAAGAGGTTAGTTAATTAAGGAACTTTGTGAAAGCGTTGGAAAACCTCCCTCGAAGTATCGACACTGGCCTGGCGGAACGGTTAAACAAGTATTGTACGGTGAGAATAGTCCTAGCTAGTTCTTCCTTTTTGGTTTGAGCGGGATTCGAGAAGCAGTGGGAGCCATCCTGTTTAGATAAGCTAAAAACCACTCTAAACTTGCAAGAGCATCATGCTAAAGTGTTCTCTCTGTCTCTCCTAATTGCCGCGACCCTGAAAATGACTGGACATAAGTTACTATTAGAAAAAATATACTGACAGGGCCAAACCATAAAGATTGGCTGCGGAATGTCAAAATGGTTTTGACTTATGACAAATTGGGGTATGTCTTTTCCACTAAGGCACCTGCTGTCCCTGGTCCTAAATCCAGTCTTGCAGATAAGGAAATCCATAAACTTGGGAATTAGATCGTGCGAAGGCCAAGTGCATCGTGCTTGCCTCGATGAATAATGAACATCAGAGGAAGCACGAGGATATGGATCTTGAATCCATATTTCTCCATACAGAAGATCTGTATGGGGAGCAATCTCGTATAGCAAGATACGAGATCTCGAAGAACCTGTTTCAGGCGAGGTTGGCCGTCGGATCGTCTGTAGGAGAACATGTCCTAAAGATGATTGGCTATATAGAAGAGCTCGCAGACCTGGGGACGACTTTGGAGAACGAGCTTTATACAGACTTGATTCTCCAGTCCCTTCCTTCCACCTACGCCCAGTTTATTCTGAATTTCAACATTCAAAGAAAAGAAGTTGAACTTCCAGAACTCCTTAACATGTTGAGGAGTGCAGAGGGCACCTTGCAGAAGGCAAGGGAAACACCCGCTATGTTTGTTAGCGGAGCTTCTTCTTCCAGGTCCAAGGCTAGGGCCAAAGGAAAGAAGAAGAAGGCCGCGACCAAACCTAGAGGAGGTGTTAGTAAGGTGGGAGCGAAGGGAAAGAAAAAGATTGCAGTGCCAGTAGTGGCCAAGGATGATTGCTTCCATTGTCATAAGAAAGGGCACTGGAAGAAAGATTGCAAGGCGTGGAATGCCAAGAACCAGGAACCGAAGCAGGCTGTGGCTTCGACTTCAGGTGTGTTTGTAATTGAGAATTGTCTGTCAATCAACTCTACTTCCTGGGTATTGGATACCGGATCAGGATCTCATATATGCAATTCATTGCAGGTACTGAGAAACCGTAGAGTGCTGAAGGATGGTGATATGACCCTAAAGGTTGCTAACGGAGCTAGCATGGGAGCTGTGTCCATAGGGGATTATCACCTGTGATTGACAAGTGGACACATTTTGGTTTTACATAACTGTTTTTGTGTACCTAGCTTAACGTGTAATATCATATCAGTTTCCTTGTTATCAAATAAAGGTTATGATTTCATGTTTGTAAGTGATGTTGTTAACATCCACCTTAATCATAGTTTGATTGGGTCCGGTACACTGGATAACGGTATATATGTCTTAAACCAACTCCAGATTTTCAATGTCCAGAACGCACTAAAAAGAAAGTCTCCAGATTTAAATAAGGCTTTCTTATGGCATTGTACACTAGGTCACATCAATGAGACAAGGTTAACTAAGTTACATAGAGAAGGATATTTGGACTCGTTCGAATATCAAACTTATGCCACTTGTCAATCATGTCTCAAAGGAAAGATGACAAAGACTCCATTCACTGGACATGGAGTAAGAGCGAGCGAGCTCTTAGGACTCATACACAGCGATCTATGTGGTCCAATGTCTACACATGTAAGAGGTGGTTTTTCCTATTTCATCACTTTTACGGATGATTTCTCTAGGTACGGGTTCATTTATCTGATGAAACATAAATCCGAGGCTTTTGAGAAATTCCAGGAGTATAAGAATGAAGTAGAAAACCAAACCGGCAAAAGTATCAAGACACTAAGATTTGATCGAGGTGGTGAATACTTAAGTGCCGAGTTCCTAGGTTACCTAAAAGAGAAAGGAATTCTCTCTCAGCTTACTCCTCCATACACTCCACAGCATAACGGTGTATCGGAGAGACGGAATCGAACCCTATTGGATATGGTACATTCCATGATGAGTAATGCTGAGTTACCATGATCTTTCTGGGGTTATGCGCTAGAATCAGGGGCATATCTTTTGAACATGGTTCCTACCAAGACTGTTCCTACCACGCCATATCAGATGTGGAGTGGGAAGAAACCTATCTTCAGTATCTGAAGATATGGGGATGTCCAGCTTTTGTTAAAAAGCAGTATGTGGACAAGCTCGAGGCACGATCAGTACAGTGTAAGTTTGTGGGATATCCAAAGAACTCCAAGGGGTATCTATTCTATTACGCAGAAGAACAAAAGGTTTTTATTTCTCGTAATGCCCATTTTCTAGAATACCAGTTTTTAGAAAAGGAAATAAGTGGGAGCGAAATAGAACTGGAAGAAATTCCAGAACCACAAACTACTACTGAAAGTTTGGTAAAACCAGTAGTTCAAGAAGAACAGGACATTACCGCACCCCTCCGCAGGAGTAGTAGGCCGTCTCATCCGCCTGAGAGATACTACGGTTTTCTTATAGATGGGGATAGATAGGATTGCGTCATTGATGATGATGAACCTACTAGCTTCCAGCAGACCATCCAGAGCGGCGACTCGGTACGATGGCTAGATGCAATGCGGACCGAAATGGAGTCCATGTACACCAACAAAGTATGGACTTTGGACTTTTCTCCAGATGGGGTAAAACCCATAAGATGCAAATGGATCTTCAAGAAAAAGATTGGTGTAGATGGACAGGTGGAAACCTATAAGGCTAGACTTGTTGCAAAGGGTTTTCGTCAAAGACCTGGTTTGGACTATGACGAAACTTTTTCTCCAGTGGCTATGCTCAAATCCATTCGGGTCCTTCTTGCTATTGCTGCCTTCGATGATTATGAAATCTGGCAGATGGACGTAAAGACGGCTTTTCAGAATGGTAATTTAGAAGGGTGCGTCTATATGGATCAGCCAGAAGGTTTCAATCAGAGTGGGAGCAGCGGGAAAGTGTGCAAGTTGCTTAAGTCTATTTATGTACTAAAGCAGGCATTGCGGAGTTGGAACATCTGTTTTGATGAAACAGTCAAAGAATATGACTTTATCAAAAATCCAGATGAACCATGTATATATAGTAAAGTTGTAGCACGAAGAGTCGTGTTCCTCGTCTTGTACGTGGATGACATTTTATTGATAGGAAATGACATTCCTATGCTACAATCTGTCAAGAGATTCTTGTCACACAGGTTCTCCATGAAAGACTTGGGTGATGCCTCTTGCATTTTGGGGATCCGGATCTATCGTGATAGATCCAAGAGGATGTTGGGACTTTCGCAGTCCAGGTATATCAACACTATACTGAAAAGATTCAGTATGGAAGATTCTAAGCGCGGTAATCTACCGGATTGTCATGAAATCACCCTATCCAAAAAGATGTCTCCCAAGACTGATTTGGAAAGGGATCGCATGTCCATTATACCCTACGCTTCTGCGGTAGGCTCTATAATGTATGCGATGTTGTGCACCAGATCAGATGTAGCTTACGCACTCAGCGTGGTAAGCCGGTATCAGTCAGACCCAGGGGAGAATCACTGGATAGCAGTAAAGAACATTCTCAAGTACCTGAGAAGGACTAAGGAGATGTTATTAGTTTACGGCGGAAAAGACCTCAAGATCGAGGCCTTTGCTGATTCCGGCTTCCAGAGTGATAAGGACGAATCCAAGTCCATGTTTGGTTATGTCTTTACCCTCAATGGAGGGGCGGTGTGCTGGAAGAGTTCCAAGCAGGACACCGTTGCTGACTCGACGATGGAAGCGGAGTATATTGCTGCTTGCGATGCCGCAAAAGAAGCGGTCTGGATGAAGAAGTTCCTAACAGAACTTCAGGTGGTTCCTACCATAGTAGATCCAATACCTCTGTATTGCGACAACAATGGAGCTAAAGCTTTAGCGAAGGAACCAAGGTCCCATCAGAAGTCCAGACACATCTTAAGGCGGTATCACCTGATCAGGGAGATCATAGATCGCCGGGAGATCGAG
The DNA here is from genome assembly GCA_030015575.1 of Agapanthus africanus. Taxonomy (NCBI): domain Eukaryota; kingdom Viridiplantae; phylum Streptophyta; class Magnoliopsida; order Asparagales; family Amaryllidaceae; genus Agapanthus; species Agapanthus africanus. The sequence continues at coordinate 371,062,399 of CM057344.1, read as the reverse complement.
GTCCGGAGAGTTGCTAATGAAGAGAACATTGCTGATCCATTCACAAAGGCCCTACCTCAGATTCAGTTCGAAAGGCTACTCGAGATCATCTGTCCTCGATATGCCAGTACATGGCCCTAGTGCATGTGGGAGATTGTTAGTGTATATGCCCTAGGGGCCATTATTGTATCATACTAGTTTGTATATTACTTAATGGAAGCTTGGGATATTCACAGTTATATAACAGTCTTGCTAAACATGGTAGTATGCTACTTGGTTTTATCTATCTTAATATGTGAGTATACGTATTGATAGAGCTCTTAGGATCTTTCTTGACTACCAGCGTTGTGATGGCAGTCACACTAGTGGGGGCTGGGTAGTCTACAAGCACATCCTTTTCCAGGTCCCTAGTCATAGGATTATCGAGACAGGGCATCGATACTCCGGAGTAGACTAGTGTGTATGCTTCTCATCCCAGTTGGGGAGATGGTCTGTCCCACAGCCATCAGTACGTCCTACTGCAGATAGTATACAGGTGCTCGTTAGGTTACGGGTACATCGGACAGGACTCGCAGGGAACTGTTGGTTGGTATTATACCCGCCGTCAGTTAACAGTTCCCAGGTGACATGAGTACAGCATAGTCCGCAGACTTGACACTGCTACTTCGCCTCGAGTGTGTCCCACTGTTCTTAGATTGCTACCCTACCACGGCTCAAAGGAGTCGTGCAAACAAGTAGCAGTTGGGTGCAGTCCCGAGCACTTGGAAGTAGTGGCGGTTAGACAGGATTCGTCTCTCCCGGTATTGGGAGTTGATATCGCGCTGTGTCAGAGAGCCATTACGCAAAGTCTCTGGCCAGGGCAAGCGAGATTTACTGGTAGGTTCCAGTAGTTTCTCAAGGTGTAATGGGCTTCACTTCGACACGACTTATACCGCTATTAGGGGACTGACGCTTGCCGCCCCCTAGGCCCGATATGCGATAGTCCTAAACGAACAGACCGGACTTTACGTAGATTGTCACATCAGACTCAGTAGGAGTTCGGATGGGTTTCCTCATCGGCCTTCTTATCGACATTTACCTGGGGACCGTTACGTAGAGCTAGTGCCGCTTGCGGTCTGTGGTTAAACCAACTGCCAGCGTAGTAGTCGAATCTTTAGAGTCCCACACAGAGAGTTTCCCTGCTCCAGGCGAAACGATATAGAGGTCGTATGGTTTTACGACAAGGGTTCGGACGCATACGTGTGTTTACGCACGTACGACATTCGGACAGTTTTTACTAGCTGGCTTTGCTTTAAGCCAGATTCTAGTATCGGGTTATTGGATTTATACAGTCTAAAGTTTTTCCGTGTTTTCACGGATAGGAGGGGCGTTCTCGTAATTTCGCGGGAAGCTTCTAGAAGGATGGTGACTTGGGGGTTTAGGTGGTATTTGCATTTATTGTTTTAATGACTCATTTGTGTGATTCATCCATGGAGTTAATGCTTCATTAATTGATCTAATGACTCATGAGATGAATCACTCATATGAATAAATGAAGCATGGTTGTTAAATCATTTAATTTATTTATTTGATAAAAGATAATGCTTCATATATATTCAAATGAGTTCATTATTTCTTCTCATTCTCTTGCTCGTCTGCTCTCTCCTCAAGCTCTCTCTCTTCAAACCCTAATCCCCTCTCATGTATTGAGATCAAGGATTAGATAGACTAATTAATCCATAACCTCACTCTATATCACCTAGGCACCTTTGATTAGCAACTAAAGAAACCTAGTTACCTCAAGTTTAGAGGTGAAGCTTGGAATAGAAGCTCTCGGGTGGATCGTCTATTACATAGAGGAGGCCGAGGAGGAAGTGGATAGCGAAAAGAAGAAGGACTAGGTTCACTAGGTATAATCTCTTTTCATAGTAGTTAAGAACTCCTATGTATATGTTAGTTATAGTTTAGCAAAGATTCTTCGGTTAGTCGATGTTAACTCAAAGAACAAGATTGTTTTTCATATTTCCGCCTTCCAGTAGTTTCTCGACCCATTATGAGCCTCACATCGACATGACTTATCGGTTACTGGGTCTGACGTATACCACCCCTAGACTTGATATGCGACATATCAGACGAAGAGACCGGACTGTACGGGAGTGTTACTGATTGGATTCACAGGAGAATGGACAGGCTAGCTTGTTGATCTTCTGATCGCTCAATACCTGGGTGGCTGTTACGTTTAGCTGACCGCTTGCAGCTTGTGGGTGTTTGATATGGTCATCACCTGCTACCGGCGTATTGACGATTCTTTAGAGTCCTACACAGAGGTTTCTTGACTCAGGCAAAACGGAGTAGGGGCACGAATGTGATATGTGCACGACCGAGGATAATTCGATATGAGATACCGTATTATATTCTCGTGATATTTAGATATGAGCCGGGTCATCGGATCAAGTGTTGATTCGATGAATCGGTACATGATATATTAGTCAGTTATATTCGATATAGCCGGATTGTCGGATCAAGTGTTGATTCGATAATTTAATGTATAATAATATATATGATATATTGTATTACATTATCTAATATTGGCTCGTTTTATTATTTCATTTTCTCACCGGGTAATACATTGATATATATGTTATATATGTTAATTGTATTATTTTCTTTTGTTACAAATATAATATATATATGTGATATATATTATTGTAACATGATATGATTATTAATGCAACTTGTTTAGTGGAGATTAAACAAGGTTAAGGTTTGATTTGGGTTAGTTCTTTCTTGCACCTTCTAGAAGCATTTATTTTGTCATGAGAAAGATATTATGGTTGATATTTTCTAGTGACTCATGCTTTAACCCAACCCAAACCCTAGCCTTAGTTAATTCTATACATGAGTTATCCTTGTCATACTTGACCATGGTTGCATTATTAATCATATATTCATTTCATTATTCATCACAAAAGGTGAAATTCATTTTTCTTCTTCTTCTTCAACCTTGAGCTTTGAGAAAGGTTACTAGGTTTTCATTTTGTGATGATTTTATGTGAGAATTTGATATAAAAAGAAAGCATAAATACTACTCCATCATTCTCATCTAATCTAGCTAATTAGATTAGGGTGTTCACCTCATTAGAGTGAGAGAGCTAGAGTTATAGAAATTTCGACGTAGATCATCGGAGAAAAGGAACACTACAAGCTAGCATGGATCGTTCGAGTCGTGGAGCCTCTCTTGAGTCCGGGAGATCGTGGATCACGGTGAAGGGACTTCTACTCGGAGCTTATGAAGTGAAGGAGCGGACTACAAAGGTTGTAATCCCTCACACTTAGTTGTAAAGTTCTTTACTTGCATGTTAAACCCTAATAATCTAGCAAAGATCCCGGCTTTAGGTTGTTCGGCACGTCTAAAATTTTATTCGGGCATGGTTGATGCCTTATGAACCTTTGTAAGAGTGCCTAAGAACCCTACATTGCACGCCCTCTTGGACGTGGTATGATAGAAATCAAAGCACAGTGGGAATCAACAAGACTCTATGACGATCTCGGGTCAACAGACTACTCTGTACCAGTGTCACCGGAGAACTGCCATCTGACGTGAGGTATAATACCATCTGGGAGTTCTCGGCGAGTCCGTCCAGTGTACCCAGCCTCTACTGAGCACCCGTACACCATCCTTGATGTTAAAAACCGATGGATATGGGATCATCCATCGCCCATCATATGGGTCAAGATGCGTATACGCTAGTCTACTCTGGTGTATCGATGCTCTGTCTCGATACACCCTTGACTAGGAACATTTATAGGATGTACTCATCGACTACCGTGGCCCCATTAGTATGATCTCATCATAGTCCCAGTAGTCGAGTACATATCCTAAGGTCTTTATCAACATGTTACATAGAGACAATCAAAGTACATGTTAAGATAAAGTACAACCAGATAGCATACTATCATGTCGAGCAAGAAAGTCCTCCCTATATATGTCTAAGCATCCATTACAATATACATCATATGTACAGTAATGGCCTCTAAGGCATAAATATAACCAACAATAATTTTGTATTGGAGAATAATGTTATGAATATTTTCCTAAATCAAGTGTTGATTGGTTTTGGCACGTTATTTAACGGTATATACGTTCTGAATCAAAATGCAGCTCTTAACATACAGAACACACACAAGAGGAAAAATTTAGAAATGAACGAATCCTTCTTGTGGCATTGTAGACTAGGTCATATTAATGCGACACGACTAGCTAAGTTGCATAAGGATGGATATTTGAATCCGTTCGAATTTACATCTTATAAAACTTGTCAGTCATGTCTCAATGGCAAAATGACCAAAACTCCGTTTACTGGACACGGAGAAAGAGCTACTGAACTCTTGGGACTGATACATGTATGCGGTCCCATGTCTATACAAGCCAGAAATGGTTCTGCGTACTTTATTATATTCACTGATGATCTCTCAAGATACGGACATGTGTTCATGAAACATAAGTCTGAAGTTTTTGAGAAAGTCAAGGAATATAAGTGCGAAGTAGAGAACCAAACGGGTAAAAGTATTAAAATCCTTCAATCTGATCGGCGAGGAGAATACTTAAGCACGGAGTTCCAGGATTATTTAAAAGTGTAGGGTTCCTAGGCACTCTCATGAGGTCTCACAAGGCATCAACCATGCCAATTTCAAATTTTACTGTGCCGAGAAACCCTAGACTAGATCGTTGACTAGAAATTTAGGCGATATACTAAACTAGTTAACAACTTAACTAAAGGAGAGAGGCTACAACCTTTATAGATCCGGTTCTCCACTTCCTTAGCTCCACGTAGGCGTCCTCTCGCTGTCCATCTCGAATCCTAGACTCGATCGTCGGCTTCATCGGAAAAACGAGCGGGCAAGGTCGTCGGCTTCGTGCCGAAGATGATCTACGTCGAGGTTTCACAAGTTCAAGCTCCGACTGCACCAAGTTGTGAAACATGTGAAGAAAACACCCAAAACCACTTGGCAAGAGGTAGAGGATGAAAAAATAGGAGGTGGGTTCACTTTCGAATTGGATTTCTCTCACTTTTGCTCAAGTTGCCATTGATGGCATCATGTTTTCATTCTTGAAGATGAAGAAGAAGATGAAGCTAGAATTATGATAAGTGTTGAGTTAAAATGAATAATAAATGAATACTTATCATAAACTAACTAGGGTAGAGTGTAGAGAATAGACCATGGTTACTTGGATGTGTTAGGGTTAAGCATGAAGACAAGAATGGTTAAGAAGTCAAAGCTTCATGAAGCTTCAACTAGAAACAAACATAGCCACCATTCTTATCTAAATCTTTTCCAAATAAATAAACAAATAAATAAATGAAAAAGCAAAACCCTAATCATCTCTTAACCATGGTTTAATTCTTTACACTTAACCAAATGATCAAGTATCATCAAACATGATATAAATATGTGCACAAAAGTATATCACATATACTTCTTGCACATCAAGTGAGAAAATCCATATAAAGTGAACTAATACTAGCTAATGCAAAGTAATATATCAAATATATAATTATACATTAAATCATTAAATCAACACTTGACTTAACGATCCGATCATATCGCATATAACCGACTAGTATCCTATGTATCGGCTTATCGAATCAATCGTTGATTCGATATCTAGGTTATATCGAATATAACCAATCGTACATTCATCGCGAGAATGGAATACGGTATCACATACACGCATTATTCTCGGTCCTGCACATATCTCATATGCGCTCCTATTTCGTTTCGCTTGAGCCAGGAAACCTCTGTGTAGGACTCTAAAGACTCGTCAATACGCCGGTAGCAGATGATGATCATATCAAGCACCTACAAGCCGCAAGCAGTCTGCTAAACGTAACGGCCATCCGGGTATTGAGCGATCAGAAGATCGACGAGCTAGCCCGCTCACACTCCTGTGAATCCAACCAGTAACACTTTGCGTACAGTCCGGTCTGTTCGTCTGATATGTCGCATTTCAAGTCTAGGGGTGGTATACATCAGACCCCAATAACCGATAAGTCGTGCCGATGTGAGGCTCATAACGGGTTGAGAAACTACTGGTAACACTTACCAGCAAATCTCTGATCATCCCTGGCCAGGGACTTCCCTGTTACGGCCAATCGAGTACTGCGCAACATCAACCCCCAATACCGGGAGAGACGAAACCCCTCCTATCGCTCATTGCCTCCATATGACTCGGGACTGTACCCAAAGACCACCGTTTTGCACGCCCTCATGGACGTGGTAAGGGGGAGATCAAAGCACAGTGGGAATCACACAAGACTCTATGACGATCTCGGGTCTACAGACTAACCTGCACAAGTGTCACCTGAGAACTGCCATCTGACGTGAGGTATAATACCATCTGGGAGTTCTCGGCGAGTCCGTCCAGTGTACCCAGTCTCCACTGAGCACCCGTACACCATCTCTGATGTCAAACACCAATGGATATGGGATCATCCATCGCCCATCTCATGGGTCGAGAAGCGTATACGCTAGTCTACACTGGTATATCGATGCCCCGTCTCGATATACCCACGACTAGGGACCTTGAAGGATGTACCTATGGACTACCATGTCCCCACTAGTATGATCTGCATCATAGTCCAGGTAGTCAAGTACACATCGTAAGGGCTTTACCAACATGTAACTATAAGACAGTATAAAGAGACAAGTGTACATGTTAAGATAAAGAGTAACCAGATAGCATACTATCATATCGAGCAAGAAAGTCAACTCTATATATGTCCGAGCATCCAATATAATATACATCATCTGTACAATACTGGCCTCTGGGGCATACATACAACTAACAATCTCCCACTTGCACTAGGGCCAGCCGCTGTAGTATCGCATACCGAGCATCCCGAAGAGTCTCTCAAACTGTATCTGGGGAATGGCCTTCGTGAGTGGATCCGCCGTGTTGTTCTTCGTTTCAACCCTCCCGACCTCGATCTCCCGGCGATCAACTATCTCCCGGATCAGGTGATACCGCCTCAGAATATGCCTGGATCGCTGATGGGACCTGGGTTCCTTGGCCAAAGCCACCGCTCCATTGTTATCGCAATACAAAGGTATTGGATGCTCAATGGATGGAACCACTCCAAGTTCAGTAATGAACTTCTTGATCCAGACAGCCTCCTTGGCAGCATCGTTGGCAGCGATGTATTCAGCCTCCATCATCGAGTCTGCCACGGTTTCCTGCTTGGAACTCTTCCAGCTAACCGCCCCTCCGTAAAGGGTAAAGACAAAACCCGACTGCGACTTAGAGTCGTCCTTATCACTCTGGAAGCTCGAATCGGTAAAGGACTCCACTTGGAGTTCTCCGTTACCATACACCAAGAGCATCTCTTTAGTCCTTCGTAAGTACTTGAGAATGCTCTTCACAGCTGTCCAGTGACTCTCTCCAGGATCAGCTTGATACCTGCTCACTACACTTAGTGAGTATGCTACATCGGGTCTGGTACATAGCATCGCATACATGATAGAGCCTACAGCCGAAGCATAGGGTATCCCTTGCATGCGAGCTCTCTCCAAATCAGTCTTGGGAGACATCTCTTTGGAGAGAGTGACTCCAGAGATCGTAGGCAAGTTCCCACGCTTGGATTCTTCCATACTACACCTCTTTAGTATGGTGTTAATGTACCTGGATTGGGACAATCCCAATATCCGTTTGGATCTATCTCTATAGATCCTTATTCCCAATATGCAGGAGGCATCACCAAGATCTTTCATTGAGATTCTTTGTGATAAGAAGAGCTTGACCGATTGCAGCATAGGAATATCATTTCCTATCAAGAGTATGTCGTCCACGTACAATACGAGGAAGACAACCTTACTCTCTGCCACCTTCTTGTAAATACAAAGTTCATCTGGGTTTTTGACGAAATCAAACTCTTTGATAACGACGTCAAAGCAGATGTTCCAACTCCGCGATGCTTGCTTTAATCCATAAATGGATTTAAGTAGCTTGCACACCTTCCCGCTGCTCCCACTGTCTACGAAGCCCTCTGGCTGAGTCATGTACACGCACTCTTCTAAATCACCATTTAGAAAGGCGGTCTTAACATCCATTTGCCAGATTTCTTAGTCATGATATGCAGCGATGGCAAGCATGATTCGGATGGATTTAAGAATAGCCACTGGAGAAAAGGTTTCGTCATAGTTCACACCTGGTCTTTGACGAAAACCCTTTGCTACAAGTCTAGCTTTGAAAGTCTCCACTTTCCCATCTACACCAAGTTTTTTCTTGAAGATCCACTTGCTCCCAATGGGTTTTACCCCTTCAGGAGCAACTTCCAAAGTCCATACTTTGTTGGTGTACATGGATTCCATCTCGGACCGCATAGCATCCAGCCATTTCACTGAGTCCCCACTCGTGATGGCCTGCTCGAAGCTAGTTGGGTCATCATCCTCCATGATGCAATCTTCGCTTCCACCGTCAATGAGAAAACCGTAGTATCTCTCAGGTGGACGAGAAACCCTGCTAGATCGGCGGAGAGGCTGGGGTTCGTCGGGTACTACTGAATCCTCTGGTTCTACTAATTCTTCAGTTATTGTTTGTGTTGCTGGAACCTCTTCCAGTTCTACCTCAATGCCACTAATCTGTTTCATAAGAAAACCTTTTTCTAAGAAAGTGGCATGTCGAGAAAAAAACACCTTTTGTTCCTCGGGGTGGTAGAAGATATACCCTTGTGAATTTTTGGGATATCCTACAAACTTACATAAGACTGATCTTGCCTCGAGTTTGTCCGGATTTTGTCTTTTGACATAGGCTGGACAACCCCATATCTTAACATACTTAAGAGATGGTCTCTTCCCTTTCCATATCTCATATGGAGTGGTAGGCACTGATTTGGTAGGAACCATATTCAATAGGTGTATGGCTGTCTCAAGCGCATACCCCCAGAAGGAAATAGGTAACTCAGCTGTACTCATCATTGAACGCACCATATCTAATAGGGTGCGATTCCTTCGTTCCGATACACCGTTGTGCTGTGGTGTATAAGGTGGAGTAAGCTGAGAGAGAATCCCATTCTCTTTTAGATAATCTTGGAACTCATTGCTCAAGTATTCTCCTCCTCGATCAGATCGAAGGATCTTAATACTGTTGCCCGTTTGGTTCTCTACTTGTTGCTTATATTCTCTGAATTTCTCAAAAGCTTCAGACTTGTGTTTCAAAAGGAACACATGCCCGTATCTAGAGAGATCGTCAGTGAATGTAATGAAGTAGGAAGAACCGTTCGTGGCATGGGTAGACATGGGACCGCATACATCACTATGTACTAGTCCTAAGAGTTCAGTAACCCTTTCTCCGTGTCCTCTAAACGGAGCTTTGGTCATTTTTCCTTTGAGACATGAATGGCAAGTATCATAAGATGATAATTCGAACGGATTCAAATAACCATCCTTATGTAACTTAGCCAGTCGTGTCGCATTGATATGACCAAGTCTACAATGCCACAAGTAGGATTCGTTCATTTCTGAATTTTTCCTCTTGTGTGTGTTCTGTATATTGAGGACTGTATTTTGATTTAGAATGAATATGCCATTATGTAACGAGCCTGATGCAATCAACTTTTGATCTAGGAATATGTTCATAACATTATCCTGTACTACAAAATTATATCCTTCTTTACTCAATAAAGAAACTGATATAATGTTGCACATCATGTTCGGTATATAATAGCATTCATTCAGAATCATTGTATCACCACTTGGTAATACTAGGTGATATTCGCCAACTGCTTTGGCTGCAACATTTTCCCCATTCCCTACTTGAACGGAATGATCACCTTTTCCCAGCTCTCTACCTTTCCTTAGCCCATGTAACATCTTACATATATAGGATCCTGATCCGGTATCTAATACCCAGGACGTAGGGTGAACTGAGAAACAGTTCTCAATGACAAACACACCCGAAGATGATGCATCAACATGCATGTTTTCCTTTTGGGCGGTGTGAGAATCCAGATATTCTCCTGTTTCCTGTTCATTCTTATAACACTTATAAGATAGAACGGGTTCAACGTTCCCCTGCACAGTATAACATACGGGTTCAGTCAATACATCCATATTATTATCTTTATTAGGGCATGAAATGGTCGCTACCTGGAGAGAGAGAGAAGAAAACACTTTAGCGTATGCTCGTGCAAGATCAGATTGGTTATTATCTTATCTAATCAGGATGGCCCCCACTGGTTTTTATCAAATCTTCCTTCAAACCCTAAAAAGGAAAGACTAGCCGGGATTAATTACACACTACAAGTTCGCCAATCTTTCAGCCAGGCCAGTGTCGGTACTTTGAGGGAGGTCCCCCGTGCTTTCGCACGAACCTAATTAATGTAAACCTCATTTTTCCAGAGGCGTAACCCCGTTGACACCTTTCTAGACACCTACTTGATCGGCTAATTGTAATGTGTAAAACTCTCCCAGGAGTAACTCTTACTCGCAGTGGGTATCGGGATCCAACTATCTCATAGAAGGTATGCAATCTCATTGCAAATTTCAACACTTGAAATTCCCAATAATATTTTACCCCTAGTGTTCTATGACCTTGACGAATGCCAAACAACCCATAGTCCACTAGTCAAGTTCAACCCGTACATTTCTTGATTGAATTAAACCCACCCGCCCGACCCTTGACGAATGCTAAACAACGCCGTACGAATACCCTAATCCAATCTGCATCATATGCATAAGCAGATAAATACTAGTTAGCTACCGTACACTACGCCTTGACGAATGCCAAACTACCGTAGCACGAATACTAATTAGTACTTATCTGAAATGACGGAGGGCTACGCAGGTTTTCAGAAAACCTATTGCGTAATGAACTTGATATCGTTGTAGGATCTAATGTAGTTTTGAAATGGAGTGATTTTGAGGCTTTTCTAGTTTTGCTAAAGGAGTCACTCCCGGTGAAGGGATCGTCGGCCCTTTCCTCGTCGAATGAGGTGCAGGATATATCATATATATCACTGTGCAAAGCAGAAACTATAGAAGCAATCAAAAAGCAGACCGAGTGTGTAGCATCTGCCAGTTATCGCTAAAGGAGTCACTCCCGGTGAAGGGATCTCGGTCCTTTCCTCATCGAATAAGGTGCAGGGTATATCATATATACCGCTATGCAAAGCAAGAACTGTAGCTACCTGTTTTGTTTAAAACTTGATTCTACAACATCTTAGGTTTCTTTTCTTTTATTAATCACATTAATGAAGTCCCATCATTTAAATACCTAAACATCACAGATAAATACGACGTACACTTATGCCATCCGCATTCGCCTCGATGTCCCTTCGTGCACCGTTAGGTTAGGTAACTAACGACAGAGCAGGGCAGGGCTAGTGCGGGTGCAAAACATAAGTAACGTCTATATAATATATCATATATACTATATACTGTATCTATCACAGAACATCACATGATCACATCACAGATATCGCAGCAGAAGAAACATATGAAACATTGGATATACTAGGACGTCCGTGTTTTCAATACGAGCCAGTATAAAACACGGATTCCACGGTCGTAATGAATAGCCAATCCCATACCCCTAGACCCCTACGAGAGCGGCAAGCAACCCTACCAATTCTAGGGTTAGGAGACCCGGATTCGACTCCTCGAGTTGGTCTCCCGCTGGACCCCAGAACCCGGTTACTTGTGCTCCCCTCCTTGGGTCTATCCTAATGCGGAAAAGTAAATAATATACAAATGGTGACGACTTCCGCAACCTGGAAGTGCCCCAATTAAAGAATATTACATACAAGTTTTTACATGAATGAAAATGAAAAACACTCATCTCACATAAAAACCCCCGGCTATTCAAACACGACAATCCAATATAACATATCCAGCAACACACAACATCACATGTCATCAACGTAAGTAAATATGCGCATCCCAATTGTCGTTGACATATAGCAACGAAACCGGCGATATCACATATTACACTTACGGTCACAGAAAAGAAAGTGTAAAACTACAACAGTTGGAATCCGCAACCTCTTTAGACATCACATGCCTAATCAAAATGAAATACTTAGACATCACATGCCTAACAGTTATAAACCCCGCATTTTAGTCTTATTATCGAAAACTCTTTTCAGTATCAAATGAAACTAAATCGCTAGATTTATAACATTCATCCAGTTATCTCATAACTGTTTGTGAATTCCAATTATTGTATCCCATTCCGGATAAATAGAAAATATTAAACTTTCCGATCGAACATTCGAACACCCAAGTTTTCCCGAAACCGTTCAACACATGAAATAGGTTCAAAGACATTCACTTCATGCCTCAGTACCAACGGTCCAGCAGTAGAAGGGTCAAGCCAACGCCTCACATATGGCACGCCGTATTGCCCCAAACCCGAAGGTTCAAAGGGCAGTTCAAGACGGTCACATAATCGAGTTAAGGTTTGTTGTCTTCTAGAGGGACCATCGCCTTACTTGCACTACTCAGAACGTCCTTAAACCACAGAAAAATCCAACACTTGGAAATTTTCCGGCAGGGGAAAAGTTGGGTATTTATATCCGGTCGAACTTTTTAACATATTCTTAAATTATCCGGAAAAACACATAGACGAAATTTGATAATCCGATCGAATCATCGATTCCCAATACAACCCCAGAACACTCAACTCTTGAGTCAAATTAAAAATTCCCAGAAAATTCATCATAATAAAATAGTAATTACTGTGCAAAATGGGAGTGATGATGTCATCATATTGCCGCGGAACCGCCGCAGAAGCCAGGCTTCTGCCGCGGTTCCGCCGCACTCTTTACTGTTCATGGGATAAATTTTGCATCGTAATTCTTAGATTTCCCTGCTGAATTTTTTAAGCATTTTTAATATGGAAAAATCCCAGATTTTAGAAAAAGTCCAGAGAGCACTTGGGTTTTAGGGTTTCGGGTTCGTTCAGGTTTCAAACGTCGTCTAGACTTCGCCTAAGGCTCTAGCTAGGCTCTGATACCACTGTAGGGTTCCTAGGCACTCTCATGAGGTCTCATAAGGCATCAACCATGCCAATTTCAAATT